>OFHU01002475.1:0-600000 GCA_900245905.1 Lacerta viridis
GCCTCTTGAGGGGGGAAAAAAGAGAAAAGAAAAGGGAAACGGAATACCAGTTTTGACATATGGATGTGATTTGTCAGCCAGGGGACAGATGTGTTCAGGCAGAAGGCCCTGCCACCAGGGACTGAGGCTGCGTCTGCATTGGGGCGCACAGCACCCCCATTCCATGCACTGCCCTTCGCTTTTCCTCTTCCGACCCCTTTGAAACTCTTCAGTCATGAGAAAGCGAGGCAAAGGGCTGTTCTTCCTCGCCTTCTGTCTTTGGGGCTAATCCTGACACCTCGCCCCCACCTTTCCCCTTAAACTCTGAAACCCCCATCAACAAACTGGGGTCTGCCAGTAACTCAAGGAACACGGCGACAGGATTACCCCGGACAGTCCAGCCTGCTTGACACTTCTTGGATGTTGCAGAGAGTCTCTGTTTGGCTATGGGATCCTATCTGGTGTATCACAGCTTGGGTCTGGTCATATGCTGCTCGGTACTTAGTTCCGTCTTCGGGCTGGTAAGTCACACAGGTTTAAGTTTTCTCTCTATGTTTTCTTCCCCTTTTGGCAGGCTTCCTTTTTGAGCAATTGTTTCCGATGACAGGAGCAATTTCCTTTCTGACTAACGAGGTGAGCTGTGTCAAAAAAAAAAAAAACAACAACTTTGCGCTGCCTTTAAACAACAACGACAAAAAAACCCACCCCAAACTCTGCTAAATGCATATTTTTGTTGGTTGCTATTTACAAGCATGTCTGAATTGCTTGGCGTCGGTGGTTTCCACTGTGAAATAATAGAACCGTTCTTCCCCCACAAACAGCTTCCATATACAGATGCCCAGCGCCATCCCTTTTAAAGTAATATTAATAATAAAACAACCTTTGTGGATAAGCTGCTATCAAACAGGACACCTTTGGCTCCCCATACCTGCAATTTTGCACCTCTTCCCTTCTGTCCGGCGTCACTTGAAAGCCTGTGCATAGCTGAAGCTGTTCCGACAGGAGACACCAGCCGTAAATGTTTCGTGTTTCCTCCCCTAGAAGCAACTGACAGCAGCAACTTCCATAGAGACGGAAAAGGAGACTTATTTTGCTTTTCAGTTTTAAAAGTCGCAATGGTAGTGGTAGCTGAAACTGGGGTGGAAACTTGACTTTCAGTGCTCCATCCTTGTCTTCCGCTGAGAACCAGCAGCAGCCCCTTTAAAGTTCACTAAACCTTTGGAAAGATGGAGAAATGCTTGCAGGTTTTGCCTGGCCTTCCCATTCATGGTACATTTCGAAAGACTCCAAGGATCTGTTTGCTGTTCAGAACAAAAGTCCATTGCGAATATGTGTTAAATGTGTATTTGGCTATTCCCGTGTCTGACAGCCAAAGGGTTTGATCGTCTCGGTAATTTTAGCCACTGTAACGTTATTTTTTTTAAAAGCACATTATGGCCAGTCTTCACAACCACCCTGCAAAGGTGGTTCGTTTTGCAGATGGGAGAGACCTGGTTTCACAGCCTGCAGCCTGAAAGGCATTTCCTGGGGAGTAAATCTCCCTGAACACCACGGGACTTAGTCCCGAGTAACCACGTATAGGGTACGAATTGTACAAAAAATAAGTCCGGCTGGATCCAACGGAACATGCTAAATAGGATCAGGTTGCAAGAGCAAATCGACCTTGAAGGGTTGCAGACATGCCGTAGTTCAGTGGTAGAGAACATGCCCTGCACACAGGTTTGGTCCGTGGTGTCTCTTGTTTTAAAAAGACCCCAGGCAGCGGATACATGGCTCATCTACCTTCCCAGGCTGGTGGGATTTCTGCCACGCATCTGCACCAGATCTGAAACCTGGGGAAGGTAACAGGAGGGCTGTAGGAATTCTGCTGCAGTTGAAAAATTCACAGCACACGATAGGAATCTAGCCCGTATCGAAAAACCTCCAGTAGGTTATCCCCTGGTATCAACCTGCTAAGCAAGTGAGAATGTCATTACTGCTCATCAAGCATAGATACTTATTGCAATGTACCTCTGTAGTTGTTGTTTAGTCGTGTCCGACTCTTCGTGACCCCATGGACCAGAGCACGCCAGGCACTCCTGTCTTCCACTGCCTCCCGCAGTTTGGTCAGACTCATGTTAGTAGCTTCGAGAACACTGTCCAGCCATCTCGTCCTCTGTCGTCCCTTCTTGTGCCCTCCATCTTTCCCAACATCAGGGTCTTTTCCAGGGAGTCTTCTCTTCTCATGAGGTGGCCAAAGTCTTGGAGCCTCAGCTTCAGGATCTGTCCTTCCAGTGAGCACTCAGGGCTGATTTCCTTCAGAATAGGTTTGATCTTCTTGCAGTCCGTGGGACTCTCAAGAGTCTCCTCCAGCACCATAATTCAAAAGCATCCATTCTTCGGAGATCATCCTTTAACAGTGTGTACTACCCCTGTAGTACACACTGTTAAATGTGGAAGGGGGGAAAAACACACCTGGGTACTGTTTTGCAAAGAAACATCTTCTCCCTGCTCCAGAATCCTTCTGACCCGTACGGTCACAGGGATAGAAATCACTGCTTCTGGGTTTGCTTCATTCGATCTCGTGTCCCTAAGCAGGACATCCTAGACCTGTGTCTGAAAACAGACAATGGGATTTAAAATAGAATAAAATTTAAAGGCATATTTGAAGATCGTACGGGAGAAGAATTGTTGCCCATAGTCTTAGCATGATCATTCTGATGTTACCTCGGACAGGCAGTTATTGTAGGGGGACTGTATTTTAAATGCCAGTTTGTTCCAAAATTTACAGGCAAATTAAATGTGTTTCTATTTGTGGGCAGCGGTAGCTCTGAATGTTTGGGGCAATGATGTCTCTGCATATAGTCCGGGGCAATGACACTTGGTTGTTCCCCTACATTTAGAAGTTATTCGCCCAGCAAAAGTTAACCCATTTGGGCACCTCCAGAAAGTTAGACCCAAACAATCCATTTTGAAGAGGGCTTTTGTTTTGAGAAAACCTTTATACCTGCAAATCACTGGTTTTGATGATGGCAGGAGATGTTTTGCAAGCGCCTTTGGAGGGAATGGTCAGGAAGCAAACTAGAAATCCAATGAATAATTAAAAAAAAAAAAAAGACAATCACTTTCGGCTCTCTGAAAAAAAATGATGGCCTTACCTCTCACCTGAAACATTCCCGAGAGAAAGCTGTGCCCACCTTTTTCTGAGAAAAGAGATCCCATAGCCTCTGGGGCTTTATCTTTCTGGTGTTTGAAATCCTTGCTTCACAGTACGCCCTCCCTCTTTGCAAAGAATAGGAAATGCATTTTTCGTAGGTGCTTGAAAAACCTTTGTCAGCATTCACTAAATCTCAGACTTCGACTAGCATGTGTGTCTTAATATATACATGCACACATGCAGCTAGAACATATTGTTGCCTGCCACCCCAATCTCCGAGAAGGAAAAGAAGAAGAGTTTGGATTTGATATCCCTCTTTATCACTACCCGAAGGAGTCTCAAAGCGGCTACATTCTCCTTTCCCTTCCTCCCCACAACAAACACTCTGTGAGGTGAGTGGGGCTGAGAGACTTCAGAGAAGTGTGACTAGCCCAAGGTACCCAGCAGCTGCATGGGAGCGGAGACGCAAACCCGGTTCCCCAGATTACGAGTCTACCGCTCTTAACCACTACACCACACTGGTAGTTCGGCATGTCAGGAGTTCCAGGTGAACTTACTCCGGACCTGTGTTTCCTTTTGGAAATGGGGCACAGCGGAGTCTGTGGTGTCTTTCTGATACATGGGTTTATTTACAAACATTTGCACCCTGAGCCTACGATGGAGGGCTGCACAGCAGTCTTGCTTCTCCCATAGACACAGCCCTGGATTCAGACAGGCACCATCCCTTGTGCTCTCTGGCTTTTTCTGCAGCTTGCTACTTTGCCTCTGTGTTACATTGCTCCTAAACTCTCTAAGCTTCTAGCTGATGTTGCTTCTGACACTCTCTATTGTAAGCTGTTGGCTCATTTGTCATTATTCCTTTGATCCCCTGTTGTCCTAATGGCACATGACCTTACATAGGAGGTATTAATTAGTCTGGCTTAATTAGCTATAAACACAAGCTGATTCCAGCAGATTTAGAAGTGTCTAGTACACAGCTTAATACAGACGGGTCTGTTACCCAGTTTTAACACCTGAAGCCTTAATCAAATTTTTACACCTTCTAGACCCAGGAATTTAGGGTGTCCAGCAGCCACTAACTCATCACGCTGTTGATGATGTGGACCTTTGATCTCCAACCTCTTTCATCAGCGACTTTTCTAGGTCCTACGCACATTTAACATGGGACTAGGTCTCATTGTGCACAACAGGGTTTATTTTTAAGCAAGCACGTACGGGACTGCATTGTTAACTTAGCAAAATTCTTCCTGGTGTGTGACTTATAAATTAGTGCATTAGTGATTAAAAAAAATTGCACCGAGGGGCATCAAAATTTGTCCAGCCATCATCAGAAAGGAGATCTGGATTAGCTACACACACACACACACACACACACATACAGGTGAAACTCGAAAAATTAGAATATCATGGAAAAGTCCATTTATGTAAGCAATTGTTTTCATTAGCTACTGGAGTTTAATATATGAGATAGACTCATGACATGCAAAGCGAGATATGTCAAGCCTTTGCTTGTTATAATTGTGATGATTATGGCATACAGCTGATGAAAACCCCAAAGTTGAAATTGTTAATTTGGGGTTCTCATCAGCTGTACGCCATAATCATCACAATTATAACAAATAAAGGCTTGACATATCTCGCTTTGCATGTCATGAGTCTATCTCATATATTAGTTTCACCTTTTAAGTTGAATTACTGAAAGAAATGAACCTTTCCACGATATTCTAATTTTTCGAGTTTCACCTGTGTATGTATATAATTGTGGAAATGTGAAAAAACCTGCTGCATACTTCACTATTTGAAGGGAAATCTTATTTAATCTGCCCACCCTCCACACACAAAAAAACCCTGCAGGTATTTTGCTAGAGTGGGACTCTCCATATCTAGAGGCTAGAAATGCAATACATATACGGTATCCCTGAGAGCATGTGTGATTCATATTAGAATCCTTTTAAAACGTTCTTTCAATTCAGGCTGGCGTTCTTTCTCCAGAATAGGACATTGCAATACTTACTGTTGGGAGAGGTGCGCAAATGTGCAAGAGATTTGGCTAATCCTGTGGAACAGTGGGAACTAAGCTTGGGAAATGGTAGCAGTTTGTGGAGAGAAAGGGAAGACCAATTTGGGATGAGCGGGGTGAGCCGCAGAGGAAGGAGCATAGCTGTTGTCTCCCTTTTTTGCGGGAAACTCCCTTATTCCAAGCCGTTTCCCGCTGCTATCCCTTATTGTTGTTGTTGTTCAGTCATGTCCGCCTCTTCGCGACCCCATGGACCAGAGCACGCCAGGCACCCCTATCCTTCACTGCCTCCCGCAGTTTGGCCAAACTCATGCCAGTCGCTTCGAGAACACTGTCCAACCATCTCATCCTCTGTCATCCCCTTCTCCTTGTGCCCTCCATCTTTCCCAACATCAGGGTCTTTTCCAGGGAGTCTTCTCTTCTCATGAGGTGGCCAAAACTGGAGCCTCAACTTCAGGATCTGTCCTTCCAGTGAGCACTCAGGGCTGATTTCTTTAAGGATGGATAAGTTTGATCTTCTTGCAGTCCATGGGACTCTCAAGAGTCTCCTCCAGCACCATAATTCAAAAGCATCCATTCTTCGGCGATCAGCCTTCTTTATGGTCCAGCTCTCACTTCCATACATCACTACTGGGAAAACCATAGCTTTAACTATACAGACCTTTGTCGGCAAGGTGATGTCTCTGCTTTTTAAGATGCTGTCTAGGTTTGTCATTGCTTTTCTCCCAAGAAGCAGGCGTCTTCTAATTTCGTGACTGCTGTCACCATCTGCAGTGATCATGGAACCCAAGAAAGTGAAATCTCTCACTGCCTCCATTTCTTCCCCTTCTATTTGCCAGGAGGTGATGGGACCAGTGGCCATGATCTTAGTTTTTTGATGTTGAGCTTCAGACCATATTTTGTCTCCTCTTTCACCCTCATTAAAAGGTTCTTTAATTCCTCCTCACTTTCTGCCATCAAGGTAGTATCATCAGCATATCTGAGGTTGTTGATATTTTTTCCGGCAATCTTAATTCCGGAATTCCGATTCATCCCTTATTGTTGATTTCCCTTGAATTTCCCTTATTTCTGGGAAGGAGAGTTGGAGTCCGGGGACTCCTTGGGTCCCTGCCTTTCTCAGCCCTGCCTGCCTGCCTGCCTGCCTACCTCACAGGACTGTTGTGGGGATTAAATGAGGACTAGGACCAGGGAGCTCCTTGGAGAAAAAGGTGGAATATAAATACCTAATAACAAACAGACAGACAAACAGATATATAAAGAAGAAGAAGATAGACGAATGTTTCTCGGCAACAGGTGCTCAGATTAAGCATTGCTGCCCCTGGCCATTGGCAGATTAAGCATTGGCAGAGCCAACCTGGCCAGAAGCCATCAGTGGGTCTCTCCTCCTGCATGAATTTGCCTAATCCTTTGGCCATCGCTGCTCCCTGTGGCAGGGAGTTCCAGGGGTTAACCTTAGGGAGCGAAAAATATGGTAAGTACTTAACTCGAGGTACCACTGTATACAGGTATATTTAAAAATGAGGCATGTGTGTGTTGTGCAAAAATCAGTGTGGGGAGAACCGTGAAGCCAGCCCGTGCCCCATCCATATTTCAGACATCATGATTTATCGGTATATCGTGATGTTTAGCTGGTGATATATCACGGTGTTGAAAACCAAATATCGCCCAGTCCTAATAGGTCATTCTCTTGATCTAGCAGCCGGGCTCATTATTATTACTAATTTTCCAAGCGGTTGTGCTATGTAGTCGAGAGGGGTCCCTCCACAATCCGTTAGAGAGGCAGGGATACAATCCTTGTATTCCTAAAACTTTCTGGAGCCCCAAGGAACAGCCTGGTTTGCTTTTGCAATGGGTCAGTCCTGCAGCGAAACTCCTTACAAAAGCAAGACCAGAGTTATGATCTATGACAGGGGTCCCCAAACTAAGGCCCGCGGGTCGGATAAGGCCCGAGGGACTTGTTTATCCGGTCTGCGGCGACCCCCGCTGCCCGCTCTTACCGGCGCTGCGCGGCTGCCCACTTCCGGCTCGGAGGAGCACCAGAAATAGCTTGTGCGCATGCGCATGCATTATTTCTGGTGCACATCCGGGTCGGAAGAGGCCTGTGCACATGCGCACAAGCTATTTCTGGTGCTCCTCCGAGCCAGAAGTGCGCCAGAAATAGCATGTGTGCGCATGTATGGGCAATGCATGCGCTCCCCCGCCCTCCGGCCCGCCGCACGATCGGTGCTGGAGACACTGGTCCGAGGCGGAGTAAGTTTGCTGACCCCGATCTACAAACTCAACTATGGTAGCAGTAAAGAGAGATGTTCTGCCCCATTGAATTTATGTGCAGTGCTGATGCTTCTCTCCTCCCACACTTACAATCACACACTTTTCATGTTCTACATGCTTGGCGCTTTTCAATTATGGTTTACTGCTGTTCCTTTCTTGTGGGAAGTGGTGGTCATTACAAAGGGGCTTATTTTCCTCCGAAATACCTTAGAAATAGCCCGGGTTGGTCTTCTTTAATTTTTAAAGGACTTGCTGAGAGATTCCAATCAAGTTGCACCAGGGGCAGAGTATTGGAGGGGTTTATACCAGTTGTCAGTGTTTATAAACACAGACAATTGGGAAACACTTTCCTGCGAGCGCTCCAATTGGAGAACAGCCTTTACCAAAGGTGTCATGGGCTTTGAAGACACTCGAACTCAGGACGCAAGGGAGAAACGTGCTAAGAGGAAGGCACGCTCGGCAAATCCACACCATGATCAACTCCCGCCTGGAAACCTATGTCCCCACTGTGGGAGAACATGTGGATCCAGAATTGACCTGCACAGTAACTTACACTGCAATGTGCTCTCCGTGGGGCTACCTTTGAAGGTGACCCAGAAACTGCAATTAATCCAGAATGCGGCAGCTAGACTGGTGACTGGGAGTGGCCGCCGGGACCACATAACACCGGTCCTGAGAGATCTACATTGGCTCCCAGTATTTCCGAGCACAATTCAAAGTGTTGGTGCTGACCTTTAAAGCCCTAAACGGCCTCGGTCCTGTATACCTGAAGGAGCGTCTCCACCCCCATCGTTCAGCCCGGACACTGAGATCCAGCGCCGAGGGCCTTCTGGTGGTTCCCTCACTGCGAGAAGCAAAGCTACAGGGAACCAGGCAGAGGGCCTTCTCGGTAGTGGCGCCCGCCCTGTGGAACTCCCTCCCTTCAGATGTCAAAGAGATAGACAACTACCAGACATTTAGAGGACATCTGAAGGCAGCCCTGTTTAGGGAAGCTTTTAATGTGTGATATTTTAATGTATTTGATTATTGTTGGAAGCCGCCCAGAGTGGCTGGGGAAATCCAGCCAGATGGGTGGGGTACAAATAGTAAATATTATTATAATTATTATTATTACACTGATAAAACAGTGTTTATGGAAGGCAATCTTACTTGGCTATGAGGGATCGCCAAAGAAGAAGATTGGAGGGGGGGGCGTAGCCCAGGATGCACAATTTTTGGGTGGGGGCTGAACACAAGGTCTGAGTAAATATATATAGGATCAAGCAGGAAGAAGTCACGGGAACATAGGAAGCTGTCCTGTTAGTCCCTGGACGTCTGCAGTAGATCACTGGTAGATCATCGGCTCCCCCCAAAGGAGCTGAACAACTGTGGCTCCCCTAAAAAAAAGCTCAACATTTTACCTCCTTCCTGAAAAAACTCAACAACTTTGACCTGCCTGAACCCCAAAAAAGGAAGTACTGTATTTTTTGCCTCATAAGACACACTTTTTTCCTCCTAAAAAGTAAGGGGAAGTATCTGTGCGTCTTATGGAGCGAATGGTGGTCCCTGGAGCTGAATTGCCCAGGGGCCAAAAGAGGATCATGCTTTTTATTTTACAAAGAGAAAAGGGGGTGTTGAAAGGACCCCGCTCAGCAGCTGATCAGCAAGAGATCGGGAGAGAGATAAGAGTCCCGGCTCCCTTTCAGCCCCGCCCTCCTTTGTTGAATGTGCTGCAGAGGGAGGTTGTTTGTTTCCCCAGCTACATGTGACTGGCTGATTAGATTATCTGTCTGGAAACTGTAGAAAAGGCTCCCTTTCCTTTAGAAGCTGCAGAAATGTGAGTTGAACCCCATAAAAACGGGGCTTTTCCTCTTTGCTTTTCCCCCTTTGCAAAAGGAGCTTTGCTTTTCCCCCTTTGCAAAAAAGCTGCAAAACTTTTAGCTGATCCTCAAAAAAACCAGGGCTTTTCCCTTTGCAAAAAAGCTGCAAAACTTTTAGCTGATCCTCAAAAAAACCAGGGCTTTTCCCTTTGCAAAAAGCTGCAAAACTTTTAGCTGATCCTCAAAAAACCCAGGGCTTTTCCCTTTGCAAAAAAAGGGCTTTTAGAGGCGAAACCCCGCCCTCTTGCCCGCCTCCTTTGTTGAATGTGCTGCAGAGGGAGGTTGTTTGTTTCCCCAGCAACATGTGACTGGCTGATTAGATTATCTGTCTGGAAACTGTAGAAAAGGCTCCCTTTCCTTTAGAAGCTGCAGAAATGTGAGTTGAACCCCATAAAAGGGGCTTTTCCTCTTTGCTTTTCCCCCTTTGCAAAAAAAGCTGCAAAACTTTTAGCTGATCCTCAAAAAAACCCAGGGCTTTTCCCTTTGCAAAAAAAGCTGCAAAACTTTTAGCTGATCCTCAAAAAAAAAACCAGGGCTTTTAGAGGAGGAAAACTTTTTCTTGTTTTCTCCTCTAAAAACAAGGTGCGCCCTATGGTCCGGTGCGCCCTATGGAGCGAAAAATACAGTAGATCACTGCCAGTTTTTAACTCTGTGAGTAGATCGCAGTCTCTTGGGAGTTGGCCACCCCTGCAGTCTAGCTCAATAGTGTCTGCTCTGACTGGCAGAGGCTAGCCACGTTTTCAGGGTAAGAGATTTTCCCAGCCGTACCTGGAGATGCTAGGAATTGAACCTGGGATCTTCTGCATGCACAACGTATGCAACACTCAAACAGCAACAACCTATGCCTGCAGACAGAGTAGATCCTAGCATCTCACACTTCATGGTTATAATACCGGAGGCTGTAGTTTGACTGCGGCATTCTGCCAGCCAGGCTTTCTGCTCTGGCTGTGATATTTTACAAGCATTGTCTCTGGAAACTCTCCACCTGTTTTCCTCAATGTCAGGGAGGGGAAGCTTCCAGAGTGGTTTATAAAACAGAACTCGGAGGTGCTGCTGCCAGCTCGTACGTTGATGGGAGGCTTTCAATGCAATAGAATCATAGAATCACAGAGTTGGAAGAGACCCCAAGGGCCATCCAGTCCAACCCCCTGCCAAGCAGGAAACACCATCAAAGCATTCCTGACAGATGGCTGTCAAGCCTCCGCTTAAAGACCTCCAAAGAAGGAGACTCCACCACACTCCTTGGCAGCAAATTCCACTGTCGAACAGCTCTTACTGTCAGGAAGTTCTTCCTAATGTTTAGGTGGAATCTTCTTTCTTGTAGTTTGAATCCATTGCCCCGTGTCCGCTTCTCTGGAGCAGCAGAAAACAACCTTTCTCCCTCCTCTATATGACATCCTTTTATATATTTGAACATGGCTATCATATCACCCCTTAACCTTCTCTTCTCCAGGCTAAACATACCCAGCTCCCTAAGCCGTTCCTCATAAGGCATCGTTTCCAGGCCTTTGACCATTTTGGTTGCCCTCTTCTGGACACGTTCCAGCTTGTCAGTATCCTTCTTGAACTGTGGTGCCCAGAACTGGACACAGTATTCCAGGTGAGGTCTGACCAGAGCGGAATACAGTGGTACTATTACTTCCCTTGATCTAGATGCTATACTCCTATTGATGCAGCCCAGAATTGCATTGGCTTTTTTAGCTGCTGCATCACACTGTTGACTCATGTCAAGTTTATGGTCTGCCAAGACTCCTAGATCCTTTTCACATGTACTGCTCTCAATACTAAGCCTGTCGACTTGGAAGGGGATCCTGCTGGGTTAAATGGGGCTGAATTTCTATCAAGTGGGCTCTGAGAATTTTTCAGACTTTGTAGCTAAGAGGATGGCCAGAAAGCAGTAGCATCTGCGTAAATTTTAAGGGGTGTCGCCCCCAGCTAATAATATGTAGCAAGACAGGGGGCAGGGTTACAGCCCAGGGGGTGCAAAAATATCTATTTCAGTTTTTCTGTTTCTCATTTTTCCATTCTTGAGTTCAGCACTCCATATTAGTTTGTGATGATGATTATACTGACTAATATGCAACCCATCTGACTGGGTTGCCCTTGCCACTCCGGGTTGCTCCCAACAGAATATTAAAAACACAAAAAAATAAAGGGGCCTCGTGAAAATTCACCTGCATTTTAGCACACGTTTATGTTGGGTTTGCCATATTTCAAAAAGTGAAAATCCAGAGTAGTTTTGCCCAAAGTTGTTGAGCTACACTTCCGGCGTCATATTCCAGATTTTCCCAGATTCTGCTTCCGACTGCAGTATTCCAGCTATGTCCGGGAAATTCCGGATGTATGTATGGCAAACTTACTTTATGGTGGTGGTGTTAATATTAATATTGTTTAAATATGCACATATTCGTAGGCAATTTGGCCTACTATATACATTATTGCAAGGGACGTGAGTGGCGCTGTGGTCTAAACCACTGAGCCTAAGGCTTGCCGATCAGAAGGTTGGCAGTTCGAATCCCCGCGACAGGTGAGCTCCTGTTGCTCAGTCCCAGCTCCTGCCAACCTAGCAGTTTGAAAGCACGTCAAAGTGCAAGTAGATAAATAGGTACCGCTCCGGCGGGAAGGTAAACGGCTTTTCCGTGCACTGCTCTGGTTCGCCAGAAGCAGCTTAGTCATGCTGGCCACATGACCCGGAAGCTGTACGCCGGCTCCCTCTACCCCAGAGTCCCCACTACCCCAGAGTCGTCCGCGACTGGACCTAACGGCCAGGGGTACCTTTACCTATACATTATTGCAAAGTAATATTTCCCCCTAATATTCATTCATTCATTCATTCGGCATTTCTTATTTCTACTTTGGCGATCACTCATAGCCGAGTAAGATTGTCTTCCATAAACACGGTTTTAACAATGAGTCCATAAGTGACTGTGGAGGCCAATTCTGGATCCACACGTCCTTCCACAGTGGGGACATTGGTTTCTGGGTGGGAGTTGATCACAGTGTGGATTTGCCAAGCGTGCCTTCCTCTTAGCACATTGCTCCCTTGCATCCTGAGTTTGAGTGTCTTCAAAGCCCACGACACTTTTGGTAAAGGCTGTTCTCCAACTGGAGCGCTCGCAGGAAAGTGTTTCCCAGTTGTTGGTGCTTATACTACATTTTTTTTTATTGCCTTGAGAGAGTCTTTGAACATCTTTTGTTGACCACCAACATTACGGTTTCCATTTTTAAGTTCGGAATAGAGTAGAATGAGTACAATCGATGCTTTTGAATTATGGTGCTGGAGGAGACTCTTGAGAGTCCCATGGACTGCAAGAAGATCAAACCTATCCATTCTGAAGGAAATCAGCCCTGAGTGCTCACTGGAAGGACAGATCCTGAAGCTGAGGCTCCAATACTTTGGCCACCTCATGAGAAGAGAAGACTCCCTGGAAAAGACCCTGATGTTGGGAAAGATGGAGGGCACAAGGAGAAGGGGACGACAGAGGATGAGATGGTTGGACAGTGTTCTCAAAGCTACCAACATGAGTCTGACCAAACTGCGGAGGCAGTGGAAGACAGGAGTGCCTGGCGTGCTCTGGTCCATGGGGTCACGAAGATTCGGACACGACAAAATAACTAAACAACAACAATAACAATCCAGCATGCGAACAAGTGCCATGAATTAAGGCTGCACAATTAAAGTGCTCTGTTCCTCAAGTGCAAGAAATCAGATTTCAAAGGGGAGTGGGACATTTTGCGGCTCGGAAAGCGATGGGGAAAATCTTATTTTTTATTATACAGGTGAAACTCAAAAAATTAGAATCCATGGATGGTCTGGGAATCAGCGTGTTTTTAAATGCATCTCTGGGTTATTTGTGGGGCATAGGAATTCATTCATTTAGGTGAAACTTGAAAAATTAGAATATCGTGGAAAGGTTCATTTCTTTCAGCAATTCGACTTAAAAGGTGAAACTAATATATGAGATAGACTCATGGCATGCAAAGCGAGATATGTCAAGCCTTTATTTGTTATAATTGTGATGATTATGGCGTACAGCTGATGAGAACCCCAAATTAACAATCTCAACTTTGGGGTTTTCATCAGCTGTACGCCATAATCATCACAATTATAACAAGCAAAGGCTTGACATATCTCGCTTTGCATGTCATGAGTCTATCTCATATATTAAACTCCAGTAGCTAATGAAAACAATTGCTTACATAAATGGACTTTTCCACGATATTCTAATTTTTCGAGTTTCACCTGTATTTTTGAAAAAAGGGAAATATATTGAAAAGTGTTAGGTGAACAAATGATGGACGGGAAGATGAATGAACACAGTGCAAGGGGAAACCAGGGCGAAGGCCTCTTGTATAAACCTCCATGCAAACAAATCAGAATGAATGCTCAGTGAAGAAAGGAAATAATCTGACGTCTGCGTAAACCTTGTGCAAGTAAATCAGGATAAACGTTCAATAAACAGGTCATCTGCAGGAGCATTTAGCTTGCTCAGAAATCAAGTCATATTTTCCACTTCTTTTTTTCCTAATATAAATAGTTTATTGGCGGGTAGGTGGGGAGGAGAGAGACCTGAAAGGAAATGCATTTTTCCCTGACACCACCCTGGGTTTCATATGCAGCAGCTGCTGGGGTTTTCGCTAGTATTGCCGCCATCAGTTTCTCAGCAATTATCTCTGTCCCAAACGCAAGATAGCAAATAACGTTTCATATGGAGCCCCTGGTTTCATTCTTCCCTGTCTTTTGAAGCCAGGGGTGTAGCAAGGGGGGTTGTAGGGGGAGGGCCGCCCCACGTTCCATAATGGAGGGGGTGATAAATTATCAAGGAACAATTACTGCCCTACTAGGGCAGTTCATAAAAAAATACTTTTTAAAAAAATGCCTGCTCCAAAGGTCTTATCTTACTATACTAGGGATTATATAGCTATATTCAGGGGCATAGCAAGGGGGGGGGCGGGCCCCGGGTTCCATAATGGAGGGGGTGACAAATTATCAAGGAACAATTGGGGGGGATTTTTGATTTATTTTTTTTAAATTTTTTTTAAATGCCTGCTCCGAAGGTCTTATCTTACTATACTAGGGATTATATAGCTATATATGAAATTTCATGCATATCGGTTAATATCTTGACCCTCCTCCACCAAAATAGCTGTTCACTTGGCTGTTTTCCTATGTCGTGAAGGCTGAAATTTCAGTTCAGTGGAGCACTTACTGTTCCCAACCCTAACCCTGTGGAAAGCCATCTAATTAGACTTTAATTTGATTTTGAGATGTTTTTAGGAGGTAATTTAATTATTGTTTGATTTTATACCAATGTTATGTATCTGATGTTAGCCACCCTGAGCCCGACTTCAGCCGGGGAGGGCGGGATATAAATAAAAGTTTTTTATTATTATTACTTGTTATTATTCCTTTGTAAGAAAATATGAAATAACGTAAAACCATTTTTGCAGGGGGGGGATCAATGGGGGGTGACAAGAAATTTTCCGCACCGGGTACCACCTGACCTTCCTACGCCTCGGGGGGGGGATTTTTTTTGCCCCGGGTACCAGTTTCCCTTGCTACGCCCCTGTTTGAACCCTATAATCCTGCACCTATTTCCTTGAAAGCAAGCCCTCTTCAAACTCACTGGGATGTAAATTTGAGTAGACACGTATTCATAGAATCATAGCGTTGGAAAGGACCCCAAGGGTCATCTAGTCCAACCACCTGCCATGCGGGAATCACAGTTTAAAAAATTCGCGCCGGATGGCTATCCAAACCCTGTTTTTAGAACCTCTAAGGAAGGAGTGTCTCCCACCTCCTGAGCAAGAACGTTCCGCTGTCGAAAAACTCTTGGTGTCAGAAAGTTCTTCCTGATGTCCTTGTAGTTTGAATTCAATTGCACCTCATTCTCCCCTTCCCACAAAAATATTATAATGCTGAGTGGCAGACGAAGATGATGGAGTATGTGGAACTTGCAAAACTGACCGGCAGGGTCAGAAACCAGGACGATTCAAGGTTCCAAAGAGATTGGAGTAAATTTGTGGATTATATAAGATCGAACTGAGGAAGTTAGAAAACACTAGTAGGGTTGGAATAAACCTTTGACAAAGTTCAATAGATTGTAACAATAAACTGCGCGATAGGATTGAACTAGAAAACCTGCTGACGAGAGGGAGGGGAGTCACAGCTCGGCAGAGCAAGGATTTAAATGTGTGTGTATGTAGATGTTGTATTGGATGTAATTTGAATTAATTGGAAAGTAATAAAATTGTTTTTTAAAAAATAAAAAAATATTATAATGCTGATTTTGCTAATTAGTCTGAATGCCAAATTAACAATTGCTTTCAATCCAGAATACTTGACGTTTTCTGCAGTTTCCCCACCTTGCAGGAAGATTTGCAGTGCCTTTACGTGCGTCTGTGTGTGTTAGTTTAAGGCCGCTTGCACTTCGCTTTATTTTCCTGGAATTAATTCCACTGGATTCTCTCCCTCCCTCCTCTCTCTCTCTCTCTCTCTCTCTCGTGGAAACTGGTTGGCATCCCCTTTTAATCTACATGCTGATGCAATTATTCTTCATCGCTGCAGCTCTTCCTCCCTTCCTGCTTTCTAATTATAGCAGAAGTTATTACGGGTTTAACTGCGACTGAATAAGATCGTCGTGAAACTTGAGTTTGCCTCGAGCTTAAATTAAACGGAGAATCTCCCCTCGGTGTGGTGGCCCACCCATTCAATCAACCAACCGCTGAGAGTCCAGGCATAGGCAAACCCCGGCCCTCCAGATGTTTGGGACTACAAGTCCCATCATCCCTAGCTAACAGGTCCAGTGGTCAGGGATGATGGGAATTGTAGTCCCAAAACATCTGGAGGGCCGGAGTTTGCCTATGCCTGGTTGGGATCATTTCCGTGAGACAGGAAGAAGGGAAGGTGACCAGTGTGGGAGAGCCGGTGTGGTGTAGTGGTTAAGAGTGGTAGACTTGCAATCTGGTGAACCAGGTTTGCGTCTCCGCTCTTCCACATGCAGCTGCTGGGTGACCTTGGGCTAGTCACACTTCTCTGAAGTCTCTCAGCCCCACTCACCTCACAGAGTGTTTGTTGTGGGGGAGGAAGGGAAAGGAGATTGTTAGCCGCTTTGAGACTCCTTCGGATAGTGATAAAGCAGGATATCAAATCCAAACTCTTCTTCTTCTTCTTCATTCACATCTCCCTTGACCAACACCTACCAATCTGGGACAGGAGTTCTTTTCTGGTTTCTCCTCTCTTTAGGGGCATTCCCACACCTCCATTTCCCTCCCTGACTTCCCCCGGGGAAACCCAGACTTTAGCACTGGTCAGTGTTAGAAATTCCCCAGGCGCAAGGCGTGTTTTGCGACTGAGGTGGATCCAATTGCGACCACGCACCTACGCCCACACTCCGAGCAGACGAAGAAGAGGTGCAGCCATTTAGACTGCAGCACTTACTTACTGCAGGTGGGAGGCTGCAGACTTGGGTGTTTCCGCCACTCACCCTTGCACCCAGAAATCTAGCATCTAAGAGAGGAGGCTAGCTAGACTAGGATCTTTCTTTCTACCAGATTATCTAGATCTCTGCCTGCAGGGAGCATCTGCGGGGAGGACCGCTCAACCAGGTGGGGCTCCACCTGTAATCGGAAAACAATCCGATCCAAGCATAGCTTGACCCAACTCACCTGCTGTTTTTAACGTGACGACCGAAACTTGTAATCTGTTATAGCACTGCATTTTGTGTCTAGGTAACCAGAAGGGTTGGGACACAGGTGGCTCTGTGGTCTAAACACAGAGCCTAGGGCTTGCCGATCAGAAGGTCGGCGGTTCGAATCCCCGCAATGACGGGTGAGCTCCCGTTGCTCGGTCCCAGCTCCTGCCCACCTAGCAGTTCGAAAGCACGTCAAAGTGCAAGTAGATAAATAGGTACTGCTCCGGCGGGAAGGTAAACGGCGTTTCCGTGCGCTGCTCTGGTTCGCCAGAAAGCGGCTTAGTCATGCTGCCACATGACCCGGAAATACTGTCTGCGGGCAAATGGCGGCTCCCTTGGCCTGTAAAGCTGAGATGAGCGTGCGCGACTGGACCTAACGGTCAGGGGTACCTTTACCTTTTTGGGATGCAAGATTGCAGCCCATCTTATGCACCATCGGCTCAGGAATAAGTCCCACTGATCACGATGAGACTCGCCGGCTGCTTTGCAGTCCTGATTTTTAAATAAATTTTTTCCTTTCCAGATAATACAGAGCATGGTGAAATCACAATAAATTAAACCTCCCTTTCAGTAGTTTCAAGCACCGCTACAGGTTCCGCATAATACCTGTACTGAATTGTTTAGTGTGGAAGCACCTGCATTTTGGAACTCCCAGCCCTATTTCAATAAAGAACGTTCCTTTGCAAGACTCTTTACAGGCACCTGCTAAAAGCGTTCTTGTTTAGGAAAGCGTACTTAGGAAGTTGAAGTAATTTTAATCTGTTTTAATGTTTTAGCTTTTGCATGTTTTAACGTAGGGTTGTTAATTTTTCTTGATTTTACTGCTGTGGTGTTTTGTTGGTTTGTTTTTGTTTCGGTAAACCACTTTGCAGGTTGTTGTTGTTTTTTTAAAAAAAATAATTTTATTAAATAAATAAGCAAACAATAAATATGAATAAAATAACACAAGCCAAAACACAACCCATCCTGTAGATTTGAGTATCTGTCCTCAGTTGCCTACTTGTTATCAGAGGCCTAGAATCCACATTCCTTTGTAAGAGAATATGAAATAAAGTCATACCCAGCTGCTTAGGAAGTTGAAGTAATTTTAATCTGTTTTAATATTTATCTTTTACCTTTATGGAGGATAAAACATTGGGGGAATGAATAGAATATGCTATGGCTACCTGTGGGTCTGAGGTGGTTGCTTTTGGAGTGTGGGGTGCAAAGGAATGCTAGATCTTGCCCTTCTGCTGATCAGACCATTGGTCCAACTAGTTCACTATGCTCTGATGCGCTAATTCTGCCCCCCTTGTGCCACTTTGCCCGTTGATAGCTGCTATACCACTGAGCGATTACGATCTGGTTCCCCAGATTACGAGTCTACCACTCTTAACCACTACACCACCAAGCGATCAGTAGCTGAACTGGGCTCCGCACAGTCAGAAAAACAAAGAGCCGAAAAAACCAAAAAGGCAAAATAAACAGCGAAAACAGACAGACCTCAGTGTAACAGTCAAAACGGAAGTGCGGCACTCGAAACAGAAGATTGGCACTCAAATCGGAAGCGTAACACTCAAAACGGAGCACGTTCGGCTTCCGAAAAAAGTTTGCAAACCGGAACACTTACTTCCGGGTTTGCAGTGTTTGGGTTCCAAGTTGTTTGAGTACCAAACCGTTTCAGAACCAAGGTACCACTGCATCTAGAATATTGCCTGGTGCTGGAGAGAAGGAGTGAAACGGCTCACAGCTTCACACCCAGCTCATTTTGCTTCCAGAAAGATCTGGCTGGCTTCTGCTGGAAGCCGAATGAACTGATTGAGCGAGACGTTTCCTACTGTCTTATGATACGTTTTTGGTACGCATGCCGGAGAGATGAATGTCCGTCTTTGTTTGCAGTGGATTCGGCTTGAGGGAGGTGTGAATCTTCCCTCTTTCCGCGGAGATTTCTTGCACGTTTAGAACGCTTGTAGGCTATGGAGGTGAACGCTTGTCATGAGTATTTTAGCAGTGCAGTCGTACCTTGGTTTTCGAACAGCTTAGTTCTCGAACGTTTCGGCTCACGAACGCCGCAAACCTGGGAATGACTGTTCCCGTTTGCGAACTATTTTTGGAAGCCGAATGTCTGATGGGGCAATCTGCAGCTTCCGATTGGCTGCAGCCAATCAGAAGCCGCACTTTGGTTTCTGAACGTTTTGGAATTCTTTTTTTACAAATCATTTTTATTAATTTTTCCAAATTAACAATCCAATCAGAACCATATTCAACATTCCAAATTATACATATACATCAAATAATCCAAATATTCTATCAATTTATAATTTATTTTTATTTTTAGGACTCACCATGCGTCAAGGTTTGGAGGGTCTAATCTCATCTCAATTTTAATGCAAGAACGTTTTGAAATTCAAATGGAGTTCCAGAACGGATTCCGTTTGATCCTTCAAAGCACTTACACCATGGGTAGGCAAAGTAAGGCCCGGGGGCTGGATCCGGCACAATTGCCTTCTCAATCCGGTCCACGGACGGTCCGGGAATCAGCGTGTTTTTAAATGCATCTCTGGGTTATTTGTGGGTCATAGGAATTCGTTCATTTATAAATACAGGTGAAACTTGAAAAATTAAATATCGTGGAAAGGTTCATTTCTTTCAGCAATTCGACTTAAAAGGTGAAACCAATATATGAGATAGACTCTTGGCATGCAAAGCGAGATACGTCAAGCCTTTTATTTGTTATAATTGTGATGATTATGGTGTACAGCTGATGAGAACCCCAAATTAACAATCTCAACTTTGGGGTTTTCATCAGCTGTACGCCATAATCATCACAATTATAACAAGCAAAGGCTTGACATATCTCGCTTTGCATGTCATGAGTCTATCTCATATATTAAACTCCAGTAGCTAATGAAAACAATTGCTTACATAAATGGACTTTTCCACAATATTCTAATTTTTCGAGTTTCACCTGTTTATACACACACACACAGACACATACATATATAGAGAGAGAGAGTCTGGCCCCCCACAAGGTCTGAGGGACCGTGGACTGGCCCCCTGCTGAAAAAGTTTGCTGACCCCTGACTTACACCTACAGCTGTGTGTGTGATTTCTGCCCATCCCCTATTCTCAAATATAGAGAACGCATTGCAGGGGGTTGGTCTAGATGAGCTTTGGTTTCCCCTACAACTCTATCAAATACAAAATCCACGAAGAGCTTGCAGACTCCGTAGTCAGCTGGTTTGATTGTTTGTTGCCTTTGCAGATACTGTAGCAAACTTCTCCTAATGTTTCTTTGGAATGTATCTCCCTTTAGGGTTTTTGGTTTGTTTGTTTTGTTAAACCCTCAACGCTTGAAAAGGGGGCTTCTGGTGGGCATTTTTGCTTAAAGCTGGCAAAAAGGAGATTTGCTAAAATAAAGAAAAACATGTGGAGCTGGCTGACAGAAAGCAATAAATGTATGGAGGAATCATTACCTGCCAAAAGATTACCGGTGTGCTGTTAGTAATTGAATTAGAGCCAGTGCATTGTCAATCCTGCTGTAAGAAAAATTGAATCTGAAATCCTGGGAGAATATTAAATGGGGGGGGCAGGGAGAGAAAGAGAAGATCATTTCGGAAAATAGCAATTGTCTCCCCCCGCTCAATGTGTAGGCCCGGTTTTCGAAATCCGTTTTGAATATTTAACCAGAGGTGTGAATAATTCAGGTCACCAGTGCCGATTGCGGGTGGTTTACACATTAAAGAAAATAAATCCATCCCTTTCTGTTACTGTATTGTATCTGTGCCATATATAGGTGTCTGTGTAATGTATAATTAGGCATACAGTGGACGCTCGGGTTGCGAACGTGATCCGTGCGGGAGGCACGTTCGCAACCCGCAGCGCTGCATCTGCGATTCTGCGCATGTGCAAATTGTGCTTTTAGTGCTTCTGTGCATGCGCGAGCGTCGAAACCCGGAAGTAACCCATTCCGGTACTTCCGTATTCGGCTCGGTGCGCAACCTGAAATCGCACAACCTGAAGTGGCTGTAACCCGAGGTATGACTGTAATGTATAATTATTATATACAAGTGAAACTCGAAAAATTAGAATATCGTGGAAAGGTTCATTTCTTTCAGTAATTCAACTTAAAAGGTGAAACTAATATATGAGATAGACTCATGACATGCAAAGCGAGATATGTCAAGCCTTTATTTGTTATAATTGTGATGATTATGGCGTACAGCTGATGAGAACCCCAAATTAACAATTTCAACTTTGGGGTTTTCATCAGCTGTGTGCCATAATCATCACAATTATAACAAGCAAAGGCTTGACATATCTCGCTTTGCATGTCATGAGTCTATCTCATATATTAAACTCCAGTAGCTAATGAAAACAATTGCTTACATAAATGGACTTTTCCACGATATTCTAATTTTTCGAGTTTCACCTGTATGTATCTTTACTGCGGAGACTTGAAGTCGATAGTAGATAGCAGAATTCAGCTTTGTCTTGCGCCAGGAAACAATAAACACTTTTCTTACTTTGAAATGTGCAGGAGATAATTTTTTTATAAAGATTTGAGGAGTGAGGCGGTTTACCCCTCTATTATTGCCCATGACGGCAATAATACAGTGCAGACCAAGATGATCAGGTGACAACAAAAACTGCAAGGTTTTTAGCGGGGGCAATTAGAATAAGATCTATTATTTGATTATTGATGTAAACCCCCAAAATGTATTTTCTATAGTTATGTTTTTACCTCTATCTTCAGTACATTTTGATTTATTTTATTGCTATGGCTAGTGGCTGATTCGGATTCTTAACCTAGCTCAAGGTTGTCATCTGAACTGGCCAGATGTTTAACTGATAATCAATCACATTTAGTCCATCATTTGAAAGAATTCGATGATTCAGTGTGGAAGCACTTTGGAACTCCCTGCCTATTGAGATCGAGCAGGCTCCTTCGCTATACAATTTTTGGCACCTGCTAAAAACATTCCTTCTTTAGGAAAGCCTACCCGAAATGCTAAGGAAGTCGAGGCGATTTTTAACCTGTTTTAGTATTTTAACTTTCGTATATTTCAAAGTAGGGTTGAAAATTTCTCTCGATTTTTATTCGTTTACCTTTTTGAGGGGTGGTTGTCGTCGTCTTACAATTGAGCAGCGTGTGAATTTTGCGAGATAAATAAATAAATGGAGAATCTGATTCAATATTAGACATCTCTCTGCGTTGCTAGGAGATTCCCAGCTCCCCCCCCCAAAGCCACAATTCCCAGAGATCTCTGTGAAGAGGGATTGACTGTCAAACCACTCTGGGAATTGTAGTTCTGTAACAGGAATAGGGGGTGTCTCCTAGCAGGTCTCTTAACAAACCGCAGCTCCCAGATTTCTTTAGGGGGGGAGCCATGAATAATTATAATATAATATAATATAATATAATATAATATAATATAATATAATAATAATTTATTATTTATACCCCGTCCATCTGGCTGGGTTTCCCCAGACACTCTGGGTGGCTCCCAACAGAATATTAAAAATGATGAAATATCAAACATTAAAAACTTCCCTAAACAGGACTGCCTTCAGATGTCTTCTAAAAGTCAGATAGTTGTTTATTTCCTTGACATCTGATGGGAGGGCGTTCCACAGGGCGGGCGCCACTACCGAGAAGGCCCTCTGCCTGGTTCCCTGTAACCTCACTTCTCGCAGAAGGCCAGAAGACCCTCGGAGCTCGACCTCCATGTCCGGGCAGAACGATGGGGCTGGAGACGCTCCTTCAGGTATACTGGGCCGAGGCTGTATCATGGTGCTTTAAATCTATGCCGTCATAGATACCAGAACCACAGCAGTTGGTTCCCATTTGATGAATGGGGCGCTGTGCTTTTCCGACCTTCTTGGGGCATCATTCAGAACACTCGAGGCTTTAGCCGTGACAAACTGAGCAGCTTGGTTTGTTTATCCAGCTGGCCTCCAAGGGCAGGATCGATAAAAGAGGCAGTGTCTCTTTCACTCTTAAGGGACCTTTCGATTCTGTGAAAATGCCAGGCAGCAAAAGGACTGATAAGGATAAGGAATGAACCTTCCTTCAGAGAGTCAGCCTCAGCGACCCATTGCTAGCTGATAAAACAGTCCTCTCTTCCCACTGCCTCCTGAACCGATAGTCTCCAAAGATGCGGCCGTTCATCCAGCGCCACACACCCATTTCTCCGATGAAAATAGGAACGTCCCAGTCCATAATGGTAATCTTACTATTCATACCCCACACATCTTACTGGGTGGCCGCAGCCACTCTGGCCAGCTTCCAACATTTATAAAAAACATAGGTAAAGGTAAAGGGACCCCTGACCATTAGGTCCAGTCGTGTCCGACTCTGGGGTTGTGGCTCATCTCGCGTTACTGGCCGAGGGAGCCGGCGTACAGCTTCCGGGTCATGTGGCCAGCATGACTAAGCCGCTTCTGGCGAAACCAGAGCAGCGCATGGAAATGCCGTTTACCTTCCCGCCGGAGCGGTACCTATTTATCTACTTGCACTTTGTGCTTTCAAACTGCTAGGTTGGCAGGAGCTGGGACTGAACAACGGGAGCTCACCCCGTTGCGGGGATTCGAACCGCCGACCTTCTGATCGGCAAGCCCTAGGCTCTGTGGTTTAACCCACAGCACCACCCGCGTCCCATATAAAAACATAATAAAACGTTCAACATTAAAAAACCCTTTCCTATTCAAGGCTGCCTTCAGATGTCTTCTAAAAGTTATATAGTTACTTATCTCCAACATTTCTCTGATGAAAATGGGGACGTCCTAAGGAAAAGCGGGTTGTTCTGGGTCCAAATCGGAAAATGGGATTGTCATGCAGCTTACAGATAAAAATTAGAATACTGTAGATAAAAGCATAACAGGGATCGTTAAGAAAAAAATTCAACATTGATAGAATTAAAACTTGTGTGCGTATGTGAAATCTATTAAAAACCATACAGATAAGTTTCCAAATCAATTTATTGAATATAGCCAAAGGCCTTTACAATGAACAACTCAGGCCCAAAGTAACACTTTCCTCTAAAATCACACAACATAACCTACGGCATAAAATTTTTAAATTACACTACATTAATGTAGCTGGGACAGAGTTTCTTAGCTGCCAGAGCAAATTGGGCTGCTTGTTTTATATATATGTATATACTTTCTATGGGAAAGCGCGCCTTGGTTTTGGAACGCTTTGGTTTTGGAACGGACTTCCGGAACGGATGAAGTTTGGGAACCACTGTACTGGGATACCCTGCAAATACATCACAGGTAACCTTCACGGACTCCAACTCCCATCATTCCCAGGGAGCGTGGCCAATTGCCACGTGAGTCGTCGCCTGCAACCTCTCGAACGCCCCATGTTGACTATTCCTGGATGCAAGCGCAATGCCCGATCCGAGCTGCTGCAGGTCGAGGGCCTTAAGAGCTTCGTTCAGGGAGCAGGGGGAAATGTCAGAACTGCCCTTGCCGACCCCTGCGAGTCACCCTGCCATCCCTCCGCGCTGGCTTCAGATCAGCCGGCCTCCGCAGAAGCATCTCACGCCGTTGCTTCGTCTAACCCAGCCTGCTGCTGTTGCATGTCACACGGCGCAGCGCATGAATAAGCCTTAATTATCCCATCATATGACTCTTCGGTTCGCTCTCTGCCTCATTTCCAGTCATCGCTCCTCGCCTCTTGCTCTCCTCGGCCTTCCGCCGCTCGCCGCAATTAACTCTGTTTGCGTCTCCTCTGTCTTTCCATTCCTCAGATCCCTTTCTGCTCTGGGGCTCTCGACTTTCGGCTCCCTGCAGAAACCGCAGGATGAGCCAGGAGGGTGGCGAAAGCCGAGAAATATCCCCGTAGATCCATCGGCTGAGTCAGACCAGAGTTCGAGAACGCATGTCAGCCCAGCGACAGGGAGAGAGAGGGGGGCACAGCTGAGCCGGGAGGACACGGGGGCCTGCAGAGAGTCCCAGGGGCCAGATCAAAAGCCTGGGAGGACTACATATGGCTGCTAGGCCAGGGGTCATTGACCCCGGTTCTAAGAGCCAAGCAGATTTTTGTGTTTGTTTATTCCAGAAAATATATACATATATATTCTTATTTTATTAATACAGTGGCGCTGTGGGTTAAGCCACAGAGCCTAGGGCTTGCTGATCGGAAGGTCGGCAGTTTGAATCCCCGTGACAGGGTGAGCTCCTGTTGCTTGGTCCCTGCTCCTGCCAACCTAGCAGTTCGAAAGCACATCAAAGTGCAAGTAGATAAATAGGTACCGCTCCGCGGGAAGGTAAACAGTGTTTCCGTGCGCTGCTCTGGTTTCGCCAGAAGCGGCTTAGTCATGCTGGCCACATGACCCGGAAGCTGTACGCCGGCTCCCTCGGCCAATAAAGCGAGATGAGCGCCGCAACCCCAGAGTCGTCCGCAACTGGACCTAATGGTCAGGGGTCCCTTTACCTCTACTTATGGACCCGATCTGTTCTGGGGTGCCGTTTGCACCCCAAAAAGTCTGTAAGTAGAGCGCCGCTTCTGCGCACGTGCACGATGCAATAGAGTGCTCCTGTGCATGTGCGAAGCGCGCAGATCGCTCCTGCGCACGCGTGAAGTGGCGAACCCGGAAGTAAACACTTCCGGGGTTGCCGCGTTCGCAACCTGAAAAAACACAACATGAAGCAAACGCAACTCAAGGTGTGACTGTATAATACTCAATCGCAGGAAGAAACCTCAAAGCTGCTCGCAGAAACGATAAAACGAGGAAGCTGTTGCTAAAAAGTTTGCAGCCATAATTTAAAACATGCGGAAGGTTGGAGCCGCAACAGAATAGAAGAAAGCCAGCAAAAACTCCCCGCGAACTTCCTAAACGCCCGAAAAGGCTCGTCGAAAGGAGAACGCCTCCAGCAGGCTCCAAAAAGTGGAGACGCTTTGCCTGGCGTCAAGTGGCAGGGAGTTCCAAAGTTCCGCTGATGCCAGGCTTGGGGTGTTGTCGAACTACAATTCCCACCATTCCCTGCCCGGCATGGCCAACGGTGTGGGATGACGGGAGACCGCTATTTGGAGACGCAGCCGTTAGTCACCCCCCTGGCAAAAGTCTTTGCCAGATCCCTCTGTTCCAGGGAGAAAAGGGTTTATCCTGGGACTCCCCCCCCCGCCCATCTCTCGCTGACTTTGCAGGGCTCTCCGTTTCTCCTATCGATTGGGAACCAAGCCGCCAGAACTTTGACTGCCGGCCTCGAGATCCGCTGATGTCTTATCTCCGGCACTTTGCACGGAACCGAGACCGAGGTTCAAGGAGAGCGAGGGGGTCGGCGAGGGCAAGTAGACCTCATCCACCTGTGGGCTGAGTCAGCGCCTTGCAGAGGCCTGCGAGATAAAAGATGCCGAGGAGCGCCGACTCAGCACAAGCCGTGCCAAACAGCCTGCCTCTCTCTGGTGGCTGGCCAGGCTTGGGTCATTCAATGCAGGCTCTTCGGCGGAGGAGGTGAAAGGTGGTTGTCGTTTGTGTGTGTTGAGGTGGCATACCCTCCGAGTGTCCCGGTTTTCCAGGGACAGTGCCGGAATTACCAAAGCCATCCCGGCTTCGATCCCAGAATGTCCCTATTTCCCCTGCCATTGCTGCTGCCGGTGAGCTTGGGGAGAAGTAATAATAACTTCCCTAAACAGGGCCCCCTTCAGATGTCTTCTAAAACCAATACCCCTCCCCACTCTCTCACTATATATAAGGGTCTGGTGACTTCTGTTTCAGTGTATCTGAAGAAGTGTGCATGCACACAAAAGCTCATACCAAGAACAAACTTAGCTGGTCTCTAAGGTGCTACAGGAAGGATTTTTTTATTTTTTTATTTTGTTCTAAAAGTCAGAGAGTGGTTTCTTTCCTTGACATCTGGTGGGAGGGTGCCACCACCGAGAAGGCTCTCTGCCTGGTTCCCTGTAAACTCACTTCTCACAGGGAGGGAACCGCCAGAAGGCCCTCGGTGCTGGACCTCAGTGTCCGGGCTGAATGATGGGGTGGAGACGCTCCTTCAGGTATACTGGACCGAGGCCGTTTAGGGCTTTAAAGGTCAGCACCAACACTTTGAATTGTGCTCGGAAATGTACTGGGAGCCAATGTAGGTCTTTCAGGACCGGTGTTATGTGGTCTCGGTGGCCGCTCCCAGTCACCAGTCTAGCTGCCGCATTCTGGATTAGTTGTAGTTTCCGGGTCACCTTCAAAGGTAGCCCCACGTAGAGCGCATTGCAGTAGTCCAAGCAGGAGATAACCAGAGCATGCACCACTCTGGGGAGACAGTCTGCGGGCAGGGAGGGTCTCAGCCAGTATACCAGATTAGCCAGTGCAGCAGTGAGGGAGCATCCCATTGCCTCTCCATGGGTGCTGCTTCCAGCATCTTCCTTTGGGCAACTCCTAGTGATTGCAGGAGAGGAGAAGGAGAGGCTGTGGTTGCCAAAGCCCAGCCCCACATGCAGGGGCGCCGCTGGGGAGGGGCGGTGGGGGCGGTACGCCCCCAGTGACAGGGTGACAAGCGGCGGGTGGGGGTGACAAGCGGCGGCCACGCGCTGCCGCTCCCTCCGTCACCCAGCAGCACATGGAAGGGGTGCTTTCCGCCGTTTTTTTTCGGCGGGGGGGGTCGACCAGCGAGGGAGGGTGTCACGCTTGTCACCCCCTCCTCGCTAGTCGAACCCCCCCGCCGAAAAAACCCGCCGGGGGGGGCGGGGACCACCACCCACCGCCGAAAAAAAGCCTCGGAAAGGGGGAAATTCCCCCTTTCTGCACCCACGTGCGTCGTGACGTCATGATGACGTCACGACGCACGCGTCGTGCCCCTCCCCCAGGGGGGTTCCTCTGCGCTGCCGCCGCCCCCAGCAGCGCAGAGGCTAGCAACGCCACTGCCCACATGACATGCCAGCTCTGAGGGGCTGGCAGAGGACAGGGTCTCCCGTTGGGTGGGGGAGGGAGAAACGGGGAATGGAGCACAAGGAGTCTTGATTTTTTTTTTTTAAATCAAACCCAGCCCTCCAGATATTTTGGGACTACAATTCCCATCACCCCTGACCGCTGGTCCTGTTAGCTAGGGATGATGGGAGTTGTAGTCCCAAAACATATGGAGGGCCGGGTTTGGGGGTGCCTGGCTTTGGGTATCCGTTTCTAATCTTGCCCCGTTCCAAAATTGAATTCACTGGCGTGCGTTTTTCTTTTTGCAAATCTACCAAATAATAAATTTAAATAAAGGAGGGCATGTGTGCTGCAGGGGCGGGGACCAAAAATGGGGGCTTGAGGTGGGTCAGTTATGGGGAGTCCCTGTTTTCATCCGAGGAGCGTTGGAGGGTATGCTAGGGGACTGGGGTGGGAGCAACCATGCTCTGCGGCTTTCTGGTTTCCTCTGCCCAGTGGCTTCTGGAAAAGAACGGTGTGTGCTCAGATTTCCCATTGGTCTGACGCATTCCCAGCATCCCTTGCATTTGTGTCGAATGCTTCTTGGCAGAGCCGGCCTGACTATGACTCAGGGTGAAGCTCCTGCCTCTGTTGGTAGAAACGCAAGAACCGGTGCTCTGCCCTCCGTTCCACTGCTGAGAAGGTGGCATTTCGGTGTGCCGTGTTGCCGCTCGTCTTCACTGCCCCCCGAGCGGAGAAACTGAGGCAGCAGCAACGCTTTGAGGAATTTCTGCTGAGTTTATCGATTGCGGTGGTGGGGGTGGAAGGAACCAACGATTCCCGTTTCTCCGCAGGTGGCATCCTTAGGGCAAGACTTTGGGACAGATGCCAAGAGCATAAAGGAGAGTCACCCTCCCCATGCAGCAGGAACAGGGCCGGATTTAGGTTTGATGACGACCTAGGCTACTGAAGGTAAAGGTAAAGGGACCCCTGACCATTAGGTCTAGTCGTGGACGACTCTGGGGTTGCGGTGCTCATCTCGCTTTACTGGCCGAGGGAGCCGGCATACAGCTTCCGGGTCATGTGGCCAGCATGACTAAGCCACTTCTGGCGAAACCAGAGCAGTGCACAGAAACACCGTTTACCTTCCCGCCGAGCAGTACCTATTTATCTACTTGCACTTTGACGTGCTTTCGAACTGCTAGGTTGGCAGGAGCAGGGACCGAGCAACGGGAGCTCACCCTGTCGCAGGGATTCGAACCACTGACCTTCTGATCGGCAAGCCCAAGAGGTTCAGTGGTTTAGACCACGTCCCACTGAAGGTGATGGGGCCCTTTTACTTACACTATAGGAGCCTACACAACACAAAAGACTGTTGCTGTATGTAGGTTTTCTTTTATTTGTTTTTTATCTTATATTTTGGAAATGTACATCCAGTTTTTTTCTCTTTAAATTTTTTTTGGGGGGGCCCAAGAGAGTTGGAGGGGCCCCTAAGCTGCAGCTTGTTTAGCTTATACGTAAATCCGGCACTGAGCAGGACTGTCTCGCCATATTTGGGGGGACTTAGAGGGAAAATTAAGGCCTCTAAATCAGAACCTATGAAGATCTGTGTTGGATCAGGCCAATGGCCCAACTATCCCAACATCCTGTTCTCACAGTGGCAGCCACGTGTCTGGGGACGGACGGACATGCAAGCAGAATTCAGGCTCAAGAGCCCTCTCCCCTCCTGTGGTTTCCAGCAGCTGGGATTCAGAAGCTTCGCTGCGGCCATGAATCGGGACCTCCTGGGGGCAGCTGTTTAAAAGCCTGCCCTCTGGTGGCTGATTCGCAGTCAAAACGGAGCCACGGTATTGAATGCTTTGCCTATCTCAAATTCTCCGGCTGGCCCCGTACAATATGCGCGGCGATATTCCACGCATTCCTAGCAAGATCAGCCTGTGAGGTTGCAGCTTTTAAATCTTTCACCAGCACTGACATCACTTTGGTGGCGCCGGGCCAGGACCTTGGACCAAGTGTGTTTCCCTGCCAGCCAGCGAACGAGGAACGTCCTCGGAGAATCTAGTTTCTGACTCTATGGATATTTTTGGTCGCGGGGCCTGGGCGGTAGTTATGTTATGCAGGGTTGAACCAGCAGGGGGAGCTCTTCAGAAGTGCGCGGCCGTTGGATCATAGAGTTGGAAGGGACCCCAAGGGACATCCAGCCCAGCCCCCTGCAATACAGGAATGTTGGGTTGTCACCTTGCCTGGTTAGGAACATATGAAGGCTCCAGCAGGATCAGGCCAGAGGCCCATCTATTCCTGCATCCTGTCCTCATCTCTCTGGTGATCCCTCGTAGCCGAATAAGATTGTCTTCCATAAACACGGTTTTAACAATAAGTCCATAAGCGAGGCCAGTTCTGGATCCTCACATCCTTCCACAGTGGGGACATTGGTTTCCAGGCGGAAGCTGATCACGATGTGGATTTGCCAAGCGTGCCTTCCTCTTAGCACGTTTCTCCCCTGCGTCCTGAGTTCGAGTGTCTTCAAAGCCCGTAACACCTTTGGTAAAGGCTGTTCTTCAATAGGACCGTTTCCCAAATGTTGGTGTTTATACTACATTTTTTAAGATTTGCCTTGAGAGAGTCTTTAAACCTCTTTTGTTGACCACCAGCATTACGCTTTCCATTTTTAAGTTTGGAATAGAGTAGTTGCTTTGGAAGATGATAATCAGGCATCCGCACAACATGACCAGTCCAACGAAGTTGATGTTGAAGAATCATTGCTTCAACACTGGTGATCTTTGCTTCTTCCAGTACACTGGTATTAGTTCGCCTGTCTTCCCAAGTGATGTGTACAAATTTTCGGAGACACCGTTGACGGAATCTTTTGAGGAGTAGGGGGATAGGGGCCTCCTGACAATTCTCAGCACCTTTAACAACAGCTTCCAGAGTCCTTTGGGGGAAATCATGACTGTTTGAAGTGGTATCGTTGGGTTCAATGTATGTCATGCATATGGCCTCTTTACCCCCATGGGAGAAGGAGGAGAACTGGTCCCGAGGAATGTTGCTTTGAGTCCAGCCCACCCAAGGAGGACCCCGAAAGGCTGTGTCCATGATACGGTGACTTATTTCCCAGAGTTTAGCATGTCAGTGACCAAGAAAAGTGGCTCCCAGGAGCTTTGACCAACCCAGGAGTTGTGCCAACATTGGAGTCTTTTTGCGGGCGGGTTCCTGGAATAACCAACAATCCTATTTCATCTCCCATCAGCTCAAGCAATGTTACCCAGTGTGGAGCCAGTGTGGTGTAGTAGTTAAGAGCGGTAGACTCATAATCTGGTGAACCGGATTCGCGTCTCCGCTCCTCCACATGCAGCTGCTGGGTGACCTTGGGCTAGTCACACTTCTCTGAAGTCTCTCAGCCCCACTCACCTCACAGAGTGTTTGTTGTGGGGGAGGAAGGGAAAGGAGAATGTGAGCCGCTTTGAGACTCCTTCGGGTAGTGATAAAGCGGGATATCAAATCCAAACTCTTCTCCTCCTCCTCCTCCTCCTTCTTCCTCCAGGCAAGGCCTTCCTTCAAAGGACTTTTGAATCCCTGCAACGGGGTGAGCTCCTGTTGCTCGGTCCCTGCTCCTGCCAACCTAGCAGTTCGAAAGCATGTCAAAGTGCAAGTAGATAAATAGGTACCGCTCCAGCGGGAAGGTAAACGGCGTTTCTGTGCGCTGCTCTGGTTCGCCAGAAGCAGCTTAGTCATGCTGGCCACATGACCCGGAAGCTGTACGCCGGCTCCCTCGGCCAGTAAAGCGAGATGAGCGCCGCAACCCCAGAGTCTTCCGCGACTGGACCTAACGGTCAGGGGTCCCTTTACCCTTTACCTTTATGCCCTCCCATGCTCTCACTGCTTCCTGTTCTTAAGACGCATCGGCAAGGAGGCTGACGAGCTGTGAGTGGAGACGTCATCGCGAGCCTCTGAATTACACTGTGGGTTTCATGCACCGTTCGCACACTGCTTCCCTTGTTGTTCCCAATTCGGAGCTTTCCCCCCTCCCCAGAGTACATCGCACCACCTTCCCCCTCCTCCTCCTCCTCTGCCGTTACAACCCCCAGCCCTCCCCCCCCCCCACCTTTCTCCTTGACGCAGCTTCGGAGGGCAGAGGGGGTGGCAGCGACCGTGTTAAAAACGGAGAACCTCTGTCAGGGCGTAAAACGTGGAGAAAGTCGGGGGGACACGGGGAATTTGCCACATCAGATGCTTGCGCCCGAGAGGCCTCTGGCTGCAACGTGCATGTTTACAGAACGCACGGCCCGTGAATGAAGACATTAATCAAAGTTATGGGCCTCGAGACTGGGGTCAGATACCTGTGGTTTCGGGGCATGCCAACAGAGTAAAATATCACGCGGGTCATTAAAAAAACAGCGTTGCTGATTCAAGTTCCGCTTGGCGCCGTTTCCAGGGGGCCGGGGGAAAGGGGTTATGCATCGGCACCAGAGGACAGAGGCGAGGTGCCTTCTTGTTGGTGGAGGCTGCCGTGCCAGTGGGAGAAGTTGGAGGTGGGCTGACGGAAGGAGGCGATGGGAGCCTTCCTCCTTGTCCCGATTCTGTCGCTTACCTGCCTTGCAAAATATCTGCCAACGAAGCATGCCAACGCTCACCGAGAAGGACCCTGTGCGGTTGGAGAAGGTTCAGAAAAGGGCCACCGAAACCATCAAGGATCTTTGGGACTTTTTTTGGGGGGGGGATAAAAATAATCTTTATTGAAAAATTATACCAGTACATACACAAATCTAATAAACAAATAAAACATAATAACAAGAAAATAACAAAAAGGGAAAAAAGGTTATCACAGATCAATATCATATATTACATTAATCTTTAGAATTCTTCCCTACTTACCTCGCCTATGTGCGATTTTGTCGGTTTGATCATATACTATTCTGCTGTGTTATTGAGCTTTGGGACTTTTCAGTTTGAGGAAAAGGCGAATCAGATGTCACGTGGTAGAGTTTGATGCAATTGTGCATGTCATAGTTATGAGAATTATAAGGTCTCTTAAGATATAAAATAAATGTTCATAAATGTACCAGGCAAACACATACATAAATATATAAACCACATGTCTGAAAACAGTACAGGAAAACAGTCCTAAAGCCATTTTGACTCTTTCAGTGACCTCAAATATTCCTCTGCAGTTTGGATGGAAATGGGAAAAGCCTCGCCATTGTCTCTGTGCTCACAAATCCTGCCTTAAGGGCACATTTGGGTATGAACAGGGTGAGCCTGTGACCTGGACTCAGGAATTAAGTATTTACCATCACAAAAGAATGGCCAGGCTGCCCAGGTAACCCCATCAACAGGTTTCCTACCAGACAGGATTCTGCAGCATACCGCCCGTTCTGGGATATATGTATGATGTTTTGGGCGGCTGGCCTTGAGCTAGGTAAAGGTAAAGGGACCCCTGACCATTAGGTCCAGTTGCGGACGACTCTGGGGTTGCGGCACTCATCTCACTTTACTGGCCGAGGGAGCCGGCGTACAGCTTCCAGGTCATGTGGCCAGCATGACTAAGCCGCTTCTGGCGAAACCAGAGCAGCACACGGAAACGCCGTTTACCTTCCCGCCGGAGTGGTACCTATTTATCTACTTGCACTTTGACGTGCTTTTGAACTGCTAGGTTGGCAGGAGCAGGGACCGAGCAACAGGAGCTCAACCCATCACAGGGATTCGAACCGCCGACCTTCCGATCGGCAAGCCCAAGAGGCTCGGTGATTTAGATCACAGCACCACACATGTCCCATCTAAGTGTTGAACATACCTCTCCTCAATTGCACGAATTCAGATCTCCCCACAGCTAGTGAAGATCCGCTGCTCTCCATGTCTTAGGGCAGGTTTACCGGCCATGGGCCGGGTCACTTCCACGGAGATCATCTGTGGGCCGGACATGCGCAGCACGATGCCAGAAATTGCATCTGCGCATGTCCGCAGCATCGAAAATTACTTCTGCGCTTGCCCAGACACTGAAAATTGCACCTGCACAGAAGCAATTTTGGGCGTCTGGACATGCGCAGGTGCGGTTTCTGGTATCTGTGCATGCGCGGATGCCATTTCCGACACCACTTGGCGAGTCCCTGTGCTGCGCTGTGCTGGTTTAGCGCAGCACACGGAAGACTTTCCGAGCGGGCGGCTCGGTTTGCGGGCGGCTCGTGGGCCAGTAAAACAGTCTTCGCGGGCCGCATCTGGCCCATGGGCTGCAGGTTGCCGGCCCCTGTCTTAGGGCATGGGAAGCAAGATCACTCCAGAGTCTCATTGCATAGTAGTGGGATGGGAAGGCTTTCCTAAGCGCGCGCACACACACAGACACACACCCTGCTTTCCGCCGGAGGAGTGCGCAAGAGCTTTTTGCTCCTTCGTCCTCATTTCTCCTTCCATTCAAAAACTCCCTGGAAAGAGCAGAGGCTGCATGGGGAGAGCCAGATCTGCAGCCAGGACACCCCTCGGCCGCATACCTCTGAAACCTGACCCCGTAAGGAAAGCTCGAGCCTCATGGGCTTCACAACCTGGGCTGTCCCCATGCCAGAACAAACAGCCTCCCTGTCACCATTTTTGGAGCCGTGTCCGCCAGCCAGAATGCTCTCCGTCTGGGAGCCGGAGCACAACAAATGCAGAGGTCTTGCACGTCCGATGCATTGATAGGACAACCTGGGAGAATCAGGGAACACTTCCTGGGCAGGCACCCCACAACTTGTCCCTCCAGCTGTTTTGGGACTACAACTCCCATCATCCCTAGCTAACAGGACCAGTGGTCAGGGATGATGGGAATTGCAGTCCCAAAACAGCTGGAGGGCTGAATTTGGCCATGCCTGCTGGTTAGGGTGGTGGTTGCCAATGAGGGTTGCTTTGCAACCAGGAATAGCCTGTTAACAATCTCCCCTTGTTGTGTGAGAGTGATGGGAAAGGGCTGCGAACACAGCAACAGAATCTGCCGTGGATTTGATTTGAATCAAATCGATTTAAATCACGATTTAAATCACTAGTCCGTAAGACTTGATTTAATTCACTAGTCCGTAAGACTTGATTTAAATCATTTTTCTTGCAGAAAGACTCGTTCTTGCTAGTGTCATCTTAATACTGACAAGCAGATGAAGGTTTCATTTTTGGAATGATACATTTTCAGAGGGAAGCTTTTAGGGAAGCTTTCAGAAAAAAATTAATAACTTTTATTAAATTTGCTTGGTAACCTAACATTATTACAGTATATATATTCTATGAAACAAAGAGTACAAAACAAAATTCATTCATTCTACAATGCATAACTACATAACATTAATATATACGGTTTGGGGGGGGAGGTCTTACTGTCTTATGTTATACATCCCATCATTGTTCCAGTGAAAATTGGGAGAGGGGGCATGCTTGGCAGCCAGATGTGCCTTCCCCCCCCAAAAAAAAAATTAGAGGGAGGGCCAAATAGTTTTCATTTGCTCTGAAATGAAGGCCATAGGTACCCAGTGGGTGTTTAACAGTCATGTAACTCCAGAAACTCTGGTGCCTTCATGCCATGCTGTTCTTTCTCAAAGCGCACCGTTCAACTATGGAACTCCCTGCCACAAGAAGCATTGGCGGCCACCAGCCTAGAGGGCTTTGAAATAAGATTGGACGAATTCACAGAGCAGAGAGCTTATCAATGTCTTCTAGCTCTGCCTCTGTACTTGGAGGCAGCAACGCTTCTAATACCAGTTACTCGAAACGGCAGGAGGGGAGAGTTGGTCTTGGGTTCGAGTCCTGCTTGCAACGGGGAGCCGACTGCAATGATCACAAAGTGTGGGAAAGCCATGGGTTCAGGCAAGGAGTCTTTCCTGGCCCAATCAGATCCTCTGCCACTGGGCTGTCGAAAATCCCCAAACCAGCTTTTACTCCTAAGAAATACTTCCCGGATCAGGCCAGTTGGTTGTTATTGACAGGTTGGGATCCGAGGGGTGTTTTGGCATTCCCTTTTGCAACGTTTCCTAAGAACGTCAGCTCAGGATCAGGGCAATGGCATTTCTAGTTTAGCATCCTGTTCTCACACAGATGCCCATTATGGGAAACCAGGATTCGAACACAAGCCCTCTGCCCCCCCTGCGGTTCCCAGCAACTGGTATTCAGAAGCATTGCTGCTTCCAGCTGTGGAGGCAGCGTGGAGCCATCAATAGCCCTCTCCTCCCTGAATTTCAGTTACAGGTAGGTAGCCGTGTTGGTCTGCCGTAGTCAAAACAAAACAAAAAATAAAAAAATTCCTTCCAGGAGCACCTTAGAGACCAACTAAGTTTGTTCTTGGTGTGAGCTTTCATATGCATGCACACTTCTTCAGATACACTGAAACAGAAGTCTCCCTGAATTTGTCTTTTTAAAAGTTTGCGGCCGTCACTGCCCCCTGTGGCAGTGAGTTCCACAGATTTACCGTGCGCTTTGCTAAACAAGGAATTCTGTTTATGTGGGCTGAATCGTCCAACATTTGGCTTCATTTTTGAGCCCCGCCAGGTTGGGAAAAGATCCAGGAAATGTAATTCTTTTTTTTTTACTCTCTCCGTGAGTAAGAAGCAGGACTTTGGCGCCGCAGTCGGGGAACCAGCGCAGAGCACGCGAATCCTGCCTTCAATCCTTGGCTTGGCCGTTGTTTTCTTGCACAACCGGGAGTGAAGTCACTTTGCGTCTTGTGTTTATCAGTGCGCCGTGTTTCCACCAGGAATAAGGCACGACTCCCGTCGTCGGACACATGAAAAGCATTAGCTTTTGTGCTCCGCGGGCTGGTGGCTCATCTGGGAAGAATGAGGGGATTTGCGGGGGGGGGGGCCTGGACCCGGCATGTGTGAGTCTGTGTGTGCCTGGCAAGTGGCCACCTCCCCGAGGGATTCCGAAACGTTAGCGTCAAAGTATGCGCTCTCCGCTGCAACGCCGAGGGCTCGGCATTGTTTGTTTTTATTTTTATCTCCACCGCACCACAAAACATCTGCGCATGACATCACCCGGCACCGGAGTCCCAAAATACTTTAGAAAATGTTGCAATTTGGTATGCCGTGGCGACGTCGGTTCCAAAATAAAAGCGAGTTGGGGCCGGCGGCCAGCTGGCTAGCGAAACTGGCATGCGGAGGTCATCCAGAAGCTCTTCGGACGAAGCTCAGCAGCGCTTCCAGAGCGGATGGAGAACTCCAGATTAGGGTTTGGGAGCCCATCAGGCATAGAATCACGGACTTGTAGGCTGGGAAGGGACCTGAAGGTAAATCTTCCCTTTTTTTCTGAAGAAACCCTTCTGGGTCCCTACATTAAAATTCCTCCCTGGTTTCCCTACTGGCCTAGCATGACTAACCTGGCCAGTTAGCCCTGGGGATCCCACTGATGTTTGTTTCTTAGCTGTTTTTTTAATTTGTTTTAATCATTGTCCATCAGTATGCGGATGATACCCAGCTCCACCTCTCTTTCAAATCAGAACCAGTGAAGGTCCTGTGTGAGTGCCTGGAGGCGGTTGGAGGATGGATGGCGGCTAACAGATTGAGGTTGAATCCTGACAAGACAGAAGTACTGTTTTGGGGGGACAGGGGGCGGCGGGTGTGGGGACTCCCTGGTCCTGGTCCTGAATGGGGTAACTGTGCCCCTGAAGGACCAGGTGCGCAGCCTGGGAGTCATTTTGGACTCACAGCTGTCCATGGAGGCACAGGTTAATTCTGTGTCCAGGGCGGCTGTCTACCAGCTCCATCTGGTACGCAGGATGAGACCCTACCTGCCTGCGGACTGTCTCGCCAGAGTGGTGCATGCTCTGGTTATCTCCCGCTTGGACTACTGCAATGCGCTCTACGTGGGGCTACCTTTGAAGGTGACCCGGAAACTGCAATTAATCCAGAATGCGGCAGCTAGACTGGTGACTGGGAGTGGCCGCCGGGACCACATAACACCGGTCCTGAGAGATCTACATTGGCTCCCAGTACGTTTCCGAGCACAATTCAAAGTGTTGGTGCTGACCTTTAAAGCCCTAAACGGCCTCGGTCCTGCATACCTGAAAGAGCGTCTCCACCCCCATCGTCCGGCCTGGACACTGAGATCCAGCACCGAGGGCCTTCTGGCGGTTCCCTTATTGCGCGAAGTGAGGTTACAGGGAACCAGACAGAGGGTCTTCTCGGTGGTGGCACCCGTCCTGTGGAACGCCCTTCCATCAGAGGTCAAGGAAATAAGCAGCTATCCTATTTTTAAAAGACATCTGAAGGCAGCCCTGTTTAGGGAAGTTTTTAATATTTAATGCTGTATTGTTTTTAACACTCGATTGGGAGCCACCCAGAGTGGCTGGGGAAACTCAGCCAGATGGGCGGGGTACAAATAATAAATTATTATTATAAGTTATTATTATCTCAACTCAAGCATCCATGACAGATGGCCAGCCAACCTCTGCTTAGAAACCTCCAAAGGGGAGTCCACCCGCTTCCAAGGGAGACCATGTCATTGACAAACAGTTCTTACTGTCAATTTCCTTTCTTGTAACTTGAAACCATTGGTTTGGGTCCTTCCACCTGGAGCAGGAGAAAACAAGCTTGTGACAACCCTTGAGATATTTGAAGATGGCTCTCATATCTCTTCTCAGTCTCCTCTTTTCCAGGCTAAACATACCGAGCTCCTTCAACCGTTCCTCATAAGGTTTGGTTTCCAGAGCCATGATCATATTGGTTTCCCTCCTCTGCACACGTTCCAGCTTGTCAATATCCTCCTTGAATTGTGGCGCCCAGAACTGGACACAATATCCTTCCTGATGTTTTTTTCCATCTCTTTTGACTGGTGAACTCAAATGGCATAAGGTCCCAGGTTCAATCCCCAGGTTGGGGTGGGAACACCCCTAGTCTGAAAGCCTGGAGAGCTGCTGCCAGCCTGAGCAAGCAATACTGGCCCAGATGGACCGATTCTCTGATGTAGTGAAAGGCAGCTTCCTATGTGTCTTTTAGAGGAAGGGTGGCACAGTAGTTGCGGTGCATGCAGAAGGTCAAATGTTTAATTCCCGAAGAAGGTCCTAACTAGGACTGAAACCGTGAAGGGATGCTGCCAGCCTGTGTAAGCAATACTGGCTCAGATGGACCGATTCTCTGATGTAGTGAAAGGCAGCTTCCTATGTGTCTTTTAGAGGAAGGGTGGCACAGTAGTTGCGGTGCATGCAGAAGGTAAAATGTTTAATTCCCGAAGAAGGTCCCAACTGGGACTGAAACCGTGGAGGGATGCTGCCAGTCTGTGCAGGCAATACTGAGGCAGGTGGACCGATGACTCAGTATAAAGCAGCTTTGTGTCTTCCTAGCATGCCAGCTGCCAAACCTCTCTGCCTCCTGCCGAGGCAGCTGAGCTGTGCCCAGTGACTGCCGAGACTCACTCAAGCGCAGATCTCCTAGCCATTTATTTTCATTAAGGGGAACAGCTTTAGTTAGGAGATGATAATGCACGGAAGAGGGAGAGGGAGAAAGTTATTGTCTCATTTTGCAGGGCCGCTACAGTATAAGTGGGCCTGGAGGGCAAGCGGAACTTCTTTTTTTGCTCCCCCTGCACAATGAGAGGCAGCTCATTACGAAAACGCAAGTCCAGCTGGCTTTCCTGATTTGCCAGAGGGTGATTTCCTTCTTCAGGCTCCGCTCGCTTAGTTCATGTTGTGTTTAAGGAGCTGGTGCATCCTGCAGCCATCAGTAAATCGGGTTTGTCGCCTGCTGCGAATAGCAAAAGAAATACAGTGGTGTTGTTGTTCAGTCGTTCAGTTGTGTCCGACTCTTCGTGACCCCATGGACCAGAGCACGCCAGACACGCCTATCTTTCACTGCCTCCCGCAGTTTGGCCAAACTCATGCTAGTCGCTTCGAGAACACTGTCCAACCATCTCATCCTCTGTCGTCCCCTTCTCCTTGTGCCCTCCATCTTTCCCAACATCAGGGTCTTTTCCAGGGAGTCTTCTCTTCTCATGAGGTGGCCAAAGTACTGGAGCCTCAACTTCAGGATCTGTCCTTCCAGTGAGCACTCAGGGCTGATTTCTTTAGAATGGATAGGTTTGATCTTCTTGCAGTCCATGGGACTCTCAAGAGTCTCCTCCAGCACCATAATTCAAAAGCATCATTCTTCGGCGATCAGCCTTCTTTATGGTCCAGCTCTCACTTCCATACATCACTACTGGGAAAACCATCGCTTTAACTATACGGACCTTTGTCGGCAAGGTGATACCTTGATTCTCAAACTTAATCCGTTCCGGAAGTTCGTTCCAAAACCAAAGCGTTCCAAAACCAAGGCGCTCTTTCCCATAGAAAGTAATACAAAACAGATTAATCTGTTCCAGACTTTTAAAAACCCCTAAAACAGCAATTTAACATGGATTTTACTATCTAACGAGACCATTGGTCCATAAAATGAAAGCAATAATCAATGTACTGTGCTATAAAACAAGTAAGACAGTGTTGGAGATGATAAAAATTTAAAAAAAAAAATCTTACGTGCACTGATGATAGTCATTGTTTGGATAGGGGTTTTTTTTATCCATTTTCGCAGTTGCACAGTCAATCGATCACGAAAGCTCATACCAATAACAAACTTAAAAAGGTAAAGGTAAAGGGACCCCTGACCATCAGGTCCAGTCGTGTCCGACTCTGGGGTTGCGGCGCTCATCTCGCTCTATAGGCCGAGGGAGCCGGCGTTTGTCCACAGACAGCTTCCGGGTCATGTGGCCAGCATGACTAAGCCGCTTCTGGCGAACCAGAGCAGCGCACGGAAACGCCGTTTACCTTCCCGCTGTAGCGGTCCCTATTTATCTACTTGCACTTTGACGTGCTTTCGAACTGCTAGGTGGAAACTTAGTTGGTCTCTAAGGTGCTACTGGAAGGAATTTTTTTTACAAAATTTGACTATGGCAGACCAACACGGCTACCTACCTGTAACCTCAAGGTTTGAGTCTTGGAGAGTAGTGTAAAAGCCCATCCCATGACATCTCCAAGGGCCACTCCTAGATCTTGAGTTTGAACCCCGAAATCTCAGGATTGCTCCTGACCTGGTAATCCTCACCCTGCCCCATTCATTCATTTTGTGTGTGCGCTCTCTCTCTCTCTCTCTCAACATTGATCTCTAGGTTTTCTGTTTTCCAGGCCCGGCTCAGCTCTCCGCTTGACCCAGGCCTCTAATTATCCTTCCAGCGAAATCGTGACCCGAGAAGGGCGAGGCTGTTTGCGGAGGGTGGGCGGTTGGGAGCGAGACGGGATCCGCTCTGCAGTTACCCATTTTTAAAATTGTTATTATTCTTCCCTCCGCCGCTTCTCCTTCATCGCAGCGCGAAGAATGTTTGCGGCTCCGTATCTTACGGCTCCCTCTATAATTAGGCCGAGAGAGTCGAGGCTGGGAAAGGAGGAGTCCGCGTGGCTAATTGCAAGACGCTGTAAAACCAGGACAAGAGGAAAGGCAGCGAGGAAGCCATGTGGTTCCAATTTTGGAAAAAGCGCAGGGCGAAAGCCGGGCTGCAGACTCCGCTCCACCTGCCCCCCACCCCCACCTTCATCTTCTTGGCCCCACGTTGCTCTCGTTGATCGTTCTCCCCTTTCATTCCTGTACGTTTTACTCGTCAAAGAAAGTAACCAAAATGCCCTGGGGTTTAAACCAAATGGAAAGCCGTTTCGCCCATAAACCGCAGCTCGAACCATCGGTCCATCGCGTTCCCCCAGGGTTTCGGTCAAGGGATGTTTCCTGGAGGTGCGAGATTTGAACTCAGGACCTTTTGTAGGCAAGGTGCATCGTCTGCCACTGGAGCACGGGCCCTTCCCGTTAATGGCATTGTCTGGTCTAGGGAGGCAGTGCGGTGCAGTGGTTAGAGCGCCGGACTTATAACTGAGAGAGGCTGGCGTTCGAATCCCCACCTGGGCATGTTTGGTGAGACCTCGGGGGCCAGTGACTCGCACCGAGCCTAGCCCTACCTCACAGGCTTGTTGTGGGGATCGAATGAGGAGTGGGGAGAGTCATTTATTCTTCCTTGAGCTTCTTGGATAGAAAGGGTTTGCAAGTAGAGATGAAAAGCCCTAAGTGACGTTTGCTCCGGGGTAGACAGGAGGATCCTTGGAGATCTGCTCTGGGAGTTGCAATGCACCCCAAATTATTATTGTTGTGTAATTCTCAGATTATTGCATAATCTCGGAAGGGGGTGTGGCTGAGACCATAGCAAACGGACTATGTTTCTGAATACAGTGGTATCTTGGTTCTCAAATGCCTTGGTACTCAAACAACATGGAACTCATAGAATCATAGAATCCTAGAGTTGGAAGAGACCCCAAGGGCCATCCAGTCCAACCCCCTGCCAAGCAGGAAACACCATCAAAGCATTCCTGACAGATGGCTGTCAAGCCTCCGCTTAAAGACCTCCAAAGAAGGAGACTCCACCACACTCCTTGGCAGCAAATTCCACTGCCGAACAGCTCTCACTGTCAGGAAGTTCTTCCTAATGTTTAGGTGGAATCTTCTTTCTTGTAGTTTGAATCCATTGCCCCGTGTCCGCTTCTCTGGAGCAGCAGAAAACAACCTTTCTCCCTCCTCTATATGACATCCTTTGATATATTTGAACATGGCTATCATATCACCCCTTAACCTTCTCTTCTCCAGGCTAAACATACCCAGCTCCCTAAGCCGTTCCTCATAAGGCATCGTTTCCAGGCCTTGGACCATTTTGGTTGCCCTCCTCTGGACACCTTCCAGCTTGTCAGTATCCTTCTTGAACTGCAAACACTGCAAACCCGGAAATAAGTGTTCCGGTTTGCAAACCTTTTTCGGAAGCCGAACGTGCTCCGTTTTGAGTGTTAGGCTTCCGATTCGAGTGCCACACTTCCGTTTTGAGTGTGACGCTGAGGTCTGTCTCTTTTCGCCATTTATTTTGCGTTTGTGTTTTTGCGGCTCTCTTCGTTTTATTTTTGGGACTGTGTGGAGCCCGGTTCAGCTACTGATTGATTGTGTGACTGCTGTACATCGATTATTGCTTTCATTTTATGGATCGGTGGCCTCGTTGGATCGTAAAATCCATGTCAAATTGCTGTTTTAGGGGTTGTTTTTAAAAGTCTGGAATGGATTAATCCATTTTGCATTACTTTCTATGGGAAAGCGCGCCTTGGTTTTGGAACGCTTTGGTTTCGGAACAGACTTCCGGAATGGATTATGTTTGAGAACCAAGGTACCACTGTATGCCACTGCGTAGAAAAGACTAGCAATGTGCACCAATGGTCTGACTTAGCAGAAGCCAGGTCCCCGTGTTGAAGTTTCGATCGGCGCTGATTTCCCCATGCTGCCAGCATTCTTCCCGACATGCCTCATGCCGCAGGCTTAATCCAGCACAACTGCCTTTGCAGAGAGCAACAAATCCCACGCGTTGCAAACGCAGAGCTCCATGCCAAAACATTTGGTCCAGGAAAGCTGCAATGCCCCGGGAGCCATGCCCAAGCTGAGCAAAGCCAGATGTGGATGTGTTATCAGTTTGCTTCCTTAATTCCTCCTGGAACAGGGACGGCTCTTTCCCCTGGCAGTCCTAGGGAAGCAGAACTTGACAACCGCGAGATCCATTTTGGCTTCGTCGCAGAACGCCGTGGGGTCTACGGCTGAATCGCAGTTGCTTCCCAGAAAAGTTCCGCTCTGTTATCTGTCCTTGTCAAATATTCACTAATTGCCTTAATATTTCATGTCTGCATCCGGCATGCAATTACAGTTGATTAACTGGTGCGCGGCGGCTGTTGACAGCGTTTGATTGCTTGGCTTTCGAAAGTGCTTTCAGTCGTGAGCTTTATTGAATTGTTGGACAGGCTGTCTTTGGACACTGAGCAATTGGTATCGGAAAGTATTTGGTAGCTGACAAGCAGTGGTGTTTGAGGTGTAACATGCAATGGTGTTTAGCATTTGAAATTTTTTGAAAGGTGACTTCTTATCACTTGGGGGGGGGAACCATTCCTGGAGACCCTGGAAGAGCTTCTGCCAATCAGAGAGGACGATGCAAACCTAAGAAGGACAAGCTTTCTGATCTGGAACAAGACAGCTCGCTAGGCTTTCCTCTGGGTTCCAGTTAGCTCAATCTGTTTTCTGCAGATGGACGTTTGTTCAGAATCAGCTTTAAAGAGCCGGTTTTCATAGGGAAAGCTCTGGAGCAACAACAACAAAAAGTCTGCTGTGACATGGAGCTGTGTTTGGAAAGAATGGAGAATCATAGAGCTGGAAGGGACCACGGGGGTCATCTAGTCCAACCCCCTGCACTGCAGGACTCTGTTTTTGCCCAAGGTGGGGCTTGAACCTGTGACTCCGAGATTAAGAGTCTTGGAGGAAAGGGAAGTGTAGATAAGCACTTTTTATCAACATACAAAGCAGTCGTAAAGTTAAGGAAATTTAAATTGTCCCAGGAAGTGTTGATCCCAATTCTACAGAGGCATCATTGAAACTGTTCTCTGTAATTCTATAACAGCTTGGTACGGTACAGCCTCCAAGAGAGACAAGAAAAGGCTCCAACGAGCTGTAAGAATTGCAGAAAGGGTAATTGGTGTTAGCTTGCCTTCAATAGAGACAATTTATGCTACCCGAGTTAGGAAGAGAGCAGAGAGAATTGTAGCAGATCCTTTACATCCCGGTCATCATCTGCTTGATTTACTTCCATCTGGACGTCGCTACAGGACTTCATATACAAAATCGGCCAGGCACAAGAATAGTTTTTTCCCTTGTGCCATTAAATTGTTAAATTCATAGTTGTATAGCTTAAGGGGAGGTAAAATATGGGTGGGGTTTCTTTGCTTCTTTGTATTGTGAGAGGAACAGTGTCTGTATGTTTACATTGCAATGTAGCCGAAACAAATTCCAAGTATGTTGGAAAATGTACTTGGCCAATAATAAATTATTCCTATTCCTATTCCTATAATGTAGAGAGAGCAGAAGACTGAAAAGAACCGGTCTCCTATCTAATAATAATAATAATAATAATAATAATAATATAATAATAATGTGCTACATGCCCAATAGGACAGAAATCACCTTAGATGTTTAGATCAGTGGTTCTTAACTTTTGGGGTCATGGGCCCCTTTGAGGATTTCATGAAAACGATGTCCCCTCTCCCCATAGTCAGATCTTTGATCCTGCCCCCCCCACCCTACTCTACAAAAAGCATTATTTAGAATAAAGGTAAAAGGTAAAAAGGTAAAAAGCTAAAGGACCCCCAGACAGTTAAGTCCAATCAAAGGCGACTATGGGGTTGGTGCTCATCTCACTTTCAGGCCGAGGGAGCCGGCGTTTGTCCGCAGACAGCTTTCCGGGTCATGTGGCCAGCAGGACTAAACCGCTTCTGGCGCAACGGGACACCGTGACAGAAACCAGAGCGCACAGAAATGCCATTTACCTTCCCGCCGGAGTGGTACCTATTTATCTACTTGCACTTTGACGTGCTTTCGAACTGCTAGGTTGGCAGGAGCAGGGACCGAGCAACGGGAGCTTCACCCCGTCGCGGGGATTCAAACCGGCGACTTTCCGATCGGCAAGCCCAAGGGGCTCAGTGGTTTAGTTAGACCACAGCGCCGCCCACGTCCCAATATTCAGAACAGCGGTTTGCACATCCCATAAGGAAGATTAATTGCTACAAAACAGTAGCAATTAATGGCACATTTGTTCGAAGTCCAGTGAAAACCGATCAGCTTAATTAATTCAACAAAACTGATGGACTTGATCCTGGGATGCCAGCTTCCCAAAGGCAGATAGACATGGATACCTTCAACACCGCCGCTGCCTCCTTGCCTCCTGGCATACCACTTTGGGAACCACTGATCTAGTTCAATTTTTTTTTAATTAACAATTTATTTTAAAAATTCAATTTAGAGCACAAATCATTACATGGTTACATTTTTCATACTCCCCCCTCTCCCACCAAGGAGAGCAAAATATCCAAACCCCCCTCTCACAGGAGCACATATAATATCATTTCACATTTAACCCATCATTTTGCATAAATCATTGCTTGATCCTGACCCTTTTCCTGGGCCAGGTATTTCTACTCCTTCCAATTTCATCTTTAAATTGACTTCCTCAAATCCCCCCCTGTTGACCTCAAAGTAAAAACATATTTCCCAGTTTTCCAATCATCTTCTAATCTACTTTACCCACTTTTCTTTCCTCCTTTGATCTAGTTCAATATTGTCTACACTGACTGGCAGCAGCTCTCCAGGAAGAGGACGTTGCCGGTCCTACCTGGAGATGCCAAGGGTTGGGCATCTTTTATCTCCCTGCCTCTTGAATCTTTTTCTTCCCTGGTACCTGGCAAATACGATGGCTATATTTTACAAGAATTCCTAGACTGAAGGCTGTGTCAAAGCAAATGAATGGCGGTATTTATTCATGAATGAGAGAAAATCCATTAGGATTGTTGGTGACAGCCGGCATTTCTGATGCCTCCATTAATAACTGCCTCGAGAGCTCCCGGCGGTGATTTTTGCAAGGGAAAATAAAAATCCTGCGAAAACTGCAAGCAGGAGTCTCGCAGAGCAGAGCGGCAGGATTTACGGGAAGATTGAGATATCAATTTCACATAGTCAAAACAAAATAAAAATTAAAAAAAAATTCCTTCCAGTAGCACCTTAGAGACCAACTAAGTTTGTTCTTGGTATGAGCTTTCGTGTGCATGCACACTTCTTCAGATACACTGAAAGAAAGGGAAATCCAGCCAGATGGGCGGGGTACAAATAATAATAATAATTATTATTATTACCAGACCCTTATATATAGTGAGATAGTGGGGAGGGGAATTACTCAGAAGGGTGGTGGGAATGGGGGATTGGCTGATAGGTGTGGAAAACCTGTTGAGACTGTTAACGACTGCAATTGGTCTTACAGGAAAAAGCAAGGGTGAGATGGCTAACGATAACTTTGTCATGTATAATGAGATAAGAATCCAGTGTCTTTGTTCAGATCAGGTCCTAGGACATTCTATACAAGATCTCAAAGTAGCTGTCTTACTACAAAGGAATTTCAGAAATAGACTGGAAAGAGAAGTTGCTGAATTGCAACTCATTACCAAACTCAAAACCATGGAGAGACCTGGTCTGAACAAAGACATTGGATTCTTATCTCATTACTAGTGGTTTAAACCCGTTAAAATAACGGGCGCTAGAACATTTCTGACACAAAACCCAAAGTCCTGAAGTGCAGGGAGCAGGGCAAACCATGCGCTCCCTACACGGCATTAAGATTCCTGAGGGAGAAATGACGGCGTGTTTCCTTTTATTGTTCCTGTCCTAAACATACTTACTGCACGAAGGTAGAACAGGTTTCCTTCCGGATGTGTGGGGCTCCCAGCCCCTTTCGGAGTGTGGGGCGATGGGTGGGGAAGCGAGGGGGGTGAGGCGGAGGCGGCGGCATCATCTCCCGGGAGGCTTCGCCCCCCCCCCGGTTCTCCTCCTTCTGCCCAGCGGCGAGAGTGGCAGCGTGTCCTCCCTTCTCGGCCGCCCTTCAGCCTCTGGTGCGCCAGCATTCCATTTCAACCGCCGCTTCAACTGCCGCCTTCTGCTCCAATCCCTGTGTCCGTGGGGCACATGCTCAGTAGCGCAAACCCAGAGACACACGGACTGGATGCAGAGACACTTGCGTTTTATATATATAGATTATGAAAAGCTATTTTTAGCCATCTCACCCCTTGCTTTTTCCTGTAAGACCAATTGCAGTCGTTAACAGTCGTCAACAGGTTTTCCACACCTATCACCCATTCCCACCACCCTTCTGAGTAATACCCCTCCCCACCCTCTCACTATATATAAGGGTCTGGTGACTTCTGTTTCAGTGTATCTGAAGAAGTGTGCATGCACACGAAAGCTCATACCAAGAACAAACTTAGTTGGTCTCTAAGGTGCTACTGGAAGGAATTTTTTTATTTTTTATTTTGTTTTGACTATGGCAGACCAACACGGCTACCTACCTGTAACTGGAACAATTTCACATAGTTTTTCATAGCCGGTCTTCTCTTCTCTCCTGTCCCAAGAATACCCCCTGACCCATTTTTTTTTTTAAATGGGCAGAGCATTAAGTAAATAAATAAACCCAACTCAAAAATGCAACAAGAACCTATCTAGATTGAACCAGGCGTCCATCTAAGCTTGCCTCTTCTTTCTGAGAGCCGCCAACGAAAAACCTAAAACAAATCCTTATTTCCATGATGAATAGCCTTCGGACTATAATGTATCTTAAACAGAAAACTATCTTTAGAAAGATTTTTCCCTCCGAAAGCATTTTATTTTAAAAATCCAATTTAATTTAAAAAAATAAATAAATCTGATTTATTTATTTATTTATTTATTTTAAAAAATCATTGATTTTTATCAATGCTCTGTTTCTCAGCTCTGTCGACCGCAGTTCCCTGACCTCGTTGCTATAATAGGCAGGTGACCCCCCGTCTCACATGCCAGAAAGGAAATGTCGTCTGGCTGCAGACGATTTACCGGGGGGGGGGGCCTTATCTGTGCACGGCTGTTTATCGGCTGCAGGGTGGAAAGGAGATTAGCGCAGGCGGGGGGGCCAGACAGGAGCACTCGGGGAATGTTCACCTCTAGTTCGCTGGTTTGCTTCCAGCTTTATGAGATGACCGAAAGCCATTGTTATCTAACAGCTGCTCAGGCAGAGTTCAGGGCTCCATTTCTGGCTCCCGAGGGACCCGAGCCCTAAAAAGGAACTGGCCTGACACCTTGCAAGGATGCCAGAGGGTGGCCAAGCGAGCTTTCCGCTTGTAACGCTGCAGGGTTGCTTTTCTTCTTCTTTCTTCGCCGATCCCTCGTAGCCGAGTAAGATCGCCTTCCATAAACACAGTTTTAACAATGAGTCCGTAAGTGACTGTGGAGGCCAATTCTGGATGCACACATCCTTCCACAGTGGGGATATTGGTTTCCTGGCAAGAGTTGATCACGGTGTGGATTTGCCAAGCGTGCCTTCCTCTTAGCACGTTTCTCCCTTGCATCCTGAGTTCGAGTGTCTTCAAAGCCCATGACACCTTTGGTAAAGGCTGTTCTCCAACTGGAGCGCTCACAGGCCAATGTTTCCCAAATGTTGTTGCTTATACTACATTTTTAAAAGATTTGCCTTGAGACAGTCTTTAAACCTCTTTTGTTGACCACCAGCATTACGCTTTCCATTTTTAAGTTTGGAATAGAGTAGTTGCTTTGGAAGATGATAATCAGGCATCCGCACAACATGACCAGTCCAATGAAGTTGATGTTGAAGAATCATTGCTTCAACACTGGTGATCTTTGCTTCTTCCAGTACACTGGCATTAGTTCGCCTGTCTTCCCAAGTGATGTGTAAAAATTTTCGGAGACACCGTTGATGGAATCTTTCGAGGAGTTGGAGATGGCGTTTATAAGTGGTCCATGTTTCACAAGCATACAGTAAGGTTGGTAGTACAATAGCTTTGTAAACAAGCATTTTGGTTTCCCTGCGAATGTCCCGGTCCTCAAACACTCTGCACTTTAGGGGTTGCCGGGCTGTTAAATGCAGGTTGCAGCCTCAAGCGCAGAAGTCCATTGTCAGACCCTCTGACAACGGGGGCTGCTCTCCACTTCTGAGAGATCCCCGCCTCCACTCCTGCCTGCAGGCAAGTAGGAGTGGGAAAAGGCTGCTCCACTAGGCAGCGTTGCTGTTTGCACGGGAACAGGAGCTGGATCGGGTATTAAAGGAGCCCACACCTCTGCATCAAATCCCCTCCAGCCCCATGAAGGCAGCCAGGCTGAATAGTTGCTGGGTTTGGGGGTGGTGGAGGTAGCCGGAAGCTCCATCTGAGAGCCGGGCCGTGCACCACCTGAAGGCAGCCATGCGCACTTCAGCTTCCAAAAAAAGTTCCAAAACTGGAACACTCATTTCCGGGTTTGAGGCGTTCAGGTTACAAGCAGTTCGAGAACTAAGCAACTCAAAAACTGAGGTACCACTGTATTTTTCCGAATTTGAACTGTATTTATTTCACACACACACACACACACACACACACACGTGGTGATTTTCTTGAGTCAAAATGAGAGTACAGCGGACGCTCGGTTTGCGAACGCCATCTGTGCAGGAGGCACATTCACAACCTGCAGTGTCTGTAACCCCCAGCGCAACGCCGCGCCTGTGAATGCACGGGTTGCGATTTGGCACATGTGCAAAGTGCCAAACCCGGAAGTAACCTGTTCCCATACTTCCGGGTTCAGCACAGTGTGCAACCCGAAAACGCACAACCTGAAGCGGCCGTAACCCGACTGTAGCCCTAAACACTTTTTTTTTTAGAAAAAAAGCACTGAGTTACAGCATAAAATGGTCTATCAATGGAAAGATAATTTAATGAAGAATGTAATGCAATAACAAAGGTCCATATAGTTCAAGCTATGGTTTTCCCAGTAGTGATGTATGGAAGTGACAGCTGGACCATCAAGAAGGCTGATCGCCGAAGAATGGATGCTTTTGAATTATGGTGCTGGAGGAGACTCTTGAGAGTCCCATGGACTGCAAGAAGATCAAACCTATCCATTCTGAAGGAAATCAGCCCTGAGTGCTCACTGGAAGGACAGATCCTGAAGCTGAGGCTCCAATACTTTGGCCACCTCATGAGAAGAGAAGACTCCCTGGAAAAGACCCTGATGTTGGGAAAGATGGAGGGCACAAGGAGAAGGGGACGACAGAGGACGAGATGGTTGGACAGTGTTCTCGAAGCTACCAACATGAGTCTGACCAAACTGCGGGAGGCAGTGGAAGACAGGAGTGCCTGGCGTGCTCTGGTCCAGGGGGTCACAAAGAGTCGGACACAACTAAACGACTAAACAACAACAAAGCAATAACTATTATGAAGGATTATTTATTACAACAGCAGTCATAAATAAGAAAAGTGAAACACACAGAAAAAATGAGCTATACATGTTAAATTGCCGTGTTGGCACTTTGCTATAAATAGGTGGGTTTGGTGTTGCAGTTTGGGCACTCGGTTTCTAAAAGGTTCGCCATCACCACTCTGTGCGAATCCATCACAAACTTGACAGCCTCGCTATCACCCCATCCGCTTGCAAGGAACACCCATCAGTTACCCTGGCATTGCGGTAGATGGTATTGTCACTCCTGCTCCGTAAAGTCCTGAACCAAGTTCTCCCTGGCCCTTCCGCTTTGCTCCATTACTCCACTGCTGCTGGGAGTCTTTCCCCATCAGTAACAAAATGGATTTCAGAGACATTGGAGGGATCTGGCAGGCTTCCCCTTCTGCATTCCTGAAAGCCCCTGTTGTCAACTAACGCTTCCTAGACTTGTCTTTTCAACCCCAATGCTGCATTGAATCCTTCGACTCCGGTATCGCTCCCTACGGAACAGTCGGGAGAAATATTCGCCCGAACTTCCCTTCCAGCGATCAAATGACTTGCTTCATCCTCGCTCTTCTCCACGATCTTCCGATCGGGTTCTCGGGATGCGATGGGGGCAGGGGGGGATTTCTGGGGAAGGAGGAGGACAGGGGACTGCAAAAACAGGGTTTGTTTTCTCCCGAACGCTATCGTGTTTACATCCCCTTGCCAACAGCAAGACAATAATCTGCCTTCGAGGAGAGCATCTCCAGATGTTTGGATGCGAAGGTGGAGTTATATAGCAGAGAAGAGGATCTTCAAATTCTCCCTGGAGGGAACTGGTCCATAAACACCAGCGATCCTGGCCAAAGACAGACGAGGAGACGTCTCATTTTCGGGGAGGTTCACCGGGTGAAATTCAATCACACCTGGGTCGTTGAAAGCCAACGAGGTCCAGATGCTCGCATTATTTGCATAAGTGGATGTGAGCCCTCCTTAAAACATTCCCACGGTTTGCTTTTTTCTGGATTTCCTTCATCCAGGCCTGATTTGACTATAAAGGGACCCCTGACCATTAGGTCCAGTTGTGTCCGACTCTGGGGTTGCGGCGCTCATCTCACTTTACTGGCCGAGGGAGCCGGCGTACAGCTTCCGGGTCATGTGGCCAGCATGACTAAGCCGCTTCTGGCGAACCAGAGCAGTGCATGGAAACGCTGTTTACCTTCCCGCTGGAGTGGTACCTATTTATCTACTTGCACTTTGACGTGCTTTCGAACTGCTAGGTGGGCAGGAGCTGGGACCAACAGGGAGCTCACCCTGTTGCGGGGATTTGAACCGCCGACCTTCTGATCAGCAAGCCCTAGGCTCTGTGGTTTAACCCACAGCGCCACCTTAGAGACCAACTAAGTTTGTTCTTGGTATGAGCTTTCGTGTGCATGCACACTTCTTCAGATACACTGAAACAGAAGTCACCAGACCCTTATATATAGTGAGAGGGTGGGGAGGGGTATTACTCAGAAGGGTGGTGGGAATGGGTGATTGGCTGATAGGTGTGGTAAACCTGTTGACGACTGTTAATGACTGCAATTGGTCTTACAGGAAAAAGCAAGGGGTGAGATGGCTAAAAATAGCTTTGTCATGTATAATGAGATAAGAATCCAATGTCTCTATTCAGACCAGGTCTCTCCATGGTTTTAAGTTTGGTAATAAGTTGCAATTCCAATCGGCAAGCCCGCCCTAGGCTCTGTGGTTTAACCCACAGCGCTTTTCCAATATAGCTCATTGATTCAGAGGTCCCCAAACCTGCTTATTTCTTTATTCAAACTACAAGAAAGAAGATTCCACCTAAACATTAGGAAGAACTTCCTGACAGTGAGAGCTGTTCGGCAGTGGAATTTGCTACCAAGGAGTGTGGTGGAGTCTCCTTCTTTGGAGGTCTTTAAGCGGAGGCTTGACAGCCATCTGTCAGGAATGCTTTGATGGTGTTTCCTGCTTGGCAGGGGGTTGGACTGGATGGCCCTTGGGGTCTCTTCCAACTCTAGGATTCTATGATGCTATGATTTATCGAATTACCTTAAAAGTGGCTGTCACAGAAACCAAGAGAACACAGACAGAACACCGTGATCGCTTCGAAACTCCAATAAACCTTTTGTAGAAATCTCCTGCATTAGAGAGAGAAAGGAGGACAAATACAAAGGAAATTATTCCTTGCAACACCTTTAGAATCTTTTACTTCTCCAATGTAGCTGTTCCTCCACCGCATCAGCAAATCTGAAGGTTACAAAGGGATAAGCCACTGTACCCCAGTGCCCTTGAATGCCACTGAGTTATCTTTGACTATTTTGGGGGGTGGGCTAGCTGTGGAGGAGCCTTGAAAGACCCCCCACCCACCCAACTTGAGCTCACTGGTTGCTTGAAATTTGCTGTCTGAAATTTGCAGATCTGAATTCTAAACGCTCAGAATGGTATATACTATAATTTCTCGATTATGGCTTCTGCTGGACTTATAGATGGGCGGGGGGGGGAGAGGTTATAAAGCAATGGTGGGGAGCCTCAGGTCCAAGGGGCCAACTGTACACACACACACACAAACTCTCTGTCCAACATACGGGACTTTTATCAGCCTTGTAAACCTTCTCTTTGGTGTTGCGGCACAACAGTGATGACATGCTAGCTTTCTATGGGGCGGGGATGCATTTAAGCTAAAAGATGTGGAGGAGCGTTCTACCATGTGAGCTCCCCTCTGGAATCTGAAATGAAATGACCCGGCAAGGGACTGACAATTCAGGGAGAAGCTGCCTCCTCCATCAGCCGCTTTGGCCAGGTTACTTGCTAGGAAAATCCTGGTGGATGTCACCATCTCCCTCCCAGAGGACATAGGAACCTAAGGAGACAGCCTGCTGGATCAGGCCAGTGGCCCATCTCACCCAGCATCCTGTTCTCACAGTGGCCAACCAAATGCCCATTATGGAAAACCCATAAGATCATGGCACCGGGAATTTTTTTTTCCAGTGAGGCTCGTGTATACAGTGGTACCTTGGTCCTCAAACTTAATCCGTTCCGGAATTCCGTTCCAAAACCAAAGCGTTCCAAAAAGCAAGGCGCGCTTTCCCATAGAAAGTAATCCAAAACGGATTAATCCGTTCCAGACTTTTAAAAAACAACCCCTAAAACAGCAATTTAACATGGATTTTACTATCTAACGAGACCATTGATCCATAAAATGAAAGCAATAAACAATGTAACCGCAGTCACACAATCAATCCATCAGTAGCTGAACTGGGCTCCACACGGTCGCAAAAACAACACGAAAAAAGAGCCGCAAAAAAAGGAAAAATGCAAAATAAATAGCAAAAACAGACAGAGCTCAGCCTCACACTTAAAACGGAGCATGTTCGGCTTCCGAAAAAAAGTTTGCAAACCGGAACACTTACTTCCAGGTTTGCAGTGTTTGGGTTCCAAGTTGTTTGAGTACCAAGGCGTTTGAGAACCTAGGTACCACTGTATATGCTGATGAAGAGTATATTTGGAAATGGGTCTTTTATGCTAGCTGTTCTGTCCTGTTTTCCACCTCACACGGCCAGATGGGCGGAGTACAAATAATAAAATTATTATTATTATTATTATTATTATTATTATTGATGCCGAATACACTACTATTCACGTAAACTGAATTTTCACACCAGCCTTTTCGTGCACGTTTTGTTTGTTTGCATGCTTCATTGTGACTAGCAGCCATCGATAGCCCTCTCCACCTTCAAATTTCCCCCATAAGCCAGAGTCCTTTCTGTTGGGGATAATTCAGACTGAAATTCCCAGGTGTCAAAAAAGGTTATTTACCGGTATGTATGCCAATACTGTGGCCAGTGTTTTGTTAGCCCCAAAATGGAAAACGAACGAGGTCCCAAAGGAAGAAGAATGTCAATTTAAGTTTACAAAATATGTGCAGCTTGCACACTTAACATATAGAATGAGAGAACCAGAAGAACATACGTTTAGAGAAGATTGGAAAACGTTTATTGAATAGATGGGAAACAATTGTGTACAACTGAAAACGCTGGCAGCGTTCAGTTAAATTCAACAGAGTAAATAAGCTGTGATGGTTGTAATAATGGAATATTGAATGGTATAGTTTCTGCAAAATATGCAGGGATTTATGATACGTAAAATGAACCATGGAAAGAGAAGAATGGAAGTGTTTGATATTTTAAGGATGTTTAAATGAGTATTTTAAAAAGGGACGCGGGTGGCGCTGTGGTCTAAACCACAGAGCCTAGGGCTTGCTGATCAGAAGGTCGGCGGTTCGAATCCCCGCGACAGGGGTGAGCTCCCGTTGTTCAGTCCCAGCTCCTGCCCACCTAGCAGTTCAAAAGCACGTCAAAGTGCAAGTAGATAAATAGGTACCACTCCGGCGGGAAGGTAAACAGCGTTTCTGTGCGCTGCTCTGGTTCGCCAGAAGCGGCTTAGTCATGCTGGCCACATGACCCGGAAGCTGTACGCCGGCTCCCTCGGCCAGTAAAGCGAGATGAGCGCCGCAACCCCAGAGTCATCCGTGACTGGACCTAATGGTCAGGAGTCCCTTTACCTTTACCTTTAAATGAGTATTTTAAACTGTAAAAAAAATAAAAAATTAAAATTTGATAGATAGATGGATGGATAGATAGATAGATAGATAGATAGATAGATAGATAGATAGATAGATGATAGATAGAAAGAAAGAAAATGCAGTATACTGGGCCGTTGGACAGATCCTGCAGGCTGTTCTGGCAACCTCATGCCTGTTATAACTGCTTCAGAGTGGCTGGAGACTCGTAGCGACTTTGCTAGTTAAGCTGTCAAAAGGCAGGCACCCAACAAGAGCCGCCATTCGTTCTCCCAGGCGGGTGTGCCCATTCCTGCCTTTTCTCTTGGCACAGCCCTCCGCCGCTTCGTTCCCCAGCCCCTGACGGCGAGTCCGTCCGTCCGCCTCAAAGTGGAGCTGGAAGGCTCTGGCGTTCTGAGAAGAACTTTGTATACAGAACTTCGCCGGCCTTCGTCGCGTGCTTTCTCTCTCCGACCCTTTCTTAACACAGATGTTTGGCGGGTTTATGAGCTCGTTAAATCCCGTCCCCGGAGTCTCTCCCTCTCTTGGCCATTGGCGATACGAGAGGAGCTGGTTGTTTTTCTGTCCTTTTGTGGCTCGGTGGAGCTTTGGAGCGACCAAAACAGGCGGCGAGATCTTTCTGAGGGCCCAGGGCCCACGGCAAGGATAAATATGGAAGCATCGCATGGAAACATTGAAGCAGGTCAGGAATGCTGACTTAGCAAACTGGGGCTCTTCTCTAAGCTGGGGGCACCTTCTAGATGTTCCTGGACTGCAACTTTATTCATCCCTGACCATTGGTCATGCTGGCCGGTGCAGGTGGGAGTTTGAGTCTAGCGACATTTGCAGGAGGACCAGATTGGCTGCCCTCACCATCCAAGCAGCGCTTCACGAAACTGGGAGAGGGGTCCTTTGCCCTGCTGTGGAATATGGATCCTTTTGCGTGGCCAGGCAGAGTCCCCCGAACCCCGGGGCAGCCCCCTGAGGGAAATGACGATGCGTGACAACGTTCTATGGGATTAAATTGGCCACAACTTTATTAATATTCAGATGTAGGGAGACCTTGGCTCAGGCATTGGGCGTTTATCCTTCCCAGCCCCCCAGCCGGGGTTCTGGGTAATTTCAGGGTTATCCAGCATGTGTGGGGAGTGGGCTAGCTCTGGAGAACATATGTTCAAGCAGATAGCCCACCCCCTAATTCGCTGCCGCTGGAGGGGGAGGGCAGTGACGACCTCTGGGCATATGGCCAATGCCTCCTCCTGAGACCCCTTTAACGGGAAACCTGTTACCAACGCTGCAATGGGGGCGTGGGGTCACCGCCCCACACCACCTTCAGATTTGTAGATGACTAAAGGATTCCGCTCAAGGCCTGCAACCGCCAAAGTGTGGTGGAGTCTCCTTCTTTGGAGGTCTTCAATCGGAGGCTTGACAGCCATCTGTCAGGAATGCTTTGATGGTGTTTCCTGCTTGGCAGGGGGTTGGACTGGATGGCCCTTGGGGTCTCTTCCAACTCTAGGATTCTATGATTCTATGACTGGGTGGGCCAGCAGGACTCTCCTTGTATTCTTAGAAGGTGCTTTTTGGGTCTGCAGAAAAAGAACCTGACGTGAGGCAGTGCCTCAGGTTCTGCCGTAACAAGAACATCATCAACAACAACAACAACAATTTATTTATACCCCGCCCATCCGGCAGGGCTTCCCCAGCCACTCTGGGCAGCTTCCAACAAAATATCAAAATACAATAATCCACCAAACGTTAAAAGCTTCCCTAAACAGGGCTGCCTTCAGATGTCTTCTAAAAGTCTGGTAGTTGTTTCTCTTTGACATCTGGTGGGAGGGCGTTCCACAGGGCGGGTGCCACTACCGAGAAGGCCCTCTGCCTGGTTCCCTGTAACTTGGCTTCTCGCAGCAAGGGAACCGCCAGAAGGCCCTCAGAGCTGGACCTCAGTGTCCGGGCTGAACGATGGGGATGGAGACGCTCCTTCAGATATATATATATATATAATGGGTTGACACACTGCATTGATTTTAATCTTGGCCAGCATTTGTGGATCTTCACACACACACACAGCTATTACAGTTTGAGAACCAGCATATAGAAAGCTGTGACAAAAGGCCATAAAACCGCATTGACGTATTCCTTTATTTCCGGCATTGCAGGGGGTTGGACTAGATGACTCTCGGGGTCCCCTCCAGCTCTACAATCCCAGGATTCTACGATTGGTTTTCCACATAGTTCGCTCGCAGCGATACGGTCACGGTGCCGCCTCCAATTCCTAGAAACGCAGGCTGGCCGGAGATAAATTGGGCAGATGCTACGGATGCATCAAGGCCGTAAATGCTAATGTGCCGCTGATATACAGTATTTGGACGCCATAAAAATCAAGGTTGCTATCATTAAAGTGTTGAGCATCACAAGATGACCAAAGGATGTGGAATGGGGGGGGCGTGTTTCCAAATTGCATCCGCGCTCCGTGGCTGCCAAGTTGTGTGTGCGTCGTCCTCCATTTGAATCCTGCACTTGGGTCACTAGCTGAAAGCAAGTCGAGAATCAGAAATGGGAGTCAATAAACAAAGTGCATGTCGTGTTGTTCCTGGCAATGGTCGTAATATGGGACCCCAATCTCCAAGGGGTGAGAGACTCCAGGGGTGAGACATTGCAAGGGCCCCAGGCACTCACCCAGGTTCAGATTGCTTGGAATGAAGGTCAGCAGAGACCTGTGAAGGTCGCAGAGACTGTGATATCTTCTAGATACCGTATTTTTCACTCCATAGGGCGCACCGGACCATAGGGCGCACCTCGTTTTTAGAGGAGGAAACAAGAAAAAAAATATTTTTCTGGTTTTCCTCCTCTAAAAGCCCTGTTTTTTTTGGTGGTCGTGCCCAGGGGTAAGTGCCTTCTGGGATAAGATTTATAATGAGCTTAAGAAGGTAATGAAAGTTACCTTTGGTAAGAAACCAGAGGCATTTCTCCTGAGCATGACCAATGAAGAGATACCCAGTCAGGATAGAGTATTTTTTATGTATGCCACCACAGCAGCGAGAATTTTATTGGCAAGGAACTGGAAGGGTGAAGAGCTACCAACAGTGGAAGAATGGCAAATGAAGTTAATGGAATATATGGAACTCGCAGAACTGACCGCTAGAATCCGAGACCAGAGAGAGGAGAAGGTGACGCAGGATTGGAAGAAATTTAAGGACTATTTACTGAAATGTGTTAAATTGAATGTGTGAACATTTGTGCAGAGTAATACAGATGTATTGGCTTTAGCAGATCAATGTTAGAAATTTTGAACGGTAGAAATCTTTAGATGTGTTGTATTTTACGATAAAATGAGTTTAAGATATAGTATTTAAGACATGATTTATAAAGTAAGAAATATTAAGTTTTTAGGTTTTTGGCAAAAAGTCAATGAAAAAAGAAATATAGCTACCTAAACACTATACATAATTTGAAAGGCAGTGGAGGGAACGGGGGAAGTCCCCGATGAAGTTATAAAACAAGAAGATAACAGATTGATGTTTGTATTTCTTATGTTGTGTATTGTTCAGTTTCTATTATGTTTTTCTTTTTCTTGTATTATGTTGTTGATGTTTTTATGTTGTGATAATGTTATGTTTATTGCTTTTGTTCTGTTTTATTGGAAAACAATAAAATCTCTCTAAAAGCCCTGTTTTTTTGAGGAACAGCTAAAAGTTTTGCAGCTTTTTTTGCAAATGGTCTCTAAGGTAGCGCTGTGGGTTAAACCACAGAGCCTAGGGCTTGCTGATCAGAAGGTTGGCGGTTCAAATCTAAGGTATTTTTATTATTATTATTATTTTGATTGATTGATTGATTGATTGATTGTGTGATTGCAGTACATTGTTTACTGCTTTCATTTTATGGGTCCGTGGTCTCGTTAGATAGTAAAATTCATGTCAAATTGCTGTTTTAGGCATAGTCTGGAACGGATTAATCCGTTTTGCATTACTTTCTCTGGGAAAGCGCGCCTTGGTTTTGGAATAGACTTCCGGAACGGATTAAGTTTGAGAACCAAGGTACCACTGTATGTGGAAGTTAAGAGCCACAGGGTGAAAAGATTTTTTTGGCATCAGGCATAACATAATCCATCCATCACCCTAGTTCGTGCATCAGGACTTCATTTGGATAGATTGTTGTGTTCAAACATTTATGTATGTTTTACGTCTTAGCCATTGAGTGTATCTTAGCCATTGTGGCATTAACTTTGGAAGGGCATCCATAGAATTGTAGAGTTGGAAGGGGTTCCTAAGGGTCCTCTAGTCCAGCCCCCCGCAATGCAGGAATCACAGCTAACGCATCCAGGAGCGATGGCCATCCAACCTCTGCTTTAAAAACTCCGATGTTCTGTAGTCCACCACCTTCCGAGAGAGACCGTTCCACTGCTGAAACACCCCTTACCCCCAGAAATTTCTTCCTGAGGTTTCGTCGGAATCTCCTTTCTTGTAACTTGAAGCCGTGGGTTCGAGTCCTACCCTCCGGAGCAGCAGAAAACAGGCTTGCTCCATCTTCCGCGTGACAGATACTGGGAGATGGCTCTCAGATCATCCCCTCCATCTTCTCCTGAGTCTAAAGAGAAGACTGAGATGTGACATTCGTTGCCTTCCAGTCATTTAGCAGTAGCATGTTATAATAATAATAATAATAATTTATTATTTATACCCCGCCCATCTGGCCGGGTCTCCCCAGCCACTCTGGGCGGCCTCCAACAAATACCAAAATACAATACAAAGTCACAGTTTAAAAACTTCCCTAAACAGGGCTGCCTTTAGGTATTTTCTGAATGTCAGGTAGTTGTTTATTCCCTTGACTTCTGATGGGAGGGCGTTCCACAGGGCGGGCGCCACTACCGAGAAGGCCCTCTGCCTGGTTCCCTGTAGTTTTGCTTCTCGCAGTGAGGGAACCGACAGAAGGCCCTCGGCGCTGGATCTCAGTGTCCGGGCTGAATGATGGGGGTGGAGACGCTCCTTCAGGTATACAGGACCGAGGCTGTTTAGGGCTTTAAAGGTCAGCACCAACACTTTGAATTGTGCTCGGAAACGTACTGGGAGCCAATGTAGATCTCTCAGGACCGGTGTTATGTGGTCCTGGCGGCCACTCCCAGTCACCAGTCTAGCTGCCACATTCTGGATTAATTGCAGTTTCCGGGTCACCTTCAAAGGTAGCCCCACGTAGAGCGCATTGCAGTAGTCCAAGCGGGAGATAACCAGAGCATGCACCACTCTGGCAAGACAGTCTGCGGGCAGGTAGGGTCTCAGCCTGCGTACCAGATGGAGCTGGTAGACAGCCGCCCTGGACACAGAATTAACCTGCGCTTCCATGGACAGCTGTGAGTCCAAAATGACTCCCAGGCTGCGCACCTGGTCCTTCAGGGGCACAGTTACCCCATTCAGGACCAGGGAGTCCCCCACACCCGCCCGCCTCCTGTCCCCTCCTGTCCTCCTGTTTCCATTTTTATCCTTGCACCGATTGTTTTTGTCGGGAACGATCTATATTTGCATGCTTTTAGGATTGGCTGTTTTTAAGAAGGAAGCTGGGGAGAAACAAGAATAGACATTATTTTCATCGTTTAAAAAAAAATAAAGTGGTTTGCAACTGATTTCCTGTAATGTTAAGGCTGGAAAGGTTTTAAAGTAAATAAATCTCGGTGAGCCAGCTGGAGTGGACTGGGGCTACAGTAGCAAAGCAAGCGGCAGTAGCTGCACACAGAGACATACTCGACTGCCAGGAATAAGAAGGTATCTTGGCACAACTGCCAGTCCAGGAACCACTGGAGATGGCAGAGGAGGGGTTGCCATGCGCAGAGGGGAGTGTGGAAGGGCTGTGGCTGAATGGCAGAGCATCAGTCTTGCATGCAGAAGGTCCCAGGTAATTGTTTGTTGTTGTTGTTGTTGTTGTTGTTGTTGTATTTATTTATTTATACCCCGCCCATCTGGCTAGGTTTCCCCAGCCACTCTGGGCGGCTTCCAGCAAAATATCAAAATACAGTGGTACCCCGGGTTACGCACACCCCGCGTTGCGGACGTTCGAGTTGCGAACGCCTGCAACCTGGAAGTATTTCCGGAGCACGCGTGACCCGTGCACTTCGCGCATGCGCAGAAGCGTTCTGCGCACTTCGCGCATGCGCAGAAGTGCTCAAATCGCGCTTCTTCCGGGTTTTTCCCGGGTTTTTGTGTGTGTTCATGATACGCACACACGCTTTATGTACAGTGACCTGGAACGGATCGCATACGTAACCCGGGGTACCGCTGTACAACAATTCATCAAATATTAAAAGCTTCCCTAAACAGGGCTGCCTTCGGATGTCTTCTAAAAGTCAGGTAGTTGTTTATCTCCTTGACAATCTGATGGGAGGGTGTTCCACAGGCTGGGCGCCACCACCGAGAAGGCCCTCTGCCTGGTTCCCTGTAACTTGGCTTCTCACAGCGAGGGAACTGCCAGAAGGCCCTTGGAGCTGGACCTCAGTGTCTGGGCTGAACGATGGGGGTGGAGACGCTCCTTCAGGTATACTGGGCTGAGGCCGTTTAGGGCTTTAAGGTCAGCACCAACACTTTGAATTGTGCTCAGAAATGTACTGGGAGCCAATGTAGGTCTTTCAGGACCGGTGTTATATGGTCTCAGCAGCCGCTCCCAGTCACCAGTCTAGCTGCCACATTCTGGATTAGTTGCAGTTTCCGGGTCACCTTCAAAGGTAGCCCCACGTAGAGCGCATTGCAGTAGTCCAAGCGGGAGATAACCAGAGCATGCACCACTCTGGCGAGACAGTCTGCGGGCAGGGAGGGTCTCAGCCTGCGTACCAGATGGAGCTGGTAGACAGCCGCCCTGGACACAGAATTAACCTGCGCCTCCATGGACAGCAGCAAAATGACTCCCAGGCTGCACACCTGGTCCTTCAGAGGCACAGTTACCCCATTCAGGACCAGGGAGTCCCCCACACCTGCCCGCCTCCTGTCCCCCAAGAACAGTACTTCTGTCTTGTTAGGATTCCACCTCAATCTCTTAGCCGCCATCCATCCTCCAACCACCTCCAGACACTCCCCAGTGGCAAGTAGGACTGGGAGAGAACCTTCAATGAAACCTTGGTTAGCTGCTGCCAGTCCGTGTAGACAATACTGGCCTACATTGTGTAATGAAGCTACCAATTGGGAATCTAAATAACCAAGGGTTGGAATGGGTTGAAAGCGGATCCTTGTGAGTCTCCTTACCCAAGCAAGGCTTTATTTTGGTTTGATAATTGGTGATATTTCTATATTTTTCATTGCATTTCTATCCCACCTTTTCCTCCAAGGAGCTGCGGTACATGGTTCTCTCTCCCTCGCCCGCCCGGCCCATTTAATCCCCGCAACAACCCTGCGGGGTAGATTAGGTTGAGAGGTTGCTTTCGTTGAGATCTCTGCATTGCAGGGGGTTGGGCCAGATGACGCCTGGGGAACTTTCCTGGTCTAGGATTCGAGTGGGGATTCGAACCCTGGTCTCTCCCATGTCCAGACCTAGTCCATCCCACTGGTTCTCAAAAGGTGTGGCACGCCACACGGGTCTGGCAGGAGAAGATGGCAAGTCTGGTGGGAGGATTCCCGGACAATCAAAGAAACATTTAAACATCTCCCCCCCCCCTTTTTGGAAATCATTTTTATTTGATTTTACAAATATAAATTTATAACAAAACCAAGTACATATCCACACAGAGAGATTTCTCTGGATCTCGAGGCTTCCCTCCCCATCCCCTCCATGGATCCTATTGTCAACATTTTCAACTGCACATTATTTCGTAATCTATATTCTATATCAGGGGTAGGCAACCTAAGGCCCGTGGGCCAGATGCGGCCCAATCGCCTTCTCAATCCGGCCCGCGGACGGTCCAGGAATCAGCGTGTTTTTACATGAGTAGAATGTGTCCTTTTATTTAAAATGCATCTCTGGGTTATTTGTGGGGCCTGCCTGGTGTTTTTACATGAGTAGAATGTGTCCTTTTATTTAAAATGCATCTCTGGGTTATTTGTGGGGCCTGCCTGGTGTTTTTACATGAGTAGAATGTGTCCTTTTATTTAAAATGCATCTCTGGGTTATTTGTGGGGCCTGCCTGGTGTTTTTACATGAGTAGAATGTGTCCTTTTATTTAAAATGCATCTCTGGGTTATTTGTGGGGCCTGCCTGGTGTTTTTACATGAGTAGAATGTGTGCTTTTATTTAAAATGCATCTCTGGGTTATTTGTGGGGCCTGCCTGGTGTTTTTACATGAGTAGAATGTGTCCTTTTATTTAAAATGCATCTCTGGGTTATTTGTGGGGCCTGCCTGGTGTTTTTACATGAGTAGAATGTGTCCTTTTATTTAAAATGCATCTCTGGGTTATTTGTGGGGCCTGCCTGGTGTTTTTACATGAGTAGAATGTGTCCTTTTATTTAAAATGCATCTCTGGGTTATTTGTGGGGCCTGCCTGGTGTTTTTACATGAGCAGAATGTGTGCTTTTATTTAAAATGCATCTCCGGTTTATTTGTGGGACATAGGAATTCGTTCATTATTTTTTTCAAAATATAGTCCGGCCCCCCCACAAGATCTGAGGGACAGTGGGCCGGCCCGCGGCTGAAAATGGTTGCTGACCCCTGATCTATATCTATCCATATTGTCCATAGTATTTGTTGCATTACAAGCGAGATTAAAATCCTGCTAATGTTTTCATCTGCTTACAGTGGTCTCCTAAATAAATTTAAAACTTTCCCCATTCTTTCTAGAAGTTTTTGTCTTCTTGGTTCCTGAGCTTTCCGGTCAATATTGTCATTTCGGCATAGTCCAACAGCTCGGGTGGGAAGTCTGGAGAAATCTCTATTTATGGTTATATATCTGGTTTTGTTATGACCATTTGTTTGTAAAATAAATTTTAAAATATTTCAAAAGAGGGAGAGGCCCCCAAGTCACCTGCTGTAATATATGATGTTGTGGCCAGAGATTCTCGCGACTGCCTTCAGGCCTTCAGGTGTGACATCGGATCAGACCAAAGGGCTGGCCTCCCTGCAGATCTGCTTAGGGATATTGGACAGGAATCCAGAGTTAGGGACACTTTAGGAAGTTTTTTTAACCGTCTGGTTTCTACGTAGACCCTTCTCTCCAGAGAAGAGCAGTAAGAAGAATTCTGCTGGATCAGGCCAATGGCCCATCTAGCCCAGCATCCTTTTCTCGTGGCGCCTGTGGGAAACCCACAAGCAGAATTCGAACACGAGACCCCCCCTCTCCCCTTCTGTGCTTTCCAGAAACTGGCATTCAAGAGCATCGCTGCCTCCAACTGTGGAGGCAGAGCACAGCCATCATGGCTACCCCCCCCTCCGTGATATCGTCTAATCCTCTTCTAAAGCGTTCCATTTGGAGGCCATCCTGTGGGAGGGAGTTCCATAGGTTACCGTATTTTTCGTTCCATAGGGCATACTGGACCATAGGGCGCACCTCGTTTTTAGAGGAGGAAACAAGAAAAAAAAATCTGGTTTTCCTCCTCTAAAAGCCCTGTTTTTTTGAGGATCAGCTAAAAGTTTTGCAGCTTTTTTTGCAAAGGGAAAAGCCCTGTTTTTTTGAGGATCAGCTAAAAGTTTTGCAGCTTTTTTGCAAAGGGAAAAGCCCTGTTTTTTTGAGGATCAGCTAAAAGTTTTGCAGCTTTTTTGCAAAGGGAAAAGCCCTGTTTTTTGAGGATCAGCTAAAAGTTTTGCAGCTTTTTTGCAAAGGGAAAAGCCCTGTTTTTTGAGGATCAGCTAAAAGTTTTGCAGCTTTTTTGCAAAGGGAAAAGCCCTGGTTTTTTGAGGATCAGCTAAAAGTTTTGCAGCTTTTTTTGCAAAGGGAAAAGCCCTGGTTTTTTGAGGATCAGCTAAAAGTTTTGCAGCTTTTTTGCAAAGGGAAAAGCCCTGTTTTTTGAGGATCAGCTAAAAGTTTTGCAGCTTTTTTGCAAAGGGAAAAGCCCTGGTTTTTTGAGGATCAGCTAAAAGTTTTGCAGCTTTTTTGCAAAGGGAAAAAGCAAAGCTCCTTTTGCAAAGGGGGAAAAGCAAAGAGGAAAAGCCCCATTTTTATGGGGTTCAACTCACATTTCTGCAGCTTCTGAAGGAAAGGGAGCCATTTCTACAGTTTCCAGACAGATAATCTAATCAGCCAGTCACATGTCGCTGGGGAAACAAACAACCTCCCTCTGCAGCACATTCAACAATGGAGGCCTGGGCAAGAGGGCGGGGCTGATCAGCTGCTGAGCGGGGTCCTTTCAATACCCCTTTTTCTCTTTGTAAAATAAAAAGCACAATCCTCTTTTGGCCCCTGGGCAATTCGGCTCCAGGGACCGCCATTCGCTCCATAAGACGCACAGATATTCCCCCTTAATTTTTAGGACAAAAGTGCGTCTTATGGGGCGAAAAAAGGTAACTATGCGCTGCAGGAAAAAGGACTTTAATTTGTTCTTCCAACCTTCAGCTTCATTGACTGCCCACGAGTTTTAGCGTCATGAGAGAGAGAGAAAAAAAAACTTCCCTCTGTCCAATTTCCAAGTGATCCACGGAGTTCTCCGAATTGCGAACCATCTCACGGCCTCTCTCTGGCCAAATCCCTGCCCATCTTAATAATCCTGACGCTCTCAGCTGTTGCGAAACTGGATGTGTTTGCTCTTTGCTATACTTGACGCTTTGCCAAAGGAAGGGGTCCTGAGACGCAAAGCTCAAAACAACGCTGTGTTATTCCTGAAAACTAGTCCAGTAAACAACCTCTGAATCTGAGCTCTCCTCGGAGACCGGGGCTTGACTTTTCGCAGCCAGCCGAATGGGAATACTGAAAACCATTATCATAATTATCCCAAGTTGTCCTTTCCCAAGGGGTTTGGGGGTTTCTGGAGACGAGGAGTTCAGCGCAACGGATTTCACGGGGCTCCGGACAGAAGCCCCATTCTCAGGTCCTCAACCCAGATCCTCAACTCCCATTTCCCCGAGTTAAATAACAGAGAATCGATTTTGCAAAAGCAACTTGGCAGGAACAGAGGAGAGGGTTGAAAACCACCAAGGGGAGAGAAAAACCTCTTAGCATTCGAAATGTCATTTTGACAGAAAGCTACGTGCTGGAGCGAGTAAAGCTCAAGAACATTGGCTTCTGCGAAGCGCTGGATTCAGAAATGAAGCAAATCGAATGCCGGCTGCAGAGTCTAAGCCAAAGGCAGAAGTAGCTGCCCCCCACCTGTGGATTTGCAGATCCTAAACATCAGCAGCAGGTGTGACTCAGTCCGGGTATCACACCGTCTCCCAAAGACCAACCCGTAAAAACCAGAACATCCCAGATTCTTCCTTGTTTAAATTTTTTCTTCATGGCCGTTCTACAGCCGTGTTACATGATCAAAGCCAGAAATGCAGAAGAGCTGCAACTCCCCAAATAATCATCAAATTGTAGAGCTAGAAGTGCAGAAATGATCTTCACCCTTGCGATAAAAGCAATTCCCAAACCATAATGGCAGACGTGCCTATAAATATGGGAGGGCAGAAGAGGGAAAATGTTCTAATAAAATCCATATATTAGTATAAACCCTAATAAATGGTCTTCCCATTTCTGGTGGAAAAGACAATAAACTTCAGTACTCTCCGGCAAAAGTGTCTGTTTGTTGTTTGTTTGTTTGTTTTTCTTTATTTCATAAAATGTATACACTGGTTTTTTTCAAAAAAAAAATGTTGTGATGTTGGCGGATGGAATTCAGGCTCCCAAGCAGTAGGTAGATTGGTCAGGGGTGGGGTGGGGGGTTTGGGAACGGGTTATAATTGGCTGGTAAAATTTATCCCCATCATGGAAGAGAGTGGCTATGGATTCTTTTCTCTCTATACGATGGTAAGAAAAATTGTCGTCACGTTGTAGTTTGCAGGGCTGCCAGCAGGTGGCCAAGCCAGCGGCTGTGCAATGACATCAGTTTCTGGGTGAGCAAGTGGAAGAGGAGGCTCAGATGAGCTGCTGAGGGTGTTTAAAGAAGGCAGAAGGCGCTCTCCGAGGTCCCCCGGCAATTAAAAAGTCCCTGGAATGACCTTTAGAGGAGGGAGGGAGGTGCTTCAGAGAACAATTTGGCAAACTGCTCTCCAAAGTGTGCCTTCCTCCGTTAAGCTGTGAGGGAACAGGTGCTTGGGCCAGGTGAGAGGGAAGGAGATGGGAGTTTAGGTGGGGTGGGGAGAGAAGTGGGTAGCGGCACACACACACAAACCCCAGTTCCGGTATACGATTCCATTCTGCAGCAGTAAACCATCCCAACCCTATATCGCTTTTTTGACTCCGGGTTCCATGTTGCAGCGCAACTCCGAGGGAAGCGTGCAGGGCGTTTACGAGGAGCCTCAAATAATAGCTAAGGCCCTGAAGAACAGTGAAGGAACTGACCCACAGCCAGGAGTGGTGAAGATACAAACCACTCCAATGGGTTTAGTGCAGGGTAGGACTCGAATTCATGGCTTCGAGTTACAAGGAAGGGGATTCCGACTAAACATCAGGAAGAGCAATATGTTCAACAGTGGACCCGACTCCCTCGGTGGTGGGTGCTCCTTCCTTAGAGGTTTCTAAGCAGAAGTCGGGGAGCCATCGGCCATGAATGCTTTAGCTGAGATTTCTGCATAGCAAGGGGGTTGGACTAGAGGACCCTTGGAGGTCCCTTCCAACTCTACAATTCTGTGGTGCTATAAACCGGCAGCCACTTCTTCTGGGGCTCGCGAACCGGGAATCCTATGTGGGGCCCGGTTTTTGCCGATGCTTGAGAACGATGTCTCCGATGGAAAGCTTGGACGGGGCTGAAAACGGAGCGGGGCTCAAAATTCCTGAGAGTAATTGGATTGGCTCTGCTCGTTAGGGCGATGCTGATTGCAAAGAGCGTGGAGGAAACGGTCCCAGTGGAAACGCTGGCTCGCGAAGCAGAAAAGCCCCGGGCCGGCGGCCGCTAGTTAAACTGTGTCGACAATGGTCTGGTTGCCCGGTTAATTGGTTTCACAGCAAACGAAGACCACCACCCCCCGGCAGGTGGGGCAGATGTCTCCATGCAGTGATGTCTACTGAGAGAGAGAGAGAGAGAGAGAGAGGATGGAAATGGCCAGCGAGGGCAAAGGCATTGAGTAATCAAATATGTTTATTTCTCTCGGTCTCCACCTGCTCTTTTGTTTATGGGTTCTGCCTTCTGGAGCTCTTTAAAAGCTGGCACGCTGGCCTCCGTCTGGCAGAGTTACGAGGCTTGGCTCCTCAGCGAGATTGAGCAACTTGTTGCTTGGGCAGAGGCTGCCCACCCAGACAGAGCCTGCTTGGGCACACGGACCACCAGCGATGGCGGCATAGGTTGCCCATAGGCTTAATTGCCCTGTTTTCAATATTGAAGTAGATAAACCCACGATCTGATTCTAGTTACAGGTAGGTAGCCGTGTTGGTCTGCCGTAGTCGAAACAAAATTTTAAAAAATTCCTTCCAGTAGCACCTTAAAAGGTAAAGGTGAAGGGACCCCTGACCGTTAGGTCCAGTCGTGTCCGACTCTGGGGTTGCGGCGCTCATCTCGCTTTACTGGCCGAGGGAGCTGGCATACAGCTTCCGGGTCATGTGGCCAGCATGACTAAGCCGCTTCTGGCAAACCAGAGCAGCACATGGAAATGCCGTTTACCTTCCCGCCGGAGCGGTACCTATTTATCTACTTGCACTTTGACGTGCTTTCGAACTGCTAGGTGGGCAGGAGCAGGGACCAAGCAACGGGAGCTCACCCCGTGGCGGGGATTCGAACCGCCGACCTTCTGATCAGCAAGCCCTAGGCTCTGTGGTTTAACCCACAGCGCCACCCGCGTCCCATTCTAAGTAGCACCTTAGAGACCAACTAAGTTTGTTCTTGGTTTGAGCTTTTGTGTGCATGCACACTTCTACAGATACACTGAAAGAGAAGTCACCAGACCCTTATATATAGTGAGATAGTGGGGAGGAGTATTCCTCAGAAGGGTGGTGGGAATGGGGATTGGCTGATGGGTGTGGAAAACCTGTTGACGACTGTTAACGACTGCAATTGGTCTTACAGGAAAAAGCAAGGGGTGAGATGGCTAAAAATAGCTTTATCATGTATAATGAGATAAGAATCCAATGTCTCTATTCAGACCAGGTCTCTCCATGGTTTTAAGTTTGGTAATAAGTTGCAATTCAGCAACTTCTCTTTCCAGTCTATTTCTGAAATTCTTTTGTAATAAGACAGCTACTTTGAGATCTTGTATAGAATGTCCTGGGAGACTGAAGTGTTCTCCTACTGGTTTCTCTGTCTTGTGATTCCTGATATCAGATTTATGTCCATTTATCCTTTGGCGTAGGGTTTGGCCTGTTTCTCCAATATAGAGAGCTGAAGGGCACTGTTGACATTTGATGGCATACACAATGGTCATACTGATTTATTTATTCTGTCTAAGTCAGCTTCCCATGTCCTTATGGACCACGGGGCGAGATGTCAATCAAGACGTAGCACAATGGCACATCTCTTTATGGCGGGCATGAGCAGGGTTTAACCCCCGCTGTTCCGGCTGCACCATGCGCAAACACCTGTTCCCCACGGGGGAACTGGCGGGCGCAGCCAGAGCCCAGGATAGAATCTCGCCCGCTGGGTGACTTCACCCAGAAGTTGTCAGCTGATTGACAGGTGGCTGTGGTTTGGGGAAATGGCCTCGCGGGGCCAAGACTGACCCACGGGTATAGACAATGCAGTGGTACCTTTGTTTTCAAATGCCTTGGTACTTGAACATCTTGGAACCCTTATGCTGCAAACGCAGAAGTTAGTGTTCCGGTTTGTGAAGTTTTTTCAGAAGCCGAACGTGCTCCATTTTGAGTGTTACGCTGACAATTTGAGTACCACACTTCCATTTTGTGTGTTACGCTGAGGTCCGTCTGTTTTCGCTATTTATTTTGCCTTTTTGTCTTTGTGGCTCTTTTTCGTTTCGTTTTTGTGACTGTGTGGAGCCCAGTTCAGCTATTGATTGATTGATTGATTGTGTGACTGCAGTACATTGTTTATTGCTTTCATTTTATGGATCAATGGTCTCATTAGATAGTAAAATTCATGTTAAATTGCTGTTTTAGGGGTTGTTTTTAAAAGTCTGGAACGGATTAATCCGTTTTGCATTACTTTCTATGGGAAAGCATGCCTTGGTTTTGGAACGCTTTGGTTTTGGAACGGACTTCAGGAACGGATTAAGTTTGAGAACCAAGCTACCACTGTACTGAACTAGCTAGACTGGTGCTTTGACTCTAGAGAAGGCAGCATCCTCTGTGTGTGGTTACTATGGGGGCTTTTTTTTTGCAGAAATTTATTTATTTATTCACTTATTTATTAAATCTGTATACCACCTGTAGCTCAGTTGGTTTGAGCATGGTGCTGATGACGCCAAGCTTGCAGGTTCGATCTCCGTACGGTACTGCTGCATATTTCCACATTGCAGGGGGTTGGACTAGATGAGCTCAGGATCCCTTCCAACCCCACAATTCCATGATTCTATGATCTCAGGGTGGTTCGCAACATAAAATCACGATATAAACACTGTCTCCAACCTAGGGTTCAGCTACGTTAGTAAAGAAACAACGATTTGAATGTGCTATAAACATGCGGCACTAGATGGCACCAGAGAGCAGGAAATTTTATATGCTTTTTTCCCATAGGGTTTTGTTTTTGTTGTTGTTATAATCTAATTTTCTGACTTACTTATAGTGGGATTTTTCCTGTGCGTAGATCCACCCCTGTACCCCATTAGCAGCATCTCCTATTTTGGAACCGAGAGGAACCGGTCCAGGCGGCAATTTCCAACATCGCCCGCGTGTCATTGTTTGTTTGGAGGATTCAGCTGGGATGTTGTTGATGGAGGGGAAAGGACATCTGGGAGGTAGAATTCCTGGTGGCAGACAGGGCGATTTACAAGGGAGATGCCCGCCCCCACCCCCAGAAAAAAAAAATATTTTTAACCCCGCCGGTATTTCCAAGGCAGCAGGGAAGAGATGTTCCTTTGAGAGCCTGTCGTCAGCTGTCGTCTTGCGCTATTTTTATCAGGACGGCAATGAAAACGCCCCCCGCTGCCAGCCTTGAAAGAGGGGGGGGCTGTTTAGTAGGGTGCCCCAAACACTTTTAAAGGCTGCAGACGTGAGCAGTGTTTCCTAATCTGTGAAGAGTGTACAGACACATGCCTGGGTGCTTAGATCCACTTCCCATTCTCTTGGGGGAGGGGGAAAGGAAATCAGGAGGAAGTGCGGTCTAGTGGGTGGAGCTTCAAATCCGGGTATCTCGTCGTTGGAGTTGCATTGGGAATACACGTAGAGAGTTGTTCTCGTGGACTTATTTCAGGAATATTTGGACTGTTCGGCTTTGAGCTACTGAGCTGCGCGTGTCACCATCGTTTTGGCATTGTATTTATCAGGGATGTCCAACTGGCCGATCGCGATCTACTGTTTGATCACGGGGGGGGGGTCCCTGGTTGATCTCAGGACCCTCCCTCCCCAAAAAAGAGAGCTCAGCAACTTTGATGAAGCTTCCCCCAAAAAAGCTTGACAACTCTGGTCAATCCAGTGGGTAGATCGTAGTCTTTTGGAAGCTGGACGTGCCTGGTATATATTATTTAAGATTTCATGTACTAGAAGGTGTTAGAATCATAGAGTTGGAAGAGACCACAAGGGCCATCCAGTCCAACCCCCTGCCAATCAGGAAACACAATGTGTTGAAGTGTCACACATTATTAATGAACTTTGTAAACCACATAGAGAGTTGTTAAGTTTGTGAATGATCTCTCCGTAGGATGAGGAAGCTGAGAGCCAGTGTGGTGTAGTGGTTAAGAGCGGTGGACTCGTAATCTGGTGAACCGGGTTCGCGTCTCCGCTCCTCCACATGCAGCTGCTGGGTGACCTTGGGCTAGTCACACTTCTTTGAAGTCTCTCAGCCCCACTCACCTCACAGAGTGTTTGTTGTGGGGGAGGAAGGGAAAGGAGAATGTTAGCCGCTTTGAGACTCCTTCGGGTAGTGATAAAGCGGGATATCAAATCCAAAATCTTCTTCTTCCGGTGTTCCTTCATGTAAAGGAGGCAAATTCATCTCCACCCTCCAATGCGCTCCAAAAGATTGTCAATGAAATTCTACTCAGTATTGATCCAGAGCAGAACACGGATGTATAGTTAGCAGAGTAAAAACATGTTGCAGGATTTGGGGGGCGGGGGGTGGTGGCAAAGGTTTCATGAAACAGCAACCCCCTGGTTTTGACTCTGCACCAGTCACATCCAGACGGGGAACTCGTTCCTTTTCCCTCCGCGGTCGCCTTTCATCACGTGCTGCAACCCTGCCAGCGGATCAGCATGGGGTGTCGAGTGACCAGGTGTGAAATGAGGCAAAGAACCCCTTTGTGTTCTCATTATTTATAATTGGCCCTTAGAAGTTGTCGGCTGATTCGGGAATTGTGAGTTGATTGCACGCCTGCCCTTTAGCTGATTAATTAGATCAATTGCATTGGCATCTATTTGCATATGAACCAACCCATAAGAGCAGGGCCTCGTTGAAATGTCAAAGTGGGTATAATTAACTTGCAATTCCACAAAGCCGCTATTCTTTGTGATTCCACCGCTGTCTAAAATTCAGTCACACCTGATACGTTTGTTCTGCTCGTTTGTTCGTTGTTCCATTGTTCTGCTGTACTGTATGAAGTCACCCTGGTCTTCCCTAAAAAGGAATATATTATAGAAGATAGATATTAGCATATCATAGACGAACTCTGTCCCAAACAATAGTATAGAATCCTAGAGTTGGAAGGGAACCCTGAGGATCATCTAGTCTTGGGTTCAGCAACCTTTTTTCAGCCGTGGACCAGTCCACCGTCCCTCAGACCATGTGGTGGGTCCAGGACTATATTTTGGAAAAAAATAATGAACAAATTCCTATGCCCCACAAATAACCCAGAGATGCATTTTAAATAAAAGGACACATTCTACTCATGTAAAAACACACTGATTCCCAAACCGTCCATGGGCCGGATTGAGAAGGAAATTGGGCTGCATCCGGCCCACAGGCCTTAGGTTGCCTACCTCTGATCTAGTCTAACCCCTTGCAATACAGGAATATGCAGCTGCCCCATACAGGGATCGAACCTGCAACCTCGGCCTTATAAGCACCACGCTCTAACCAACTGATCTATCCAGTGATCGCATGGTATAAGGCAGCTTACTCGCAGCTAAAGAAGCCATCCAACCTCTGCTTAAAAAAACCTCCAATGAAGGAGACTCCACCACCTTCTCAGGGAGTTCAATCCACAGCTCTTTCTGTCAGAAAGTTCTTCCTGAGGTTTAGTCGGAATTTCCTTTCTTGTAATTTGAATCCATTGGTTTGGGTCCTCCCCTCCGGAGCAGGAGAAAACAAGCTTGTTCCTTCTTCCGTGTGACAGCCCTTGAGATATTTGAAGACGGCTCTCATATCTCCTCTCAGTCTCCTCTTTTCCAGGCTAAACATGCCCAGCTCCTTCAACCGTTCCTCATCAGGCTTGGCTTCCAGACCCTTGATCATCCTTTGCACACCTTCCAATTTGTCACCATCCTTCTTAAATTGTGCTGGCAAATATTGGACACAGTATTCCAGGTCTGGTCTGCCCAGTGCAGTGGTACCTTGGTTCTCGATCTTAATCAGTTCCGGGAGTCCGTTTGACTCCCCAAACCATTCGAAAACCAAGGCGCGGCTTCCGATTGGCTGCAGGAGCTTCCTGCACTCAAGTGGAAGCGGCGTCGGACGTTCGGCTTCTGAAAAACGTTCGCAAACCAGAACACTTACTTCCGGATTTGTGGCGTTCAGGAGCCAATTTGTTCAACAACTAAGCCGTTCGAGAACCAAACTACCACTGTACTATGACTTCCCTTGATGTGGATGCTGTCGATGCAGCCTAGAATCGCATTTGCCTTTTTACATGCTGCATCACACTGTGGATTCGTGTTGAGCTTGTGGTCCGCTAAGACCCCCTAGATCCTTTTCACATGTATTGCTGCCAATCGAGGTGTCCCCCATCCTGTATTTCTGCTCCTGGTTATCCCTGCCCAAGTGCAGAACCTTACATTTAGTCCTGTTGCAATGCAGTCATCTTTTGAAAATTGCACCTCTCCGGTGGTTTTGAAGAAGAAGAAGAGTTTGGATTTGATATCCCGCTTTATCACTACCCGAAGGAGTCTCAAAGCGGCTAACATTCTCCTTTCCCTTCCTCCCCCACAACAAACACTCTGTGAGGTGAGTGGGGCTGAGAGACTTCAGAAGAAGTGTGACTAGCCCAAGGTCACCCAGCAGCTGCATGTGGAGGAGCGGGGACGCGAACCCAGTTCACCAGATTACGAGTCTACCGCTCTTAACCACCACACCACCCTTGTAGCCAGTTCCCCAACCTAAATGGTCTGGACATAGTATTCCGGGCATGGGGGTCTCTTGTGCCCCACTGTCTCCCACCATTTTATTTGCAAAGCTTGCAGCAATAGACATATCGGTGATATTGACCTCGCTTTGCTCTGTCTCCTTGCAGGAGGATGTGGACGACGTCCTGACAAAGGAGGAGCAGATCTTCCTGCTGCTCAAAGCCAAGGCCAAGTGTGAGCGCCATCTAAAGGCCAAAGGACCCAAACTGCAAGGTGAGTGAGCCTCTCTCTTCCAGACTGTGGGATGGGATACATAAGTAGCAGTCAAGTGCAACATTCCTTGTTTTCCTAGAGTGGACATGCAGGGGAATGTTTGGTCCAGCCAGTCAAAAACTTCCTGTTTCCTCCTGGCTGGGACATACTTCCTTTGCATGTGACTAGAGGTGGGCGTGGCCTTACCTGTCCAGGTAACAAAAGGACAGGGCATGCATCTCTCTCTCTCTCTCTCTCTCTCTCTCTCTCTTTGACGTCCTCCATCGTTGGAGCAGCTTTTTAGCTAGAGATGCTCTGTTGGCTTCCAGCCAACAGAGGACACTGGGATTATGCCCATATGGGATAGCTCCACATGTATATACTATGTAACTAAGTCTGCCTTCAGGGATCCAACTGTGAACTGATGATGTGAGTAAACTTATTTTATATACTTTACACAAGATTGTGGTGTGTTTGTTCTTTTAAGAGGGATATAAGGGGACTTACCAGGAACATACAATTCAATTCTGAATTGTATGATAGCGAGAGGCTTAAACAAGCCTGCAACCAGCTACCCGCTGTGCGTTTAAAAGGGGAATATAAAACTCTGCTAAGTAAAGGAACTTGCTAGCGCAAGTTAGGAAGGATTTTAACAAACAATATATCCTCTCCTGCCTCCCTCAACATTCCCACAGAGACGAACAGCAAAGTGAAGAAGAACTGGAAGAGAGAGAGCTAACAGACACTCTCTCACTGGAAAGTGTCCAGCCTATCCAGTCCAAGGTCACGTAGAGCAGATCAGGTGGCTACATGAAAAGCACAGTGGTTGCGAGATCAGGTTGCAAGGCACGGAAGTGTCTGGGATGGAAACCTGAATTGGGAGCACCTTCATTCCGGGAACGGCTGCTCTGTTCTTTTGCTGTGATCCTTAAAGACTCTTTAAATGGTAAACGGCTCTTTTCGCTTTGTCCTGCTGATCTACGGCCAAAGGCGGAGAGGAAGCCGAGTCCCCGAAGCCTGAGACTGGGGGCCAGTCTCTCAGTCTCTCGGACTAGCCTACCTTACCAGGAATCTAATAGTAAGAGGCTTAAACAAGCCTGCAACCAGCTATCTGCTGTGGATTTAAAAGGGGAATGTGAAACTCTGCTAAGTAAAGGAACTTGCTAGCGCAGGATAGGAAGGTGTCCGATGTTTGCTCAGCTACAGATGGGGCTGAGTTGCTTCCTGGAAGACTTGGAGAGCATTGAGAGGGGGGGGGTCTTGTCGTCCGGGCAGCCTAGGATCTGCATGCACACTGCCCAGGTTTGCACCCCGGGGAGGTCACTCTGGTGCTGCTGACACAGCAGATTGACTTCACACAAACCCTGGAGGCGCACTCCATCTTGAGAGAGATGGGTGCCAACAGCTGTACACAATTTCTTCTCTCCGCCTTTTCCCTCTCTCCTGAGTGCACTGCACACTCAAGCAGTCCCGGCGGGATTGTCCACAGCCATACACAGATAATGATGTCCGGAATCATTCATGAGCGGTTCAGATTGCCAACTTTTTGCCTTTTAAAAAGAAATCAGCTTGCACGTTTAATCGCAGCCTCAGCTGCAGACGTTATCCGGGAATCGTGCCTATCACCACCCCAGGATAAAGCTTGACCAGCAAAATAATAATAATTGTTTTATTTATTTAGTGCATTCACCTCCAACCCTTTTCCTCCAAGGACCTGAAAATAATCCACCTGGTTCTGTCCCTGTCTCCTCATGTAAACCCCTGCAATGTAAGCTAAACCGAGAGGCACTCCTTGGTCACCCAGCACACCTCGTATAGCCAAGTGGGGATTTGAATCCAGGTCCCTAGCCCAATGCCATAACCACTAAACCATGCTGCCTCTCAGTCACTGCAGAGGTAGATGCTGTTAATGACACAAGAGCAGACCTGGCCGTTTCCCCCAGTCAGTTGGCAACCAAATGCCGCTTTCCCCCTTCCCAAAGAGTCACCAACCTGATGTATTTAGGGGTCCAAATTGCATGCGTCTGGCCCCATCTGTCAAAATTACCAGGCCCCCACTCCCACCACAGGGCTGGTTCAGTCTCGCGCATATATTTTCTGTTTCGAGTTTCGTTTAATGGGCGCCAGATGCAGGGAGCCAGCGACAGAGAGAGAGTGTGTGTGTTTGCAGTTTGCAGAGGGTGTGTGTGTGTTGTGTTTGCGACAAACTCTCAGTCCCTTGTCAATACTGCAGCTGTTCTTCATTGAAACCATGGAGAGCCCTGTTTGCCACCCAGAAAGCAGTTTCCCCATTACAGTCCTAGCTGCGAGTTGCTCTGGGACGAGCTTGGGTCCCATGGTTATGAAAACATCCCTTTCCAAAAACAAAAGTTCTCGTGTGTGTGTGTGTGTGTGTGTGTGTCCTGAAAACACGCCGCACAGCCTTTTCTGCTTATTTCAGGATTCCTGCTCCACATGGGCAGAATCCCACCCACTATAACCGCATCCTGGTGGATCTTCATTACATCAGCCAATTAACACCTCATTGAGACTCCTTCCCAACTATGATGCCTTTTTCTGTACTTTTGACCTGCAGTAAGACGCAGCAGTGCCCACATTTGGGGGCTCTGAAATCCACATTTGCAGAATCACAGAGCTGGAAGGGACCGCAAAGGGAATTTCAAGTTTACCCCACTGCAGAAATCTTTTTGCACAACATGGGACTCGAACCCATGACCCCGAGAGTAGGAGTCTTCCCTGAAGCAGCCTCTGAGAGCTGAGAATCCTAGATCAGCAGAGAGACAGAGGCGAAGGTAACAAGGCGACGAATGTGAACACCTTGATTTCCGGACATCTCGGTTGTTCAGCGCTTGCCAGATCTGTTTGCAAGACCTTAGATCTGAGCTGCCCAACAGATCTGATTTTGTAAAAGGGTTCCAATGAATTTGCTGCACGCTTGGAACAGGGATTGGAGGAGGGAGGGAGAGAGAGAGAGAGAGAGAGAGAGAGAGAGAGAGAGAGAGAGAGAGAAGGGATTTCCCACTTAAGGGCCACAATGAAGGTGAAAATTGCCTGGAAGGAAAGCCAAGCTAGGAGAGGGGCTTTGAACAAAGCGAGGGGGTGGGGAGAGTGTTTGTAGAAATCGGATGTCTTTCCGACCGCACTCCCAAACTTGTAAGAGCTGTCAGGTCCGCTTAGGCCCAGGGTCTGCGTCCTGTTAGTTTTAATGAGCGAGATGAAGTCATAGATAATTAAGAGAATGTACAGACACTTCGCTAAAAATGTTAAGAAGTGGCTTTGGAGAGTTCCATAGACCGTTTTTCAGTTTTTTTTGCTTTAAGATGCAATCTGATTTATTAACACAGACAAGGCGGCTCTGGAAATGGGTAGCAAAAGCAATTGTGGAAGGCCTTTCAGCCAAGAGGAGAAACTTCCTGGCAGCGAGATCTGTTTGAGAGTGGAACGGTCTCCCTGAGTTAGTTCTGGACTCTCCTTCCTTGGAGGTTTTTAAGCAGAGTTTGGATGCTTTAGCTAAGATTCCTCCATTGCAAGGGGTTCGACTAGATGACTCTTGGGGTCCCCTTCAGCTCTACAATTCCATGATTCACTCATTCTAAGAGGTCCCTCGAGGAGGTTTGAGGGGGAAAAGGGCCACCCAGATGGGTTTTGGATCCTGAAACCATCTCCCCACAACCCCCACTTTTAGATACTGGTGGAAAACCACAGTCTCCCTACTTGCCTGAGAGCCAATGGTGGTGTAATGGTTGAAGTGTTTGACTGGGAGACCAGGGTTCGAATCCCCACCCAGCCCCATGAACCTGATAAAACCGTGGACCTTGAACCTTGAACTCCTTGGAGGAAATTTAGTAGAGAAATGTAGCACAGGCACGTCCAACAGGTAGATCGTGATCCACCGGTAGATCACTGGACGTCTGTGGAAGATCACTGGCTCCCCCCAAAGAAACTCAACAACTTTGGCTCCGTCGCAAAAGGCTCAAAATTTTAGCTCTTCACACACACCCCACGGGGTTTTCCTCCTGCCTCAAAAAAGCTCAACAAATTTGACCTGAACCCCTAAAAAGGGAGTAGATCACTGCCAGTTTTTAACTCTGTGAGTAGATCGCAGTCTCTTGGGAGTTGGCCACCCCTGATTTAGCAAATGAACCTACTTAAATCATGACCTACTTAAATCATAATCATTTTACAAATTGGATTCTCAGAATCGCAAGACTTCCCTCCACCCCTCCGTGGTTTCCCTAAATATTCTTTTCAAACTGCATTGTATCATCTTCTGCATATTGTCTTATAACTCAGTTGTAACCATAATTCTCGCTTCATTGCAAGTGGTTGCTTTTCGTTGTTGTTGTTTCACAATCCTGCCTGTGTTTTTAATTGTTTAGAGTTTTCTTTCAAGTAACTTATAAAATTTCCCCATTCTCTATTAAATCTATTGTCCTCTTGATCTCTGATTTCCCCAGTCTGATTTTCGCCATTTCGGCATAGTCAATCATCTTTATCAACCATTCTTCTTTTTTAGGTAATTTATCCTCCCATCTTTGGGCAAATAGCAGCTGTTGTCGCATATTACACTATGTCCTGGTAACTTTTAACCCAACCAGATTCAAACAAAGAGATTACAGCCAGTGCCTTTTAAAAACCTATTGATGTCAATGGGACTACATAAGCTCTGTATTCGATTGTTGTTGTTGTTCAGTCGTTCAGTCGTGTCCGACTCTTCGTGACCCCATGGACCAGAGCACGCCAGGCACGCCCTATCCTCCACTGCCTCCCGCAGTTTGGCCAAACTCATGCTAGTCGCTTCGAGAACACTGTCCAACCATCTCGTCCTCTGTCGTCCCCTTCTCCTTGTGCCCTCCATCTTTCCCAACATCAGGGTCTTTTCCAGGGAGTCTTCTCTTCTCATGAGGTGGCCAAAGTACTGGAGCCTCAGCTTCAGGATCTGTCCTTCCAGTGAGCACTCAGGGCTGATTTCTTTAAGGATGGATAGGTTTGATCTTCTTGCAGTCCATGGGACTCTCAAGAGTCTCCTCCAGCACCATAATTCAAAAGCATCAATTCTTCGGCGCTGTCCCGACTTTTACCCTTCTGAAGAGAAAGGGACAAACCAGAAAGTGTTCTTTCTTATGTAAGTTAGACAAAGCCTCAGCTTGGAAATAAACAGTCTGGCGAAGAACATGAATGATCCCCAAAAGACAGGGAAATATCTCCATGGTTTGCATTGGATGTCACTTCCAAAATAACTTTTGCAGACAGGGACGTAAAGGAGTGGCAAGCTTTCTTGGGGTGGGGGTGGGGGTACAATGTCCAGTTGCTAAAGGCCAGATCGCCTCCGACCTTGAAAGCATGGAGGGAAGCAAAACAGTCTCTGTCATTCTTGAACGATGCCCAAATAGCCAGGAATGGAACTTTCGGAGAACAGGAATATTCCTCAGTCCACATTTCGCAAACAGGCCAACCTAATTCATACCTCCTGGACTAATACATGGGTTTGAACACAATCCTCACCCCCCCTGGATTTCATGCACCTCTGACTTTTGCCCTAAAATTCTCGCATACCCTCCGACATTTCTCCAATGAAAACCTTATTCCTCCTAATACTGTAATAAGGAGGCAGGGGAGGACCCAGAAACCAAACCCCATTTAAGAGGGAAGCCACATGGAATCGATTCCATTGTGGAGCTGCGACCGAGGGGCTCATAAATTTTTGCCGGCTCCACCCGCCCTGCTTGTGATGTTCCTGGGGAGCACAGTTCGCCCATAAAACTTTGGTGGCCTTTCCATAATTCTCTCCAGGTCTAATCGTGAACGAAAGCACTTAATTAGCAAAATGAGAACCGCTCTCGAGGCTCGATCCTCGTGGCTCCTCCTCGAGGGGGAAAGAAGAGTGGCTCAGGAGCAAGAGAGGACTTAAATAAATGCAAGAATCTGAATTGTAGAGTTGGAAGGGACCCCAAGGGCCATCTAGTCCAACCCCCTGCCATGCAGGAATTTCAGCTAAAGCATTCCTGACAGATAGCCAGCCAACCTCTGCCTAAAAAACTCCAAGGAAGAAGAGCCCACAACCTCCCGAGGGAGACTGTTCTGCTGCCGAACAGCTCTGACTGTTGAGTCAGACTCTCCTTTCTCGTACAACTTGAAGTCACTGGTTCGAGTCCTATCCTCCAGAGCTGAAGAAAACAATCTTGCTCCATCTTCCATGAGGATGGCTATCTTATCTTATGAAGGACAGACAGCACAAGGTATCAGAGGGAGAGAAAAAGGCAGGGGCTCTTTGAAGGAAGGACTTGCCTGGAGGAAGAAGAAGAAGAAGAAGAGGAAGAAGAGTTTGGATTTGATATCCTGCTTTATCACTACCCGAAGGAGTCTCAAAGCGGCTAACATTCTCCTTTCCCTTCCTCCCCCACAACAAACACTCTGTGAGGTGAGTGGGGCTGAGAGACTTCAGAAGAAGTGTGACTAGCCCAAGGTCACCCAGCAGCTGCATGTGGAGGAGCGGAGATGCAAACCCGGTTCACCAGATTATGAGTCTACCGCTCTTAACCACTACACCACACTGGCTGGAAGGTAGAGCCTGGGAAGGACTGGGAGGATAGATAATTCAGACCCTAATTCAGTCCTGGATTTATTGGGCAAATAGCTGTTGTAGCACACACTGTGTTCTGGTAACTTTTAACCCAACCACATTCAACAATTCAGACCCTCCAAGTGTCCCTATTTTCCAGGAACAGTCCTGGATATACAGAAGCTGCCCTGGTTTCTGATTTGATCCCAGAACGTATGGCTTTTCCTTAAAGGTAAAGGGACCCCTGACCGTTAGGTCCAGTCGCGGACGACTCTGGGGCTGCTGCGCTCATCTCGCTTCCGGGTCATGTGGCCAGCATGACTAAGCCGCTTCTGGTGAACCAGAGCAGCGCACGGAAACGCCGTTTACCTTCCCGCCGGAGCGGTACCTATTTATCTACTTGCACTTTGATGTGCTTTCGAACTGCTAGGTGGCAGGAGCTGGGACCGAGCAACGGGAGCTCACCCCATCGCGGGGATTCGAACTGCCAACCTTCTGATCGGCAAGCCCTAGGCTCTGTGGTTTAGACCACAGCGCCACCCGGTCCCTAATATCGCTTTTCCTTAGGATGTCCTTATTTTCGTCAGATATATGGTGGATGTTGCTGTTTGTTGTTTTTGCATTTGAATTGTTTCACAAAAGAAATCTCTAAGCAGACGTCTCTAAGACATCAAGTGCAATGTTGCAAGATCTCAAAATAAAGCACTGCGGATGCAAACTCAGTGCAAAATAGCACAAAGACCCACATTTAGTAGTAACAGCGTTGTTAACCGGAAAGCAAAATGTCGTCTTAAATGTAAAGTAAAATGCACCATGCACATCAAATGCAAACATTCCACATATAAAGCAAAAGGACTGAGGCTGGTAGAGAACAGGTAGAGTTAGGAACAGGGCAGACCTCGAGTTTCCAGGTGGGCAAGAGTGTGTTTAAATGTTATTATTACGAAGACTGCCTTATTCTCAACACTTACGGATGCGGGTGGCGCTGCGGTGTAAACCACTGAGCCTCTTGGGTGTGCTGATCAGAAGGTCGGCGGTTCGAATCCCCACAATGACGGGGTGAGCTCCCGTTGCTCGGTCCCTGCTCCTGCCAACCTAGCAATTCGAAAGCACGCCAGTGCAAGTAGATAAATAGGTACCGCTCCAGCAGGAAGGTAAATGGCATCAAATACTTTTCTGTTTATATGTTCATTGTAAAGCGATTATTTGTATGAGTTATTACTTTATTCTCCCTTTGGAGCTGCACTGAATCATTGCGGTTTTGTCGGTGACACTTTCTGGTTTACATTTTTGATTCTCTGTTTTCCTCCTTTTTGTTGTGTTTGAACTTTTCTTTTTTGTAACAAATACACACACACACACACACACACACACATACTGCATATAAATGTGTGTGTGTGTGTGTGTATGTGTGTGTGTGTGAAGAAATGGAGGCAGTGAGAGATTTTACTTTCTTGGGCTCCATGATCACTGCAGATGGTGACAGCAGTCACGAAATTAAAAGACGCCTGCTTCTTGGGAGAAAAGCAATGACAAACCTAGACAGCATCTTAAAAAGCAGAGACATCACCTTGCCGACAAAGGTCCATATAGTTAAAGCTATGGTTTTCCCAGTAGTGATGTATGGAAGTGAGAGCTGGACCATAAAGAAGGCTGATCGCCGAAGAATTGATGCTTTTGAATTATGGTGCTGGAGGAGACTCTTGAGAGTCCCATGGACTGCAAGAAGATCAAACCTATCCATTCTGAAGGAACAAAATAAAATAAAAAATTCCTTCCAGTAGCACCTTAGAGACCAGCTAAGTTTGTTCTTGGTATGAGCTTTCGTGTGCATGCACACTTCTTCAGAGGAAATCAGCCCTGAGTGCTCACTGGAAGGACAGATCCTGAAGCTGAGGCTCCAAGACTTTGGCCACCTCAGAGAAGAGAAGACTCCCTGGAAAAGACCCTGATGTTGGGAAAGATGGAGGGCACAAGGAGAAGGGGACGACAGAGGATGAGATGGTTGGACAGTGTTCTCAAAGCTACCAACATGAGTCTGACCAAACTGCGGGAGGCAGTGGAAGACAGGAGTGCCTGGTGTGCTCTGGTCCATGGGGTCACAAAGAGTCGGACATGACTGAACGACTAAACAACAACAACAACGTATGTGAAGACGACGACCATGCATGCAACTTGCAAGCTTCATCCCAGCATGAGCCGACTGCAAATTATTGCATAGACTCTCGGAGTGTGGGGAAAACTGCCCCCCTGCTTCCTTCTCCCCCTAAAGCTCCATCTCTGCAAATTATTGCACCGACTCTCACATGGATGTCCGTCCAGGCAAGGAAGGGTCACGACTGGAGCTCCAGGAGAGGCAGAAATGCTCATCGAATCCTAGAATTGAAGAGTTGGAAGGGAATCTCGGGAATCTCAGCTAAAGAAACCCTGGCAGATGGCCGTCCAGCTTTAAGAAGGGTGCAAAAGGGGCAGTGAAGGGTGCTTGGCCAGGGGTGTGTGGCCGAGGAGGAGGTGTCCCCAAGGGCCACATAAAGAGGAGAGGAGGGCCACACACCTCCCCATGTCCCAGAGCTGAGGTGCCTCCAGCCTTTGCGGCATTGACTCATTTTCCAGCCCTCGTTTCTCTCCGTACGTTTCCCATACGCTGCACTTGGCTCAGGTTTCCAGGGAGGGAAAACCCGAGAAAGAACTTGTGGGGTTTTTTTTTTCTTTAAAAAAAAAAAACACCAAAAAACCTAGAGCAGAAAAATTTGTCCCCACAAGGCTGCGGTTTGCTTGCTTGCTTTTTAAATTTAGCTCCCAGATGAAAGGCATCCCGAAGGAACAGGAAACCCCCAAACGCTGTGTGTTTCTCGAGACGTAGGTAAACATGACGTCGCGCAGCCTTGGCAGTGGGGATGAGGTGCCCACCCCCAAATGTGGCCCTGGAAGGGGATGAAGAGAAATAAGCAGCCGTGGACCGTCCAGGCCCCCACCCACCCAATCCCCTTCTCCCTTTGCTTTTTATGAATTGGGAGCCTGTGTGTTGACCATGGTTTGGAAAGGAAAAAGGGACATTTTGCGGAAAAGGCAGAGAGAGAGAGAGAGAAGGAGGCATTTCACAAAAGCCTGTTATTAACTTGCAGCGTGGCTATTCTGGGTGCCTCTCGGCTGCTTCCATCTTAGCTTGGGTCGGTCCCATCCGTCCTGCCTCCTTCCCCAAATAAATAGATCTCTTATTTGCTAGGGCAAGCATCACCTTGGACAGATGAAAATAGGAATGCGTTCGAGGACTTAGGCTCATTGTCTGCATGCCCCCTGAACGCTCGCACGCACACACTATTTCACAGTCTCGAAAGTTATTTTCTGCCTCCTGGGTTTCTGCAGCCGCCTGCCTGCCATTCGCTGATTCAAAATGAAAGAATTGTGAGATGGTTTTAAGGGTGTATTGCAGATATTAAAATTGCACAGCGTGAAGCAACTGGGTGCACAAAAGCTGGCTCCTTTTGGAATAAAAATTTCCCAGACCCATAATTATGATTCCAGCTTTACTAGCCAGAACGTATTCAAAATAGGTACAAAACAATCAACGATACAAAGTTGCATAAAGCATATGCATACCTAAGTGTAGGTTCTTGAATATATATAATTACGATCAGAGTAAAAGAGAGGTTTAAAAGGGGCATACTTCTCCAGAGCAGGGCAAAGTTAAACTATGGAACTCCATGCCACATGAGGCAGCAATGGGCACCGACCTGGGTAGCTTTAAAACAGGATCGGGCAAAGTCATGGAGGCAAGGGCTACTAGCCATCACAACTTTGCTCTGTCTCCACGGTTGGAGGAAGCAATGCTTCTGAATACTGGTTGCTGCAAACTGTCGAAGGGGAGAGGGCTCTTGTGTTCGAATCCTGCTTTGCAGGTTTCCCTTGGGGGAATCGCTGGAGGCTGGACTCGATGGGCCATTGGCTTGATCCAGCAGGTTCTTAATTGTGTTCTTAAGGCCGGCCGGCGTTCTTGGTGGCCGTTTGACACAGACCCGATTCACGCTCATCCTTCTCCTCCCCACGCCCCGCCGAAATAATTTGGGCCGCTCTGCCCCTTTTCCAGCTGGACTCGATGGGCCATTGGCTTGATCCAGCAGGTTCTTAATTGTGTTCTTAAGGCCGGCCGGCGTTCTTGGTGGCCGTTTGACACAGACCCGATTCACGCTCATCCTTCTCCTCCCCACGCCCCGCCGAAATAATTTGGGCCGCTCTGCCCCTTTTCTCTCCAAGCCGCGGGCTGTCCTTCCCGTAATGGGCTGACCACAATGGCACAGCGTATCCCGGCTTGCGGTCTCTGCTGCCTCGTCCTCCGTGCCAGAGAAACCCAGGGGATGATTTATTATTCCGCGCTCCTGGATAAACACCTCGGGACCTTGTTTGCTTTTTTGCTTCCCGGCCAGAGCGTTTGTGCAGATGGTTTCAATGTGCTCTTTCGCACTGAGGCAGAGCTTGTGGCAGAGAGGAGAGAAAAAGAGGGAGGGGGGGACACAAAGCAATTGAGGCAGGAGATCCCGTTTGCAACCAGAGGTACCACATTATTATTATTATTATTATTATTATTATTATTATTATTCCACACATCTGACTTGGTTGTTCCACCCACTCTGGGCGAGTTCAAACACATACACAGTCAAACCTCAGTTGTCAAACATAATCCGTTCCGGAAGCCCGTTCAGCTTCCGAAATGTTCGACAACCGAGGCGCGGCATCCGATTGGTTGCAGGAGCTTCCTGCACTTCAGCGCAAGCCGTGTCGGACGTCAGGCTTCTGAAAAATGTTTGCAAACCGGAGCATTTACTTCCCGAGTTTCGGGAGCCGCAACGTTCCAAAACGGAGGCGTTCGGGACCCGAGGTTTGACTGTGAAAGCATAATAAAACATTGAACATTTAAAAGCCTCACTATACTGGGCTAACTTCAGATGTCTTCTCCCAGGTTGGTCTTGTTACTTATCTCCTTGGCTCAGGGGGCATAACTCCACACCCTCCAACATTTCTCTGATGAAAATAGGGACGTCCTAAGGGAAAGCGGGACATTCCGGGATCAAATTGGAAACCGGGGGTGGCATCTGTAAATCTGGGACTGTCCCTGAGAAACCGTCAAAACAAAACAAACAAAAAAATTCCTTCCAGTAGCACCTTTGTTGTTGTTGTTCAGTCGTTCAGTCGTGTCCGACTCTTCGTGACCCCATGGACCAGAGCACGCCAGAGCACGCCTCCCAGCAGTTTGGCGCACTATCCTCCACTCATGCCAGTTTGGCCAAACTCATGTAGTAGCTTCGAGAACACACTGAACACTGTCCAACCATCTCATCCTCTGTCGTCCCCTTCTCCTTGTGCCCTCCATCTTTCCCAACATCAGGGTCTTTTCCAGGGAGTCTTCTCTTCTCATGAGGTGGCCAAAGTACTGGAGCCTCAACTTCAGGATCTGTCCTTCCAGTGAGCACTCAGGGCTGATTTCTTTAAGAATGGATAGGTTTGATCTTCTTGCAGTCCATGGGACTCTCAAGAGTCTCCTCCAGCACCATAATTCAAAAGCATCAATTCTTGCAGTAGCCCTTAGAGAGACAAACTAAGTTTGTTCTCCGTTCTGGTTTGAGCTTTTGTGTGCATGCATACTTCTTCAGATAAACTGAAACAGAAGTCACCAGACCCTTATATAGAGAGAGTGGCCTTAGTTTGCCTACCCATGGTTTAGGGCTTTAAAGGTCAATACCAACACTTTGAATTGTGCTCGGAAACGTGCGGGTTCTTTTTGCATGCTCCTAGAGGTGGAAAAAGGGACCCAGGTGGCACTGTGGGTTAAACCACAGAGTCTAGGGCTTGCTGATCAGAAGGTCGGCGGTTCGAATCCCTGCCACGGGGTGAGCTCCCGTTGCTCGGTCCCAGCTCCTGCCCACCTAGCAGTTCGAAAGCACGTCAAAGTGCAAGTAGATAAATAGGGACCGCTCCAGCGGGAAGGTAAACGGCGTTTCCGTGCGCTGCTCTGGTTTGCCAGAAGCGGCTTTGTCATGCTGGCCACATGACCCGGAAGCTGTCTGCGGACAAACGCCGGCTCCCTTGGCCTATAGAGCGAGATGAGCGCCGCAACCCCAGAGTCGGACACGACTGGACCTGATGGTCAGGGGTCCCTTTACCTTTACCTAGGGCAAGGTGGCCAAAATGGAGGGGGCGCTGGCCAGGCTTGGGCGGGGGGGGGACAGGCTAGCAGCAGCTTCTCCACTGTAGCGGAGAGGTGCTGCTTGCCCCCTACACCACCCCCACCTCCCGCTAAAGCAGGCTTTGGTGGGGGGTGGGGGGTGGGCGGCGGGGGGCGCCAGAAGGTGGTCTGCCTAGGGCGCAAGAAACCCTAGCGCCGGTCCTGGGAGAAACTTGGGAGAAGCAAGCATCTGAGAAAGCTAACCCCACCTCAGCTTGATGGCGAGGACCAGCAACATTTGCCTCCGGAATCTCCTTCATCCAAACACCCCTTTCCCTTACAGCATCTCAAAGTGGGAAGGCGCGAAGGCTGCCAAGACCGCCGTAGCCTGTGGGTAGCAGGAACCGGCCCCTCGGTGTTTGCCCAAGGCTGTTTGTAGCAATTCTGCTTCCCATCAGGGTCTCTCGGGGCAGTTCTCCTGCCTCATTTCCAGGCAACTGGGAGTTACGGCTGAGAAATGAAACCAAGCAGGCCTTTTGCCACCATGCCCAAACGCAGTGTGTTTTCTTTGAACAGGGCATCCCGTGAGCAGACCGGATCTGGAACCAAATAGCCCCAAATCCCTCGTGTAAAACAAAGACCTGGATATGGGTCTGAGGCTCTTCTGTTTTTCATCTGGGTACGTCCTGTTCATCGCTAAACGTTCCTGCCATGCTTGGCTGATAGTGGAATTTCAGGGTGACTTCAGAAGTTCATAAATGGATGAAATATCCAAGGAATGTCAAAGTGCAAAAGAAAGATATTTGATCGGGTTTGTGGAATTTCTCCAGGGTCACTCACACTAGGAGCAAAACAATTCCTACTGGAAGTGTTCTGTGCACTTCTATGGGCTTTTCCAATATCAACACTTACCTGTTCGCACTTCTATGGGCTTTTTATGGGCTTTTCCAATATCAACACTTACCTTTCGTCACACTCTTTCCAGGCACAGGTCTCTGCGAAAACCTGCTCTTTAAAGCTGAAGCAGAACAAACAGCCGTCTAGCTTTTCTGCAGATTTCTCTTTGCTCCAATTCAGCAGTAGAGAGCGGGTTTTCACAGGCAAAGCTCTGGAGCCCCCAAAAAGGGGGGGAAGCTTGGAAATGTAGCTTTAACGTACGGACCATGCATGGAAAACACAGAAGAAAAGATAAGCCCTGAATTGCTGCTGCCTTGACTGAAATTTGAAGGTGAATTTAAAGCTCTGGGAGGAAGACCTTTCATCGCCTACAGACAGCCACCCAATCTTAAACAACTCCTCACCCACAATAATACAACAACAGGACTCAACATGGACACTGGTACCAGAGCCTGCAATAAACCCAGATGCCAACTTTGCTGCCACATACACCCGGACAACACCATTACTGGCCCCAACAACATCAAACATACCATCTCAGGACTATTTAATTGCTCATCTTCTAACATTGTGTATGCCATCAAATGCCAACAGTGCCCTTCAGCTCTCTATATTGGACAAACAGGCCAAACCCTACGCCAAAGGATAAATGGACATAAATCTGATATCAGGAATCACAAGACAGAGAAACCAGTAGGAGAACACTTCAATCTCCCAGGACATTCTATACAAGATCTCAAAGTAGCTGTCTTACTACAAAGGAATTTCAGAAATAGACTGGAAAGAGAAGTTGCTGAATTGCAACTAATTACCAAACTTAAAACCATGGAGAGACCTGGTCTGAACAAAGACATTGGATTCTTATCTCATTATACATGACAAAGCTATCTTTAGCCATCTCACCCCTTGCTTTTCCTGTAAGACCAATTGCAGTCGTTAACAGTCAACAGGTTTTCCACACCCATCAGCCAATCCCCCATTCCCACCACCCTTCTGAGTAATACCCCTCCCCACCCTCTCACTATATATAAGGGTCTGGTGACTTCTGTTTCAGTGTATCTGAAGAAGTGTGCATGCACACGAAAGCTCATACCAAGAACAAACTTAGTTGGTCTCTAAGGTGCTACTGGAAGGAATTTTTTATTTTTTATTTTGTTTTGACTATGGCAGACCAACACGGCTACCTACCTGTAACTTAAAGATTCCTATTTGGGCAGTTTCAAGGGACGCAAACAAGGGGAGGGATTGCATGCACCCATTGGCAACGGGCGAAGTAACAGAATGAATGGAAGGACCTTTTTCTGCTGCTGCTATAATATCCAGAGACGGGACCGAGGGAGCTTCTGGCCTTCTGAGCAAGATGCATGAACTGCACCCATGCTCACACATCTCGAGGTGGAAGAAATGGACAGCTTTCATGCAGAAGAGCAGCGGCTGTTCCATAGGAAGGGCTAGGAGATGCAGGTTCCCAAAACCGCTCTGCCAAGAAACCAAGCTACTCCCTCCCTTGGCCCGGCACCTGGCAACACCCAGGACAGCAGGTGTGAGAGAAAGGATGCAGGCCATTCCACCGACAAAGTTGAGAGATCAGCAACTTTTGGTTCCTCTGCTCCTTCAACCACCTCCAGAGTACAATATGACTTAATGCCGTAACAGCAATGTTTCTTACTTGCTGGTTTGTGAATAATGTTTTATAGATTGCAGCCATTTTACAGGTGATTTACTAATTATATTATATGGCGAATGTTGCACCAGTGATGTCGTTTCTTGTTTGTAAATCACTTTGGAGCTCCTTTGAATGGAAAGGGGCCTAGAACAGGCATAGGCAAACTTGGCCCTCCAGATGTTTTGGGACTACAATTCCCATCATCCCTAGCTACCAGGACCTGTGGTCAGGGATGGAGGGAATTGGAGGGCAGAGTTTGCCTATGCCTGGCCTAGAATGTAGCAATTCTGCAACTACAAGCTTTTTAACTTGGCTGATGGAATAATCCTCTCTCTTTCCTCCCAACATGCACTGTTCTGGGGTTCATCGGGGGCCCCAACAGACAATTTTGAGGGCACACAAAGGGAGAGAACCCCATTGTACGGGCCAAAATCCTTGTGCAGGGCTTCCAGCCGTTGGGAATCCTGTTCCCTACATCTTTCACCAGAATTGTGAAATTTCTCCTTCTAAGCTTGGCCGCTTTTCACGGACGATTCGTGGCTCTGTTTCCATTGCAGCCCTTCAACTATAGACTTCTTTGCTTTGCTTTCCCAGATGGGTTCTGCATCCCTGAGTGGGACAACCTCATCTGCTGGCCCGAAGGTGCCCCGGGCAAGACAGTGGCCATGCCCTGCCCAGATTACATCTACGACTTCAACCACGAAGGTAAGGCCATTGTTTGGCCCAGTTTGATCAGCTGAGCTCTTTTGACACGGAGGGCAAGCAGCACATATGTAGCACAGCTGGACTTTGGGTCTCAGCAGAGCTCTGGGTTTCTTCTCCAGAGCTTCACCCCGGAACACCTCAAAGGGCTGGCGCTCCTGTTGGAAAGCGGGCGCGATCTTTCCACTCCAATGTAGGGAAACGTTGCTGGGAAGCTTGGGTTGCACTATGCTTCAGTGGGAGCTGGGGAGCTGGTGTAACATCTTCCAAAGAGGTCCCAGTCCTGCATTAATCCAAAAGCTCAGTTCAGTTCACCTGCAAAGGGGAAACTAGCTAACTTGCACTTTCTGAAACCTAATACCCAGCCCATTTTTTGAAGTCTGCAGTGCTCCCAACTTGCAATGCTGTTCTCCAGCCAAGTGATGTGTGCTAAAAACGGATCTGTGCACAAAAATGCATTTATTAGCGGAAAATAAACGTGCAGAACATGCGCTGCTCTGGTTCGCCAGAAGCGGCTTAGTCATGCTGGCCACATGACCCGGAAGCTGTACGCCGGCTCCCTCAGCCAGTAAAGCGAGATGAGCGCCGCAACCCCAGAGTCATCCGCAACTGGACCTAATGGTCAGGGGTCCCTTTACCTTAGGGACACGGGTGGCGCTGTGGGTTAAACCACAGAGCCTAGGGCTTGCCGATCAGAAGGTCGGCGGTTCGAATCCCTGCCACGGGGTGAGCTCCCGTTGCTCGGTCCCTGCTCCTGCCCACCTAGCAGTTCGAAAGCACGAAGTGCAAGTAGATAAATAGGTACCACTCCAGTGGGAAGGTAAACGGCGTTTCCGTGCGCTGCTCTGGTTTGCCAGAAGCGGCTTAGTCATGCTGGCCACATGACCTGGAAGCTCTACGCCAGCTCCCTCAGCCAGTAAAACGAGATGAGTGCTGCAACCCCAGAGTCGTCCACTCAATGGACCCACTCAATGGACCAGAATGTAGTCTAAACCACCCTTGCTGATCAGGGCTTGCTGATCAGAAGGTCAGTGGTTCGAATACCCGCAACTGGGTGAGCTCCTGTTGCTCGGTTCCAGCTCCTGCCAACCTAGCAGTTCATGTCATAGTGCAAGTAGATAAATAGGTACCGCTCCAGCGGGAAGGTAAACAGCATTTCCATGCGCTGCTTTGGTTTGCCAGAAGCAGCTTAGTCATGCTGGCCACATGAGCCAGAAGCTGTACGCCAGCTCCCTTGCCCAGTAAAGCGAGATGAGCGCCGCATCCCCAGAGTTGTCCGCGACTGGACCTAATGGTCCGGGGTCCCTTTACCTTTACCTGCAAAAATTTGCAGAATAAGAGAAATTTGCGCTAAAATGCTGAGGAGGTTGGGGAGAATCACAAATGGAGAACAGAACTAAAGATGGGAAAGCCGAGAAATGGGGAGTAACCAAGATAGAGATTCCCCCATCCCTAACAACTGCCTCACCTCACCTGAACTCTCGCTTCTTCTCTTCCTTGATAGGCCATGCCTATCGACGGTGTGACCTGAATGGGAGCTGGGCTCTGGTGCCCAGCAACAACCGCACTTGGGCCAACTACAGCGAGTGTGCCAAGTTCCTCACCATCAACACCACGGAAAGGGTGAGCTGGTTTCATTCCCCACCCACCCACACAAACACATTTCCATCAGGCGGGGTTGGTTGCATTGCTTAATCAGACCTTAAGATCCTGGGGCTGTCACATGCAGACCTCAGCTGCGGAACCGGTGCCGGATTTACGTATGAGGTAAACTAGCTATAGCTTAGGGCCCCACTCTCTTGGGAGCACCACAAAAAATTTAAAGGGGGGAAAAACTGGATGCACATTTCCAAAATATAAGATACAAAACGAATAAAATAAAACCTCCATACAGCAACAGTGTTTTGTGTTGTGTAGGCTCCTATGATGTAAGTCATGGGCCCCGCCTGCTAGCCTGCTCCCTAAAATATCACTGGTTTGCTCACTTCTATATATAGGGTGCCTACATTCTGCGTGTGCCAATGGCTTGAGATCATAGCTGTCAACTCTTCCCTTTTCATGCAAGGAATCCTATTCAGAATAAGGGAATTTCCCTTAAAAAAGGGAAAAGTTGACAGCTATGCTTGAGATACCTATGAGGTCCATAAATTACCATATAGCATATACAGTACAGGTGAAACTCGAAAAATTAGAATATCGTGTGGAAAGGTTCATTTCTTTCAGTAATTCAACTTAAAAGGTGAAACTAATATATGAGATAGACTCATGACATGCAAAGCGAGATATGTCAAGCCTTTATTTGTTATAATTGTGATGATTATGGCGTACAGCTGATGAGAACCCCAAATTAACAATTTCAACTTTGGGGTTTTCATCAGCTGGACACTATAATCATCACAATTATAACAAACAAAGGCTTGGCATATCCCGCTTTGCATGTCATGAGTCTATCGCATATATTAAACTCCAGTAGCTAATGAAAACAATTGCTCACATAAATGGACTTTTCCACGATACAGTATTCTAATTTTTCGAGTTTCACCTGTATTCAACACAAAAAACAGTGGCAATTTGTTGTTGACCAAGGACAGCTGGACATATAAAGGGCCCCATCACCTTCAGTAGCTTAGGGCCCCTCCTGGTCGCAGGGTGAGGGCTTCAATCTACAGGTGGGGAAGAGACCCTTTAATAATAATAATAATAATAATAATAATAATAATAATAATAATAATAAAGAAGAAGACGGTGCATGCATCTTGCAAACTTCAGCCCGGAAAGAGCTGGTTGCAAATGATAGCATGCCCTCCTCTGCTCCCTCCTGTCTGTCAGGGGCTGGACTGAGGAGGAATGGTAGGAGCTGCCCACCCCCCTCTCTGCACCTTCCTGAGACGAGGAGGACAGTATAGATTAAGAACAGTGGTTTGCAGAAGGGCATAGTTCAGAGGCTGCCGAGGACAAAAGGTGGGAAATATTGGAGGAGAAGCACTGGAGGAGAGACAGATAGTAGACTTGGTGTCTCTTGAAAGCATTCCTGACCAACCAACCAACTGACCGACCGCCCCCCCCCAGTCTCCCCAAACCAGGCGGGCCATGAGAATAGCAGAACATAAATCTCAAAGACAGAAAGCACTGACCAGCCGGCGAAGGGATGATGTAGATTAGGAGGGACTGAAGGGGTGGGACTTTGATATGAGCAACATCAATTCTAGAAGGAGCGTCTCCACCCCATCGTTCAGCCCAGACAGTGAGGTCCAGCTCCGAGGGCCTTCTGGCGGTTCCCTCCCTGCAAGAAGCGAGGTTACAGGGCACCAGGCAGAGGGCCTTCTCGGTGGTGGCGCCCTCCCTGTGGAAAGTCCTTCTGTCAGACGTCAAAGAGAGAAATAACTATCTGACTTTCAGAAGACATCTGAAGGCAGCCCTGTTTAGGGAAGTTTTTAATGTTTGATGTTTTATCACATTATTATTATTATTATTATTATTATTATTATTATTATTATGTTGGGAGCCCAGAGTGGCTGGGGAACCCAGCCAGATGGGCAGGGTATAAATATAAATAATATAATAATAATAATAATAATAATAATAATAATAATAATAAGGATGTTGGGAGTTGCCCAGAGTGGCTGGGGAATCCCAGCCAGATGGGCAGGGTGTAAATGATTAATAATAATAATAATAATAATAATAATAATAATAATAATAATTAGAGAGATTCCTTTGTCTCTCATTGTGATTACTGAATAAACTAATTGGTAAGAATGCTTTAACCACTATTATTAGCATATATTTATATTTATACCCCGTCTTCTTCCCTGACAGGGAATCCAGGCAGCTTACGGATAAAACAGAAAAAGCTAAAAACATAGCGGGGGCGGAACAATCGTTAAAAAAACAACGAAACATTAGCAATCCCTCTCCGCAAGGAGCTCTGGGAATTGTTGCTCTTTGAGGGGCCTTCCGCAAACTACAGCTCCCAGAATTCTTTGGGGCAAGCCAGGACTGTTTCAAGCTGCAATGTAGAGCTTTAGATGCGTGGCCCATGAATGTGGCCTTTCAGGGAGCAAAGAGCAATAGGCTGGTGCAGCCGAGTTACCTGACTTCCCAGTGGGAACCCCGCGCATGGAAAAAAAATGCGCCGTTTCGCTGCATCCATGCCCACCGGCTGAATTCAACCGCGGCTATTGCCTCTCTGTTTATTTAGCTTCTGAATAGATTAAGTTTGGCAAGCTCACATTTCCAGCGGCGAATACGGCCAGGAAAACATTCCCAGGTCCTGGGGATTCTGATGTAATAGGGCTGAGGTTCTGCATTCCGGAGAAAGCCGCCGCTCTCTCCAAAGGCAGATCGAAAACCAGAGATGTCATTTCAAAAGCTCTCCGGTTTCACCTGCCTTACTGAAACTTGCAAGGGGAAAGGGATGAGGGTTTTCTGCAACGAGGAGAAGGAAAAGGTCTGGCGAAGGGTGGAAAGTCCTGGGCTTAAGATCAGCCACGGGTTTTGTGAATGTCCTATAGGAGAATGGGGTCCCATCGTTTGCTCATTCCTTTAAGACATTTACACACACACGCATATATAAATGGGGGGGGATATTTACGTGCCCCCAGTTCATAAAATCTCAAAGCATTTCCCAACAACTGTACATAAAAGCTTGCAACGAAAACCAGAAAAAGCAACGAGACGAGAATTTAAACCTGTTTTCAATCCATCTAAAGTGTTAAATTATCGTTTCTGATTTTTAAATTAATGACAACTATCTTTTTCTGAACATTCTTTTCTTATGATCAAGTGGCGTGTAGACTTTACGAACTAAATCAATTTGTATATACAGTGGTGCCCCGCTAGACGAAATTAATTCGTTCTACGAGTGTCTTCGTAGAGCGAATTTTTCGTCTAGCGAAGCAGCAATGCATCGTGGAGGTTTCCACAACGAGAAATAAAATTTCGTCTTGCGAGGCAGCCCCATTGACTTTTTCATCTTGTGGGGCTGCCTTCCGCTAGCGAATGCCATTCGTCTAGCGAGTTTTTTGTCTAGCGAGGCGTTCGTCTAGTGGGGCACCACTGTAGTCTGTTGGAAGCCGCCCACAGTGGCTGGGGCAAGCCAGCCAGATGTGCGGGCTACACAAAAAACTAATTAATAATATTATAAATGATAAATAAAACCAGATCTCACTTTACTATTGTGGGAAAATGTATCCATAACTGCCTACATCGGTCTGGCAGAAAAAGAAAAGTTTTCAACAGGCGTCTTTTTAAAAAGCCGGCACGGAAGGCGCACACTGAATCTCTAGTGGCAGAGAGTTCCACAGGATTTGGCTGATGACACGAGAGGCTTGGTTTCTCATTGTTGTCAAATGAGCCTCACCAACTTGGGGAATGACGAACGATGCACCTTCAGATGATCTCAGTGATCAAGCTGGGATAGAAGGGTTCAGGCGTTCCTTGATATAACCTTGACCTAAGTTTAGGGAAATTTTTAACCTGCAAAATTTTAATGTATTTTAATATCTGTTGGAGGCTGCCCAGAGTGGCTGGGGAAACCCAGCCAGATGGGCGGGGTACAAATAAATAAATTATTATTATTATTATTATTATTATTATTATTATTATTATTAATATTATTATTATAATAAGTTGTTCTGGGCTCTGTAAATTAATATGTTGAGCACCACGAAAAGTTTATTGCAGTAATGCAGCCTTGAGGTTACCAATGCATGGAATGCCATGCTCAGGCTACCCCTATCCCTGCTATATGTCACTGTCCAGGGCAAAGCTTGCCGAAACTGACTTAAGTCTCCTCCGAACAACCTATTCATTGAGCATACATCTTTCATTCCAGTGGTACCTTGTTTCTCAACCTTAATCCGTTCCGGACGTCCGTTCCAAAACCAAAGCGTTCCAAAACCAAGTCCGTTCCAAAACCAAAGCGTTCCAAAACCAAGGCGCGCTTTCCCATAGAAAGTAATGCAAAATGGATTAATCCATTCCAGACTTTTAAAAACAACCCCTAAAACAGCAATTTAACATGAATTTTACTATCTAACGAGACCATTGATCCATAAAATGAAAGCAATAATCAATGTACTGTACTATAAAATAAATAAGACAGTATTGTAGATGATAAAAAAAATTAAATAAAAATTCTTACCTGCACTGATGATAGTCATTGTTTGGATGGGGGGCTTTTATCCATTTCCGCAGTCACACAATCCATCAATCAATCAATCAGTAGCGGAACTGGGTTCCACACAGTCACAAAAACAAATTAACCGAAAAATCCTCAAAAACGAAAATGCAAAATGAATAGCAAAAACAAAAGCGGCAAACTTAATCCATTCCGGAGGTTTGTTTGACTTCCGAAATGTTCAAAAACCAAGGCGCGGCTTCTGATGGTTGTGAAAATTCAGCGGAGCAACTGCTCCGCAGAAGATATGCTGAGGAAACGGCACGTATTTAAAATGGTTTTTAATTATAGAAAAAAGAAGTTACGCTAAGATTGCAAAATCCCACAAACCGTGAGCCAACCACCAGGGTACAGAGAGGAGTACAAAACACTCCTTATATACAGCTGTACCCCGACTTACGAATAACTCGACATACGAATTTTTCGACTTACGAATGAAAAAAGTGCCCGCACGCCTACGAATTTTTCGACATCCGAAGGACATCCGTTGGCAGTTTTAGATGGGGTTTACTCGACTTACGAATTTTAGATGCGGTTTACTCGACTTACGAATTTTTCCGAATTTTTCATTTCCAATGCATTCCTATGGGGAAATCACTTTTTTGACTTACGAATTTTTCGACATACGAATGTGCATTTGGAACGGATTGAATTCGTAAGTCGAGGTAACACTGTACTACATTTACCATTCAATTAACAACACCTGTTCACATCTGCAAAACTAGGTCATGAGATTTACAGTAACTTTTAAAGAGGTATACATTTGGTGGAATAATAATGAACCATGAATAAACCATTCAACACTGATTGGTGCAGGGCCTCCAGAAACAATAGCCGACAGCCGCATTGGATGTTCGGCTTCCGAAAAACATTCGAAAACCGAAATGCTTCTTCCGGGTTTTCGGCATTTGAAAACCCAGGCGTTGGAGCACCAAGGCGTTTGAGAACCAAGGTAGCACTGTATTTTTCTGAAGCTTGTCAACACAATGTAGATTATATTTATTGAGCTTTTGCTCTGATTTGCTTGCAGACAAGTTGTGCAGCAGTGAGGACTCATCTTGCAGTCTCCCCGATTGGCTTCTGTGGCGTATACACACACACACACACACACCGTTCATCATTTATTGATCCCACACTTTTCAGTGCATCTCCCTCTCGCTTTCCTAACCGCAGAAAGCCCACTGTTGTTCTTCAAATGGGTACGCCGGGCTGGGGCTGTAGACAGCTTTAATCCACGTTAATTGCGCCAACCTAAAGAGCCTTGAAACCCTTTCTGCAAAATACTCAGCAGCCCGGAGGCAGTCTTTCAAGCAGCATTAAAACAATAGAAACCCACTTTTAAATACATCTCTCTCTCTCTCTCTCTCTCTCTCTCTCTTCACATAATTGATCTCAGCTGCTTAGAGAGACAATAACTGCAAAGTAGAATTAAAAAGATCGGAAGTAAAGCAATCCAGTTACAAAACCGAAAATGGCAGCAGGTCAAAGCCTGCTTTTAGTAACATGCTGATAGGAAGAAACATGTTTTCAATGTTGGTTTAAAGGGTGGCGAAAGTGGAACCTTGCATAATTCCTTTGGCGGTGAGTTCCAGAGATACAGGGCCACCACTGGATAGGCCACCTCTGCTTCTTTCTAAAAACCTGTTTGATCAAATTTGTTGTTGTTGTTTAGTCGTTTAATCGTGTCCGACTCTTTGCGACCCCATGGACCAGAGCACGCCAGGCACTCCTGTCTTCCACTGCCTCCCACAGTTTGGTCAGACTCATGTTGGTAGCTTCGAGAACACTGTCCAACCATCTCGTCCTCTGTCGCCCCCTTCTCCTTGTGCCCTCCATCTTTCCCAACATCCAGGGAGTTCTTTGGAACCCAAATGTCCGACGCGGCTTCCGATTGGCTGCAAGAGCTTCCTGCAGCCAATTGGAAGCCGCACCTTGGTTTCCGAACATTTTGGAAGTTGGACAGACCTCCAGAACAGATTCTGTTTGACTTCTGAGGTACAACTGTACAGGATTGCCTTCAGATGGCTCGGGGGTCAGATACCTCCATACCCTCCAACATTTCTCTGATGAAAATAGGGACATCCTAAGGTGGTTAAACCACAGAGCTGTGGGTTAAACCACAGAGTCTAGGGGTTGGTGGTTCGAATCCCCGCCACGGGGTGAGCTCCCGTTGTTCGGTCCCTGCTCCTGCCCACCTAGCAGTTCGAAAGCACGTCAAAGTGCAAGTAGATAAATAGGGACCGCTCCAGCGGGAAGGTAAACGGCGTTTCCGTGTGCTGCTCTGGTTCGCCAGAAGCGGCTTTGTCATGCTGGCCACATGACCCGGAAGCTGTCTGCGGACAAACGCCGGCTCCCTCGGCCTATAGAGCGAGATGAGCGCCGCAACCCCAGAGTCGGACACGACTGGACCTGATGGTCAGGGGTCCCTTTACCTTTTAAGGAAAACTGAGATATTCTGGGATGAAATCAGAAACCGGGACAGTTTCTCTAAATCAGGGCCACTTGGAGGGTCTGGCCCTAGAGCATCTGCTTTGCATTCAAAGTTCCCAGGTTCAACCCCCGACATCTCCAAATAGGTAACAGTCTGTGCAGGTAACAGGAAGCAGGATGCACCAATGGTCTGACTCTGTATAAGACAGCTCCCTGTGTTCCTTCGCAGAGAAACAAAATTAACAGCAGTGTCTCAATGCAATTCCCTTACTTTGTGTTTGCTTCAGGAAGTCTTCGATCGCCTTTATTTGATTTATACTGTCGGCTATTCCATCTCGCTGGGGTCCCTAACCATCGCCGTCCTTATCCTAGGATACTTCAGGTAAGTAGCTGCAACTTCTTGTCTGTACTGCCATATGCAGTGTGTGTACACACTCAAGTATCTATTTTGAACATTTTTAAAGGGACTGCAGGAGCAAGGCAGTTGCCCATTGCCTGAGCTACTTTGGCCCCCTACAGCAAGAGTGGCAAACCCCCGGATCAGGTCATTTTTAAAATGTTTTACAGTGTTCTTCAAGACACACTTTAAATATTCCCCACTCTTTGTTAAATTTCTTATCTTCTCGGTTTCTGATCCTCGCATTTCGGCATAGTCTGTCTTCTTGGTTATCTCTGGTTGGGAGTTTATCTTCCTTCCATCTCTGAGCGAAAAGCGTCCTCACAGCCGTTGTCGAATACATAAATAGTCTTTTCTGCTCTTTTGGTATCTCTTCACCTGTAATTCCTTATTAGAAGGCTTCTGCTTTTGTCACAAAAGTTACCTTAAACATTTTTTCCAACTCATTATACAGTCATACCTTGGGTTGCGCTCGCTGCGGATTGCGTTCGCTGTGGGATATGAACGCGCCGAACCCGGGTTACTTCCAGGTTTCGGCCCATGCACAGAAGCAGTGGATCACAACACGCACATGTGCAGACGCAGCGCTGCGGGTTAAGGACACTGTGGGTTGCGAACGCGCCTCTGGCACGGATCGCGTTCACAACCCAAGCGTCCGCTGTATATTGTTTCCCAGAATGCTTTTGTTATCTTGCACTTCCACCACATATGGTAGAAAGTGCCTTCCTTTTCTTTACAATTCCAACATATATCTGTTGCTGTTCTATACGTTGTCCTTCTCACCGCTGGTGCTCCCCACAACTCATCCCTCTTCTGCCTCCTGTTTCCCACGCCAGGCGCTTGCACTGCACAAGGAATTACATCCACATGCACCTGTTCGTCTCCTACATGCTGCGAGCCATCAGCATCTTCGTGAAGGACGCCGTCCTGTACTCTGGCTCGGCGCTGGAGGAGATGGAGCGGATCTCGGAAGAAGACTTCAAGTCCATCATGGAGGCACCTCCAGCAGACAAGTCCCAGTTGGTGAGTATGAGCCCCTGGGCAGCAGCAACCCCCGGTACAACACCTCTACCGGATTCGACAATTAAAACAGGGGTGGGTTAGAACAGGCTTGCATCTCTGGGTACTTAAGGAACCGGTGGGCATCACAGAATCCTAGAAGAGGAAGCCCATAAGAGCATCAGAAGAGGCAGTTGCATCAGTCCAATGGCCCACCTAGTCCAGCATCCTGTTTGAGAGCTAGTGTGGTGCAGTGGTTAAGAGCAGTAGACTCATAATCCGGTGAATCCGGGTGAACCGGGTTCGCGTCTCCCTTCCTCCGCATGCAGCTGCTGGGCGACCATGGGCTAGTCACACTTCTTTGAAGTCTCTCAGCCCCACTCACCTCACAGAGTGTTTGTTGTGGGGGAGGAAGAACTTCAGAAAAGGAGAATGTTTATTACTTATCATTTATTATTATTATGTATTAGGAAGGGAAAGGAAAATGTTATCTTTTATCATATCAGGATAGGAGTATAGCATCTAGATCAAGGGAAGTAATAGTGTACCACTGTATTCCGCTCTGTCTGGGCACACAGACCTCAAGACCTGGATACTGATACTGGAACGTGTCCAGTTCTGGGCAACCACCACATGTTCAAGAAGGATACTGACAAGATGCTGGATGAGGTGTCCAGAGGAGAGCTGGGTACCAAAATGGTCCAGAAGGCCTGGAAACGATGCCTTATGAGGAACGGCTTAGGATGGGTATGCCAGCCTGGAGAAGAGAAGGTTTAAGGGGTGATATGATAGCCATGTTCAAATATATAAAAGGATGTCATATAGAGGAGGGAGAAAGGTTGTTTTCTGCTGCTCCAGCAGAAGCGGACTCCAATGAGAAGCGGACACGAGGGCAATGGATTCAAACTACAAGAAAGAAGATTCCAAACATTAGGAAGAACTTCCTAGGAAGAACAGTCCTGAAGTAAGAGCTGTTGGACAGTGGGATTTGCTGCCAAGGAGTGTGGTGGAGTCTCCTTCTTTGGAGGTCTTGAAGCGGAGGCTTGACAGCCATCTGTCAGGAATGCTTTGATGGTGTTTCCTGCTTGGCAGGGGGTTGGACTGGATGGCCCTTGGGGTCTCTTCCTACTCTATGATTCTATGATCCTGCAGGCTAAGGGTTAATATCCCTTAGCCACTAGATGGCACCGCTCCCCATTCTAGAACACACACACACACACAGAGAGAGAGAGAGAGAGAGAGAGAGAGAGACAATCTCTCTCTCTTTCTCTCTCTTAAGATTTCTTTATTGTCATTGTACAAGCAGAATGAAATTGGATGCCATCCCATCAAAACAAAACAAAACAAAATAAGTGGAGTAGTTCTTTTCCAAGTTTACTTGTAGCTAGTGTACTTGGTGACGGTCTTGGTGCACAGCAGCAGGCACACAACAGTCTGGATCTCCCGGGAAGCAATAGTGGATCGCTTGTTGTAATGGGCCAGGCGGAAAGGCTCAGCAGCGATGCACTCGAAGATTTATTTCCTGTCTTGGGCACCTCTCCAACAATAGATTACAGTTCACAATTGTTATAATAATAATAATAATTCAGTCCATAGGAGCCAACTCCTAGGCACTGAGGTCACTTCATACCGCCAAAGTTTAAATCAAGCCCCAGCATCCTTTCTCTGCCTCCCTCATTATTCTCTCATTTAATCCAAGGGTCCGTGTCTGGTGACAGGGCCGTCTCATCCATAGGGGCTTCTGGCGCACCGTGCCAGGGCGCCAGCCCCCCAGGGGTACCCCCGCGAGCCCGCTGGCATGCTGGGCACCCCCCTCCCCAACCCGCCCCCGCCCCCACAGGCGGTGGCCGGGCGCTCGCGTGCCTCTCGGGCGGACTGCGAGCCGGCCGCCCTCGCCTCCCGTTCCGGGAGCACTGGAAGGGCGCGCAGAGCCCCGCGCTGCTCCAGCGCCATGCCCCTCATCCCCTGCTCGCCCACCCCCCTCCCGAGGGGCAGCAAGCGCGGGAGGGAGGTGGCAGAGAGGTGGCACGCCGGGGGCACCGGAGGGATCGCCGCGCCACGGCGGCCGATCTCCCTAAGACGGCCCTGTCTGGTGACATGTTATGAAACCTAACAGCTGCTCATTCACTCCCCAAGGGGCGAGTGTCTTTGCAATCAAGCATGCCATTGATATGGATCTGCGTTCAAATCACACACAGTGTTAAAAATAAAACCCAAACGGTCTGCAGCTATTCCAGTCGGCCTTGACTAAGGACGCATTGAGCCCTGCAGCTGACTCAGGTCAAAGGTGTGTAGCCCAGCATCCTGTTCCCACATGCCTCTTCTGGGAAGCCAGCTGGTCTTCAGAGCCGTCGCTTTCTCCAACCGTGGACGCAACAGCATAGCCATCGTGGCTAGTAGCCAGCATCGATAGCTCTCTCTTTCACAAATTTGTCTCTCTTGGAGCCATCCAAGTTGGTGACCATCGGCGCCTCCTGTGGGAAGGAGTTCCGTAGTTTAGCTATGTGCTTTGTCAGGGTGGCGCTGTGATCTAAACCACTGAGCCTCTTGGGCTTGCCAATCAGAAGGTTGGCGGTTCGAATCCCCATGACGGGGTGAGCTCCCATTGCTCTGTCCCAGCTCCTGCCAACCTAGCAGTTCGAAAGCACGCCAGTGCAAGTAGATAAATAGGTACCGCTGCGGCGGGAATGTAAACAGTGTTTCCATGCGCTCTGGTTTCCGTCACAGTGTCCTGCTCCGCCAGAAGTGAGTTAGTCCTGCTGGCCTCATCACCCTGAAAGGTGTCTGTTGACAAACACCAGTTCCCCCGGCCTGAAAGCAAGATGAGCGCCAAAACCCCATAGACGCCTTTCACTGGACTTAACTGTCCAGGAATCCCTTGCCCTTTTTTTTTTACCTTTACCAGGGCTATTTTGCAGCCCAAACCAGTGCTGTGTTTAGTCATTTAGTTGTGTCCGTCTCTTCGTGACCCCATGGACCAGAGCACACCAGGCACTCCTGTCTTCCACTGCCTCCCGCAGTTTGGTCAAACTCATGTTGGTAGCTTCGAGAACACTGTCCAACCATCTCATCCTCTGTCGTCCCCTTCTCCTTGTGCCCTCCATCTTTCCCAACATCAGGGTCTTTTCCAGGGAGTCTTCTCTTCTCATGAGGTGGCCAAAGTCTTGGAGCCTCAGCTTCAGGATCTGTCCCTTCCAGTGAGCACTCAGGGCTGATTTCCTTCAGAATGGATAGGTTTGATCTTCTTGCAGTCCATGGGACTCTCAAGAGTCTCCTCCAGCACCATAATTCAAAAGCATCAATTCTTCGGCGATCAGCCTTCTTTATGGTCCAGCTCTCACTTCCATACATCACTACTGGGAAAACCATAGCTTTAACTATACGGACCTTTGTCGGCAAGGTGATGTCTCTGCTTTTTAAGATGCTGTCTAGGTTTGTCATTGCTTTCCTCCCAAGAAGCAGGCGTCTTCTAATTTTGTGACTGCTGTCACCATCTGCAGTGATCATGGAGCCCAAGAAAGTGAAATCTCTCACTGCCTCCATTTCTTCCCCTTCTATTTGCCAGGAGGTGATGGGACCAGTGGCCATGATCTTAGTTTTTTTGATGTTGAGCTTCAGACCATATTTTGCGCTCTCCTCTTTCACCCTCATTAAAAGGTTCTTTAATTCCTCCTCACTTTCTGCCATCAAGGTTGTGTCATCAGCATATCTGAGGTTGTTGATATTTCTTCCGGCAATCTTAATTCCGGTTTGGGATTCATCCAGTCCAGCCTTTCACATGATGAATTCTGCATATAAGCATACCAGTGCTATTTTTCTAGAAAAAGAGGTGCCGGAACTCACCCTGAACACCTCCCTCGTTCCCTTAGCAATGGAGAAGTGCCAGAATCCACCTGAGAGGTGGCAGAACACAATTCCAGCTGGGGGGGAAATGTCCCGGCTTAAACTTCACCAAAACTCAGTTTCTGAACCTCCCAGTTGGGAGGCGTTCATGGTGAGTTCCGTCACCTCTTTTTAAAAGAAAAATAACACTGTGCTTCACAAAGAAGTACTTCCTGTTATCTGTCCTGAATATTCCAACAGGAAGATGAGAGATCCCTCTTCTGGGTGCATCTTAGCGGGGGGGGGAGGGGGTAGCTGGGATGGACAACAGATTCCTCAATGGCCTTGGTGATGATGCCAGTGGTGAGGTCTTATTGAACCCAACTCTCTATATGACAAAAGCATAATTGACACCAAATGTCCCAGTGCAATTCGTATTATGACTCAAACTAATATCGGCAGAAAGCATAGACCATGGGTAGGCAAACTAAGGCCAGGGGGCCGGATCCGGCCCAATCGCCTTCTAAATCCGGCCCACAGACTGTGTGGGAATCAGCTTGTTTTTACATGAGTAGAACGTGTCCTTTTATTTAAAATGCATCTCTGGGTTATTTGTGGGGCATAGGAATTCGTTCATTTTTTCCCCTTCAAAATATAGTCCGGCCCACCACATGGTCTGGGGGACAGTGGACCGGCCCCCTGCCGAAAAAGGTTGCTGACCCCTGGCATGAACGTACAGTCACAAGGAACTTGAAAAAAATATGTACGCAGTCTTGCAATTTGCTATTCAATATAACCAAGACTGAGAGTTCAACCTTGTACCATAGTAAATCTTGCCGATAAGGACTATGTATCTGAAGAAGTGTGCATGCACACGAAAGCTCATACCAAGAACAAACTTAGTTGGTCTCTAAGGTGCTACTGGAAGGAATTTTTTATTTTATTTTATTTTTTATTTTGTTTTGACTATGGCAGACCAACATGGCTACCTACCTGTAACTGTGTACACAAAGGATGAGCAATGAGGCGTCCATTTAAGGTCTTCGTTTCATATGCCTTCTTCAGGTCGGTCCGGATATATTGATAAACGCCAGGTTCGCGCTCATAACTGGACCCTCAGCTCCCAGTATAATGTTGGCGGTGAGGTTGGGTCTGGCCAAGAAGATTGTGTCCGTTCTAAGTGCTCTGGTATATTAACCCTCTTTTCTTCCTCCTTTCCTTTCTCTGATCTCCCTCAGGTAGGTTGCAAGGTAGCCGTGACCTTGTTCCTTTACTTCCTGGCCACCAACTACTACTGGATCCTGGTGGAAGGACTCTACCTTCACAGCCTCATCTTCATGGCCTTCTTCTCGGAGAAGAAGTACCTTTGGGGATTCACGTTATTTGGCTGGGGTGAGTCTTGCTTCCCGTCGGCCTTATCCAACTGCTCAGAGTTTCCTGGCCGGTTTGAGAAATTACCTGATCGTGGAGATAGAAGGGGCATGTTCACGTAGCGATGTGGATATGAGAAAATGGGCTTACTTAATGTTAGAAAAGGGACGCGGGCGGCGCTGTGGTCTAAACCACAGGGCCTAGGGCTTGCCGGTCAGAAGGTCGGCGGTTCGAATCCCCGCAATGAAGGGGTGAGCTCCCGTTGCTCGGTCCCAGCTCCTGCCAACCTAGCAGTTTGAAAGCACGTCAAAGTGCAAGTAGATAAATAGGTACCGCTCCGGCGGGAAGGTAAACGGCATTTCCGTGCGCTGCACTGCTCTGGTTCCAGAAGCGGCTTAGTCATGCTGGCCACATGACCCGGAAGCTGTACGCCGGCTCCCTCGGCCAGTAAAGCGAGATGAGCGCCGCAACCCCAGAGTCGTTCGCGACTGGACCTAATGGTCAGGGGTCCCTTTACCTTTTCCTTTAATGTTAGAAAATGATTTGAGAAAAAGAAATTGGTAGGCGTTTTCCCCCCAGGAGAGGAGGGAAGCAGATAAGGTGATATCGGGTAGTGATAAAGCGGGATATCAAATCCAAACTCTTCCTCCTCCTCCTCCATGGATTTTTCGAATTCTCTTTTAAAGCCATCTAGGTTGGTGTCCATCACTGCCTCCTGTGGCAGGGAGTTCCATAGTTTAACTATGTGTAGTAGTAATGGTTCACACACACACACACACACACACCGCAACCTCAGAATGCTGCCCCTCTAAGTACACCTATCTTGTCATTTGGCCCTTTCCATGGTTCAGTCCAGCTATGGAGAGTGGGGAGGCAGCTCAGGGACTTGCAGCGCCCCCCCTTGGCCAGCTTCAGCTGAGATGACCTGACCTTATAGGACCTGCATTGTACACACTGTGTTTATAGACTGGAGATGCACAGCGCATGCAATGTGGATACTATAGAAGTCAATTTCGGCGGTGCCACCCGTTGGGGTTTTGTGGAAAGCGGGCACAGTCCGGGTGTGAGAGAGGGGGCCTGATCAATGGAGAATGTAAAAATACAATTTGTGCCCACGAACGCCGCTCTTTGCAGTGTAAGCGGCAGCAAACAGAAATCCTCCAGGTCTCTGCCCCAAGGAGCTTACACATGTAAGGGGGAGGTGTCAGCAGAGGGACAGGAGGAGCGAGGGCAACGAGGGAGGACTGTGCAGTTTTGTGCTTCAGTTTTGTTTCTTGAGGGTGGGTCGCTCCAGTGGCACCAGTGGTTTGCCTGCCCTGGGTGCCTGCAACCCATGCTACACCACCGGAGGAACATTTTCATCTGGCACCTGAAGATATGAAATGAAGGCGACAGGCGAACCTCCCTGGGAAGAGCATTTCCCCCAACGGGGAGCCACCACAGAAAAGGCCCTGTTCTCGTGTTGCCACCCTCTGGGCCTCTCGTGGAGGAGGCACACGAAGGAGGGCCTCAGATGAGGGTCTCAGGGTCTGGGTAGGTTCATACGGGGAGAGGCCATCCTTTTGCTGCTGCGGTCCTGAGCCGTTTAGTTCCGCACAAAATGAAAACAGGAAATGGCTGCCACAAAAGGGGAATGGGTGTAGCTCCACGACAGGGCATCTGCTTTGCATGCAGAAGGTTCCAGGTTCAATCCCTGGTGAGTGGCTACCAGCCAGAGTATAAACTACTGAGCTAGATGGAGCCTATGGTCTGACTCAATATAGGGCAGCTTCCTACGTTCCTGCAAAGTGACACTATAATGCCCCGTTTTCACCCGCCTCCTTTCCTTTTCTCTTCCAGGGCTCCCTGTTGTGTTTGTTACATTCTGGGCAACCTTAAGGGCGACGTTTGCAGACACAGAGTAAGTCTATAAGCTACTCTTTCCCTTTCTCAAAGACCCCGGGGCTCTGTCCAGGCTCTTTTAATACGGGTCACAAATCCCAAATTGCATTCCCTCGCCCCATAAGTGCCCAAGCAACCGTTTCCATTTCAGAACGGGCCACGCAATACTCATTCCTCCAAACTTTTTTTTTACTGCAGCAACAATTACACTTTGGAACTCCCTGCCTATTGATATCTGGCAGGCGCCTTCGTAGTATTCTTTCCGGTGCCTGCTTTCAAAATTATCCAGACCCAGGGGCCCACCTTTAACCCAAATATGCACTTGTGGACCCCCACGTCTCTTTCATTTCACAAATTTCACATTTGTAGGTAGCACTGTGGTTGCAATCCATCCAATCCATTGATACCACAACCCCAATATGTGGTCATCCAACCTTTATCAATGACTTGGATGATGGGCTTGAAGCATCCTGATCAAGTTTGCAGATGACACCAAATTGGGAGGGGTGGCTAATACCCCAGAGGACAGGATCACACTTCAAAATGACCTTAACAGATTAGAGAACTGGGCCAAAGCAAACAAGATGAATTTTAACAGGGAGAAATCAATAAAGTCTTCCTACGTACTACACTTGGGCAAAAAAAATGAAAGGCACTTAAATACAGTTTGATGGGAGTGTCTATAAGCACCTGGCTTGAGAGCTCTGAGTACATGTTAATACGGGTCAAAAGGATCTAGGAGTCTTGTTTCCATTTCAGAACGGGCCACGCAATAGACCACAAACTTTTTTTTTACTGCAGCACTTAATTACACTTTGGAACTCCCTGCCTATGAGTCAGGCGCCTTCGTAGTATTCTTTCCGTGATGCAGCATTCAAAATTATCCAGACCCAGGGGCCCACCTAAAAAATATGCACTTGTGGACCCCCACGCAATTCTTTCATTTCACAAATTTCACATTTGGGTAGCACTGTGGTTGCATCCATCCAATATTGATACCAACCCCAATATGTGGTCATCCAACTTACTTAACTCCTAAGGAAGGAGTTTATCAATGACTTGGATGAGTTGAGAGCATCCTGATAAGTTTGCAGATGACACCAAATGGGAGGGGTGGCTAATACTGGTCAGACAGGATCACTTCAAAATGACACAGATTAGAGAACTGGAAAAGCAAACATAGATGAATTTTAACAGGAGGAGATGTAAAGTACTACACTTGGGCAAAAAAAATGAAAGGCTGGAATACAGCACTGACACAGTGGCTTGAGAGCAGTACATGTGAAAAGGATACTGACAAGTAGACTGGAACATGTCAACAGTGTGATGCCAGCTAAAAAAGCCAATGCAATTCTGGGCTGCAAATAGGAGTATAAAATGGTAGATCAAAGGAAGTAATAGTACCGCCTATATTCTGCTCTGGTCAGACCTCACCTGGAATACTGTGTCCAGTTCTGGGCACCACAGTTCAAGAAGGATACTGACAAGCTGGAACGTGTCCAGAGGAGGGCAACCAAAATGGTCAAAGGCCTGGAAACGATGCCTTATGAGGAACGGCTTAGGGAGCTGGGTATGTTTAGCCTGGAGAAGAGAAGGTTAAGGGGTGATATGATAGCCATGTTCAAATATATCAAAGGATGTCATCTAGAGGAGGGAGAAAGGTTGTTTTCTGCTGCTCCAGAGAAGCGGACACGGGGCAATGGATTCAAACTACAAGAAAGAAGATTCCACCTAAACATTAGGAAGAACTTCCTGACAGTAAGAGCTGTTCGACAGTGGAATTTGCTGCCAAGGAGTGTGGTGGAGTCTCCTTCTTTGGAGGTCTTTAAGCGGAGGCTTGACAGCCATCTGTCAGGAATGCTTTGATGGTGTTTCCTGCTTGGCAGGGGGTTGGACTGGATGGCCCTTGGGGTCTCTTCCAACTCTAGGATTCTAAAGTCCCACCTTCCAAGGGTACCCGGGCAGATCCAAACAATACATTTAAAGCACATCAACATGTATTTTTAAGCACATGGTTCCCTGGGAGCTGTAGCTTAAGGGTGCTGGGAATTATAGTTCTGCATGGGGGAAATTACCGTTCCCAGGATTATGGGGGGGGGAGTCATGTGCATTTGATGTGCTTTGAGAGTGTATGGTGTGCATCTCTCCTTTGTGCTACTGTCAGGGTCTTCCTAAAGTTTATTCTAAATCTTTTTTTTTTCCTAATTATTTGAATCCACTGCTTCAAGTTCAATGATGTTTAGTCCAGCGGCACTTCCCTAAGGCCACTGTTATGTATTGAAGTTCTCACCTTGGCCACCAGGGGTGTGTGTATATAGTTTATTCTGCTGCTGTTTTCACTCAGGTCAGCTTATGCAAATGAAGGATTAGAAACTGACACTCAGGGATTGGTTAGCTGCAGAATGTTGTTACTGTTGCGTTGTAGCTGAGTTCTATATAAGCTGGTGGCTGAGGCCTCCAGTTCAGTTCTGTTCCAGCCTGCAAATAAATAAGAGCTGTTTTGGAAATCGCTGTGTTGTCTGCTGTGTCCACCCACAACTTAACACTGGCGACGAGGATGGGATCATGGACATCAGAACACAGACAGCACACAGCCAGTCTCAGAGCAAGGGCAAATCACTGAGCTGAATCACCGAGCTGAATCACTGAGCTGAAACGCTGAGCGAAATCACTGAACAGAACCAACTCAGAGCTGCCCGTTCTGGCTAGAGCACTGTGTTCCATCCATCGCCCACCGCGTCGGCATCGGAATCATGGCTACACTAGTGCCTCTACCGCCTTTCGCCCCGACCTCTGAATCATGGGACTCATATCTCGCTCGGTTCGAATGCTACCTTCAAGCAAACGAGCTAACAGAGGTATCAGAGGAGCGGAAGCGAGGCCTTTTCCTCAGCCTCTGCGGGCCCGAAGTGTTTGAGACGGCCAGAGTTTTAGTCGCTCCACTCGCAGTTCACAGAGCACCGTGGGACGCGCTACAAGCGAAGCTACGCGGCCACTACGCGCCCAAGCCTTCCAAAATTGCGGCCCGCCACGCCTTTTACCACCGGAACCAGGCAGAGGGGGAGTCGATCAACGACTACGTCGCCGCCCTCCGAAAGGCCGCATTAGCCTGCGAGTTCAACGACTTACGTCGCCGCCCTCCGAAAGGCCGCATTAGCCTGCGAGTTCCGAGACTTAGACGATGCCATGATGGATCGGATCGTCTGCGGGGTCTGGGACAACCGTCTGCAACGGCGCCAAGCCTTGACCTCACGCTGCCAGACCTCACGCTGCAGAAGGCCATCGAGGAGGCTGCGGCGGCTCAGAAGCGGCTGAACTCTCCGCCCAAGAGATCCGCAAGGCTAGCAGCCCGCGTCCTACAAAAAAGCCAATCGCTGTACACCATGAAAGAGGCTAGCAGCGACGAGGCATCAACCAGCGAAGACGATGATGACGTGCACCAGACGAAGCGGGAACGCGGGAAATTCAAACAGAAGTCCAAGGGCCAATCATCAGAATGCGCCGGCTGTGGAGGCGACCACCCCCGCGTCAAATGCCGATTCAGAGACGCCATCTGCCGGCGGCAGAAGGGGTCACATCGCCAAAGCTGCCGATCTACGCCAGAAGCACAGCCTCTTCACCACCTCAAGTCAAGTCGTCGCCAAAGTCTGCCGATCTACGCCATCAAGCACAGCCTCTTCACCACCTCGCAAGTCCAAGTCGTCAACCCGGTCCACAAACAGTAACTGAGGGACTTTCGACTCTCACCAACTGTTGCTGCTCATCCGGAACCACGATTGGACAAACCGACGCGCCTACACGACGCAAACTACACATCACGGTGCTCATCGAAGGAGCTCCGTGTGACATGGAGATCGACACCGGGTCTGCCCTGTCCGTTGTGTCCTGGAGCACTATCAAAAGACTTGTGCCCAGGCTTTCTAAGAGGCAGCTTGACCGACACCGTGTACACCTGAGGGACTACCAGGGAAACGACATTCCCGTGACGGGCGTCGGCCAGTTCCAGGTCAAGTTCAAAAATTTCTCGGGCCCACTCCGACTCGTGGTAGTTGAAGACCCGCGGCCCAGCCTCCTAGGGCTAGAATGGTTTGGCGCCCTCGGCCTGGAAGTCACCGGCATCAACTGCATCTCCAACGCGGAAGTGGAAAAGTTAACTAAAGAATATGCCGAGGTTTTCGATGGCACCTTGGGCCAATATACAGGCACACCCATCTCCTTTAGCCTTGATCCACAAGTAGCTCCAATCAAGCTAAAGCCACGCCGGGTTCCGTTCGCCCTCAAGGCTAAGGTGGACGAACAACTGGACAAATTAATCGCGCAAGGGGTTTTGGAGCCGGTCGACCATGCCAAGTGGGAAACGCCTATCGTCACACCTGTCAAGCCGGATGGGTCGGTGAGGATATGCGCAGACTACAAGTGCACGATCAACACGCTTCAAGCAGCACGCTTATCCAGTTCCCGTCACGCAACACCTATGCATTCTTTGGGCGAAGGCAAGTCTTTGCTAAGCTGGACCTTGCCCAAGCACAACAACTGCCTGTTGACGACGCCACCGCTGAAGCTGACGATCGTACCCACCGAGGAGCGTTCCGATGCTTTGACTACAGTTCGGGGTGAGCGTGGCTCCTGGCATCTTGCCCAAGCCTATCAGCCAACTGCCTGTTGACGACGCCACCGCTGAAGCTCAGCGATCGTCACCCACCGAGGAGCGTTCCGATGCCGCCGACTACAGGGGGTGAGCGTGGTACCTGATATTTTCGAAAGCCTCTGGTATCAGGGGCTGCAGGCGTGACTCAAATCAGCAGCTACTGGTTCCGCAGACTCAAATCAGCAGCTCGAGCGCTGTGTGCTGACCAGGTTCCAGGAGGCCGGACTCAAGGTGAAGAAAGAAAAGTGTCTGATTGCCGTTCCACAGGTGGAGTTCCTGGGCTACCTCATCAACGCCTCCTTCACCCAACGGCATCCAAAATCCGGGCCATTCAGGAGCATCCAAAATCCGGGCCATTCAGGAGGCCCCGATTCCAAAGAACAAGACTGAATTGCAGGCGTTCCTGGGGCTGCTGAACTTCTACAATATGTTCCTGCCCCACAAGGCAACGCTAGCTGAGCCTCTCCACCGCCTGCTCAGCACGAAGGCGCCATGGTCCTGGGGTCATCGGGAGACAGCGGCCTTCAACGCAGTCAAGTCCCTCCTCTCCTCAGACAGTGTGCTGGTACAGTACAGTGAAGCCAGGCCACTGGTCCTCGCCTGTGACGCCTCGCCCTTTGGCATCGGTGCAGTCCTCAGTCACCGGTTCCCGGATGGGAGGGAAGCACCACTTGCTTACTTCTCTCGAACGCTGTCTCCGGCGGAACGGAATTACAGCCAGCTCGACAAGGAGGCACTGGCGCTTGTGGCTGGAGTGAAGAGGTTCCACGAATATCTCTACGGGAGAACCTTTGACCTCATCACTGACCACAAGCCGCTCCTGGGCCTCCTGCAGGGGACAGACCAACTCCGCCGATCCTCTCGCCACGCATGCTGCGATGGACTGTTTTTCTGGCAGCATACAGCTATCGGCTCATTCATCGCCCGGGAAAATCGCTGGGCCATGCTGATGCCCTCAGTCGTTCCCTCTTCCGGCGTTTGTGGAAGATCCGGCTCCTGCTTCATCGGTACTCCTGCTTGAGGACCTTCCAGCTGCACCAGTGTCGGCTGCCGATGTGGCCTCCGCATCTTCCCAGGACCGCACCATCAGACGTGTGCTCAACTGGGTGTGGAGGGGGTGGCCAGAAGGGCCATTCACAACTGAGTTCCAGCCATTTGCAACCAGACAGCATGAGCTCTCGGCTCATCGCGGCTGCCTACTGTGGGGAGACCGAGTCGTGGTTCCCCAAAGACTCCGCCAACGCGTCCTTGAGGCTCTGCACATCGGCCACCCAGGGATCGTTAAAATGAAGGCGTTGGCTCGGTGTTACGTTGGGTGGCCTAACATGGACGATGCCATCACCTCCTGGGTTGCCTCCTGTCAAGCGTGTCAAGAATCGAGACCTGCACCACCGGCAGCTAAGGGCAACACCTGGGAGACGCCAAAGGCACCCTGGTCGAGAGTGCACATTGACCTTGCTGGCCCTTTTCATGGCCGGACCTTTATGGTAGTGGTGGACGCTTATTCCAAATGGCTGGAGGTGGCTCTGATGCCCTCCACCACTACCGAAGCCATAGTCCGGGTGCTGCGGGGCCTATTTGCAACGCATGGATGTCCTGATGTCCTCGTCTCCGACAACGGGCCACAGTTCACATCAGGCGCTTTTGAAAGGTACCTCTTGGGGCTAGGCATCCGCCACGCCCTAACAGCACCATTCCACCCAGCCAGCAACGGACAGGCAGAAAGAATGGTGCGCTCAGCGAAAGAGGCACTGGCACGCCTGGACCAGAAGGACTGGCATGAGCGGGTTACGGAATACTTGCTCGTGCAACACATTACCCCGCATGCAGCCACAGGGCGGAGTCCAGCTGAACTGCTTATGGGCCGTCGCCTCAGATCTCCGCTCGACCGGTTGCATCCAGACTTCGGGGTAGCCGAGCCCCCGGGCGGTGCTAACGCACCAAGGTCTTTCATTCCCGGGGATAAGGTTTTTGCCAGAAACTACGTGGGTGACATTCCTTGGGTGCCGGCCACGATAGTGGGAGTCACTGGGCCCCGTTCATATCAGGTGGCACTGGAGGACGGGCGTTTGTGGCGCCGGCACATAGACCAACTGAGGCGCCGGGTTGGGACTTTGGACGATACCGCAGTACCCTCAACGGCAGCCTCAGCTCCAGAACCGACACCATTGGAAGGCGAGGCTCCATCTACACCCCCTTCACAAACTGCGGACATGGAGCCAAGCCCAATTGCATTTTACCTGTCGCAACGGGACTCGGGTCACCAACCGATCTGATACACCCAACTCAGGGGGTCAGGCCCACGTATTAATAGCACAGTTCACAAATTTGGGCACTAATGTTTGAAATTGACGGCGGTTATTGGCTCACAATGCTTATATAATGACTACTGTGCACAACAATTTGCCTTACATCGGTGGGGAGGGGTGTTATGTTTTGAAATTCTCACCTTTGGCCACCAGGGGTGTTATGTATTGAGTTTATTCCTGCTGTTTGTGGTGAGCTTTGCAAGGAATTTAGACTGAGGGCAGGTTAGCAAATGAAGTTTAGCGTTGACAGCTGGGGATTGGTTAGGTGCAGAGTTGTTAGTGTTGCTTGCAAATGTCTATAAAGAGGTGTTTGAGAAACTGTCCTGTCCACAATAATTACCTTGGAAAATTGTTTCTAGACTTACTTCTAGTAGACGGGAAGAGCCCATTATTCACGCCTTCTAGTGCATCCTGAGTTGCAGACCTTTAACATCCTGGACATAGAGCAAACTGGAATTGTGGGTAGAGCATGAGATTTAATCACAGGGTTGTGGGTTCGAGCCCCATGTTGTGAAAGGTTCGGATTTGCCATGATTACCCTAACATTGTAGGTTTGAAAGAAAGCATCATATAGTATAACCCCCATTTTTCTTTCTGAAACCAATAAAACCCCTATTCTTTTCTTTTTTTTAATACCAACAAAACTAGTCTTTATTTTCTTTATTTTCTTTTTTTTAATTCATAATTTTTTATTGTTTCTTACATAAACTATCTTCAACTTTTAAATTACAATATTTACACTTCGATTCACCTTTAGTCCCTAAGCTTCACTTTCCCTTTCCTCCTTGCTTCCTTCTTCCACATTCTTCTTCTAATTGTTCTTGCGGTTTTACACTTCTCTTATTCTTGCTGTCTATGGTTTTTTTCTTTTTTTTTTTTCTTTATAGTTTCTTTAATCTATAATCTTCATATTGTCTTTTTTACATTGTAGATTTTATACCTCCAATAAAGAGTCGGGGCACAGGATCCACGGGGCAACAGAACTCAGTGTAGATTTTTATTCCCCTCTTGTTCCTGAGGTCAATCTTCACTCGCTCCTTCTTCCCTGGCGGGGAGGGGGGCACCGTTTTGGGGTTCGCCTCGAGGACCAAAATGACCTGACTCGCTTTGGCCTTGACAGCATCCCTCTTTCCTTTTTTTTTAAAGAAAATGTATTAAATTTTAACAATAAAACACACACAAAATACAAAATACAACAAAAAAAATTCAAAACTACGAAAATACAAAAATCTTAACAAACAAACACTTATTTAACTATCCTTATCTTATTCCTAACATTGTTTCACATCCTCTCTTGGACCTCCGTCATTTCTAATCTTCTTTAGTAACTTCTAACATTGTAAAATCTTCTTTCTCATCAAATCTTAATCTTTATAAACAATAATCATCAGTTTAACTTTATATCTTACATCCTAAAAAAAAAACATATCATATTTCTAACTACTTCTTATCATCTCCTAACTTAATCTTATCCATGATTTCAATTTCAAATCATCATTTAACTTTCATCGTTTCAATCCTTGAATTCTTCCAAAAACCGCCTCTTCCATATGGTCTCGGATTTCTTCAACTGCGAGTTCCATTATTCATATCCTATCTTAACATCTGCCTGGCACAGCATAGCCTTATTTCCACTGATTTCAATTGCTCAAATTTGTCTATCTTTTCACGTCGTTTCAAATCAAAATTTCTTCCAATCCTGTTATGCCTGGTTCTGGTCTCGGAGTTTCGCGTTCAGTTCTGCGAGTTCCATGTATTCAATCAACTTCATCTGCCAATGACAGCATCCCTCTTTCCTCCCCAGGTGCTGGGATGCTGGCTACTTCAAATGGGTTATCCAGGTTCCCATCCTCATAGCTGTAATGGTAAGTAGCGAAGACTGGGGTCGAGAGAGGAGGAGAAGGGGAGATTCTCGGTCTGGGAGGGGGGGAGCTCAAGAGCAAACGGGGGGTGGGGGCAGGATGCAGCCAGAAACAGTGTGAAAGTTGTTATTATCATTATTATCATTACTTATCGAGTTTGCAACATTTTTCTAAGTGTTCGCCATGGTTTCTGACATTCAGAAAATACCCGAAGGCAGCCCTTTTTAGGGAAGTTTTTAAGGTGTGATATTTTTGTATTTGGTTTTTGGAAGAGTGGCTGGGGATTTTAGAAGGTGTGATATTTTTATTATTATTATTATTATTAAAATCATGCACTTTCAAGCCTGATTACAATGGTACTTTGGTGCTCAAACTTAATCCATCCCAGAAGTCCGTTCCTTTTTTTAAAAAATAACTTTTTATTGATTTTAACATAATTGAGACACATAAAACATCATTTCAATAACATAAAAAGTACATCTCATCACATAGTATATATCTATACAAGCATTTTTGTAATTTCTTAAATAATAATTATCCGTTTCACGATTATTAAAATCATCAGTTCAAGCCTGATTACTTTTTGGTGCGGATTTCATTAATCCATCCCAGAAGTCCGTTCCTTTTTTTAAAAAATAACTTTTTATTGATTTTCCACATAATTGAGACACATAAAACATTTTTTCAATAACATAAAAAGTACATCTCATCACATAGTATATATCTATACAAGCATTTTTGTAATTTCTTACTCCGTTTCACGACTTCCTCAGTTCCCTCTTTGCGGATTTCATTGCATTACATCTTTAGCAGTCTTCCAATTCATTTTAAACACCCCCAATTCTATTCCCTAATTATATATTCTTCTCTATCATTTTCTAATTAGTCACCATTCAAACTAACACAAACCTAAGCCTCAGTTTCTTCCAAAAACTTTCCTCTTTAAAAAATAGTCCGTCTCCTAAACCAAAGCGTTTTCCCAAACCTAAGCCTCAGTATTCTTCAAAAACTTTCCTCTTTAAAAAATAGTCCGTTCCTAAACCAAAGCGTTTTCCCAATTTATTGCAATTGACTATTTTTTTTAAAGAAGGGGCATTTAACAGTGCTGTGCTGTTTTGGCTATTTGTATTTCAATAGACTTGTGGTTGTTTTTCCCCTATTGTTTTACATTTTTCAGCTTTTAGCAGTTTATCTGTGTTACTTTTTAACGGTGTAAGCCGTCTTACATGTTTTCCAGTTTTTGGGGAAAAGGCGATTATCTTATGTATTATTCATTAATAACATCTGGCAAGTAAAAGGTGCCGTCTTGAGTTTGCCCAGTCTGGGGAAAAGGCGATTATTATTATTATTATTCATTAATAACATTAGGCAAGTAAAAGGTGACATGATAGAAGTTTATACAATTTTGCACAGCATGGGGAAAAGGGGGAGTTTTTCTCCATTAGAACTTGTGGACATCCAACGAAGCTGAACATTGGAAGAACTCCCTGCCACAAGAGGAAGTGGTGGGAACTCCCTGCCACAAGAGGAAGTGGTGGCCACCACCTTCAATGGCTTTAAAAGAGAACTGGACAAGTTCAGAGAGCAGAGAGCTATCGGTGGATTCCACAGTCAGAGGTGTAAATGCTTCTGAAGACCAGTTGCTGGAAACTGCAGGAGGGGAGAGTCGCTCTTGTGTTCGAATCCTGCTTGCAGGTTTCCTATAGGCCAGGGTTGGCCAACTCCCAAGAGACTGCGATCCACTCACAGAGTTAAAAACTGGCAGTGATCTACCCCCTTTTGGGGGGTTCAGGTCAAAGTTGTTGAGTTATTTCAGGGAGGGTGAGGAGGTAAAATGTTGAGCTTTTTTAGGGGAGCCACAGTTGTTCAGCTTCTTTGGGGGGAACCAATGATCTACCAGTGATCTACCGCAGATGTCCAGTGATCTACCGGTAGATCACGATCTACCTGTTGGACATGCCTGTGACCAGCCACTGTGTGAAGAGAATGCTGGACTAGATGAGCCATTGGCCTGACCCAGCACACACTTCTTCTGTTCTTAAATCACTCTAGGCCATGAGGACTAGAGACTTGTTTTATTTTCAGAAGGACCATCCATCAGCAGCAGATGCATCCCATTCCCAGCTGCCTGTTAGCCAAAAGGTTTTGCACCCGGGGCCAGAGCCATGTCCCTCTCCACTGACCTCCACCCCTCTCTCCTCTCGTGGGCCTGCTCTGTCTGTCTGTCTGTCTCTCTGTCTCTCGCTCGCTCCAGATCGGACAGAAGCCCCAACAGCAAAAGTGCATCTAAGAACATCTGCGCCAACAGCAACCCAAACATCTTGCACTCATTTCCCTAATGTATTCCGAGTGCAGAACAGCTGAGCTTTCCCTCTTTCTTTCTTTCTTTCTCCCTCCCTTCCTTTCCGAGGAGGCCTTTTCGGCTTCGGCACAGAGAAACGTCAGCCGCGGTTTTCTCCGCTTTGCTGCAGAAAAAATTCTCCCCCTTTCCCTCCCTTCCTCACCGCGGGGCACCCCGAAAACAAAAGAAACTAAAACAAAACTTGACAGGGAAAAGAGAGGTCACGTAAGGTTTGCAACCCCCCCCCCCAAAAAAAATGTTTTTGAGCTTTTTTTAAAAAAAAAGGAAATTGCCAAAAAAAATCAACACTTCTGACATGGGTTTTCCCGGACATTTTTACCGATTTTCTGAAAATCCGCCCGGATGCTATTTCTGACAGATGAATCCTAGATAAGTCCGGGATGTTCCAGACCTATGTCAAGGCTACCAAAGAGACTAAACACAAGGTGGGCCACAGCTCAAACACTGAATAGGAACATTTGCAAAATGGTCCACTGCTCTGGGATTTTCTCTGAAGAACATCAATCCTCCATCCCGTCTAAATCATTGTCTTCTCTTAATTGGACCATAAATTTGAAAGCCTTGTGGGGCCTGGCACTTCACCGCACTAATCCTGCCAGATTCCTCCGTTGTCGTCCCGTCTCTTCCACCCTGCCTGGATTCCGAAGCCTCCTTGTGTGGTCCGGGCTGTTGGCACCTCCTTGTGCCAAGGGAAAAACCAGCCCGGCGATTTCCAGCAAGGAAACGGACCGATGAAAAAAGTCAGAACATAAGTAGAGCCTGCAGGATCAGGCCAGTGGCCCATCTTGTCCAGCACCCTGTTCTCACAGTGGCCAACCACCAGGTGCCTGGGGGGAAATGCACAAGCAGGATTCGAACACGAGCCCTCTCCCCTCCGGTGGTTTCTGGAAGCTAGTGTTCAGAAGCATTGCTGCTTCCAACTGTGGAGGCAGAACATAGTCATCGATAGCTCTTAATTCCATCTAAGTTGGTGGCTGTCACAGCTTCTTGTGGATGTGAGTTCCATAGTTTAACTGTTTGTAGCATAAAGAAGACTTTCTTTTATCTGTCCTGAATCGACCAACATTCAGCTTCCTGAGTTCTAGAGTTACGAAAGAGGGAGATAAAGTTTGTGCTATCCACCTTTTCCAAACCAGTCTCCCAGATTTTCAAGGTGCGTGATGAACACATGGGTAGGGAGCTGGTAGACAGCTGCCCTGGACACAGAATTTTATTTTATTTTTAATAAATCTTTATTGTTATAATAAAATTACAAATAACACTAAAAGACAGTTAACAAACATCAAACAACTCAGAACAAGACAAAACAAAGCAAGTAACAGGGAAAAAAGAAACATCTACATATTATACATAACTTGCAAACGATTCCAAATCTTCACAAAAAAAAATTGAAAATGACTTCCAATTCAAGAATGGTTGATTAAATTGGTGGAATTCATGAATTTGGCTAAGATGACGGCAGCAATTCGAAATATATCAAAACAAAGATCTAAGGCTGAGTGGAAATATGTGGAAGACTATCTGAAAAAAGAAGGTATAAGAACGGATTTGGTGATTTGCTTAGATTGAGATATATGTGGGGAGATTTATATTAAAATGTGAGCTATTTATTTAGTTATTTATTTTCAATTATTGTATAAGGTATAGCAAGTTTTGTTTTATTATTAAGGGAAGCGATATACAGACAATTGGAAGCCAATTTTTAATCGTTATTTATAATTCTTTGCTTCCCCCCCTGTGTGTTTTGTTTTTTCATATATTATTTTTAATTCTTTCCTTTTTTAATTATTATTTTTAATTATTTTTAATTCTTTGCTTTTTTTTCCTGTGTGTTTTGTTTTTTCATATATTATTTTTTGTGGATTACTATGTCTAGATTATATGCTTTGTTTGTTTGTTTGTTTTGTTTATTTGTTTCTATTGGTTGATTTGATATGGTTGTATTTTATACGATTGAAATTAAATAAAGCTATTTAAAAATTAAAAAAATAAATAGAAATTACTTCCAATTAATCTCGCCGTAAGAAACTCTTTTTTTCCTACATTATCGCACATTTATTCAATTTTGTTTTTATTCTTTTTTATCTCTTAATTTACTCTATCTTGGTTTTTCATCAGGTTCAGTCTAGTTCAGCTATAAGGAAACTACCTACTCCATTATTCACCAAATACTCCTTAAATAATTTCCATTCTTTATGGACTTTTTGTCTCGTTTGTCCTCTTATTCTTCCGGTACTCTTCGCTAGTTGTAAATATTCCACCATTAATATCTGCCAATCCAAATTTTTTGGTAACTCTTTGTTTTTCCAATTTCTGGCTATTAATATCCTGGCAGCTGTTATGCCATACAAAATTAATATCCTTTTTGGTTCTGGACACAGAATTAACCTGCACCTCCATGGACAGCTGTGAGTCCAAAACTCAGGGAGGCTAATGTCACACGTGCAAAGTGCATCCTGACAATAAAACTGATAAGGACCAGTTTAGGAAGAGCTTAACACTGGCTATTAAAGGGGGGAAATGCCTCTAGATAAGGTACAATGAGGGTTCTGGCAGGTTCAGTGAAATGGGTTGAGTAAAGTTACATTTCAAGAACTCTGGCTGGATGAAGAGGTGGGGCGATAGAATGGTAGATATTGGGTGGCCCAGAGGCTGGAACAGCCAAGGTGACTTATTTTTCCCTACAAATAATGTGTAATAATGCAAAGCTCTTTTTTTTGCAAACTCTTCTCCTGCAGTGCATTATTGAATAAAGTCTAAACAAAAGAAAAATTAAAAAAATCCTTCCAGTAGCACCTTAGAGACCAACTACCGTATTTTTCGCTCCATAAGACGCACTTTTTTCCTCCTAAAAAGTAAGGGGAAATATCTGTGCGTCTTATGGAGCGAATGGTGGTCCCTGGAGCTGAATTGCCCAGGGGCCAAAAGAGGATCATGCTTTTTATTTTACAAAGAGAAAAGGGGGTGTTGAAAGGACCCCGCTCAGCAGCTGATCAGCAAGAGATCGGGAGAGAGATAAGAGTCCCCGCTCCCTTTCAGCCCCGCCCTCCATTGTTGAATGTGCTGCAGAGGGAGGTTGTTTGTTTCCCCAGCAACATGTGACTGGCTGATTAGATTATCTGTCTGGAAACTGTAGAAAAGGCTCCCTTTCCTTTAGAAGCTGCAGAAATGTGAGTTGAACCCCATAAAAATGGGGCTTTTCCTCTTTGCTTTTCCCCCTTTGCAAAAGGAGCTTTGCTTTTCCCCCTTTGCAAAAAAAGCTGCAAAACTTTTAGCTGATCCTCAAAAAACCAGGGCTTTTCCCTTTGCAAAAAAAGCTGCAAAACTTTTAGCTGATCCTCAAAAAAACCAGGGCTTTTCCCTTTGCAAAAAAGCTGCAAAACTTTTAGCTGATCCTCAAAAAACAGGGCTTTTCCCTTTGCAAAAAAGCTGCAAAACTTTTAGCTGATCCTCAAAAAAAGGGCTTTTCCCTTTGCAAAAAAGCTGCAAAACTTTTAGCTGATCCTCAAAAAACCAGGGCTTTTCCCTTTGCAAAAAAGCTGCAAAACTTTTAGCTGATCCTCAAAAAACCAGGGCTTTTCCCTTTGCAAAAAAGCTGCAAAACTTTTAGCTGATCCTCAAAAAAAACCAGGGCTTTTCCCTTTGCAAAAAAGCTGCAAAACTTTTAGCTGATCCTCAAAAAAACAGGGCTTTTCCCTTTGCAAAAAAGCTGCAAAACTTTTAGCTGATCCTCAAAAAACAGGGCTTTTCCCTTTGCAAAAAAGCTGCAAAACTTTTAGCTGATCCTCAAAAAACAGGGCTTTTCCCTTTGCAAAAAAGCTGCAAAACTTTTAGCTGATCCTCAAAAAACAGGGCTTTTCCCTTTGCAAAAAAGCTGCAAAACTTTTAGCTGATCCTCAAAAAACCAGGGCTTTTCCCTTTGCAAAAAAGCTGCAAAACTTTTAGCTGATCCTCAAAAAACCAGGGCTTTTCCCTTTGCAAAAAAGCTGCAAAACTTTTAGCTGATCCTCAAAAAACAGGGCTTTTAGAAGAGGAAAACCAGAAAAATATTTTTTTTTTCTTGTTTCCTCCTCTAAAAACAAGGTGCGCCGTATGGAGTGAAGAATACGGTAAGTTTGTTCTTGGTATGAGCTTTTGTGTGCATGCACACTTCTACAGATACACGAAAGCTCATACCAAGAACAAACTTAGTTGGTCTCTAAGGTGCTACTGGAAGGAATTTTTTTTATTTTTTATTTTGTTTTGACTATGGCAGACCAACACGGCTACCTACCTGTAACTGAATAAAGTCTGACCAGTTGGAGAATGGGTGTGATCCTCCTTGAACACTCCCCAGGGGAATTTCTCCCACAACAACTGACCCTTTTAGTAGAAGCTAGAGAGGGGTTTCGAGAGGCCTCTCTCCCACGGCACCCTTTTAAAAAACGCTTTGTCTCTCTTTCTCTCCCAGGCAAATTTTATCCTTTTCATCAAAATTCTCAGAGTCCTCGCAACCAAACTCCGAGAAACAAACGCAGGGAGGTGCGACACGAGGCAACAGTATCGGTAAGTGCTTGGGGTTGTCCTACCCTGCAGGGGCGTTTCAGAGAAGGGGAATGCCCACAGCCTATCCATATACTGGGATCCTTTTGTTTGTTTTTTAGGGGAGAAAACGTTACGGTTTTTTATTTAAATTTTGTTTCTAATTCAAATTCAAGCAGTACTTCAAACATGAAATTTAGATCAGAATTACATTTGGGCTATAACAATGGTTTCAACATACTGAGGACAATTTGGGGAAACAAGATTCATGTTTTTTTCCAGGATGCCCAATAAATTTCATTTGGGAATATGGAAAGTTTCTTCACGGCGGCAAACATTTTGAATGTACAAGTAGATAAAACATGCACTTGTGTCTTGTCAAGTGCTGCAGAGACTTTCTAAATTAATGTTCCCTTCATTTTATTAGTAACTACTGGTGGAAATCCAGTTTTGGTATCACCACCAGATATTCATCATGGAAGGAATTTAAGATTTCCGTTACTACCAAGTCATGCATCGCACACAATTTAAGAGATTCTACCCAATTCTGTAGATTCTTGGATGTTGGCAGAAATTGAAAATTGGTTTTCAAGTGTGTCATGAGATAGGTGAACTACAGGCCTGAGAGATCTAAGTTCTACACAGAGCAGATCCATTGAAACAAAGATTGATCCATTAAGACAAGGATGGGGAACTTACAGACCTTCAAATACTGCTAGACTAAGACTATAGTTCCTATCATTCCTAGCCATTGGCCATGCTGACTGGGGCTGATTGTACCTGGAGTCCAACGACCACTTAAGATGCTCTGTTTCCCAGTCCACGCACTTCGAGACAGTATAGTGGTGGTGCCTATGGCAGCGATTGGCTGAGCTGCCCTGATGTCACAGAAGGCAGAGGTTCCATTGGCTGAACTGATGAATTCTTGAACCTTTCCCATTCATTTGCCTATTATTATTATTATTATTATTATTATTATTATTATTATTATGACTAGGACGCGGGTGGCACTGTGAGTTAAACCACAGAAGCCTAGGGCTTGCCGATCAGAAGGTCGGCAGTTCGAATCCCCACGACGGGGTGAGCTCCTGTTGCTCGGTCCCTGCTCCTGCCCACCTAGCAGTTCAAAAGCACGTCAAAGTGCAAGTAGATAAATAGGTGGAAGGTAAACGGCGTTTCCGTGCGCTGCTCTGGTTCGCCAGAAGCGGCTTAGTCATGCTGGCCACATGACCTGGAAGCTGTACGCCAGCTCCCTCGGCCAATAAAGCGAGATGAGCGCCACAACCCCAGAGTCGGACACGACTGGACCTAATGGTCAGGGGTCCCTTTACCTTACCTTATTATTATTATTGCTATTATTATTATTATTATTATTATTGCTATTATTAGAGCATTTTCAGCCAAAGAATGCCTAACCCCACACATGCTGTTAGCAGAAGTCTAGTGTGCAGATCAGGGGTCCGCAAACCTTTTCAGCAGGGGGCCGGTCCATTGTCCCTCAGACCTTGTGAGGGGTCGGACTATATTTTGGGGGGGGGGGGGTGGGGAGGAACAAATTCCTATGCCCCACAAATAACCCAGAGATGCATTTTAAATAAAAGCACACATTCTACTCATGTAAAAACACGCTGATCTGCGATTTTCGGTGCCTGCGCAGATGCAGTTTAGTACAGCATGAGGGTGGCTCAGTTCAGGGGCGGCTTGTGGGACAATCAAATGACCTCCACAGGGCCGCTTCCTTCCCATGGGCCTTAGGCTGCTGACCCCTGGCCCAGATCAAGGGAACTAATCGTACCTAGTTCTGCTCTATACTGCCTTGGTCAGATCACACCTGGAATACTGTGTCCAGTTCTGGGCACCGCAATTTTAAAAGATTGTTGACAATCTGGAACTTGTGCAGAGGAGGGTGACTGAGATGGCCAAGGGTCTGGAAACTAAGCCTGATGAGGAACGGTTGAAGGAGCTGGGTAAGTTTAGCCTGGAAAAGAGGAGGCCGAGAGGAGATATGAGAGCCATCTTCAAATACCCCACAGAAGATGGAGCAAGCTTTTTTTTCCTCCCCCCTGCTCTGGAGTGTAGGACGCAAACCAATTGATTCAAGTCGCAAGAGATTCCAACGAAACATTAGGGAGAACATTTCTGATGGTGATGTGGACCAGTGGAATGGACTTCCTTGGAAGGGGGTGGACTCTCCTTCCCTGGAGGTTTTTCGACACAGGTTGGTTGGCCATCTGCCGGGGAGTCTTCAGCTGTGATTCCTGCATGGCAAAGGGTTGGACTAGATGAGCTTTGGGGGACCCTTCCAACTCTACAACTCCATGAACTTCCTAGCTCTCTACCGCCTATCCAGCTAAGGGTCTAGGAACACGCCCTCCTCAGAATTCGGCATGCAAGCAGATCTCTGCTCAGCCTTAACCGATCACAGCTACATCTGAGTAATCCTGGCAAAGCTAGAGGTTCGCATTCGTCAGATGGGCCGAGTTTGTTTAGAAGGGGGGGAAAAGGGTGGGGAGGGAAGAGAGAACCTTGAGAACTTGGAAGGAAAATGTTTAATTTAAAGCAGGAGGAGGGAGTTTGCACAAGCTGCCATTGGCAATAAAAAAAAAAAAAATGCCAAGCCTCGTTTTCCATCCTCACCGAGGCCTATCATCTACCTATTGATTTATTACACGCCATTTGAGGCTTGTTACTCATTATGGTTTTGTTTTGCTTTTAATGATGTTTTCCCCAACCTCCAACCCTGTCCGCCGCCGCTATTCGCTGCAGAAGAGGCTGGGCCTCAGGGCGGCGGGTGCCCCTTGGTAATTGCCTCCATGCCGCGGCAACCGTTGGCCGGGCATTTCCTTCCCCTCCCTCCCTCCTCCCTCCATCAGCATCATTTCCAGTCAGTGTTCCTTCGGGGAGCACCGTTCCTGAATGGTACCAGATGTCCTCGTCCACTCAGACGTTCTGAGGCTCTTTCTGCTACCTTTGCTCCCAGTACGTTTCAGAGCACAATTCAAAGTGTTGGCGTTGACCTTGAAAGCCCTAAACGGCCTCGGCCCAGTATACCTGAAGGAGAGTATCCACCCCAATCGTCCAGCCCAGACACTGATGTCCAGCTCCAAGGGCCTTCTGGTGGTTCCCTCCCTGTGAGAAGTCATGTTACAGGGAACCAGGCAGAGGGCCTTCTCAGTAGTGGCACCCGCTCTGAAGAATGCCCTCCCATCAGATGTCAAGGAAATAAACAACTCTCTGACTTTTAGAAGACATCTGAAGCTTTTAATGTTTGATCTTTTACTGTGTTTTTAATAAAATATAATATCAAAAAATCCTTCCAGTAGCACCTTAGAGACCAACTAAGTTTGTTCTTGGTATGAGCTTTTGTGTGCATGCACACTTCTTCAGATACTCATACCAAGAACAAACTTAGGTGGTCTCTAAGGTGCTACTGGAAGGATTTTTTGATTTTATATTCTGTTTTGACTATGGCAGACCAAAACGGCTACCTACCTGTAACTGTGTTTTTAATATTCTGTTAGGAGCTGCCCAGAGTGGCTGTGGAAACCCAGCCAGATGACCGGGGTAGAAATAATAATAATATTATTATTATTATTATTATTATTATTATTATTATTATTATTGGTAAAGGGACCCCTGACCATTAGGTCCAGTCGTGGACGACTCTGGGGTTGCGGTGCTCATCTCGCTTTACTGGCCAAGGGAGCCGGCGTACAGCTTCCGGGTCATGTGGCCAGCATGACTAAGCCGCTTCTGGTGAACCAGAGCAGCGCACAGAAACGCCGTTTACCTTCCCGCTGGAGCAGTACCTATTTATCTACTTGCACTTTGACGTGCTTTCGAACTGCTAGGTTGGCAGGAGCTGGGACCGAGCAACGGGAGCTCACCCCGTCGCGGGGATTTGAACCGCCGACCTTCTGATTGCAAGCCCTAGGCTCTGTGGTTTAACCCACAGCGCCACCCGCGTCCCTTATTATTATTATTATTATTATTATTATTATTATTATTATTATTTGCCAAAGTTGGGGGCAGATGAGGCAGCTGACCAATCCACCTCAGCCAGCCCCCATAGAAGCAAAGAATCGTGGAGTTGGATGAGTTCCCCCAAGGGTCTTCCAGTCCAACCCCCTCCGATGCAGGAATCACAGCTTCTTGTTTTGAAAACCTCTGAGGAAGGAGAGTCCACCGTCTTCCCGAGGGAGTCCATTCCACTGTCAAACAGCTGTTGCCTTCGGAAAGTTCTTGGTAAAGCTTTCAACCCTCCTGAGCATTCCTGCAGGGGCTTCTCTTCACAGGAGCTTAAATCCTAGAATCCTAGAACTCTGCTCGGAAGGGTTACCGGGGGTCATCTAGTCCAACCCCCCTTGCAATGCAGGGGTCTCGACTTAACCACCATGACGGGTGGCCTCCCAGCCTCTGTTTTTAAAATTCCAACGAAGGGAGGTACCCTGGATGTCGGTATTTCGTCGTGGCTCGTGGTTTGGAAACGAATCCAGCTGCTCTTAACGTTTTCCCTGTCCTCTCTGCTCTCTTTCTGCAGGAAGCTGCTGAAATCCACCCTCGTCCTCATGCCTCTCTTCGGAGTCCACTATATTGTTTTTATGGCTATGCCGTACACCGAAGTGTCAGGGATCATCTGGCAAATTCAGATGCATTATGAAATGCTCTTTAACTCTTTCCAGGTATGGGGTTCTCTGTCCTCTTCCAAACTCAGAGGATATCTGCGCTTACCGTATTTTTCGCTCCATAGGGCGCACCAGACAATAGGGCGCACCTCGTTTTTAGAGGAGGAAACAAGAAAAAAAATATTTTTCTGGTTTTCCTCCTCTAAAAGCCCTGTTTTTTTGAGGATCAGCTAAAAGTTTTGCAGCTTTTTTTGCAAAGGGAAAAGCCCTGTTTTTTGAGGATCAGCTAAAAGTTTTGCAGCTTTTTTTGCAAAGGGAAAAGCCCTGGTTTTTTTTTTGAGGATCAGCTAAAAGTTTTGCAGCTTTTTTGCAAAGGGAGAAAAGCAAAGCTCCTTTTGCAAAGGGGGAAAAGCAAAGAGGAAAAGCCCCATTTTTATGGGGTTCAACTCACATTTCTGCAGCTTCTAAAGGAAAGGGAGCCTTTTCTACAGTTTCCAGACAGATAATCTAATCAGCCAGTCACATGTCGCTGGGGAAACAAACAACCTCCCTCTGCAGCACATTCAACAAAGGAGGGCAGGGCTGAAAGGGAGCCGGGACTCTTATCTCTCTCCCGATCTCTTGCTGATCAGCTGCTGAGCGGGGTCCTTTCAACACCCCCTTTTCTCTTTGTAAAATAAAAAGCACTATCTGCTTTTGGCCCCTGGGCAATTCGGCTCCAGGGACCACCATTCGCTCCATAAGACGCACAGATATTTCCCCTTAATTTTTAGGAGGAAAAAAGTGCTTCTTATGGAGCGAAAAATACGGTAGGTGAAATAGCCATGTGCTGATTCAACGTTAATCTGTCCTTTCTTCTCCTCCTCCTCTTTCCTAGGGGTTTTTCGTCGCCATTATCTATTGCTTTTGCAACGGGGAGGTAAGTGTCTTACATCTTCCAGAGCCCGATGTGGGTGTCATAGCTGTCAACTTTTCCCCCTTTTTAAGGGAAATTCCCTTCTTCCGAATAGGATTCCTCGCAAGAAAAGGGAAAAGTTGACAGCTATGGTGGGTGTGGATTGTTTTCCTCCAAGCTTCCAAGGAGAAGCGCTGAGTGGGTTGAAAGTTTTGAATGCTCCCTAATATTTGTTTAAAAAAATACTATCTCCTGATATTCAGAGAGGTAGATCCGAGGAGGCAAAAATGGGGAGGGGGAGGATGAACCTTTAAGAATCTGTCTTGTTGAGTTGCGGTATAAGATTATTATTATTAATAATAATAATAATAATAATAATAATATTTGTACCCCACCCATCCGGCTGAGTCTCCCCAGCCACTCTGGGCGGCTTCCAACAAATATTAAAATACATTAAAATAAGAAGTTAAGCAATCTTGCCATTGCTGAAAGGATAACCCTCAAGATTCCCGGGATGAAAGGAAGAGCCAGCAGAACCATTTTGCAGGACTTTAAACACAAGATAAAAACAGTGACCTTGCCTGCAGCTAAGAAAGAAAGATAGCTCTCCTAAATGATGTGTCCGTTTAACATATCTGCGCAGAATTGCGTTTAACATTATTGTACAAGCGTCTTCTCTCCGATGCCTGGATAGCTCAGTTGGTTAGAGCGGGGCGTTGGTAACGCCAAGGTTGCAGGTTCGATCCCCGTATGGGACAGCTGCATATTTCTCCATGGCAGGGGTTTGGACTAGAGCAGGGGTGGCCAACTCCCAAGAGACTGTGATCTACTTTCAGAATTAAAATCTGGCAGTGATCTACCCCCGTTTTTTGGGGATCAGCTCAAAGTTGTTGACCTTTTTTGGGGATGAGGAATGCCCCGTTTTTTAGGGGTTCGGTTCATTTTTAGTTGTTGAGCTTTTTTTAGGGACTAGATCTTCTGAAATAATTGATTTAAAAATAAAATCAAAAATTCTTTCCAGTAGCACCTTAGAGACCAACTGAGTTTGTTCTTGGTATGAGCTTTCGTGTGCATGCACACTTCTTCAGATACACTGAAACAGAAGTCACCAGATCCTTAAATATAGTGAGGGAGTGGGGAGGGGTATTGCTCAGAAGGGTGGTGGGAATGGGTGATCAGCTGATAGGTGTGGAAAACCTGTTGACGACTCTTAACGGCTGTAATTAGTCTCTAAGGTGCTACTGGAAAGAATTTTTTATTTTGTTTTGACTATGGCAGACCAACACGGCTACCCACCTGTGATTTAAAAATATTAAGATTAAGATTACTTCAACTTCCTAAGCATCTAGGTATGCTTGCCTAAGGAAGAATGCTTTTAGCAGGTGCCCGAAAAGAGTCTAGCAAAGGCACGTGCTTTGCTGCAATAGGCAGGGAGTTCCAAAGTGCAGGTGCTGTCACAGTAAACAATACAGTACAGATATTATGTGGAGCCTGTAGTAGTGCTTGAAACTACTGGAGGGCAGGTTTTATTTATTTATTTATTTATTTATTCAGCTCCACTGAATTGAAATTTCAGCCAGGCATGTCCAAAGTCCATTTCGGGGACCTAATTCGGCCCACCAGTTGGTTTAATCTGGCCCCTGTGGCAGTTTATTTCCTGGGGTAAAATCCTTTAAAAACCTCAACAACTTCAACCCTAGAAAAGGTTAACAACTTTGGTCGGCCCTTTGGTCAGCCCTCACGGCCCTTCACTTCATCAAATCTGGCCCTCTTTGAAAAAAGTTTGGACACCACTGGCTTGCACCATACTAAATTTGTTAGCCTTTTAAGGTAACTCTTATTTAAAGCAGGCCCCTACCCACCCCAAAAAATACTTTTGGTCTCACAAACAGCAGCACATTCCACCTCAAAACAAAATATTAAACAGTAAAAAAATTATAACTCCTGTTAGGATAATTAAACCAATCTTACACATAGATTTTATGGGCCAATTTATTCACACAGGCTTTTCCTATGAGGTTTTGACAATTTGAGAACTCAAGCCAGTGAAATTGCTAGGAACCATAATATAAGTTTCACAGGTGCAGTATGCACATATGTTGGTCACATAAGTTGGCATCTCTTCATATATTCCTTTACTTCTCAACTACTTTATAAGAATCTGAAAGCAAGGAGACATAGCAGCTCACACCTCTTCCATGCAGCAGCATATCAGAACACTAACACTTTATGACTAAATAGCTTATAATTTACTTTAATTACTTGCATGCAAGCAAGTGTTAACCATTAAGTGACAAGATGTATTCTGAAATGCAAAGAAGTGAGTTGTTTGAAAAGCACAGGAAAACATCACTGCTTATTTATACTCCAAAACAAAATAAAACAAAAAAATCCTTCCAGTAGCATACTATAAGGGTCTGTTGACTTCTGTTTCAGTGTATCTGAAGAAGTGTGCATGCACACAAAAGCTCATACCAAGAACAAACTTAGTTGGTCTCTAAGGTGCTACTGGAAGGAATTTTTTATTTTATTTTGTTTTGACTATGGCAGACCAACACGGCTACCTACCTGTATTTATACTCCAGTCATCAATCCAGCAATAGAAAGTACATCAACACACAAGCACACCGAACCATGTGTGTTTGTTTACTACCAGTTAGGTAGACTTTGTTTAGTTTTAATTTAGATTTGAAAAATCATCCAAACACTTTTCTTAGGGGTTAAAAAAAGGCGGGGGGGTTAAAGGCAATGGACAAGGGGGTAAAGGGGGTAAAGTCACTCACAAAAAGATTGCTGTGGATCAAAACAGCAGCACAGAGAAAGCTCCGTCTTCCCTTCCAGAGATCATACAACCATGGAGGGTGGGGGCGAGGGGTGAGGGGCAGGAGTCAGTTTTAGCGACCAGGGCCATCAACTGGGATTAGGCGTTAATAGGTCACAGAGTCTAAGGTGGGTGAAAACGGCACACTTCCCTCTTTGCTCAGTCTCAGCGAACAAGCACTCAGCAATGGTAGCAGCGCTGCTTTTTAAGCCAGACACAGGAGACGACTGATCATTTTTGTAAATGGGACGGACTGGGGGGGGGGGGAGGAGGAGAGGAAGAGAAAGAGAAAGGAAGAAAAGAGGGCTTCTCTTCACACCACGGCCAGGTTGGGGGGGCGATGGAAGACGCAGGAACAAATCCCACCCTAAAGATTGTGTGGCAGGGGAAACAGCCCCCCCCTCTCTCTCTCCCTGGTGTCTGCTTTTAAAAAGAAAGTCTACTAGCCTTCTCTCCCCAGGAGGGCAACTGCACTGAGAAGGAGACATGCAGCTGCTGAAGCCACGCCAGATATCTGGGAAGCCGGGGTTAGACCACGCCCCCCCACCAGCTGTGTGTCGGCAAGAGGGAAGGAGCTCTCCCTGCAATTGCCCATTGTTATTGTGATTTTGGGAGGGGGAGAAAGACAAGAGTCATTGAGCTTCTTTTAAGGGCAGAGCTTTTTTTCCCCTTTAGGCTAAGGAACCCATGATCTACTGGCGATCGACCAGTAACATCGGACATGCCTGGACTAGAGGGTCACAAGTGTCCCTTCCTGCTCTACAATTCTATGATGATGGTCTGCTTTGGTGAAATAGCTTTCATCCATGTGCTGAGTAGTCCTTGGTCCTGAATGCGGTAACTGTGCCCCTGAAGGATCAGGAGCGCAGCCTGGGAGTCATTTTGGGCTCACAGCTGTCCATGGAGGTGCAGGTTAATTCTGTGCCCAGGGCAGCTGTCTCCCAGCTCCATCTGGTACACAGGCTGAGACCCTCCCTGCTCACAGACTGTCTCTTCAGAGTGGTGCATGCTCTGGTTATCTCCTGCTTGGACTACTGCAATGCGCTCTCCGTGGGGCTACCTTTGAAGGTGACCCGGAAACTGCAACTAATCCAGAATGCAGCAGCTAGACTGGTGACTGGGAGTGGCTGCCAAGACCACATAACACCGGTCCTGAAAGACCTACATTGGCTCCCAGTATGTTTCCGAGCACAATTCAAAGTGTTGGTGCTGACCTTTAAAGCCCTAAACAGCCTCGGTCCAGTATACCTGAAGGAGCGTCTCCACCCCCATCGTTCTACCTGGACACTGAGGTCCAGCGCTGAGGACCTTCTGGCGGTTCCCTCCCTGCGAGAAGTGAGTTCACAGGGAACCAGGCAGAGGGCCTTCTTGGTGGTGGTGCCTGCCCTGTGGAACGCCCTCCCATCAGATGCCAAGGAAATAAACAACTACCTGGCTTTTTGAAGACATCTGAAGGCAACCCTGTTTAGGGAAGGTTTTTAGTTTGGTGTTAAAAACTGGGGAAGGTGGCTGGATAAACCCAGCCAGGGGTATAAATTGTTGTTGTTGTTGTTGCTGCTGTGTCCTTGTGTTGAATTTTTATTTTTAAGTAACGAGGCACCTTCTTTTTCTCCTCCTCGCCAGGTTCAAGCAGAGATAAAGAAGTCGTGGAGCAGATGGACGTTAGCGCTTGACTTCAAGCGGAAAGCTCGCAGCGGGAGCACCACCTACAGCTACGGGCCCATGGTGTCCCACAGCAGCGTGACCAATGTCACCGCGAGAGGCGGGATCGCCCTGCAGCTCAATTCGAAACTCCTTCCAGGAGCCCTCAACGGACATCGGAACTTGCCGGGCTACGTCAAAAATGGCTCCATTTCGGAGAACTCTATGCCTTCCACTGGACCGGAACAGTACAACAAAGATGAGGAGTATCTCAACGGGTCGGGACTCTACAACGGAGACCGGCCAACGGTCCTTGTGGAAGAGGAAAAGGAGACGGTGATGTAAAGGGGTGGGCGGGAAGAATGGTCAGACGTCCAAAGGAGAAGTGACCCAGGAAGCGCTGGGTGTTCACAGGAATCCCCGGGCAATTACTGAATGCCGAGGTTCTTCAGACATTTCCCCCCCGGTTCTTTGGGAACGAGGTATCGAGTTCTGTGGGGAAATGCAGGTCCATGGTCCGATCACACACACACACACACACACACAAACGCACACACACTTTTGTTCCCTGGCTTGCTCTCTCGCTTTCTCAAGGTGTTCATGAAGGCAAGGGCTCTCCAGACCCAGGAGAGCTCGTCATTCCCGGTTAAAATGAAGGAGGTCCTCCGAGTTTACAAAGACAGCGCTCTGAGCTTTATCTGCCACTGAAATAGAAATGGAAGAAGATGTCGTGCGTCATGTTTTGGCGCTGAGAGTGAAGGGTAGAGTATCATTGCCCGGGGGTGGTGCAAGCTTGCCCCAAGGCCTTCCTGGGCCTTCCTGTATGTGACCGTTCCCCCATGTTTATTGGAAAGAAACAGGGTTTGTCATGTGGTTGATCCACCCAAGAGGGGTTCAGCCCAATGAACCCTCATTTCTGGCTGTCGCTAACTGGGGTCTGCTTCCTGGAAGGGCTTTCAATAGTTGTTCCTCCTTTGATTAAGAGCCAGTCCTCGAAAGATCTGGTTGCAGGGTTCCTACGGGAAGCAGGAAACCTCTCATCTGAACAACGTGGGGTTTTTACTCCCGGTGATTCACTTTAATAACAGCCAAATGGAAGTCGTGAAGGGTCCTTTGTCTGAGCGGAGCTGAAATTTTGTGTGAAAGGTACCGGTGCAATTGGATGGAAGCAGCCGAGAGCTGGCAGCCCAGCTTTCACAGCAATCTCATCCATCCTGCTTTGTGGGGGGGGGGTGGAATCTGTGCTGCCGAATTATATGTACTTTTTTGTCAGTTTGCCTGTCAATTTCGTTGCCCCCACCCCCATCCGCCCAGCACAAAAGAATCCTGGAAATTGAAGTCTGGTGGGCACATCAATCATTCTTGTCCTCTCCCAGAATGATAATTTCCAGGATCCCTGGAAAGGGAATTTCCTTGATAACCAATTTAAATCAGAAACGTAAAGGCACCCTGGGAAAACAGCGGGGTCAGGTGGAAGTGAGAAGGGTTTTGATAGCAGTGAGGGGTGAGTTATACAAATCCTATGATGAAGCTTCTCGACTGGCCCATTTTGCAGATTCAGGATGGGGGCGGTGCCTTTGGCCTTCTGGATATTGCTAGACTACAACTCCCATCATCTCTACATACCACTGCCCATGCAGGGGATGATGGGAGATGTAGTCCGACTGCTTCTGGAGGCCCAGCCCTGTACTAAATTCTGGGGGTCGATTTTGGACCGTTGAGTTTTTAAGAGCTTCTGGAGCGAGTATCTGTACTGCCCAGTGATCAGGTGCTCCATAGTCTCCAAAGGATAAAGGGATGTTGGCTAAAAGTCATAGGAAGGGCAGAGGTGATGGTGCGAAGCAGGGGTGGTGGACCCAAAGTCCCCACCCAGGTTGTCCAGAGATGCTGCTGGTCACCTCCACCTACCCAAAAAGCCATGCTGAATATCCTACCTCTGCTGTCATAGCACCTAATGGGGACAATTCACGAGACCTTTATGGACATGATGGTTCACGGTCGTCCAACAGCAGGGCCGGCCCAAGACACCTGGTGCCTGAGACACCAAGGACAAGATGGCGCGCTCCAATTCCACTTGTAGAATCCAATGGGGCTAGCAGTGAACTCATACAATGGGACAGCATATCTCTACCACAGGGGTCCCCAAACTAAGGCCCGGGGGCTGGATGTGGCCCAATCGCCTTCTAAATCCAGCCCATGGACGGTCCAGGAATCAGCATGTTTTTACATGAGTAGAATGTGTCCTTTTATTTAAAATGCATCTCTGGGTTATTTGTGGGGCATAGGAATTCATTCATTATTTTTTTCAAAATATAGTCTGGCCCCCACAAGGTCTGAGGGACAGTGGACCGGCCCCCTGCTGAAAAAGTTTGCTGACCCCTGCTCTACCATATCTGGGGGTTCAGTAGGCCATCTTAGGGAGTCCGGAGCAGGCTTCCCTAGGGGGCTTAGGGGAATGGTGACAGCTGCTTCCTTGCCCCCAGTATCCTGGCACAGGTCAGAAATTTGTCTACCGCCTTGGTAGCACCAACCTGATCTGGCTCGCCCAGGTAACCACCACTTGAAAACTGGCTGTGCGAATTGTTTCTCGAGATCTTCAAACTCCAGAGATTAGGGAGCAGCCCAACCCCGTCCACATTTACGCGGGCGTTAATCCCACTGATTTCATTGGGGACATCGTCTTAGGATCATGGCCCCGTTTTGGGTGGGAATGTCTGCACTGCAGACACCTCTTGGTTTTGTACCACTTTGATGGTCATGGGCTTCCCCTAAGGAATTCTGGGAGTTGTAGTTCAGCATAGAGGCTGAGAATGCTCTGCTAGGGATCCTGAGGCCCTTTCTGAGAACTACAGTTCCCTGGTCACAGGGAATAAATCCTAAACCAGATTCAGTATGTAGCACAGATATTCTCTGTGTGCCACAGCCAGCCTGTTCTGTCTTCTCTTTTTGCAACCAATCCAAACTCTGGAAGTAAAAGATCCCTTTGCTAAACTGCGACTGATGCATAACTTCCAAAAATTTCCAAACATGCTTAATAATAATCAAAACAATCTGGCATAAAACAATTAGGAAATCCCACATCTTTCTCTTTTTTTAAGCCCTATTAAAATGAGTTCTTTTGATATCCTTCCTTCACACCCCATGGGAGCAAATTCTCCAGCACCTAAGAGCCTACAGTCTTAGTTATTGTGCGAGAGAGTTAAGAAGACATTTAAAACTGGTTTACACACCTCAAGTGAATTTACCTTAATGAACCCAAGAGCAGATTTGGGGAATAAGGAGTGATGGAGCTGTCCATTGTAAAAGGAAACCATTTCAGGATCTGTAAGACAGCTTGAAAAGTGCCTTGGTTTTTCCCCTGTCCGATTTCTATTCTCTAGAGCCAGAAGACCCAAGAGGGTCAACGCGCCTATTCTGCAATTTTAAAATATAGATATATTGATCCTGTCCCCCAAAAGAAGCTGAATGCTGCAACCGGTATCAGTTACCCAGATTTGCACAGTTGAGCTTATTTTGCATAATTTATTCCCTGCGTTTCCTATTTTGCATAATTTATGATGGCACTGCTAGTCATGAGGAAGGGGAGGAGCTAAATGGGTCTGAAGCCCGCCCCGCCCTGCCCCGCCCACACACCAAACCTTTCGACCTGGCTCCTGAGATTTCGCTCTGACTTAACCTGTGCATTCTCAGACGTTAAGGGCTAGAGACTTGCTCTCCTTTTTAAGGAAAGGAAAAGAAACTGAAATCAATGTCCTGCGATTAAATCCACACACGCACATACACACCACACTTCCACAAAAGCACAACACGCAACCGGAGGTTCACTGGGGATTTTTAAGCAGAGGTTCGGTGGCCACCTGTCGGGTATTCTTCAGCTGTGATTCCTGCATTGCGAGGGGTTGGACTAGATGGCCCTTAGAGCCCCTTCCAACTTTTAAAGTCTATGATTCTAAGTAGCGGCGAGTTTATACAAAAGCAGCTGGTGATGCAGTTTGGTAGGAATCTTGTGAGACATCTAGTTCAGCCTCCCTTGCTTGGCAATGGGATGAGGTCCTTCCCCAAGTCCCCTTTTAGAAAGGGTTATGCCTCCCTTCTCAGCTAACCGCATGTGTGGCAGATGTGTCACCTCACAAAGAGGACAGCTGACGTCAGAGTCGTGGCATCAAGCAAGCCAACGTTTTTGAAACCTGGGTCTGCTGCTAACCTTCTGTATTCCCCTCTCACTTGCAAGCAGATCGGGGGGTCCTTGGCCGTTCTCCATCAAAATGCAGGGCCGCCCGGCAACCCAAATGGAAGATCTCTTTTCTTGAGAGTGCTGCCAGGAAGCCCCTTTTCCAAAAGGAGCTGGGGGGGGGGGGGCGAGACATCTGAAAGCTTTCATCGACGCCCTAAAGCTTGCGTTCCATTGACGGTCAACTGTCAGGAATTCTGACAGAGCTGGGTCCCTTCCAACTCTGCAATTCTATGGGAGCCAGTGTGGTGTAGTGGTTAAGAGCGGTAGACTCGTAATCTGGGGAACCGGGTTCGTGTCTCCACTCCTCCACATGCAGCTGCTGGGTGACCTTGGGCTAGTCACACTTTTTGAAGTCTCTCAGCCCCATTCACCTCACAGAGTGTTTGTTGTGGGGGAGGAAGGGAAAGGAGAATGTGAACCGCTTTGAGACTCCCTTCAAGCGGGATATCAAATCCAAACTCTTCTTCTTCTTCTTCTTCTTTTCCATCTGCGTTTGGTTTCAACATGTGGAAGGTGTAGCTTAGATGCTATCCCGACCACAAACATGTGCTACCTCTGAGGGTCACTTCTGATGTACCCCAATATTACTATTAGCTTTGTTGTTTTCCCCGTTAATGCAGATGTACCCACAACTTGTTCCTGTGGCAAAATATAGAATGCTGGAGAGACTTCAATTTGGGGCCACTGGCAGACCAGGTGTCAGTGTGCCATGCTGGTTGCAGGGAAATGGTGATGTAAATGTCTGCAGATGCAAGCATGGGGTGGTTTTTTCCATTGCTCCTGGTTGTAGGAAATCCTCTGCCATGTGCTTAAGAACACCAGAAAAGCTCTGCTGGATTAGACCAGTGGCTTCTCTAGTCCAGCATCCTGTTCTCACTGTGGCCAACCAGATGCCTGCAGGATGTGAGCACAAGAGCCCTCTCCTCTCCGGTGGTTTCCAGCACCTGGTATTCAGAAGGATTACTGCTTCTAGGTTGGGATTGTTCTTTAGTCGTTTAGTCGTGTCCGACTTTTCATGACCCCATGGACCAGAGCACGCCAGGCACTCCTGTCTTTCAGGGCCTCCCAGTTTGGTAGCATCGAGAACACTGTCCAACCATCTCGTCCTCTGTCATCCCCTTCTCCTTGTGCCCTCCATCTTTCCCAACATCAGGGTCTTTTCCAGGGAGTCTTCTCTTCTCATGAGGTGGCCAAAGTCTTGGAGCCTCAGCTTCAGGATCTGTCCTTCCAGTGAGCACTCAGGGCTGATTTCTTTAAGGAATGGATAGGTTTGATCTTCTTGCAGTCCATGGGACTCTCAAGAGTCTCCTCCAGCACCATAATTCAAAAGCATCAATTCTTCGGCGATCAGCCTTCTTTATGGTCCAGCTCTCACTTCCATACATTACTACTGGGGAAACCATAGCTTTAACTATACAGACCTTTGTCAGCAAGGTGATGTCTCTGCTGGAATGGGAGAAGGAGGCAAATTATGTGATGCCATGTCTTCCAAAAATTATTTACTTTTTGACTGCTGTCTAGGTTTGTCATTGCTTTCCTCCCAAGAAGCAGGCTTCTTTTAATTTCTTGACTGCTGTCACCATCTGCAGTGATCATGGAGCCCAAGAAAGTAAAATCTCTCACTGCCTCCATTTCTTCCCCTTCTATTTGCCAGGAAGTGATGGGACCAGTGACCATGATGTTAGGTTTTTTGATGTTGAGCTTCAGGTTGGGATTAGGCCTAGTTTTTAAGCTTGCCCCTCAACCTCCGTATAAAGATTCTAATGTCAACAAGCCAAGCTCGGATCAGGTCCAATGTAGGCATGCAAAAGAAACTCTATTCAACATGCATTTAAAGGAGAATCAACCTTTTCTTCACTTCCTAAAACGACAGTGCCGACCGAAATGCAAATGACCTTTGAAATTTGCACGTCTCTGAATTTTGCAATCGAGTTCTACAATTGTCACTACAGCAAACATGTGAATGATTTGGGGGAGGTGTGCTTTTAAAAAGCCTGTTTTAGTGGGGGGTGGGGGTGGGAAACGGCATCCGAGAAGCGTGATGTTAGGGGAAATTGCCTTCAAAAACCTGAATCTATTAAGGGAAGCAAACACCGAAATGCTATTGCGAGAACTTTCCTTCTTAAAGCAAATGTGCAATTAGCTGTGGAAATGCAATTAACTGAGCTGAGGTCTGCAGAAGAAACGAAACGGAGAAACCACAATGGGCAGATTCCACCCAGCCCTAGTGATGAGGGAGAGAGTGTTGGACGTAATTGCAAAGTAGCAGGGAAGGGGGGGGCAGTTATATAATGAGAAACAAAAGCTGGAAAGGAGGATGCAGCCCAAGGGAAGCGCTTGCAATGTGTTTGACTTCACACAGCGTACTGAGAGCTAGTCGTGGGGGTGGGGTGGGGGGTGTAACACAAAATTTGGTTTTCAAGAAGAGGTCAGGAGTTCTCAAAATTCAGGAGGAGGGGATGAACAACGGTGAAACAACGGTCCACACAGCCATTGCTAGCATCAAATTAAGGGGCATTGCACTGAAGTCAGTTCCTGTTGTGCAATGCAGAATACTAACTTCAGAAGCCCAGGAATAGAGGAGCAATAATAATAAAATATTATTATTATTATAAATACCGGTAATAATAAATTTTTATTTATACCCCCCCTTCCCCGCCAAACCGGGCTCAGGGCTGCTAACACCAATAAAATCACAACAAAAAACATAAAACAATTCATTAAAATACAGATTAAAATACAATTTAAAATTTAATTTAGACTGCAGCCTCATTTTTAAGTAGCCCACCAATCACACCAAAAGAATGAAACATCAGGGTTAAACTGAAACCAACCCAAAGGCCAGGTGGAACAGCTCCGTCTTGCAGGCCCTGCGGAAAGATGCCAAATCCCGCAGGGCCCTGGTCTCTTGTGACAGACCATTCCACCAAGTCGGGGCCAGTACTGAGAAGGCCCTGGCCCTAGTTGAAGCCAACCTAGCATCCTTGTGGCTCGGGACCTCCAAAAAGTTATTATTTGAGGACCTTAAGGTCCTACCCGGGACATACCAGGAGAGGCGGTCCCTTAGGTACGAGGGTCCTAAGCCGCATAGGGTAAAGGTAAACGGACCCCTGACCATTAGGTCCAGTCGCAGATGACTCTGGGGTTGCGGCGCTCATCTCGCTTTATTGGCCGAGGGAGCCGGCATACAGCTTCCGGGTCATGTGGCCAGCATGACTAAGCCGCTTCTGGCGAACCAGAGCAGCGCACGGAACCGCCGGAGCAGTACCTATTTATCTACTTGCACTCTGATGTGCTTTCGAACTGCTAGGTTGGCAGGAGCGGGGACCAAGCAACGGGAGCTCACCCCGTCATGGGGATTCGAACCGCCGACCTTCCGATCGGCAAGCGCTAGGCTCTGTGGTTTAGACCACAGCGCCACCCGTTTCCCAGAGGAGCAATAATTGGGTGCAAACGGCCCTGAAGCATCCCTTAGCATCTTCAGGCATGCACACCTATGGGGAAGCATCATTACAAAGTCTGCATTGGTTGGTCAACATCTCCCAACATGTCTGCTGCTGCTGCTGCTGCTATCGTCACACAATGGTTGTGGACCAGATCATCCAGCTTACATGCTACATTTCTCCAAAGGCAGGTTGGGGGTTGCAATCATGTGAACTAGCTTTCAGGTCAAGGGTGCCCCCCCCCAGGACCTACAGACATAAGGAACTGCTTTACACTGAATCAGACTTTCTGGTTGACCTGTTTCGGTATACTCCAGAAGCAGCCAATGTGATGTTCTCCAGATGTTGCTGAACTACAGCTCCCATCATCCCTGAGAATCGGCCACTGGGGCTGGTGGGAGTCCAACAACATCCCTATATATAGAGACCCTTAAAAATCACTTTCAGAAACCTCTGTCACCCAAGCAAGCAGGCACACTCACTCCAGCAGAAATGGTTCGGTTTCTTTTGAGTGACAGTAAATAAAACAAAACAAAACGGAGCTGTTACTGGCTATGCAAAATAAAAAATCAGGAAAGGGGAATTAGATGAAATTGCTATAAATTGTTATAGTTTGGAGATTTAATGTGAAATCAAGCTAGATTTAAGCTTGTTGGTGTCTCTGGTATCTTCTATCTCTTACATCATGAATGCTGACATATATTACGGATGTATGCTCTGTATCATTTTATTAATACTATTGCTTTGTAATGGCCTTTGGCCAGAACAATAAACTTACGAACTGAGCTGAACATCCATGATGGCTGCTTCTGGTCTACAATGACCGGAAGTAGCTCTCCGGGATTTCAGGTGGGCTTTTCCGAACCAGGAAGTGTCAGCGATTAAACCTGGGAACCTTCTGTGTGCACAGCAGAATCGGGGGCCGACTCTGGTCATGACCCATCTGTGTTTAAGCAATGGCATGAGAAGAAGAGCCGGTTGGATCAGGCCAATGGCCCATCTAGTCCAGCATCCTGTTCTCACAGAGGCCAACCAGATGCCTCTTACGGGAAAGCTGCCAGCAGGATTCGAACACAAGCCTCTCCTGTGGCTTCCAGCAAACGGTGTTCAGAAGCATTGCTGCCTCCGACTGTGGAGGAAGAGCAGAGCTATTGTGGCTAGTAGCCACCGATAGCCCTCTCTTCCTCCATGAGTTTTGTCCAAACTTCTTTTTAGCCATCCAGCAAGCAGGATTCGAACACATGAGCAGCTCTCCCCTCCTGTGGTTTCTGGAAAGCATTTCTGCCTCCAACTGTGGAGGCAAAGCATAGCTAGTAGCCATTGACTACTCTTCCATGGATTTATGTAAGTTCTCTAGTTTGGTGGCCATCATCCTGTGGGAGGGAGTTCCACATGCACTGTGTGAAAGACTTCCTTTTATCTGTCCTCGCTCTTGTAACATTCGGAGAGATCAGTTTGCTCATATTTTCCCCGATGGGAGCGAGTCTTCGTCTTTCTAGGTTTCCCATGTTTGTCACAGGAACAAGTTGACGGGTACAAGCAGCAGCAATCGGAAGTCTCCCTCGACATAAAGGAATTATTCCCTCCACGCCCCGTTGCGAACGCACAGCCCTCTCCTCGCCACCCCGGTCCTCCCCCCCCCCAAAAAAAAGAAAAAAAATGATTTCATGTTTGTTTGTTTTTTTCACGACAGATGATTTATGATGAGTAACATGTGTCTGGAGATGATTGAGCAAAATGCACAAGAATTGTTTACAAACGAAAGACATCCATCTGCAAATAAATGAGAGAAAGAGTCTGGCGTGTGGTCTGTTGATTCTGTAATGGGAAATCGCTGTCACTTGAGATTGAAATGCGGGCGGGCATGTGGACTGGCGGAGGGGAGGGGGGCAGCGGCAAGGTTTTCAGTGAGTTTCCAGGAGTGCCACGCTGAAATCTGCACACGGTTCCTCAGATGGCACATTCTGCAAGAAGCACTGAGCCATGGTCCGTTTCTTAAAACATAAGAACAGAGGGAGTCAGCCATTGCCAAACAGACTCCAGGTATATAGAAGAGATTTCAGAGAAACTCAATCCACCCCACCTCAAGAAACCTGAGGGAATGGTTCGACTCCAAAGAAACTCCACAGATGATAATTACAATCATTTATTCAATTTATAAAGGTACCCCTGACCATTAGGTCCAGTCACGGACGACTCTGGGGTTGTGGCACTCATCTCGCTTTATTGGCTGAGGGAGCCGGCATACAGCTTCCGGGTCATGTGGCCAGCATGACTAAGCCGCTTCTGGCGAACCAGAGCAGCGCACGGAAACGCCGTTTACCTTCCCGCCGGAGCGGTACCTATTTATCTACTTGCACTTTGATGTGCTTTCGAACTGCTAGGTGGGCAGGAGCTGGGACCGAGCAATGGGAGCTCACCCCGTCGTGGGGATTCGAACCGCCGACCTTCTGATCGGCAAGCCCTAGGCTCTGTGGTTTAACCCACAGCACCACCCACCAACCTAGCAGTTCAAAAGCACATTAAAGTGCAAGTAGATAAATAGGTACGCTCCGGCGGGAAGGTAAACGGCGTTTCCGTGCGCTGCTCTGGTTCGCCAGAAGCGCTTAGTCATGCTGGCCACATGACCTGGAAGCCTAAAGGTGTATTATGAAGGCGCCAGGCAAACATTCCTGGAGAGAGCATTCCACTGCAGAAAAGCCCCGTTCTCGTGTTGCCACCCAGCTGAAGTTTCCAAACCATCTTCAGAGACAGCCCTACGTATAACTCATTGCAGTAATCTAACCTAGAGGTTGCCAGAGCATAGACAACAGTAGTGAGGTTATTCCTGCCCAAATAGGAGCGTAGATGCAGGGGCATTTTTAGCCCCTTGGCTGCCCAGGGCGGGAAGCCAAGAGGCACCCCTGGTGGCAGGGGCATCGCGGTGCATGCGTGCGTCATGCGTAATGACGTCGCGGCGCCCCGCCCCCGGGGGTGCCGGCGGCGGCTTTGGGAGCACCCCACCCGGCGGCAGCATGCCGCGGCTGCTTGTGCCTGCGCGAGCAGCCTCTGCACAAAGGGGTGCCAGGCAGCGGACTCGGGAGTCTCTGCAGGCTGCAAAGACTCCCGAATCCGCCGCCCGGGCTCCCTTGGCGGAGCGCAAGTCGGGGCAGGGAGAGGGACGGGCCAGCGAGGAGGGGTGTCCCTCCTCGCTGGCCCGCCCTCTCCCTGCCCCGGCTCCACAAGCCAGCCAGCAGCGGAGGAGGGGGTGACACCCCTTCTCGCTGGCTGCCCCTGCGGCTCCACCCCGGCAATGCCGAAAATAGCCTAAATTTTTATTTATTTTTTTTTAAAAAAAGTCCAGGGGGTGGGGCCACCGCCCGAAGTGTCACCCTCAGCAGGGGCGCTGCCCGGGGCCCCCCACCCCCCCCCCTTGCTACACCCCTGCGTAGCTGGGTCACCAACTGAAGCTGATGAATGGCACTCAGGGCCACAGATCACACTTTTACTCTTTCCCCCTTGAAAGATAAGAGCAGAAAGCACAATTCTATACATGTCATCCTGTACAGAGATAACTCTCATATAACTCAATATATTTAAGCACAAGCCTGGTCGCCTCGAGAGACCGCAACCTGCATGCATGCAGGCAAGCAAGTAGGCTGGAAAAACGGGGACAAACAGCTCCCCCATCCCAGCTCTGCAACCCAGCGCAGAAACAGAGGGGGGCTGCAAGGGGAGGCCTGCCACACACACACACCCTTCTATACCCACAGCAGAAAATAAGTTCTCTGCCAGTCCTCATCAGGCTAGTAAAAATATGTGGAGGCTCAAAACTTGTGTAAGCTTATTTACAAAGGCAGGCTTACTTCCAAGTTAGCGGTTATGGGACTGCAGAGTTTTACACAGTTGGATAGACAAGCAGTGCCGACCTTCCAACCAACTTGCTGGCATCAGTCTTTTTTCGAGGCCAGCACTGCCGTTGGGCAAAAGGGGCATTTGTCCAGCGTGAATCCCACTGGGGGGGGGCGGACTATCCGTAGGTGTGACAGTGATTGACAGTCATCAGTGATCCTCCCAGTTCATCGTTGTCTACACTGACTGTTGGGGGCTCTCCAGGGTTTAAGAAACACAGGGCTTTCTCAACCTTGCCTGTAGATGTCAGGAGTCCAATTGCGATTTTCTGCATGCAGGGTATCTGCTACATCACAGAGCTTAAGGCCCCTCTGTTCTTGTCGCACGAGCCACTGGCTCTCATCCAATGCTGGATCTTTCCCCTTGGATAGCTGGGAAATATACCTGCCAGATGTTGAAGACCCTAAATCAGTGGTTTCCAGAGGGGGCGGCTCCACCCCCTGGTGGGGCAGTGGGATTTCCAAGAGGGGCTCTAAGAAGCAAGGAGATGGCAAGAGGTGGCAGACTTGCCTTCTTGGAGGGTTTTAAGCAGAGGTTGGATGGTCATCTGTCATTAATGCTTGAGTTGAGATTCCAGCATTACGGGGGGGGGGGTTGGACTAGATGACCCGCGAGGTCCCTTCCAACCCCACAATTCTATGATTCCGTCAGACTTTGAAAAACTGGGGTCTCCAAATCAAGGTCATCCATTGTGTTGAATTAATTGAACCAAACAGTTTGGATTGGATTTTGAATCAACGTGCAATGAATTGTTATGGGTCCTGAATTTTATTGCGTTAGAAATTTCCTTAGTGGGTTGTGCAAACCACGATTCTGAAAAAGGCTTTTTATAGGGGTGGGTAAGAGGGACTTGCAGGATGCGGGTGGCGCTGTGGGTTAAACCACTGAGCCTAGGGCTTGCCGATCAGAAGGTCGGCAGTTCGAATCCCCATGACGGGGTGAGCTCCTGTTGCTCAGTCCCTGCTCCCCACCTAGCAGTTCGAAAGCACGTCAAAGTGCAAGTAGATAAATAGGTACCGCTCCGGCGGGAAGGTAAACGGCGTTTCCGTGCGCTGCTCTGGTTCGCCAGAAGCGGCTTAGTCATGCTGGCCACATGACCCGGAAGCTGTACGCCAGCTCCCTCGGCCAGTAAAGCAAGATGAGCGCCGCAACCCCAGAGTCAGACACAACTGGACCTAATGGTCAGGGGTCCCTTTACCTTTACCTTTAAGAGGTACTTGGGGCCAACTGGTGGAACCAAGGGGGCATTGGCCCACAACAGGTTTGGGGGACGCAGCTCTGGATGGAGAGAAGCTCTTGCATTTGACTGGAAGAAGGAGAACGTTTTCCTAGCCAGATAAAGACGGGTTGCATGCTGAGAGATCGCCTCTCCCCCAGAACATGTTGCCTTCACAAGTCCGCTTCTATTTAAAATAAGAATAAAAAACCCTGTGGTATCTGGCTGGCATCTTGCTGGCCACTGTCAGATGGCAGCCCGTCTCTGGGCGAGCTGCACTATGGGCACGATCCAAAATGGCAAGCCCTCTCTTCCCACAATAAATTTCAAGCCAATCTGTGACCACAAGCACATAGGAACCCCCTCTGCGCCAAGCCCAGGCAGTTTTTGGTGGGCATGGCGAGGTGGGGAGGAGGTTCAGTTTATACTACGCCCCCCCCCATGGTTAAACAAACTCAGCTCGGTGACAGGGCTTGTTCCGTAAAAGCTCCCTTTCTCCTCCATCTCCGTCATCTGGTCAAAGGTAACAGCTAAGCATACATTTGAGGCTTTGTGCAGGAAAGATGGATTCAGGTCATGCATCCTAAGTAGCAGGGGGGGGGAGGGTTGGGTGGATGAAGAGGGTGGGAGGCCTCCTTCTGCACAGATCTTGACCATCGGATGGTTTTATGGAAGCCACGGAAGAAAGGAAAACCATTCAAAACTGGTGTGATGGCCTGGGAGTCAGACTCAGATGCTGAACCTGAGGGATCCCAGCCTGAACAGGATTCCCCGCCTCCAGAACCAGCTGAGCCAGGGCCAGGGCTTGAGCCTGAAGGATCCCCACCTGTGCTGGATCCCCAGGTGCAGGCATCAGCAGAGTCTGCTCTGGCTCCTGATGGGAGGGAGGACCCATTGCCTGCAGGTGCTCCACTCCCAGACTCATCAGAGGAAGCTGAGGCGGCCCCTGGGTCCAGTAACCCACCAGCCTCTCCTGAGCTGCAGAGGCTCAGGACAGAGAGGCGAAGAGAGCTAAGTGCTTACAGGAGGAGTGCTCGCCTCCAGGCCCGGAGGAGAGGCGAGTCTCCGAGGATCGGGGCCGCCCTAAGCATAGGGCCAGATAAAAGCCAGCCAGACCCAGCCCAAGTTGCTGTGAGCAACTTAGTTGCAAACGTATGCTCAACCTGCAACCTCGTGCCTGCACCTGCCTTGGACCTTGACCTGCTCCCTGCCTCGCTCCCCCGGACTGACCTCCTTTGGACCCCTAGACCAGGACTGGACTTGGACCACGCTTCACGGACAAACCCCTGGGGCCAGCACAACTGGTCTACATTCTGCGTATTTGAACAGAATACTGTCCTTGGAGCAGGCTGTCAAAACTTTGGTCAATAGTCCATCAACCTTAGCCTCCTCTCAGCCAGCCTCCACCTGCCCTTCTCCTTACTCTCAAACACACCACAAAGACGTAACCGGCTGTATCAAAATAATATTCATGCAATGTATTTCTCTCCGTATCAAATGTTCTGCACAGACATAGTCTACATAGCTTTGCCTGTCGTTGGTCCTGGAGCCATCAGCCTTTCCCAATAGTGGCCAACACTTGCCAGATTGTGCTACTGCAGCTGCTATTGCCGGGGGTTGGACTAGATGACCCACGGGACCCTTCCAATTCTACAATTCTACGATTCTGTGAATATTGGTTGCTGGGAATCTCAGGTAGAAAGAGCGGTGGCCGGATGTTCATGTCTTGCTTGTGGGCTTCCCGTAGGGGTATCTGACTGTGAAAGCAGGACGTTGGACAAATTGGGCCTTTGGCCTGATGTACTCTTCATACTTGCCGACAAAGGTCCATATAGTTAAAGCTATGGTTTTCCCAGTAGTAATGTATGGAAGTGAGAGCTGGACCATAAAGAAGACTGATCGCCGAAGAATTGATGCTTTTGAATTATGGTGCTGGAGGAGACTCTTGAGAGTCCCATGGACTGCAAGAAGATCAAACCTATCCATTCTGAAGGAAATCAGCCCTGAGTGCTCACTGGAAGGACAGATCCTGAAGCTGAGGCTCCAGTACTTTGGCCACCTCATGAGAAGAGAAGACTCCCTAGAAAAGACCTGGTGTTGGGAAAGATGGAGGGCACAAGAGAAGGGGACGACAGAGGATGAGATGGTTGGACAGTGTTCTTGAAGTGACTGGCATGAGTTTGGCCAAACTGCGGGAGGCAGTGGAGGATAGGGGTGCCTGGCGTGCTCTGGTCCATGGGGTCACGAAGAGTCGGACACGACTGAATGACTGATAACGACCCATTCTTGCCTCAGGGCTGGATTCAGCTACCTCATTCCATGGGCAGGAGTCCATCCCCTAACTTGGCTTGGTAGATCAACGATCAGATTCAGTTGTTTCATCCTTCCTAATATTGGCCTCCGCGCCATCTATTGTTACGGTGCACAAACAATGATTGACGGCTCTCCAGGAGGTGCCACCTGCCAAGTCAGAAATGAAAAGCATTTGAGCACAGAAGAACAATCAATCCCCTTTGTTTACTTGGCCAGGTTACTTAAAAGTGCATGCGCAAGAGAGAAAGGGAAACTCAGCTGCAATGCGCAGGCGTAAAATCGCCTCGAAGCAGTGGGCGATTTCATGCACTGTCGAAGCGACAGGCATGAGTTTGGCCAAACTGCATGAGGCAGTGGAGGACAGAGGTGCCTGGCGTGCTCTAGTCCATGGGGTCACGAAGAGTAGGACACGACTAAATGACTAAACAACAACAACTCTTCATACGATTATCACCTATGGTTGATTTGTTTCCACTTGGAGACTTTCTTTGAGTACCATGCAGTTGGAAGGTTATGAACAGACAAAAAAACATTATTTCCACAGAGTGCCTAGGTGAACTAAGGAACTCACTGCCACTAGGTGCAGCGATGATGTCCACCAACTGGAGTGGCTGTAAAAGACTATTAGACTCATGCATAGGAGGTACTACTAGCTACTAGCTACAATGGCTAGGACTTATCTCCACTGTTAAAGTTGTGGGGGCAGATTAGGGTCAAAAGGGCATTAGACACCACTGTGACAGAGGACAGTAGGCTGGCTTAATTCATGGGTAGGCAAACTAAGGCCTGGGGGCCGGATCCGGTCCCATCGCCTTCTAAATGTGGCCCGAGGAGGGTCCGGGAATCAGCATGTTTTTTCATGAGTACAGGTGAACTCGAAAAATTAGAATATCATGGAAAAGTCCATTTATGTAAGCAATGTTTCATTAGCTACTGGAGTTTAATATATGAGATAGACTCATGACATGCAAAGCGAGATATGTCAAGCCTTTGCTTGTTATAATTGTGATGATTATGGCATACAGCTGATGAAAACCCCAAAGTTGAAATTGTTAATTTGGGGTTCTCATCAGCTGTACGCCATAATCATCACAATTATAACAAAGGCTTGACATATCTCGCTTTGCATGTCATGAGTCTATCTCATATATTAGTTTCACCTTTTAAGTTGAATTACTGAAGAAATGAACCTTTCCACGATATTCTAATTTTTCGAGTTTCACCTGTATATGTGCCTTTTATTTAAAATGCATCTCTGGGTTATTTGTGGGGCACAGGAATTCGTTCATTTTTTTTTCCAAAATATAGTCCGGCCCCCCACAAGGTCTGAGGGACGGCGGACCGGCCCCCTGCTGAAAAAGTTTGCTGGCCCCTGCCTTAAATGAAGGCATTCGCACAGGGTATGTGCTGCACACGAACCTATTCTCCAGTACCTCAATGCCCACCCCTGTCCTCAATATCTTGCTGTCTGAGGCAGCTGCCCTACTCTGTCTAATGGCTGAGCTGGGCCTGGTCTTTCGTGGCCCCTATCAGTCGCCAGGCGCTTCCAAGCCCAGGGAGGGAATGTGTTTTTGAAAGAGGACTCTTTGTATTCTCCAGCCGAGAGCTGCATAGCACAAAGTTTTCAAGGCTCGATCTCATCACTTGTTTTCCAGCCGACTCGCCCAAAGGCAAGCATTGGGAGCTAGCTATATGTGGGCGCTGTGATTTTTTCTTTTAGAGCCTGGTATAATTGGCACTCGGCGGCTCGCTGCTGGTGCCAAGCACATTCTGTTACTTTTCAGAGGCTGCGGGAGATGAAGAAGACATCGCTCGGCTTGCTCGAAGCCAGAGATCGCAAACATGTGTGGGCGGGCAAAGATGGCACCCTGCGCATCCGACTGTGCCATCTCAATGCATGGCTCATTAAAGCCCAACCCTCTCTTCTTCTTCTCCTCCTCCCCTCCGGGCCAGGTTTTTCCTTGCAGGCGTACAGAAAGGTCTGGCCCACACCTGCTCGAGATAGCGCAAATTACCACCGGAGAGTCCTGCAGTCTACAGGGCGTCCCGCTGGGGGTGAAGATCAGGAAGCTAGTCTCTCTCGCTCGAGCCCACGCCAGCTAATTAAGTTGCCTCTGCTGGGCTGAGTGACAGGCCATCTTCTCAGCCCCAGAGGCAGAAAGCTTCCCTCAAAGCAATCTGCACAGCTTTCGGCGTTCAGAGGTTCTCCATCGCTGCGCAAATCTTTGCACCTCCTCTGTCACAATATCAGAAATTGGTGGCATTTTCTCACCTGGAATGCCACAAAGAACTGCAAATGAAGAGATGCCCACATTCACATCTTCCTGGAAGCTTATCCCATTGGGCATGGTTCCCTCAGACCTCACCCAAACCTCCTCAGCTTGCATGGACCACTTACCTGTGACATCTGCCTGCTCACCGGCCCACATTTTCATCCTCCGGTTCCCTCCTCTCATATCTCCTGGGCCTGCATCCCTGCCTCCCAGTCCCCTCATTCTCTCCTTCACTCTATAATTCACAGCGCCACCTGTCTGTAGCCAAGTGAACTACTGCATGACAACATCCTTACAATTGTATGTCAATCAATCAATTTATTTATTGCCGAAACAAAATAGAAAATTCTTTCCAGTGGCACCTTAGAGACCAACTGAGTTTGTTCTTGTATGAGCTTTCGTGTGCATGCACACTTCTTCAGATACACTGAAACAGAAGTCACCAGATCCTTAAATATAGTGAGGGGTGGGGAGGGGTATTACTCAGAAGGGTGGTGGGAATGGGTGATCACTGATAGGTGTGGAAAACCTGTTGACGACTCTTAACGGCTGCAATTAGTCTTGCAGGGAAAGGCAAGGGGTGAGATGGCTAAAGATAGCTTTGTTATGTATAATGAGATAAGAATCCAATGTCTTTGTTCAGACCAGGTTTCTCCATGGTTTTAAGTTTGGTGATTAGTTGCAATTCAGCCACTTCTCTTTCCAGTCTATTTCTGAAATTTCTTTGTATTAAGACGGCTACTTTGAGATCTTTTATAGAATATCCTGGGAGATTGAAGTGTTCGCCATATGGCCATGAGAGACCAGGCAGTGACCTGTCGTGATTATACATAGAATACTACGAATACAGTTAGAACATTAAGTGTAAAATCATGCTGAGTAATACAGATGAGATAAAGAGCAATAACAGGGCGTGTCGATTGTGTCTGTGTCAGGAAGTTACATAGGACTAGGGCTGATTTTGGGAAAGATGGAGGGCACAAGGAGAAGGGGACGACAGAGGATGAGATGGTTGGACAGTGTTCTTGAAGCTACTAACATGAGTTTGGCCAAACTGCGAGAGGCAGTGAAGGATAGGCGTGCCTGGCGTGCTCTGGTCCATGGGGTCACGAAGAGTCGGACACGACTGAACGACTGAACAACAACAACAAAGTTAGCCAAAAAGGTGGCCCTGAGTTTCAGGGCCTGTAATATGTAGATGGCCACTCCACATCATGATATCAGTGGGTTGGCATCCGCCAGTAAGTATTTCATGCGGTCATCGTCCCGGGCGATGATCGGTGGGATTAAAAGGAAAAGCCTGGGTCTTACTGAGACATATATTGGGCAGTAGAAGAAAAAATGAATAAGGTCCTCTATCTTTCCCTTGTTGCATGGGCAGAGTCGAAGATCCAGAGGAGTATTGGAAAATACACCCTGTAAGAATGCTGTGGGGATGGCATGAAATCGGGCTAGTGTGAAGGCCCTTCTTAGTGTAGGATTTATCAGATCACTCAAATAGTGGGCCAGAGATCTAACTACCTGCCTTCACGCGAGGAAACCACGTGGAGAGTCTGGCCGCGTTAGATAGTTCTAGGTCGAGGGCTGCGTCCTTAGCAAGAATCCAGTCACGAATTTTGTCTTTGTCCCATGAGGATAGGGCGGCGAAGTCTGGAAGGGAGTAGTGATCGCAGATGATCTTCATGCCCTTTGACCGGGTGCTACTGCTGATAAAGGTTAAGAAGGCTTGTTTAGCTAATAGAGAGTTTGGAGTTTCAGCAAGCTTTCAAACGATTGTACGTATTGTAGAGAAACACTACTGGAAAACGGTACCCAAATCTGAACATTCATTATTCTCTATTTCAGCTGAACCCTGTACCTTGTTTCCCACAACCTGAGCTTTCTGTGGCGGAAGCATTTTGTTAAAATATGATTTCAAGTGGCAGCCCACCTACAGAGTGAGTGGCAAGTGTTTTCAGTCATATCCAAGGCTGGGATGCACTCTCATAGAGACAGCTGGTGGTGAAATTGTCCATGGAGGAGGAGGAGGAAGAGGAGGAGGAGTTTGGATTTGATATCCCGCTTTATCACTACCCGAAGGAGTCTCAAAGCAGCTCACATTCTCCTTTCCCTTCCTCCCCACAACAAACACTCTGTGAGGTGAGTGGGGCTGAGAGACTTCAGAGAAGTGTGACTAGCCCAAGGTCACCCAGCAGCTGCATGTGGAGGAGCGGAGACGCGAAGCCGGTTCACCAGATTACAAGTCTACCGCTCTTAACCACTACACCACACTGGCTCTCATTTGTACTACGACCACTTTGCAGCTTGACCCTCAGTTGCTAATCGCTCCCACTCAGCCAGTTTCACTAGCTCCTTAGACAGGGGATCCCTCAGCAAACACTTCCCAGCACTTGGTCAGGCCTGACAGCCAGAAACATGAGACACCAGCACCTTTCCTCAACTTTCTCATTAGTCCTCCTTGCCTGAAGCATTTCCCTTTGCAATTTGTTCTTAGCATTCTTGGGGGTTTCTTTGGTCGCTATAAATAACTGCAAGTTTCAAAGGGGACGGGGGAAAGGAGAGGACCGGCTCTGTTTTCATTCAGTAAAACACCCAGAGACACATGGAGCTGTCGAGCCTGAGGAAATCCACTGCTTCGGGGCGATTTCATGCCTGCGCATTGCAGCTGAGTTTCCCTTTCTCTCTTGCGCATGCACTTTTAAGTAACCTGGCCAAGTAAACAAAGGGGATTGACTGTTCTTCTGTGCTCAAATGCTTTTCATTTCTGACTTGGCAGGTGGCACCTCCTGGAGAGCCGTCAATCATTGTTTGTGCACCGTAATGCAAGTTAGATGGCGCGGAGGCCAGTATTAGGAATTGATGAAACAACTGAATCTGATCGTTGATCTACCAAGCCAAGTTAGGGGATGGACTCCTGCCCATGGAATGAGGTAGCTGAATCGAGCACTGAGGCAGGAATGGGTTGTTCAGTTGTTCAGTCGTGTCCGACTCGTGTCGACTCTTCGTGACCCCATGGACCAGAGCACGCCACCCCCTATCCTTCCACTGCCTCCCGCAGTTTGGCACTCATGCCAGTTCGCTTCAAGAACACTGTCCAACCATCTCATCCTCTGTCGTCCCCTTCTCTCTTGTGTGCCCTCCATCTTTCCCAACATCAGGGTCTTTTCTAGGGAGTCTTCTCTTCTCATGAGGTGGCCAAAGTACTGGAGCCTCAACTTCAGGATCTGTCCTTCCAGTGAGCACTCAGGGCTGATTTCTTTAAGAATGGATAAGTTTGATCTTCTTGCAGTCCATGGGACTCTCAAGAGTCTCCTCCAGCACCATAATTCAAAAGCATCAATTCTTCGGCGATCAGTCTTCTTTATGGTCCAGCTCTCACTTCCATACATTACTACTGGGAAAACCATAGCTTTAACTATACGGACCTTTGTCGGCAAGGTGATGTCTCTGCTGGAATGGGAGAAGGAGGCAAATTATGCATGCCATGTCTTCAAAAAATTATTTACTTTTTGACTGCTGTTGCAAGGGTGTATCAATCTGCATTTTCCACTATGACTAGAGGTCTCCACCCCCATCGTCCAGCCCGGACACTGAGGTCCAGTGCCGAGGGCCTTCTGGCTGTTCCCTCCCTGCGAGAAGTGAGGTTACAAGGAACCAGGCAGAGGGCCTTCTCAGTGGTGGCACCCACCCTGTGGAACGCCCTCCCCTTAGATGTCAAGGAAATAAACAACTATCTGACTTTCAGAAGACATCTGAAGGCAGCCCTGTATGGGGAAGTTTTTAATGTTTGGTATTTTATTGCTTTTTATTATTAATAATAATAATTCTATTGGGAGCTGGGCAGAATGGCTGGGGAAGCCCAGCTAGATGAGCGGGGTATATATAATAATAAGTTGTTGTTGTTGTTGTTATACCAGGAGCCTTCGACTCTCAGCTTTCCTTTTACAAAAACAAGTTTCTGGTCCATAAGATTGTGAATTTAGCGGTCGCAGTGCCTGTGCAGTCCTGGGTGGGTGGCTCTTTGTCCCACCTTTTGTTGGTTTCTCTGCTGTGGCTGGAGGCAAATCTCTAGCAGATGCATCCTCATCCTTGCTACCAGATGTCATTTCGAAGGAGAGGTGGTGAGAGCTGATGGGGAGAACTTCCTTCATGCATCCAGACCATGTGTTTTGTTGCTCAGACAGGCAGAGATCAAGGAGTGTGCCATCTGGGCCACAGTATCCCTCCATCTTTCCTCATTATGAGAGGAAGCAGACCAACTATGCCGAGATTTGCAAGTTTGGGACATTTTCTTCATTCCTCCTGCATGTCAGACAGACGCAAACACGGCCCTTTGCCATAAGTGAAACCGAGCCAGCGGAACGCTCCATTTACCGATCGGGTAAACAAAAATAGGCTTTTATCTGCGGGGGGGGGGGACTTATTTGGAGCTGGCAGCCAGTTCCAGACTGCCCTCCGCTGGGTTTTGATTGGATTAACCTTCGGATCAAAGGCAATTACTGCGTTCGCAGACAGATCTGATTAAGTCGCATCCTCTGGAATTATCCATTTCCTCATCAAAAGGCTGCTTTCCTGCTAGCCCTCCTGCAACAAACATACATCCACGTTACTGTCCTTTCTCTGCTTATCTCGGCATCATTAGCTCAGGGCACGGTAAAAACAAGAGCATTCCCCCCCTCCCTTCAGATTTTCTACTCTGCCCAGATAAACCCCCTCATGGTTTGCTTGCCTCATTCTCAGAACAATGTGCAGGCAGAGGCGCCAAAATCCACCCATTACGGGGGCGCCTGGCGGATATCAATAGGCAGGGAGTTCCAAAGGGTAGCTGCCGCTGCGCTTTTTATATTTAGCTGGAAGCCTTGTCTGGTCTTGATTGATTGATTGATTGATTGCTGGAAGCAGCCCAGAGCGGCTGCGGAAACCCAGCCAGGTGGGCAGGGTGTAAATAATAAAAGTAATATTATTATTAAAAGATCAAATTCCTACAAATGTGGAACGGATATTATGGGGTACCTGCAGTAGTGCTTAGTCCGCCAACTGATGCGGTCAAGTGGAAATTTGTATATACTAATTGAACTGTAGGTGGGTTCCCTCAAGGCAAGACGCAGTACTAACAGCAAGAACCTTTATTGAACTACATAACTGGGAAACAGGGGCAAAGTAACTGCTTATATACATTCCTGAAAGCCTGGGCCACTCCCACTCCCAACGTGATTGGCTGTCTAAACTTCCAAACTGCGAATCACGACTCAGAGTTCAAGGGCCAATGGCAGAGGCCCAAATCCTGAAATGTTCTGTGATTGGACAACATGTATCGAATCAGAACACAGGAGCTCAGAATCCTTAGTCCAGACTCAAGCTCAGGCAAACACAGACCACTGAATACATAACACTAATAGTAACACCTTGAACTTGGCCTCGATTTTCTTTATTTTTTAAGAACTCGGCAAAAGTAACTCAGCATTGCTTTGAGGACAAAGAAATCCTTTCTCCTGCCTTTGTTGCTACAAGCCAGGCACGCCGAGTAGTGGGGCCTGAGGGGGTCTTCAGCCCCCCTCCCCACATTTTCAAGGAGGGGGCCGCACCCCCAAAAAATCCTGTGGCCCCGCTCCGCCCCCCTCCTCCCCGCTCGATGTCACAAGGTCAGAAGGAGGCTCCCTATTCCCCACCCAAATCACAGCGGTGGGGGCAGGGTGAGTCATGTGACACATCACGTGATGCGCCCCCCCTCCCAATGTGGGGAGCAAGCCAGTGCCCCTGCTGTTCGGCGCCTTTTTTTTCTTTAAAAAAAAATGTTTAGGGGTACTCTCATTTTGACTCACCATTTTATAGTTCAAATTGGGAAAAATATTGGAAGAAATTTAAAAATTATCTGAAACAACGTGAAAAATTGGACATTTGAAGTGAAATCAGTGAAAACAATAGGCGTTAGCTAGACAATGTTAGGTTGAAGTAGTATATAAGAAGTGAAGATTGAAGGAATTTAGAAATAGTATAAGACAGAAATATAAGAAGTTAAAATTAAAGTGATAAGATTAAGAAATAGCGATAGAAACAAGATGAGTTAAGGTTAAGAGGAAGAATTATGGTGAATGTTGATTAAAATAGTCAGGAAGTTACTAAAGTAAATTAAAAATGTACGCAGAAGAGGGAACGGGGGAAGTCCCCTAAATAAGATTAGAAATGAGGTTATAAGAAGTAGATTGATATGTTTTTGTGTTTTATTTGATTGTTTTTGTGTATGTGTTTTTGTTGTTTTTATATTGTTTTTATGTTGTTTGTATGGAAAATTTAATAAAATTCTTATAAAAAAAACAAATCAGGAAAAATAAATACAGTAAATGGACAAAACTACAAAGATTCACAAAATGTTTAGGGGGTATGCGTACCCCTGCGTACCCCCAGAAAAAAAAGCACTGCCTTTGTTGATGAAAGAAAGTTGATCATTCAAAGTGACAAGGGGGGAAAGAATTATCCCCCACCCTGTGATAATGGCTGAAAACTACTTTTAACCATTCGGCTTTCTAATGCCGGAATTTTTCCACAGAGAAGGGTTTTTTTTCTAATTTCTTCCTGATGCGTATTTGCCTAATAATAATAATAATAATAATAGATAAGTAATTGCATGCTCTGAGCATTTGGGGAAGTGGGGTGTCAAGTGCTCTACTTAAATGCAGTCCTGATGAGATGCTGATTATCTCATATTATCTGGCAACCCCTACCAGAGAGCTGATTTAATTGCGGGGGGAAAGACTAACACTTCCGAGGCCTTGCTGAAAAGCGTGAACATTGTTAATTGTTTGAGCGGTGCAAACATTGTTTAATAAAGTGAAGTGTCATTATCCTGAATTGCAAATTGCACACTTCTGATGGCTTGAAATCTGATTGCACGGAAGAGAGTGGAAGCTCTCCAGTTGAGTTCCATGGGCATTTCGTGAGGGGGGGAGAGTTTGACAAAGCCTTCAGTTTGCCACTTCTGTATTCTACACTTCTGGGTGGCAAAACTAACTCTTTCCCCCCCTTTTTTCCTTTTCTGCTTACTTCAGGGATTTGGGGGGGGGGCATCAGCCTGAGCATCACACTGTATATCATTTTTATTTAATTTACTGTTTTACAATTTAAAATACTCGTCTTTGCATCCTAAAGATATCAATGACTTCCCTTCTTCTCTTCCCATGGTTCATTTTACATATCATAAATCCCTGCATATTTTACAAAAACTATACCCAGGTAGGTAAGGGACACTGGTGGTGCTGTGGGTTAAACCACAGAGCCTAAGGCTCGTCAATCGGAAGGTCAGCGTGACGGGGTGAGCTCCCGTTGCTCGGTCCCTGCTCCTGCCCACCTAGCAGTTCGAAAGCACGTCAAAGTGCAAGTAGATATATAGGTACCTCTCCGTGGGAAGGTAAACGGCGTTTCCGTGCGTTGCTCTGTTTCGCCAGAAGCGGCTTAGTCATGCTGGCCACATGACCCAGAAGCTGTACGCCGGCTCCTCGGCCAGTAAAGCGAGATGAGCGCCGCAACCCGAGTCGTCACGACTGGACCTAACGGTCAGGGCCCCTTTACCTTTAATAAGATATCAAACAAACCAGAAATTGAGCACAATAGAAATGGTTTGAAGAATACAGTGGTGCCCCGCTAGACGAATGCCTCGCTAGACGAAAAACTCGCTAGACGAACGGCATTCGCTAGCGGAAGGCAGCCCGCAAGACGAAAAAGTCAATGGGGCTGCCTCGCAAGACGAAAAAAAAAATTTCGGCGCGAAAACCTCCGCGCTGCATTGCCGCTTCGCTAGACGAAAAATTCGCTCTACGAAGACACACAAAAAATTGAAAAGTAAAAATAAAAAAATGTTTGGGGTTTCTGAACGGGATGAACTTGGATTGTTTCTCAAGACACACAGGGGCCAAGTAATTAAATGTGGACGACTTGCTCCCAGACCTGTTTTATAGTACATCGCACAGGTTTTTTTGCAAGTGATGTTGGATGACCATCTGCCAGGGAATCTTTAGCTGTGATTCCTGCACTGCAGGGGGTTGGAATAGATGACCCTGGGGTTCCCTTCTCACTTGACAATTCTATGACTTCCAAACATCGGGTTTCCAAACTTGGCAGCTCTACCCCAGTTCACCCACTCAGTGAACAGAGAAATCTGGATTAACTCTGCCCTGGGCACTATTGGGCTCCTGGAACCGAACACATTCACACCACTCCGAAGTCAATTAGCTGGGATTATGATTCTCCACCTTATTAAAAGAACCTTTTAATGAGGGTGAAAGAAGAGAGCGCAAAATATGGTCTGAAGCTCAACATCAAAAAACTAAGATCATGGCCACTGGTCCCATCACCTCCTGGCAAATAGAAGGGGAAGAAATGGAGGCAGTGAGAGATTTACTTTCTTGGGTCCATGATCACTGCAGATGGTGACAGCAGTCACGAAATTAGAAACGCCTGCTTCTTGGGAGAAAGCAATGACAAACCTAGACAGCATCTTAAAAGCAGAGACATCACCTTGCCGACAAAGGTCCGTATAGTTAAAGCCATGGTTTTCCCAGTAGTGATGTATGGAAGTGAGAGCTGGACCATAAAGAAGACTGATCGCCGAAGAATTGATGCTTTTGAATTCTGGTGCTGGAGGAGACTCTTGAGAGTCCCATGGACTGCAAAAGATCAAACCTATCCATTCTTAAAGAAATCAGCCCTGAGTGCTCACTGGAAGGACAGATCCTGAAGTTGAGGCTCCAGTACTTTGGCCACCTCATGAGAAGAGAAGACTCCCTGGAAAAGACCCTGATGTTGGGAAAGATGGAGGGCACAAGGAGAAGGGGACGGCAGAGGACGAGATGGTTGGACAGTGTTCTCGAAGCGACTGGCATGAGTTTGGCCAAACTGCGGGAGGCAGTGAAAGATAGGCGTGCCTGGCGTGCTCTGGTCCATGGGGTCACAAGAGTCGGACATGACTGAATGATCTCCACCCCCATGTTACCTTGCTCAGCGCAGCTCTCATTTCCAGACTTGGATGATGGGCTTGAGGGCATCCTGATCAAGTTTGCAGATGACACCCTAATACCCCAGAGGACAGGATCACACTTCAAAATGACCTTAACAGATTAGAGAACTGGGCCAAAGCAAACAAGATGAATTTTAACAGGGAGAAATGTAAAGTACTACACTTGGGCAAAAAAAATGAAAGGCACAAATACAGGATGGGTGACACCTGGCTTGAGAGCAGTACATGTGAAAAGGATCTAGGAGTCTTGGTAGACCATAAACTTGACATGAGTCAACAGTGTGATGCAGCAGCTAAAAAAGCCAATGCAATTCTGGGCTGCATCAATAGGAGTATAGCCTAGATCAAGGGAAGTAATAGTACCACTATATTCAGACCTCACCTGGAATACTGTGTCCAGTTCTGGGCACCACAGTTCAAGAAGGATACTGACAAGCTGGAACGTGTCCAGAGGAGGGCAACCAAAATGGTCAAAGGCCTGGAAACGATGCCTTATGAGGAACGGCTTAGGGAGCTGGGTATGTTTAGCCTGGAGAAGAGAAGGTTAAGGGGTGATATGATAGCCATGTTCGGATGTCATATAGAGGAGGGAGAAAGGTTGTTTTCTGCTGCTCCCGGACACGGGGCAATGGATTCAAACTACAAGAAAGAAGATTCCACCTAAACATTAGGAAGAACTTCCTGACAGTAAGAGCTGTTGACAGTGGAATTTGCTGCCAAGGAGTGTGGTGGAGTCTCCTTCTTTGGAGGTCTTTAAGACTTGACAGCCATCTGTCAGGAATGCTTTGATGGTGTTTCCTGCTTGGCAGGGGGTTGGACTGGATGGCCCTTGTGGTCTCTTCCAACTCTATGATTCTATGATTCTATGATTCTATGATTCTATGATTCTATGAATGATTCTCCACCCCCATGTAAGCTTGCTCAGCGCAGCTCTCATTTCCAGCCGAGCAAAGCCACCCCCAGCCCTACTCTGCAGGCCGCCCACATCCCATCACACTCCCTGGAGCAGCAAAGAGCCATTAACCTTCAGGCTCAGCCTTTTACCGCCTCCAGGGTGTCTCTCCCATAAGGACAGCGGCGTGTCGTTCCCAGAATATGCCCTCGGCATGCGGAACGGCTGTTGACACAGGATGTCAAATGCTTCAATATGTCAAACGTTGCAGCCTGTCGGGGCCGAGCGGGGCGCAAATCGCCTGGCTGTGTCAGCAACGATCTCGCCGCACATTAAGCAATGTTCACAAACCGATCTGCGTCCCCGTATACTCCAACGCTGCTTATTTGCCAAAGGCAAAGACGACTTCCCTTTGCACCTGTTCCTGAAAAACTGAGCTCCCTTTTTGGCCCCTGGCGGTGTTAGGAAAAAGCTCGCTTTAGGCTACAAGCCTATCCCTATAGACTCACAGAACTGCAGAGTTGCAAGGGACCCAAAGAGAAATCTAGTCCAGCCCTCTGAAAAGCAAGCATTCGCTTGCCAGGTGGTGCAGCAATAAAACCGCTGGCACATTTGCAAGGCTAAGCAGAGTCCGGTATGGTTTCAAATTGGATGGGAGACCGCGTGTTGAAATTCTTGCATTGCAGCAGATTGGGATAGATGCCTTATAAATGGCAAAAAATTTAACTTCCGTTCTGACATTGAAGAGACATAATGGATTGTTAGTAGGAAATTGAAATTGAAATTGAAATGGCTTGGAAGTAACGTGCACATTATTTCTGTATATTTATTAAGTCTTTTATTGCCAATAATTTTATTGTCGCCAATTTCCTTTTAAATTCAATTGTGTGAGTGTAATTGCTGTTCCTGCGTTTTTTGTCTTGTCTTGCTGTGAGCTTAAAGCTGAAATAAACTGATTTGATTTGACTAGATGACGCCTTCCAACTCTACCATTCTATATTTATTTATAAAAAATATGCATATGCAGCTGTGTCGTTTAAAAATAGCAAAGCGTTTTCCAGCAAAAAATAAAATAAGTCTACAATAATACTTGCCTTTTCTCTTACTCAAAAAAACAACAACCCCAAATGCTGCAAACTTTCCCCAAAGGGGAGTCATTCCATTCCCTTGATCGTTTAGGATTGATTCCCTTTTCCGAACCTTTTCCTACTCTGCAATATCCTCTTTGAGGCAAGGCAATCTGAATATTGCGGCCTCTCCCATGTCGTAGGAGGCTAGATCTTGCCAGCTTCCTCATCTCCTGATATTGCCTGGGGTTGCCATTTTGGAAACGGCTCACAAATAATCGGCGTTTAAAAAATAATAAGCGGTGTTTACCCGTGAGCTCATATTTTGGGGCTTCTTGTTGGCATTGGCCAAGCTGCTAATAAGGGGGTTGTGGCTGGAGGCCCCCGCCCCCATGCCTGTTGAGAAAGAGAAGACGCCAATCGCTTGTCTAATATTAGTTTAACATTTGAAAGACGCTTACGGAACAAGCACAGAAGTCGCACACTAGCGGGCTCTGTGAACCCTGAGGAATGTGACCACACGATGAATGGAGCTCTTGATAAATGGGAGCTGAGGGAAGGGAAGCATCGTGATGATGAATTATTTCAGGCAAACTCGGCCCTCCAGATGTTTTTGTCCTACAATACCCACGATCCTAGCTAGCAGGACCAGGGGCGGAGCAAGGGGGCAGGGGGTGGTCCGCCCCGGTTTCCAGGGGAGGGGGGTGACACTTTGGCCACCCCTCTACCCCGCCCCGCCGCGCAGCCCCGAAGGGGCATGTCCCTTTTCCCCCTTCCAGTGGCTTTTTTTTCAGCGCGAGGGGCGGGCCAGCGAGGAGGGGGAATCACGCTTGTCGCTGGCATGACGCCCCCTCCTCGCTGGCCCGCCCCTCGCGCCGAAAGCAGTGGCCGAAAGGGAAAAGGAGGGAAGCAAAGCAGGCACATTCAAGCGCCCGCAATGCTTCCCTTTTTCTCCCGGGGCGGGGTGTCGGGCTGTGCATGTGCGTCATGACGTCATGATGCACGCACACGCCGTGATGCCCCGCCCCCAGGGGTGCCTCTTGGCTTCCTGCCCTGGGCAGCCAAGGGGCTAGAAACGCCCCTGAGCAGGACCAGTGGTCAGGGATGATGGGAATTGTAGTCTCAAAACATCTGGAGTCTGCCTATGCCTGCATTATTTCCTGGGCAGGGTTTGTAGTGTGCTGGTCTTGTAGGCTGGGGGTGGGGAGCCTTCTTCCTCCGGTGACAAGGTAGAATCCACACCGTGGAAGATCCCTGCAACGAGATGAGCGTATATTTATATAATACTCAAACAAACAATATATTTCATGATTCAAGAGCAGAGTCACTGAAGAAAAGATACTCCGAAACGTTGTAAACTAATCCAAAGAAAGATTAATAACTCAACAAACTTTACAAATAACTCCAAATGCCAAAAATAACTTCCAAACAACCTTAATGGAGTTGCCGGCTAAAAATCTCGTTTCACTGTTATGATCTATCAGTTTCCTCAGAGGGAGAAAAAAGGAATTATGTTTATATGACTCAAGATAGCTTAGTTGCTATTAAATCTAGTGGGGGGGAGGGGTAAGAAACTTCAAACAAAAAGAACACTCCCAAATACTGAGTGGTAATTATACTTCCTCTGGTGAGCTGCATTCCCTAGAAAAGACCCTGGTGTTGGGAAAGATGGAGGGCACAAGGAGAAGGGGACGACAGAGGATGAGATGGTTGGACAGTGTTCTCGAAGCTACTAACATGAGTTTGGCCAAACTGCGGGAGGCAGTGAAGGATAGGCGTGCCTGGCGTGCTCTGGTCCATGGGGTCACGAAGAGTCGGACACGACTGAACGACTCAACAACAACAACAAATGTTGTTGTTGTTGTTGTTGTTGTTCATAGAATCATAGAATCCTAGAGTTGGAAGAGACCAAAGGGCCATCCAGTCCAACCCCCTGCCAAGCAGGAAACACCATCAAAGCATTCCTGACAGATGGCTGTCAACACTTCTCTGAAGTCTCTCAGCCCCACTCACCTCACAGAGTGTTTGTTGTGGGGGAGGAAGGGAAAGGAGAATGTTAGCCGCTTTGAGACTCCTTCGGGTAGACGGGATATCAAATCCAAACTCTTCTTCTCTCTTCAGCATTCCTGACAGGAAGACTCCACCACACTCCTTGGCAGCAAATCCCTGTCACTTGTCAGGAAGTTCTTCCTAATGTTAGGTGGATCTTCTTTCTTGTAGTTTGAATCTGCCCCGTGTCCGCTTCTCTGGAAGAGAAAACAACCTTTCCCTCCTCTATATGACATCCTTTGATATATTTGAACTGGCTATCATATCACCCCTTAACCTTCTCTTCTCCAGGCTAAACATACCCAGCTCCCTAAGCCGTTCCTCATAAGCATCGTTTCCAAATTTGGCAGCAAATCCCACTTGTTGTTAATGCTGAAGAGGGCGGGGGCTGGGGCAAAAAGCAATGGCCCACCTAGTCCAGCATCCTGTTCTCACAGTGCCTGACCAGATGCTCGAAGGGGATGCCTGAAAGCAGGATTTGAGCAGGAGAGAAGCATAGTTTGCAGCAACCAGTATTCAGAGGCACTGCCACCTCCTGCTATGGAAGCAGAGCACAGCCATCATGACTAGTAGTCATCAATAGCCGTCTCCGTCATGAATTCATCCAATCCTCTTTAAATCCATCCAAGGTAGTGGCTATCCCTGCCTCCTGCTGGAGGGAGTTCCATAGCTGAACTATGTGCTCCATGAAGAAGTCAGAAGGCATTATTAGAGTTGTGTTAATATTGTGCTATCATTTAGTTGCGTTGTTGACACTAAACCTTCTTTCTGTTCAGCTGCATGAAGCATCGGACCTCCCCCACTTCGACCCTCATGCCGTGGAACAGACCACACTGCGAAGTAAGTTTAAAAATGATTTACTTACTTAATTGAGTTCACAGTCGTGCATTTTCCATTAAGCAACCGCAAAAGGGCAATGCAGGTAAAATATTTAGTTGAAATACAGCAAAAGCAGACTGCTAAGTTAAGAGCTAAGGAATGACTGCTTCTGTTGCATGCAAAGAACGAGAGAGAGAGAGAGAGAGAGAGAGAGAGAGAGAGAGAGAGAGAGAGAGAGATGAACAGGAAACAAGCTTTACTTTCTGCATTGCAGGGGATTGAACTAAATGGCCCCTTGGTGTCCCTCCCAGCTCCACAATTCTATTATACTATTATTCCTCTCAGAAGAAGAGGAGATGTGACCTCATTGAGCGTACTCTAACAATGAGAACTTTGTGGTCTTTAACCCCTTCATGTACTAACTAGCATTGTTAGGTTTGACGGCAAATCTCCCGCAATCGAAACTGCCCCCTACAAGCGGTGAACAGCATATTAATACCAAGAAAACAAAATAAAAACACAATAAACTACAGTAATAACTAAACTTTTGTGGCACACAATTTGGATCCTCGGGGGATCTGGATGTTGAAAGATGTCCCCGTGGAGATTCACTGTGACCCCCTCCTTACTGCCTTTCAGATGAAAAGTCAGAACCACTCTCCTTTGAACAGCCTCGTAACAATTATGCTGCTCTTTATAAATGACAGCTTGCTTTCAACATTTTCGTTTTAAAAACCATCCTTTTGATAATAACCCTGTTTTATTTCTTTCATTGCATTGTACATATATATATATATATATATATATATATATATATATATATATATATCTTCTAAGTGGCTCTGGGTCGTTGGATGTAGTGATATTAATATATATATATATTCTTCTAAGTGGCTCTGGGTCCTCGAGCAGGAGGAGGATAAATACTAATTTAATTTTTTCTAGTGTGATATTCAGACAACGCCACCCATACTGAGATACCCAGATGGGTGGATAAGGCAGATGAAAACGCTTGGCGTTTTGACATTACAATTGTCTGTAAGTACTTCATATACTTCATATACAGGAAACAGGTACCCTTTTAAAGGAAGCCTCGCTGCTGGAGGCTGTTATTTAATTGTGAATGACATTTCACTAAAAGCGTCCTGCTCGCCCCCAGTTTTTTTTTTATTTCCATGACAATGTAATGATTCAGAATCCACGGACCCTTTGCTGGATCGCACCTCGCCGTTTAAACACTGCAGCAAAGATGCAAGAGGTTATAAAGTCTCTGTGTGTTCTCCAAGCAGGTGTTTTGCTCCACTCAAAAGCTTTGTGGAGGTGGAAAATAGATCTGACCCACGTGTCAGTAACGGACAAAAAGGATCGGCTGGGTGCCTAGATTCAAAACACGAGGCTTTGCACAATCTCAAGTGGGAGAGAGCCCTCAGCCGAGTTAAAAACACTCTCAGAGTTAACCAGCAGCATGGCATAGAATGCAGGTTGTTAAATCTCTTTGCATATCCTGTTATATAATCATAGACTTGGAAGGACCCAAAGTATAATCTAGTCCAACCATCTGCAATACAGGAATATGCAGCAGTCTCATACAAGGAATGAGCCTACAACCTTGGTGTTATGAACACCAGGGGCGTAGCGAGCCGCTGGGCGCGGCAAGCCAAGCGGCACCCCTGGGGGGCGGGGCGTCGCTCCGCGCGCATGACATCATGACGCATGCGCACGGAGTGACGCCTCTTTCCATTCTCCGCGGGCTCCGCTCAGGGAGCGCGGCGGCTTTTTTTGCCGCTGCGCTCCCTGAGCGGAGCCGTCCCAGGGCATGGAGAGGGGTTGGACCAGCGAAGGGGGTGTCACTCCCCTCGCTGGCCCACCCCTCTCCTTTCCCTGCCGCCTGCGCTCCCTGAGCGGAGCCAGCCCCAGGGCATGGAGAGGGGCGGGCCAGCAAGAGGGGTGCCACCCCTCCTCGCTGGCCCGCCCCTCTCCATTTCCCGCCACCTCAGGGAGTGCAGCGGTGAAAAAAGCCGCTGAAAGGGAGCAAGCCCCCTCTTTCAGCGGCTTTTTTCGCTGCTGGCTGGAGGCGGGGATTGCGGGGGGCAGGGCCCCGCCCCAGTGTCAACCCCCCCCAGGGCGCTACCTGGGGCGGCCCGCCCCCCTTTCTCCGCCCCTGATGAACACCACACTCTAACACACTGAGCTATCCAGGTTGACGGAAATTGCTTGCCCCCTGTCTCTACCCCTCCAGCAATGAGCAGACCACACATTCTTAAGTAAGTTTAAAAGCTTTACTTACTAAATCTCAAGGTCTGATTCATGCATTGTTGTATGCAGCAGCAAAGAGAACACTGGTGCATTGCTCTTGGGTGCAAAATGCACAATGGTCTGAACTTCCTTTACATTAGCCAGGGAGTTAGAGTTCAGACATGTCCATCCTGGTGGATTACGCAGTGAGAAGAGAGGAAGGAAAGGAAATAGAAGCAGTTTCACTTCCTCCTTCATGGAGAAGAGAGGGGATTCCATAAAGAGGAAGAGGGCCAACACAGAGAGGGCCATGTCTTGTTGTCACCTTTGAAACCTTCCTTGGTGGTGTCACATAGAGAAGAGCCTCGGGTGATGATCTCAGGCTCTGGACTGGTTCATCTCAGGGAAAGTTGTTGGAAGCTTCCGGACAGGTTAAATAAAGTCCTTCTTCATGTAGCAGATAGTTAAACTTTGGAATTCACTCTCACAGGGGGCAGTGATGGCCACCAACTTAGAATCATAAACAGGACTGGACAAATTCATGGAGCAAAAGGCTCTCAATGTCTACTAACTACAACGGTTAGTAATAGTGGCCACCGAGACCATATAACACCAGTCCTGAAAGACCTACGTTGGCTCCCAGTACGTTTCCGAGCACAATTCAAAGTGCTGGTTCTGACCTTTAAAGCCTGAAATGGCCTTGGCCCAGTATACCCGAAGGAACCCCCATCGTTCTGCCCGGACACTGAGGTCCAGCTCCAAGAGCCTTCTGACAGTTCCCTCCCTGTGAGAAGTGATGTCACAGGTAACCAGGCAGAGGGCCTTCTCGGTGGTGGCGCCTGCCCTGTGGAACGCCCTCTCATCAGATGTCAAGGAAATAAACAACTACCTGACTTTTAGAAGACATCTGAAGGCAGCCCTGTTTAGGGAAGTTTTTAATGTTTGAATCTATCTTTTAATATTCTGCTGGAAGCCGCCAAGAATGGCTGGGGAAACCCAGCCAGATGGGCGAGGTATAAATATATTATTATTATTATTATTATTATTATTATTATTATTATTAGGGGTTTCCCATAATAGGCATCTGGTCAGAGGATGCTGGACTGGAGAGGCCATTGGCCTGATCCAGAGGTCTCTTCTCGTCTTCTTGTGTTCTTACATGGTGTCGCCCACTGCGCACCCTTGCCACAGATGCTCCAATCTATATCCAGAGTCTGAGGTTGGCAAAGGACGGGAGCCAGATGGCACCACTTAGGGGCCAGATTTGACCCAAAGGCCCACAGCTGCTGGCCCTGAGTGCCATTGAATTGGGGCTCGAAGGAAACTTAGAAAGTATTAACTCTGGATTAACCATGTAAACAAGTTGACGGTGACACTCTCGCCCGGTCAATTTTGGAATCAGAACAGGATGCCCTTAAGTTCTTTGCAGGCAGCTATACAATATTTGCTCTGCTCCAGCTGGCCACCAAAGGCTTTAAACTTCTGCTCCTGTTTTTCTCGCATTTTCTGTCAGTCATAATCTCTGGATTCCTCTCCCCCCGCCCCACCCCACCACCTTCGGCCATCTCAGCCGCATACCTTCCAAACTGCTGAAAACAACTCAGTGTTTGTGGAGCGCTCTGAGGTTCTTTGATGGGAGGACCAAGTTGGCTTCAATGTCCATTCGCCCCCTTTCCGGAAAATGCTGGCTGCATGGTTTGCGATATCAAATCGAGATCAGAGGCTTGGTTTCACAGGATCCATGCCATGCCCGCAAGATGAATACAAAAAAGATACCCCTGTGTTGCAAACTATAAGCAGGATATGAAAAAAGGCAACACGCGGACCAAATAATGTCGGGCGAAATGTTTCTTTATAATGTCAAATAATGTGCAGCGAAATTTCTTTATAATGTCAAATAATATGCCATGAAGACAGCATTCCGGATAAGTACACTGTTTGGGTGGAATCTTCTTCAGTTCATAACTATAAACCCACTGACTGTAATTCTCTTCTCCACTATTCTTCATTCCACCCTAAACGCTTTCGAGATAATTTGCCTTATGGTAAAACAGTGTACTTATCCGGAATGCTGTCTTCATTGCATATTATTTGACATTATAAAGAAATTTCGCTGCATATTATTTGTCATTATAAAGAAACATTTTGCCCTACATTATTTGGTCCATGTGTTGCCTTTTTTCATATCATGGACACAGTGGAGAGGTTTAGCTTGTTTACACTGAAGCTCATGGCCCCTGCATTTCTCCTGTCTTCTCCAGCCCGACCAATCCTTTGGGGAAGGGATGTAGCTCAGGAGAAAGAGCATCTGCTTTGCATGCAGAACTTCCCAGGTTTGATCCCTGGCATCTCCAGGAAACGTCCCTTGCTTGAAAAACGTAGAAAACTGCTGCCAGTAGATGTCCTGGCTCCCATCACGGGGCTCATATTTGAGAGCATGGAACAGATCTCCGTTGAGGCAGAGAAGATCATGCCTTCAGAGGAACAGGTGAGGGAGTTGGAGACGAGAAGAGTGAGAGGCAATATAGAAGAATAAAATCATGGAATTGTAGAGTTGGAAAGGACCTCCAGGATCACCAGTCCGACCCCGTGTAATGCAGGAATCTCAACTGGAGCGTCCATGACGGAAGACCATCCAACCTCTGCTTACAAACTTCCAATGAAGGAGATTCTAGATATGACAAGAGGAATGGTTGAGAGGGTTAGATATGTTTAACCTGAGAGGTTATAGGAGAGCCACCTTCAAATATCCGAAGGACCGTCACATGGAAGATAACAACAACAACAACAACAACAACAACAATTTTATTCTCTGTACCCTGCTGATCTGACTGGGTTGCCCCAGCCACTCTGGTCAGCTTCCAACATATACAAAACATAAAAAACTTCCCTATACAGGCCTGCCTTCAGATGTCTTCCAAAGCTTATATAGTTACTTATCTCCTTGACATCTGATGGGAGGGCGTTCCACAGGGTGGGTGCCACTACCGAGAAGGCCCTCTGTCTGGTTCCCTGTGGCTTCACTTCTCGCAGTGAGGGAAGCACCAGAAGGCCCTCAGAGTTGGATCTCAGTGTCCGGGCTAAGCAATGGGAGTGGAGACGCTCCTTAGGGTATACAGGGCCAAAGTCACTTTCTTCTCGTTTTCTCCTGTTCTGGAGGGTAGGACCCAGTCAGGGGTGTAGCAAGGGGGCGGGGGGGCCGGCAGCCCCCTGCTGGGGGTGACACTTCAGGCGGTGGCCCCGCTCCCTGGGCTTTTCAAATAATTTTTTTTAAAAAAAATTTAAAGGCTATTTTCGGCACTGCCGGGGTAGAGCCGCAGGGGCAGCCAGCCAGGAGGGGTGTCACCCCCCCCTCGCTGGCTGCCCCTGCGGCTCCACCCCGGCAGCGCCGAAAATAGTCCCCCCTTCCAGCGGCTTTTTTCACCGCGGCATGGAGGCAAGGGGTGGGCCAGCGAGGAGGGGTGCCACCCCCTCCTCGCTGGCCCACCCCTTGCCTCTATGCCAAGCTCCGCCGCTGGCTGGCTTGCGGAGCCGAAGCATGGAGAGGGGCGGGCCAGCAAGGAGGGACACCCCTCCTCGCTGGCCCGTCCCTCTCCCTGCCCCGACTTGCGCTCTGCCCCCGCCGGGTGGCAGTTTCAGGAGTCCCCCGAAGTCACCGCCTGGCACCCCCAGGGGTGGGGTGTCACGGCGCGTGCGTCATGACGTCATGACACACGCGCCGCGATGCCCTGCCCCCGGGGGTGCCTCTTGGCTTCCCTGCCCTGGGCAGCCAAGGGGTTAGAAACGCCCCTGGACCCAGTGGATTCCAATGACAAGAAAGGAGATTCCAACTAAATGCCAGGAAGAACTTTCTGACGGTAAGAGCTGTTCAACAGTGGAATGGACTCCGTCGGAAGGTTGTAGACTCTCCTCGATTGAAGGTTTTTCAACAGAGGTTGGGTGGGCTGTGAGGGCTTCTTGAGTTGTGATTTCTTCATTGCAGGGTATTGAACTAGGTGACTCTCAGGGCCCCTTCCAACACTACAGTTCAATGATTCTATGAAATTCCGCGTCAGCTGTAAATGCAAGAAGGGATTATAACCCAACTGAAATTGAGCAGGTATGGCCGTGAGCAGGTGTTTGGCCCAGACGGGAGAAGAAAGGGGATTCCCATCCATTTGTTCTGATCTCCTTGGAGGAAGGGCTGGTTGATATCAGCAGACAAGCAAATGAACTTAGCAAAAAGTGAAATGAGAATATATCACAGCCGACAAGGCGCCAGTGGGAGCCATGCCACGTTGGACGTGCCAACATTTAGAAATACTCGATTCAGGAGGAAGGGGAAGACACTGCAGATGTTTCCTTCTTGTGGCTGCCGTCATGTCACCCCAGGCCTTTGATGTTTGTGTGAATGTGAGAAAAATCAATGTTTGTGAAGGAGGGAGGGAGAGGGCAGGGAAGAGTCCCAGACCTGATGGATTTTGCAAAGCAGCCAAGAGGCCCCAAGTCCGAAAAAGAGAGAGAGAGAGACAGAGAGAGAGAGATGTCTTTGGCTGTGGAAACCGAGGTTTGAAATGCAGATCTTCGTCCAAATCCCGCCAAGATCAAAGGAAAACCTGCTGCTCGCTCCAGCAAGAAATGGGGATGTTTTCGAGCATGGCTTGGGACGTAAAGGACAACTTGACCCCTGTGGCTGCTGGAAGGCAGAGCACAACCAAACCCGAGGCTTCATTTTGGGCCCGAGCAGAGTCCCTGCCACAAATGACGGATCTCTGGCTGGCTTGCTGCAAGCTTGTTTCTGCCGCAGTCCCGCTGCTTGCTTAATACTTGAGTTATTTACAGCGATGATTGGCTGGCCTTTCCGAGAGAGAAACCACCCACGGCAGGGAGCAAAATGTAATAATGGCAGGACACAGGGGTGCTGAAAACGGCAGCGAAAGGAAGGCGAGATCATGCAGAATGCTGCAGCACGATTGCTGACAGGAGGAGGGTCTTGTCAGCATATCGTGCCTGTGCTCAGAGCAGGGTCGCCAACTTGGGCCCCACGTTATAGGTGCCAACAGAAGTCAGGTTAGCAGCGCTTAGCTCTGCAAATGTGCTACAAGTCATGCCATAAAACTTATATATTGCATTTTTCCGTGTATAAGACTATGTCCCCCCCCAAAAAAAATTAAGTTTCAAATTGGGGGTCGTCCTATACGTGAAATGTTTAAAATATTAATTTCTTAATTTTCGGCTCAAAAAATAGGGGTCGTCTTATACATGGGGGCATCTTATAGACGGAAAAATCCGGTACCTCTAGATTGGAAAAAACAACAACCCTCAAAGCAGTTCACAAAATGAAGAATGTGGGAATGTTCAGGGTGACAGGCGAGGATATATTGTTTATTAATATCCTTCCTAACTTGCGCTAGCAAGTTCCTTTACTTAGCAGAGTTACATTCCCCTTTTTACATGCACAGCAGATAGCTGGTTGCAGGCTCGTGTGAGCCTCTCACTATTATACAATTCAGTCTGTCTCAGATTGAATTGTACATTCCTGGTAAGTTCCCTTGAATCCCTCTTAAAAGAATAAAGATGCCACAATCTTATTCAAAGTCAATAAAAGAAGTTTACTCACATCAGTTCACAGTTGGATTCCTGAAGGCAGACTTAGTTACAAATATGTACACGTGGATCTACCCCATATAGGGGAATAACCCCAGTGCTTCTGCTAGCAGAGAGCTAGCAGAGCAGTCCTATCTAGAAGCTGGTCAAACGAAGAAGGAAGTCAAAAAGAGGGAGGTGTGCTGCGTAACTTTTGTTACCTGGACAGGTGAGGTCACGCCCACCTTCTATCACATGAAAAGGAAGGATGCTCCAGCCAGGAGGAACAGGAAGTTTCGACTGGCTGGACCAAACATTCCCTTGCATGTCCACTCTAGGAAAACAAGTAATGTTGTACCTGACTGCCTCTCATGGATCACATCCCACAAAGAAAACCATAACTTCTTTAGTCAAAGCAATCAAAACGTTCCGAAAAGGTTAAAAGCAGCAATAAACTATAAAGGCATCACCATTTTAGATATCTGGGTAAAGGTAAAGGTAAAGGTACCCCTGACCATTATGTCCAGCTGTGGACGACTCTGGGGTTGTGCCGCTCATCTCGCTTTACTGGCTGAGGGAGCCAATGTTTGTCCACAGTTTTTCTGGGTCATGTGGCCAGCATGAGTAGGCCGCTTCTGGAGAACCAGAGCAGTGCACGGAAACGCCATTTACCTTCCCGCCGAGCGGTACCTATTTATCTACTTGCACTTTGATGTGCTTTTGAACTGCTAGGTGGGCAGGAGCTGGGACCGAGCAACGGGAGCTCACCCTGTCATGGGGATTCGAACCGCCAACCTTCTGATCAGCAAGCCCTAGGCTCTGTGGTTTAACCCACAGCACCACCCGCGTCCCCTAGATATCTGGGTAAAGGTATAGGGACTCCTGACCATTAAGTCCAGTCATGTCCAACTCTGGGGTTGCGGAGCTCATCTCATGTTACTGGCCGAGGGAGCCAGCATACAGCTTCTGGGTCATGTGGCCAGCATGACTAAGCCGCTTCTGGCAAACCAGAGCAGTGCACGGAAACGCCGTTTACCTTCCCGCTGGAGCAGTACCTATTTATCTACTTGCACTTTGACGTGCTTTCAAACTGCTAGGTGGGCAGGAGCAGGGACCGAGCAACGGGAGCTCACCCCATCGCGGGATTCGAACCACTGACCTTCTGATTGGCAAGCCCTAGGCTCTGTGGTTTAACCCACAGCGCCACCCGCATCCCTAGATATCTGGGTAGATGTGTGTAAACAGAAATGTTTGAAGCAGGAGCCAAAAAGAGTACAAGTGAAGACACCTGCCTGGTGTCCCTACACTAACGGATCAATTTCTTACAAATGCAGAGCAGGTAGTGTGTGGCACCTGGAAGAGGAGCAGTTCTGCAGGAAAAGAGCCATGTGGGGAAAACAAACCTCTCATTTCTTTTGATCGCATTTCCTGAAGCTTCTGTAATTGATGTCATCATCATGCACCTGTTTTTAAAGAAGGAAGAGGGTCAATAACGTCCGGCAGAAAGCATAAAATCAATATAGCTTCAGGCAGCAGGGCTGGCATTGCCCTCACTTTATCAGATATAACCACTGGAAGGAAATGCAGGATCTGGCTGGTTCTGGAGACTGAGTTCCCAGGAGCTTTGGCTAAAGGTCAGCGTCTGGGTTCCTTTGCCCTTTTATTACTTAATGATATCATTATATACCAGCTTATTTACAAGGCTGACTTGCGGCACTAGGTGGGATCAAACAGCAGAAGATCTAGCAAAATGTGTCTGTTTCAGATTCAGAGGGCTCACAGGACACAATCTTACTCTTTGCAATAACAAAACAAAATGGTACAACCCATGCATGCTTACTTGGAATAAAATCCTGCAGAATTCAGTGAGGCTGTTTCTTGCATATGTGTGTTTTAGGATTGTAGCTTTACTGTACTGTACATAGAAAAGGTAATTGTTCTGTACATAGAAAACTAGATGTTGGGGAAAGGGTGCTCCTCCTAGCTTCTTTTTGACATACCAGTATTATTTCTCTGAATAAGGAAAACAAAAACAAAAAAACTGAGTGGTGAAAAGATGCCTTGGGCATAGGGCGATGGCCTCTCCCCCCGCCATCCTCTGCCTTTTGGTGTCCCATCCTCCAATAAGGGAAAAGTTGAGCGATGACTGACAGGAGAACAACAGACAGCTGCAGCATGGGTGGAGCTGCTGAACGATCTTTCAGTACCCTTCGAAGGGTAAAAACATGGCTCAGAAGTACACTGTGATCACTAAAAGTCAGCATGGGTTTCTGAAAAATAAGTCATGTCAGACCAATCTGATCTCATTTTTTGACAGAATTACAAGCCTGGTAGATGAAGGGAACGCTGTGGATGTAGCCTATCTTGATTTCAGCAAGGCCTTTGACAAGGTGCCCCATGATGTTCTTGTAAAGAAGCTGGTAAAATGTGGGCTAGACAATGCTACCATTCAGTGGATTTGTAACTGGCTGACTGACCGAACACAAAGGGTACTCATTAACGGCTCCTCTTCATCCTGGAGAGAAGTGACTAGTGGGGTGCCACAGGGTTCTGTCTTGGGCCCAGTCTTATTCAACATCTTTATCAATGACTTGGATGATGGGCTTGAGAGCATCCTGATTAAGTTTGCAGATGACACCAAATTGGGAGGGGTGGCTAATACCCCTGAGGACAGGATCACAATTCAAAATGACCTTAACAGATTAGAGAACTGGGCCAAAGCAAACAAGATGAATTTTAACAGGGAGAAATGTAAAGTACTACACTTGGGCAAAAAAAATGAAAGGCACAAATACAGGATGGGTGACACCTGGCTTGAGAGCAGTACATGTGAAAAGGATCTAGGAGTCTTGGTAGACCATAAACTTGACATGAGTCAACAGTGTGATGCAGCAGCTAAAAAAGCCAATGCAATTCTGGGCTGCATCAATAGGAGTATAGCATCTAGATCAAGGGAAGTAATAGTACCACTGTATTCCGCTCTGGTCAGACCTCACCTGGAATACTGTGTCCAGTTCTGGGCACCACAGTTCAAGAAGGATACTGACAAGCTGGAACGTGTCCAGAGGAGGGCAACCAAAATGGTCAAAGGCCTGGAAACGATGCCTTATGAGGAACGGCTTAGGGAGCTGGGTATGTTTAGCCTGGAGAAGAGAAGGTTAAGGGGGATATGATAGCCATGTTCAAATATATAAAAGGATGTCATATAGAGGAGGGTGAAAGGTTGTTTTCTGCTGCTCCAGAGAAGCGGACACGGGGCAATGGATTCAAACTACAAGAAAGAAGATTCCACCTAAACATTAGGAAGAACTTCCTGACAGTAAGAGCTGTTTGACAGTGGAATTTGCTGCCAAGGAGTGTGGTGGAGTCTCCTTCTTTGGAGGTCTTTAAGCGGAGGCTTGACAGCCATCTGTCAGGAATGCTTTGATGGTGTTTCCTGCTTGGCAGGGGGTTGGACTGGATGGCCCCTTGGGGTCTCTTCCAACTCTATGATTCTATGATTCTATTCTATGATCCACTTCCTCCTTCTGCCTGCCAAGATTCCTTGGGGGAGTTGATTCAGCTCCCCAATCGCCTACTGAAATATCTCCTGCTTGCCTCCAGCTTCTCTGAGAGGCTGTCCACGCTCTGCATCCTGACTTGACTTCAGTGAAGGGACCAGAGGTGGAGTCACGATGAGACAGACTCCTAACTGTGAGCCCCGTCGGCCTGGCCCGAGAGGCATCAATGCAGGTATTTGGGGAGGTTTTAACGAGACCTTCCTCCTAATTAAAAGGTCCGTGGGGAAGATCTTCCTGGACCTCAGTCCTATAGCAGAAGCCAGTACTGATCCTGGCAAGCGTTCCTCGGGGGGGCGGGGGGCGGTGAGTACGTCAGTAGCTCAGTTGGAACGAAGCCCTCTGTGTCCAAAGTGAGCATCAATTCATATTATTTATTTGAGACCAATTGTTCATAATATGATTTTTCAAAAAGCCTATTGGTTTTAAATTCCATTAACAGTGATAAACGGAGAGCCCTCTGCAGAAAAAGTGCAGGTTAATCTGTCAGAGCGATTTGCAAAATGGGTACCGCTGAAAACCACTGGCAATATTTGCGTAATGTCGGTTCCTTTATTTCCCTGAATACTGCCATTAAGGGGAATGTGCTTTAAACAAAACAAAACAAAAACCTCAAATTTTATGGAGATGGTATTGTACAGCTCAGTTCAAAAAAATAATAATTGATGGTTTAAAACTGAAGCAATGTTAGGAGATGTACTGTATGTCACAGACGGCAGGCAAGTCTCGTGGGACATTAGTAGAATTAAATGTTTTGGAATGCATTGGAAAAGATAAAGAGGCTTTCATTCATGTGTGTGTGTGTGTGTGTGTGTGTGTGTGTGTGCGTGTGTAAAAGGGGTGGATGTTTGTTCGTAACAGCCTTTCTCCTAAACCGCTGGACCGATTACGCTCAAAATTTCACACAACATTACGTGGGTATAGGGGAAGGTTCTTAGCCAGGTGGATCGCGGAAAAAACACACCTAACACACCTAAAATGGTGGATTTGTGCCAGCCAATGAGCAGCTCCTAGCTGTTCCTCTCCAACATCCAATCAACAAACACCTCAACTACCTGCGTCCAGCCAATGAGCAGCTCCTAGCCGTTCCTCTCCAACATCCAATCAACAAACACCTCAACTACCTGCGTCCAGCCAATGAGCAGCTCCTAGCCGTTCCTCTCCAACATCCAATCAACAAACACCTCAACTACCTGCGTCCAGCCAATGAGCAGCTCCTAGCCGTTCCTCTCCAACATCCAATCAACAAACACCTCAACTACCTGCGTCCAGCCAATGAGCAGCTCCTAGCCGTTCCTCTCCAACATCCAATCAACAAACACCTCAACTACCTGCGTCCAGCCAATGAGCAGCTCCTAGCCGTTCCTCTCCAACATCCAACCAACAAACACCTCAACTACCTGCATCCAGCCAATGAGCAACTCCTAGCCCCTCCTCCTCTTCTCCAACATCCAATCAACAAACACCTCAACTACCTCAGTCGTAGGCTACCTTTTGCCGTCACCAGCCTCCATTTTTTCTGCCGTCGCCGCCTCCAGCCTCTAACGGTCTACCCTCAAGTCTTATGATGCAACAGAAACTCAACAAAAAACCTTCTCAGTCCTTTCTTGCCAATTCCAACACAACGTTCCATCGCCATGCACAACTCTTCCTAAGTACTTCAGTTCTACAAAGAACACACATTTCTAACGTAAGAACCTTAAAAAGGGAGAAACAAATTATTAAACAACAAAAAAGAAGCAAAAGCATAGAAACATTGACAAACCTTCGACGAAACTACTACTTAACCCAAAACCACAACATCACAGTCTATTTCTATTTCATAATATGTGTAACAACCAATTCAATAATTCAACTATTCAACTATTCAGTCACAGCAAGGCGTGGCGGGTCAGCTAGTAGAATCATAAAATTGTAGAATGGGGAGGAATCCAAAAGGTCCTCTAGTCAAACCCCCGGCAGATTGTGGGAATGTTGTGGATACTAGGAGAGGAGAGGAGAGGAGAGGAGAGGAGAGAGAGGAGATAGATAGATAGATAGATAGATAGATAGATAGAGAGAGAGAGAGAGAGAGAGATAGATAGATAGATAGATAGATAGATAGATAGATAGATAGAATAAATATTACCCTTCCTCACCAACGCTAGTGAGCTGATAGCAGAGAACATTCCCCTGTATATTGCAGGAAGCTAGTAGGTAGATTCGTTTGAATCTCTTTACAGTGGTACCTTCGTTTAAGAACAGCTTAGTTTATGAACAACGTGGATTAAGAACGCTGCAAACCCGGAAGTAGGTGTTTTGGTTTGTGAACTTTGCCTTGGAAGCAGAACATGTTCCGCTTCCTGTTGAGTGTAAATTGAGTCCCCCGCTGCTATGGGAAAGCACGCCTTGGTTTAAGAACGCTTTGGTTTAAGAACGGACTTCCGGAACGGATTAAGTTCGTAAACCAAGGTACCACTGTACTTAAGCAATCCAATCTGGCTTGTCCAGATTGGGTTTGTTCCCGGTAAATCCCCTTTGTTCCCTCTTCAAAAGAATAAAGACACAACAGTCTTCTCTTAAAAGTGACAAGAAGTTTACTTACATTCAGTTCACAGTAGGTTCCCTGGTGGCAGGCTTTTAGCTTGTGGTTACAGAAGAGAGTTTGAGTTCATCCCATATGGGGATTGAGCACACCAAGAACACCAAGAGCAAGAAGAGTTGAAGAGAGTAAGGGTCAAGAGAAAGATGGCTGTGTGACTGGCCCTTTTATGGGGTCTCCCAGGGTCAAAACCATCTACCTGATCCCACGCAGGGGGAGGATGTTCCAGACAGGTGTGACAGGAAGTCCTCCTGGCTGGAGCAACATTTCTCTGCGTGTCTACTCTGGGAAAACAGGAAATGTTGTATTGGACTGCTTTCTGTGATGTCACATCCCACAAACATGGGAAAAAATTACATGCTAAACTGTTATTATTTTTAAGCAAGATACAACAGGGATAGGAAACTGTATTCTAGATGGGCCAGATCCAGCCTCCCCACCACTCTTCTTGGATTCCATAGAATTGTGGAGCTGGAATGGATCCTGAGGGTCATCTCATCCAACCCCCTTCAGTGCAGGAATCTCAGCACACTGTCACCCATCCAACTCAAAACCACAACAGACCCTGCTTAGCTTTGCAAGTGTGCTAGCAGTTTTGTCACTGCACCACTAGGAGGACATGAAAAACACCATCTCGGTATGCTCTTGAGGAACACATTTGTTTTGAAAGCAACAAGAACGCATCAGTTTCCATGCACTTACTTGGTGTTTTTTTTTAAATATCTGACAATTTGAAGCACGCACAGAGAAAGGCGCAACCTTCCCAACTTTGGCTCCAGTTTCCATGAAGACAAAACCAATATTTCCAGTAGATCCAAAACTTGATCAAATGTTCCCTGCTGAATGCGAGTGTTTCGGTTCCAAGTGTCAATATTCATCTTTTAATCGGTTTTTAAAGGACATCTTAAAAATAACACAAAATGCGCTTTCTCAACACAAGACAGCATGTTAATTCCAAACTCGGCATGAATGCTACAAAACCTGTTCTATCAGATAAATTAGATAAACACAGACATCCCAGACATTTGACACCGAGGAGAATCTTGAAAATTATACGTGGTCTTGCCAAGCCAAATACCCCTGCCTGTCTAGAGTGTCTGAGAAAACAATTAATCAGCAAAAAATTGCTTTTTCTCTACTGTGGGTTCAGTAATGAAGGCTTTCAAGGCTGCTGTTTATTAGCCCATCAAACCCAACTGGCTTGGCATCACCAAGGTGGAGAGGAATTTATGGTTCTAGTTTGTTCGGCAGCATTCGGCTGGGGCTTTGAGCTTTCCGAAACAGATTAAGACGGAGTGGACCTGCAGAAAGAAAGGATGGTTGAGGCTGGATTAGCCATTGCACAAAAAAAAGCACATGCTGAGAGCATCAAGGGAGGGGAGCCACTGTTTCAAAATTGTGTTGGAAGTGTAAAGAGAAGGAGGGTACTTTTTACCATATGTGGTGGTTGTCAGGAGATGTCCTACTCACAAGTAGAACCCTGGCAGAGACACATGCCCAACTGGCATGTTCTTTCCCTCCTGGGCGATCGTTCGGGAGTTTCTCAAGCATTCTTCAGCTCGAACACCACAGCGACTGATGTGGGAAGACATCGGCACACTTACGGATCAGCAGAGTTTTGCTCAGCTTGCGTAATAAATGACCCTATTCCTTTAAGAAACTACCCTCAGTCAGGTATATAAACCATGAACCAGCAATTACCAGTAGCAGTCTTGATCGTGTATCTGTAGAAGCATGTTGTAGGAGCCTGTGTGGCTTCATTCTTTCAAATTAATGAGTTTTGTTAGGTTTTTTCCCCCCACACCGTTTAGGTTAGCTAACCTGAGTTCAATTTATATTAAACAGTTTGGGAGGAATTCCCCCTACTGCTCTTGAGTATTCAAGGCTGTTTTTGCAGCCTCGAAAGCCTTTTTCATTTTCCTATAGTCTCTAGAATTAATTTCCCTCTGAGGAAACGGACTACATCCAGTGAAACGAGAAAAGAGCCAGCATCTCGTTAGGGTTTTCAGTTTGATTTATAAGTTATATATATTCTTGTTTAACTCGTCACATAGCTATTTAGGGGTACTCACCCCGAATTTTTTGGATTGGAGTTTAGTTTAGTTTGGGTTTATATCTGTATAGTATCTCCATTTGTCACAGCTGAGTTCTTTATACTTTTTTGGTCTTGCATAACAAACCTCAGCAACACAGCATTTTGGCTAACCTACTTTATTTACATATAAACACACATGGAGCACTGCAACATGGCTCCCTCTCTCTCTTCTGGCATCAGACAGCAAAGAGAAAGGACAAAGGACAATAGTCCCACTTCAGGAAACACAGTAAGACGAACACCCTGTCTTCCGTCACATCCCATTCTCTGGAATCAAAACACATACCCAGTCCTGTGATAGACAACAAACCCATGACTGCACATGGCGAATGAAACTCCAACAGTGGTCAAGTACATTGGAAAAGGCTTTCTGGGAAACGATATATAATGAACTAAAGAAAATGTTTTAAAATGCATTTGTTAAAACAAACCAGAAGCCTTCTCACTAGGTATAATAGGTGAAGAGTTACCAAGAGAAGATAAAAGACTTTTGATGTATGTAACGATGGCAGCGAGAATGCTACCAGCCCGGAGATGGAAGGAAGGAGAAGTACCAACAAAAGAAGGATGGCAGACGAAACTGATGGAGTACGCAGAGATGGCGAAACTGACGGGGAAGATCTGAAACCAGGAAGATCAAGTATTTTCCTAAAGGCGGGAATAAATTTGTAATTTATTTAAAAGACCGCTGTAGACAGTTAAAATCTTTGGCAGGGATGTCATGACACTAGTGATGTGGAATTATTTATAGTAACTGTGGTTATATAATAGATGGATAAAACCGCAAAAGATGCAGCAAATTTAAACTTAAACATGGAACCCATGGAGGAAGGGAAGGAGGTCCGAAGGTTCAAAAGAACCTTGAATTTTAATGTTTGAAAGGGTTATGTTTTATATGTATGAAATGATCAAAAACCCAATAAAAATATTTTTTTGAAAAAAAAAAAGGAAAGGGAGCTGCTGCAAGGCACAGGTCACATGGCACTTATATATGGGCTCTTAGATACCCCATAAAGGAAAGAAAGCAGTTTTTTTTCTGATAACACCTCCCTTTGGGAAGCAGCCCTATGCCGGGAGGAGGGGGACTGACGCAGACACCCACTTTCCAGGACTGCCAAACACCATTTTGCTACCTTTCAGCAAAAGCCCTAAATGAAATAACACCGTTCTCCTCTGCGACAGAGAACAATGTTTATATGAGCTGTGCCGATCAGCTCTTGGTGGGGTTTACAGGAAGTTTGTCAGGCAGTTAAAACCGACATGGGTGGTTTTCGATTTGCGGCTGGGGGGGGGAGGACATCAATATTGAGACACCCGTTAAATGGCAGTATTATTAAATTGTTGAGGTTTGAAACGAGCCTCGTGATGGGAACTCAGAGGGGGAAACAGGGCAAGGAGATTGTGCAATATTTAAAGGAAAAACAAGGTTTGTCAAGAGCCCCACGCCGCAAAGAAGAAAAGGTTGTGTGTTGTACATCATGCATTTGAAACACCTGGCTTTCCCCAATGAATCCTGGGAACCGTAGCTTGCCTCTCGCCGAACTATAACTCCTTGCACCCTTCGCAATGCTATAATTCCCATTTTCAAGATGGTTATTCACACCTCAAGGTGACAGCGCCACATTCTTCATGCCTAACACTAGTTGCGAATCATTTCCCCTGGGCTGAGACATTTAGTTAGGTAAAGGTAAAGGGACCCCTGGACATTAGGTCCAGTCGCGGACGACTTCGGGGTAGCAGCGCTCATCTCGCTTTATTATTATTATTATTATTATTATTATTATTATTATTATTATTTAGATTTTAACATTGTATTTTAACATTCTGTTGGAAGCCGCCCAGAGTGGCTGGGGAAACCCAGCCAGATGGGCAGGGTATAAATAAATTATTATTATTATTATTATTATTATTAGCTGAGGGAGCCGGCGTACAGCTTCCGGGTCATGTGGCCAGCATGACTAAGCCACTTCTGGCGAACCAGAGCAGCGCACGGAAACGCCGTTTACCTTCCCGCTGGAGTGGTACCTATTTATCTACTTGCACTTTGATGTGCTTTCGAACTGCTAGGTTGGCAGGAGCAGGGACCGAGCAACGGGAGCTCACCCCATCGCAGGGATTTGAACCGCCGACCTTCTGATCGGCAAGCCCTAGGCTCAGTGGTTTAGACCACAGCACCACCTGCCACCGTTGATATGTTTAGCCACCTTCAAATATCTGAGGGGCTGTCATGGAAGATGGAGCGAGCTCCAGAGGCGAGGACCTGGAGTCCTGGACGCATGGATTCATGGGCATTTAGTTAGGAGTGTGCTAACGGCTTCTCTAAAAGAGCCGACTGTTCTTTTCTTTTAATAATAATAATAATAATAATAATAATAATAATAATAATAGAGTTAAACCCCCAACTGGAAACTTGTGATCTGCTCCATAAGGTTTGCTTTCCGGACCCTTGACCGCCTTGACTGCCTTCCTATGTTGAGCATATGCCATAGAGTGGGCCCTTCCTGCAGCCCCAACACCCCCACAGAATTAGCCAAGGAGGGAAAGGGTATGAGGAAGGCCAAATCCACACCAGGGAGGGTGGGGCAAGCTCTGCGGCCTGGAAGTATGGGCTCAGGGGCTTCCTAGACCATGCATAGGCAAACCTGGCCCTCCAGATGTTTTGGGACTACAACTCCCATCATCCCTGACCACTGGTCCTGTTAGCTAGGGATCATGGGAGTTGTAGTCCCAAAACATCTGGAGGGCCGAGTTTGCCTTCGCCTGTCCTAGACCTTTCCGGAGTTGAGTAAGTGTTTCCAAGGACTGTGGTTGGATGAGAGATGGTTGGGTGACTGGAGGGTCAGTAGTTGGTTGACCAGAGAACGAAGCAGCCAAAATGGTGTATTTCCCCCCTATATATTTTGCATTCTAATGGAGAGCTCTCGCAGAATCACGGCACCAGGCCCTGTAATGCGTTCCTGAATCTAAAGCTTGCCCAACTGGGAATTTGACACGAGCCTCCATATTGAATCCCTCAAGGGAATTTTCTCCCATGTTAACTTCCGCTTAATTCAGTCATGGGGTCACGGGTTCGAGCCCCACGTAGGGCAAAGGATTCCCGCATTGCAGGGGGTTGGACTAGACTGCAGGGGTCAGAAACCTACTTCAGCCGTGGGCCAGTCCACCGTCCCTCAAACCATGTGGGGGGCTGGACTATATTTGGGGGGGGGGTGAACAAATTCCTATGCCCCACAAATAACCCAGAGATGCATTTTAAATAAAAGCACACATTCTACTCATGTAAAAACACCAGGCAGGCCCCACAAATAACCCAGAGATGCATTTTAAATAAAAGGACACATTCTACTCATGTCAAAAACACCAGGCAGGCCCCACAAATAACCCAGAGATGCATTTTAAATAAAAGGACACATTCTACTCATGTCAAAACACCAGGCAGGCCCCACAAATAACCCAGAGATGCATTTTAAATAAAAGCACACATTCTACTCATGTCAAAACACCAGGCAGGCCCCACAAATAACCCAGAGATGCATTTTAAATAAAAGGACACATTCTACTCATGTAAAAACACCAGGCAGGCCCCACAAATAACCCAGAGATGCATTTTAAATAAAAGGACACATTCTACTCATGTAAAAACACCAGGCAGGCCCCACAAATAACCCAGAGATGCATTTTAAATAAAAGCACACATTCTACTCATGTAAAAACACCAGGCAGGCCCCACAAATAACCCAGAGATGCATTTTAAATAAAAGGACACATTCTACTCATGTAAAAACACGCTGATTCCCGGACTGTCCGTGGGCCAGATTGAGAAGGCGATTGGGCCACAACCGGCCCATGGGCCTTAAGTTACTTACCCCTGAACTAGAGGGACCCCCATGGTCCCTTCCGATTCTACGATTCTACGATTCGTTGACTTTGCTTGCATGTTACAAAAGCATTGGGGCATAGCGAAAGTGGAGCTCGAGACAAATTGGGAGGTCAAGTTTGCTTTTAAAAAAAAAACAATCTCTCCTCTCTCATTCTCCCCCTCTCCTCCCGCTTCCTCGGCGGGATCTCACCCAACAAGATGTCAGCGCCCTCCTCCCCGGGGCAGAGAGGTGCCGAAGCATCATTGCACAGGAATCCTCAGTCTTGCCCTCCCCCCCATCAGATGTCGGCCGATGGAAAGGGGGCGCTGAGCCCCAGTGACTCAGAGAAGACCTTCCATTCTCATTAGAGTTGATGGAGAAGGAGGCCTGTCTCGCATATTGCCACAGCGAAATGTATCATGCTCTAAACATGCGGCTCGGCGGAGTGATTGAGAACAATACCAGAGGGAGGTCATAAATCGACAATCTGTGCGGGGTTGCCAGAAACAACGACCTTATTTCTATGTACCAAGTGAGGCTCTATTCAAACTCTATTCTGCCCTGGTCAGACCACACCCGGAATATTGTGTCCAGTTCTGGGCACCACGATTTTAAAAGGGTGTTGACAAGCTGGAACGTGTGCAGAGAAGGACAACCCAGGTGGTCAAGGGTCTGGGAGCCACGATAGAACTAGCTTGTTTTCTTCAGCTCTGGAGGGTAGGACTCGAACCAGTGGCTTCAGTTTCTACAAGAAAGGAGATTCCAATTGCCTCAGATCCAAATCAGTTCCGTTAAAAACAAGGCTCTGTCTCCCACTGTTGCAGAGAATATATTTTAAAAGTCTGTAACTGGTTCTCCTTTTTACAAAAGTGGGTGAAATTTGCAGGCTTGGGGGTCTCTCCTGAGTTGGTTAAAAGTAAAGGGACCCCTGACCATTAGGTCCAGTCGCAGACAACTCTGGGGTTGCGGCGCTCATCTCGCTTTACTGGCTGAGGGAGCCGGCGTACAGCTTCCGGGTCATGTGGCCAGCATGACTAAGCCGCTTCTGGCAAACCAGAGCAGCGCATGGAAACGCCATTTACCTTCCCGCCGGAGCGGTACCTATTTATCTACTTGCACTTTGACGTGCTTTCGAACTGCTAGGTTGGCAGGAGCAGGGACCGAGCAACGGGAGCTCACCCCGTCGCGGGGATTCGAACCGCCGAGCTTCTGATCAGCAAGCCCTAGGCTCTGCAGTTTAACCCACAGCACCACCCGTGTCCCCCCTGAGTTGGTTAAGCCCCCCCACAAAAAAATAGCAATCTGATTCTGACAGCTTTGTATAGGGCACCTTTAAATTTCAGTTATTATTTTTTTAAAGGCTATTGAAAATACTTTTAAACAAATCTGGGGGAATTGGATATGACTGGCAGCCGTGATTGCTCGTCCTGAAGCCTGCTAAATTTCAGAACAATAGCTGCAGCGATTTTCCTGCAAGCTTCCACTTTCCAGGTGCGTTATAGAAGAATCACTCAACCTCTGCTAGAGCTTTGTGGGCAATTGGTCTCAAAATTGCTGACATGGGAGATGCACCCCCCCCCCACCCGCCCACACCTGCTGTGTCTAAGCTACCTGACAAGCAAATAGGTCTATCCATAGATTTTTGTGCCTGGAGTCTTTAGAGTTGTTTGGTGGGAAGAACAGAAAAACACTCATTTTCCTACCTGTGGGTTTGTTTCTGGTAGAATGAAATGGCCTCCAATTCAATAGGTGTCCCAGGTGGAAATGCAAAGCATTTTTTGGCCTGTGTTCAGGCGCTACCTGGTGCATAGCAGGTTGGACATAGAAGAGAGCGTGCCGCCTGGGGTGGAGCTCTCTCCCCGCACCCCTGTTCCTCCGCCAGTGTGCAACACTAATGTCGCACAACAAATGAAGCTGATCTGTAGAAAATGCAACTTGAAAAAAGAGACAATGCACGTATTTTTGTAAACTAAGAAACCATGAATAACAACACATTTTTAAAAAATTCAACAGTGGCATTGCTCCATCTCCTCGATCGTTTTCCGAACCTCTTTCAACTCTACGTTGTCCTTTTTGTGGCGAGACAACCAGAACTGAGCACAGTGTTCCAAACGCAGACACATCATAGATTTGCATAACGGCATTCATGATCCTGGCAGTTTTATCTTCAGATCCCTTCCTACTCAACATCGCATTAAAGAATCTGCCTTTTTCACAGTCCCTGCCACACCGAGTTAACGTTTCTTACTCTGACCCCAAGATCTCATCCCTGGTCTGTCACCACTGGTTCAGAGTATATATGTGAAATATACTTGGAGTCAAGTGTGAATTTCATGCTCTTTATTCAGCTCATAGTAGCAAGGAATGAGTCTTTCCCCAAAACGTCTGCTATATGTTGTAGCGTGGGGTTAGTGATTTCAGTAAGTGATTTCAGCTTTCTGACATAGCAGGCAGGAGACAGCTTCTTCATGTAACACTCTTTATTCAGGCAAACAAGACTGGAGACTGAGGAGAGGGAAGCTACATTTATAGGGACAGAAGACTGGCTAGAAAGGATACATTTTGGAGGGAACAATCTCAAGCAATCACAAAGCTGCCTTTTGGTGGGAACCAATAAGACTGAGGATCCAAATGCAGCAACTTGAATGAACCAATAGTAGCTGTTCCTTCTGGAACAGAAAGGCAGTTACTTTACCCTAATGCGAATACAGACAATAGTAATACAGATATAAAAACCATTGAATCAACACACAACACTATATATACATTATTTACACAATGCGCCCCACGTGATTGGCTAATTCCGGGCTAGTCCTGTAGGCCAATCAGGTTGCGGATTCACTTCCTCCAGGAGCCTGATTGGCTGCTCTTGCAGGCCAATCAGGTCGCTGATTCACTTCCACCTGGAGCTGGATTGGGTGGCTCCTGCGGACCAATCAGACTGCTGCATTCTGGATCCTATTGTTCTTGGACAAATCAGGCTGCTGCATTCTGGATCCTATTGTTTTGGGGATTCAGCTCAGTACATAACAATATGTGAAATTAACTGATTTATTTTTGGCCTTAGCCCTTTGTTGTTGTTCAGTCGTTCAGTCGTGTCCGACTCTTCATGACCCCATGGACCAGAGCATGCCAGGCACCCCTATCCTCCACTGCCTCCCGCAGTTTGGCCAAACTCATGCCAGTCGCTTCGAGAACACTGTCCAACCATCTCATCCTCTGTCGTCCCCTTCTCCTTGTGCCCTCCATCTTTCCCAACATCAGGGTCTTTTCCAGGGAGTCTTCTCTTCTCATGAGGTGGCCAAAGTACTGGAGCCTCAACTTCAGGATCTGTCCTTCTAGTGAGCACTCAGGGCTGATTTCCTTGAGAATGGATAGGTTTGATCTTCTTGCAGTCCATGGGACTCTCAAGAGTCTCCTCCAGCACCATAATTCAAAAGCATCAATTCTTCGGCGATCAGCCTTCTTTATGGTCCAGCTCTCACTTCCGTACATTACTACTGGGAAAACCATAGCTTTAACTATACGGACCTTTGTCGGCAAGGTGATGTCTTTGCTTTTTAAGATGCTGTCTAGGTTTGTCATTGCTTTTCTCCCAAGAAGCAGGCGTCTTCTAATTTTGTGACTGCTGTCACCATCTGCAGTGATCATGGAGCCCAAGAAAGTAAAATCTCTCACTGCCTCCATTTCTTCCCCTTCTATTTGCCAGGAGGTGATGGGACCAGTGGCCATGATCTTAGTTTTTTTGATGTTGAGCTTCAGACCATATTTTGCGCTCTCCTCTTTCACCCTCATTAAAAGGTTCTTTAATTCCTCCTCACTTTCTGCCATCAAGGTTGTGTCATCTGCATATCTGAGGTTGTTGATATTTTTTCCAGCAATCTTAATTCCGGTATAGGATTAGCCCTTTACACTTGCTTATATTGAATTGCATTTGATTTGCCACTTTACCACCCATTCGCTCAGTCTGGAGAGGCAAAACTTTGAAAGGTGCCAGTCACGTGACGTCATCGTGGCACCGAGTGATTGACAGGTGAGTTGTCCCACCCCCCACCAACCTACCTACCTGTCAAAGTTGACCAGCAGGGGTGGTTGGCGCCGAAAAGATTTCCCCATCCTTGTTTCAAACCTAATTTTCACTTGGCAGGGGCTGCAGCTGTTTCCCTCTCTCCACCAGACATAATTACCAACAACAGGAGGAAATGTTTGGATTCCTTGCCGCTGGCTCCTTTGAAAATTACGTTGGAAGGGCATGGGTGCCAAAAGCACTTGGCTCCCCGTGGGCACTGCACAAGGACTTTCGTCGCAGTGGGCATAACAGCTGGGGAAAGGGCATGTTCATTTTCAGATTTGGCAACTCCATCTTGCCATTTCGTACCTTTCTGCCTCTTACTCTATTTCTCGCCTTCCCCATGAGAAGAACTAAAATTCTTTTATTGATGAATTTTCATGAGAATACACACACACACGAGAATCGTTGAATCATAGAGTTGAAAGGGGCCCCGAGGGTCATCTAGTTGAGCCATCCAACCTCTGCTTAAAAACTAGGAGAGCCCGCAGCCTCCTGAGGGAGTCTGTCCCACAGATGAAGAACTCTTGCTGCCAGAAAATACTTCCAGATGTTTAGTCAGAATCTCCTTTCTTCTCACTTGAATCCATGACGCTACCCAATGGTGCAGGAGAAAACAAGCTTGTTCCATCTTCCATGTGACAGCCCTTAAGATATTTGCAGAGAGCTATCATATTTCCTCTCATTCTCCTCTTTTCCGGGCTAAGCATACCCAAATCCTTCAGCCGTTCCTCATAAGGCTAGGCTTCTAGATCCCTGATCATCTTGGGAGCCAGTGTGGTGTAGTGGTTAAGACTTGTAATCTGGTGAACCGGGTTCGCTTCCCCGCTCCTCCACATGCAGCTGCTGGGTGACCTTGGGCTAGTCACACTTCTCTGAAGTCTCTCAGCCCCACTCACCTCACAGAGTGTTTGTTGTGGGGGAGGAAGGGAAAGGAGAATGTTAGCCGCTTTGAGACTCCTTAGGGTAGTGATAAAGCGGGATATCAAATCCAAACTCCTCTTCTTCTTCTTCTTCTTCTTCTTCTTCCTTCTTCTTCTTCTTCTCCTCCTCCTCCTCCTCCTCCTTCCTCCTCCTCCTCCTCCTCCTTCTTCTTCTTAATTCTCCTCTGTACATGTTCCAGTTTGTCAATATCCTTCTTAGATTGTGGCACCCAGAACTGCACACAGTATTCCAGGTGTTGTCTGACCAAGACAGAATAGAGTGAAGGACAGATCCTGAAGCTGAGGCTCCAATACTTTGGCCACCTCATGAGAAGAGAAGACTCCCTGGAAAAGACCCTGATGTTGGGAAAGATGGAGGGCACAAGGAGAAGGGGACGACAGAGGACGAGATGGTTGGACAGTGTTCTCGAAGCGACTGGCATGAGTTTGGCCAAACTGCGGGAGGCAGTGAAAGATAGGCGTGCCTGGCGTGCTCTGGTCCATGGGGTCACAAAGAGTCGGACACGACTGAACGACTGAACAACAACAATGATTCTCCACCCCCATGTTACCTTGCTCAGCGCAGCTCTCATTTCCAGCCGAGCAAAGCCACCCCCAGCCCTACTCTGCAGGCCGCCCACACCCCATCACGCTCCCTAGAGCAGCAAAGAGCCATTAACCTTCAGGCTCAGCCTTTTACCGCCTCCAGGGTGTCGCTCCCATAAGGACAGCGACGATATGGTTGGACAGTGTTCTTGACGCTACTAACATGAGTTTGACCAAACTGCAGTGGGAGACAGAAGTGCCTGGCGTGCTCTGGTCCATTGGGTCACGAAGAGGCAGACACGTCTAAACAACAACATGACTTCCCTTGATCTGGACACTAGACTTCTGTTGATGCAACCTAGAATAGCGTTAACCTTTTTTGCTGCTGCTGCTTCTGCATCACACTGTGGACTCATGTTCAACTTGTGCTCCACTAAGACCCCGAGATCCTTTTCAGATGTACTACTGGCAAGCCAGGTGTCTCCCATATTTGTGTAGCTGGTTCTTCCTGTCTACGTACATTTGTCCCTACTGGACTTCACACACCAGTGTGGAAATGGTCAGAACTGAACTTTTCCTTTTTTAAAAAAATCTTTATTGAAAATTCAAAAAGTACATAACTATATGTGCACCAGACATGGTGAGACGCAAACAAAAAAGAGAGGAAGAGAGGAAGAGAAACAGAACCCATGCAGAAAGGACAACAAAGGGGGGAGGGGAAACTACAGTGGTACCTCGACTTACGAGCGACTCAACTTCCTCATTTCTCGACTTCCGAATGACCTCCGGAAGCGAAAAAATGGCCGCCGCTTCCGAAATTTTCGACTTCATGCCCCTGGGACGCGCAGCAGCCCCGCCCCTGCCTGCTCTCCGCCCCCTGGTGCCGGAACATGAAGCTCCACCACTGTCTCCACCACAACCAGATCGGCTAGCGGACAGCGGGCACGGCAACAAGGCATCTCTGTTGCCCTGGTACCCACTCCGCGTCACGTTTTCGGGCCATAATATTTGCAGTCCTTGTGTTAACGTATGTTTGGCACTCCTTGCACCAAGCGATCGTTCTTTTAGCGCAGCCAGAGGCGTTGGGCGTTGGGCTTCGCCACAGGGACAGAGCTCGCTTCGTCTTCTTCCAACACGGCGGACAATTACACAGATGCTTTGCTCCTGGGCTTTGCTTGAAGGCTCCTGGAAGCCGCGGGTCAAGCGACTTTTTGGCAGGGAGGCCGCATTCTGTTCCCCTATCTTCCCAGGCGTTCCAAGGTAAAGTCGGATCCAGCAGGAAGCATGGTGGTTTGCTGCCAGAAAGTAGGCCAGTCAGCGAGAGGCAAACAGGGCCCTTGTATAGCTAGCTAGCGACATTCCTGGCACCGATCCCTACGAACACTTGGTAGTCTCTCACCCTTGGACATCCAGTAAACATTTCCGTGAAATTAGCAGAAAGGTAGCAGCAGGGAAGGAGCATCTTCCAAGACCCACTGGAACAGGGGTTTTATTGCAGTTCTGGGACAAGCAGGAGTGTCTGTTGATGCAGATCTGGGCCATGCCTCCTGTCGATGTTGCTCTCCACCCTTCGGCCAACACCGAACATCTCGATCTTCCTTTGCCGCCCGTGTGCCGCCGTGTCCCCTTTCGCGAGACCCAAGCCACTCAGGTCCTTTACACTTTCCTATTTTCCAAGGTTTCGTTCGCCATTATTATTATTCCACAAATTTCACACACCGCTTGTAAAAAACAACATCAGCCCTCAAAGCAGTTTACAGAGAGAATAAAACAGTGAAATTATCGGTGAAAACAACAGTTTCAAACATCCAAAAGTGAAAACCAGCAACAGATTAAAGCACGTGTCAACTTTTTTCCTTCCGTGCTTTTAGCACAGAGTATGTGAACCTGTTTAGTGTTGTGGGGATTTTCTTTAGTTTGTTTTGGAGGAATGGGTATGCTGCGGTGGAGGTATTTTTGATTGTGTCTCTCTCCAAGTGAACCAATCATTTCCAGACCCACCAAGTGTCCTTATTTTCCAGGGACGTCTCTGATTTAGAGAAGCTGTCCCGGTTTCTGATTTGATCCTGGAATATCCCACTTTTCCTTAGGACCTCCCCATTTTCATTGGAGAAATGTTGGAGGGTATGTGTTTCAGCTCATCTTCTATTGTCACACCTCTACCTGGAGTCTATGAGTTACAATCAAGCTAGAACTGCAATCTCCCGGAGATTGAGCGATATTGCCGGACAACAGGACATAGCCCAAGTGAAACCAGGGATGTTCCTAGGGGACCAAATATATCAAATGACACCGGCCCCTTATCTCATGGAAATCCGCTACGTGGAATACCACAGACTCCTTACAGCGGCTAGACTGAGCGCCCTTGATTCCGCGGTATTGTGGGGAATGTACAAGGGAGTTCCTTACACCCAGAGAACCTGTCGTTGTACTATGGGCGTGGTTGAGTCTACCGAACATATTCTTCCGACTTGTCCTCTCTATGTAGAACTCAGGCAAAACCTTATAGCTCCACTTTTACGTCAATTTAGCTTTCTATCCAGAGAAAGACAGGTTTTATACTTACTGAACAATGTCACTAGAAATACAGCCTCCCAGGTGGCTAAATTTCTTTTTTTAGCTTCTAAGCGTCGCAAGATTTTAATTGATTGTATCGATATGGGGCTATCTGTTTAGCTCCATTCCATTGTGGGTTATGTTTTCCTTTTTTTCTTCAAAGTTCCTTCAGAGGTGTTTTTTTTAAAAATTCTGTACAAATGTATTTTTTTCTGACTGACGGTCGAATTAAAGAATGTATGTATGTATCTCATCTTCTAGAATGCATGGGATTATGTGGAGCACTTGCGTACCCTCCAACATTTCTCTGATGAAAAAAGGGACATCCCATCCCATAATGACAAATTGGATCCTCCCTCATAGAGGGCACGTGTTGCGGTGTGACCTGTGTTGTGGGTGGGGACCGTTTGGATAGCCACAACACCCTATTGGTTAGGTCCCTTGATGGTGGGTGCAATCTGGCCAATGGAATGCAAGGAAAGGGCATCGAGGGACCTATTTGAGCCCATGCACGTGCGCCTGGGGCTGCTGCATCTGAACACCCGCCCCCCGCCCCCTATATTTAGGGCTTGCGCTTGACCTTGCTATGCTGTCATGTGCCGTCTGTCGTTGGGACAGGGGCACGGCAGGAATTTTCCCCACTTGGCTGATTGGCTGTTGCCATTTGGGTTTCGCCTGCCGCATAGCAAATCGTCACAACTTGTAAGGTTGCGGATAGGCTCTGGTTCAGGTGATAGGGGTGGCAGAACGCTCTAGCCATCCCTATGCGAAGGGTATTCCGTTAAAGGAATCCAGGGACTCAATGGTTTGGTCAACCCTGAGAGGGGTTGTGACCGTGCCTGAGTCCAGGGGGCATCTGGCTGGTGGGCTAGCATTACCCCGCTTTCCGCCATTCCAGGTGTTCACCCAAGGCTGTGTCAGTACACCCGGTCCTGCCCACGCCTGGGGCTAGGCGACTGGAGCACCATCAGCGACCTTCCAATCCTGGGTAACTGGTCCTGGTGCACTGGACTCATAATAGCATATTATGAGCACCAGAGGCTTGGCAGCCTTCAGCAGAATAACACCAGAAGCCGGCTGTATTGAAGCATACCGTATTTTTCGCTCCATAAGACACACTTTTTTCCTCCTAAAAAGTAAGGGGAAATATCTGTGCGTCTTATGGAGCGAATGGTGGTCCCTGGAGCTGAATTGCCCAGGGGCCAAAAGAGGATCATGCTTTTTATTTTACAAAGAGAAAAGGGGGTGTTGAAAGGACCCCTCAGCAGCTGATCAGCAAGAGATCGGGAGAGAGATAAGAGTCCCGGCTCCCTTTCAGCCCCGCCCTCCATTGTTGAATGTGCTGCAGAGGGAGGTTGTTTGTTTCCCCAGCGACATGTGACTGGCTGATTAGATTATCTGTCTGGAAACTGTAGAAAAGGCTCCCTTTCCTTTAGAAGCTGCAGAAATGTGAGTTGAACCCCATAAAAATGGGGCTTTTCCTCTTTGCTTTTCCCCCTTTGCAAAAAAAGCTGCAAAACTTTTAGCTGATCCTCAAAAAAACAGGGCTTTTTCCCTTTGCAAAAAAAGCTGCAAAACTTTTAGCTGATCCTCAAAAAAACAGGGCTTTTCCCTTTGCAAAAAAGCTGCAAAACTTTTAGCTGATCCTCAAAAAAAACAGGGCTTTTAGAAGAGGAAAACCAGAAAAATATTTTTTTCTTGTTTCCTCCTCCTAAAAACGAGGTGCGCCCTATGGTCCGGTGCGCCCTATGGAGCGAAAAATGCGGTAACTTCTTTATTTCTTCATACTATATACTACAAACTACAGACTTGTGTGAGAGTTTAGTATTCACTCTCCATCTTATCTCTACAGAGTTACAGATCAAAACCACACAGAATCAGGCTGGGATGGAAGAAGATAAAAAGCAGTTCCCCCCCCCCTCCTTCTCATACTATGATCAGCAGATTCACACAGTGGGAGAGGTGAAAGTATCAACACGCTGTACCAAACCAAACCACCACAAACTGGCTAATAAATGTAAAAGGGAATTTACTAGAGTAATAACTGAATGAAGGTTGACTAATAACCATTCAAAGAAGCAAAAACATATTACAATGCCATGTGCAGGTCAATACTGGTTTTGCCAAAAACATGGAATGAATTATATGCATGGTGAACATTTCAGTGTCTGAATAACTGAACCATTCAACAAGTGACTAAGCACTGAACCGTATCTTGATGCCAACAGAAGGTTCAAGGCATTTTATTAAAGATGAACTGAACGGAGAGTTATTCAGTAGGTCTGAAGTTGACACCACCCTGATGAAACGAACGTGGGTGGATGAAGGAAGAAATTGGATGAAATGTTCTTCAGTAGTTCTTATATAACCAACACCATGACGGAATAAACACAGGTGGGCAAATGAAAGAAGACCTGTCCTCCAGATTTGCAACAGGAGAAAAGCAATAACAAACCTAGACAGCATCTTAAAAAGCAAAGACATCACCTTGCCGACAAAGGTCCGTATAGTTAAAGCTATGGTTTTCCCAGTAGTAATGTATGGAAGTGAGAGCTGGACCATAAAGAAGGCTGATCGCCGAAGAATTGATGCTTTTGAATTATGGTGCTGGAGGAGACTCTTGAGAGTCCCATGGACTGCAAGAAGATCAAACCTATCCATTCTTAAAGAAATCAGCCCTGAGTGCTCACTGGAAGGACAGATCCTGAAGCTGAGGCTCCAATACTTTGGCCACCTCATGAGAAGAGAAGACTCCCTGGAAAAGACCCTGATGTTGGGAAAGATGGAGGGCACAAGGAGAAGGGGACGACAGAGGATGAGATGGTTGGACAGTGTTCTTGAAGCTACTAACATGAGTTTGGCCAAACTGCGGGAGGCAGTGGAGGATAGTACCGTTTCCCTGCATATGGGCACAAATAAAAAAGCTTCCGCGTGGAAAAGTCAGCAAAACAACCTGCCAGCAACACAGAAACGAAGCCACTTTTTAAAAAATATACCTCCATCAAGCAGGAGAACAAGAGTATTAATTGCAATCAATAACAGAGCTCAATAGCTGGCAGGCAATCCATGAAAGCTGCCAGTAGCTGGACTCCGAAGCTCATGGTCACAGCTTTGCGAAGAGGCGAGAGAAATAAATCGGCTGGAAAAATAATTTCAAAGGTGAGCAACAGCTGCCTGCCCGTGTAAAAGCACATTAAAGTCTTTTTAATTCCCCTTCTAGAGAAAGTCAGATAACACTGTTTTCCTCTTGTAAACATATTCCCCAAAGTGATTTTCTCCTGCTGATATTCCAGCTGTGTCAGCCGGAGTGCGGCAAACGCTGGTTACACAGGTGTGAGCTCTTCAGAGCAACAGGTAAAAGTCCCCTTGTCCTGTTTTGCTGTTTTGACTCTAGTTCAGTCGTTATTAAGAGATGGGCAGGTGCACATGCAAAAACGAGAGATGTTCAGTTCCCAAGCCTGACTAGGAGCTAGGAGCCCAGGGTTCAAACCCTTGCAAAAGTTGACTGGGCTAAGAGGGAAAAGATACAAATGGAATATAAATACATTATTTAGTTCTGTTATATTTATAACAAAGTTGTTGTTGTTTTTTCTGGACAATATAAGTTAATGTTTTATTAATAATATAAGATAAATTTGAAGGAGTGGCTTTACAATATGGGAACAGATTGAAAATATGTGACAGATGATAATCATAATAAAGAAGCATATATCCGTGGATACAGGTGGCAAAGGAAAACAGAAGAAGAACAGGGGGAAGCAGAAGGGGGGAAGTGGGTTTTCTTTTTCTTTTTTTTTTTTTTATAACAAACTGTACAAGTTTTCTACAGGATATTAGCATAAGAGTATTTTTTATGTGTGTGAGATATAATTTCTGTATATATATGTAATTCATAAATGCTGTACAATTTTTGTTTAAAGAAGAATTACGAGAAAATTTAATAAAAATCATGTGGGGGGGGGAAGCAAAAGTCGACTGGGCAGCTTCAGGCTCCACTCCTCACCTTCTCATCCGTCTTGTAGGAGAGGAGTGGGGAGGTTTACCAAGTCAATTTATTTATTACATTACAAAAGATTCGCCAGAGTGGTGCATGCTCTGGTTATCTCCCGCTTGGACTACTGCCATGCGCTCTACGTGGGGCTACCTTTGAAGGTGACCAGGAAATTACAACGAATCCACAATGCGGCAGCTAAACTGGTGACTGGGAGCGGCCGCCGAGACCACATAACCCCAGTCCTGAAAGACCTCCATTGGCTCCCAATACGTTTCCAAGCACAATTAAAAGTGTTGGTGCTGACCTTGAAAGCCCTAAACGGCCTCGGTCCTGTATACCTGAAGGAGCGTCTCCACCCCCATCGTTCAGCCTGGACACTGAGATCCAGCGCTGAGGGCCTTCTGGCGGTTCCCTCACTGCAAGAAGCCAAGTTACAGGGAACCAGGCAGAGGGCCTTCTTGGTAGTGGCACCCGCCCTGTGGAATGCCCTCCCACCAGATGTCAAAGAGAAAAACAACTACCAGACTTTTAGAAGACATCTGAAGGCAGCCCTGTTTAGGGAAGCTTTTAATGTTTAACAGACTATTGTATTTTAATATTCGGTTGGAAGCCACCCAGAGTGGCTGGGGAAACCCAGCCAGATGGACAGGGTTTAAATAAATTATTATTATTATTATTATTATTATTATTATTATTATTCCCATTAAACATACTGGAAAACTTTCTGACATTATGAGCTGTTTGACAGTGGAACCGTCTCCCTCGGGTGGTGATGGACTCTCCTTCCTTGAAGGTTTTTTAAGCAGAGGTCGGATGGCCATCTGTCATGGATGCTTTAGGTGAGATTACTGCATGGCATGGGGTAGCCCAGATAGGAACCAGCCGAGGAGAAAACAGGTGGGTTTCCTCCCCATATAAACTGTCCCGGACCCTGCGATCATCCTCTGAGGCCCTTCTTTGTGTGCCTCCTCCACGAGAAGTCCAAAAGGTGGCAGCACAAGAACGGGGCCTTTTCTGTGGTGGCTCCCCATTTGTGGAATGCTCTCCCCAGGGAGGTTCGCCTGGTGCCTTCATTATACACCTTTAGGAGCCAGGCAAAAATGTTCCTCTTCAACCAGGCCTTGGGCTGATTCATATTTTACAGGCTTTTAAATATGTCTGTGGGGAGTGTTGTTTGGCTGTTTTGTTTTACTTATTTACTTGTTTTCCTCCTGTATTTTATTCTGGGAACCGCCCTGATATCTTTTGATGGGCTGTATATTTTCTGTCTATAAGACACCCCATGTATAAGACGCCCCCTATTTGGCCCCCCAATTATGAAAATAATTATGAAAATTATGAAAATAAAGGGGGAGATGGCTTAGTTTGTTGAGCTTTTCTTTGGGGGCCTGGATTGCACAGAGTTATACAGCTTTCGGGGAGGGTTGCCAAAAATCACTCACCTGCAATCGGCGGCAGACGCCAATCGACCGCCCACTTCCCACAGCAACAGCCAATCGCCAACAGACCCTTCCGCAGCTGAAAATCACAAACCCACCTGAGAAAAGCTGTCCGCTGACAATCGTGCGTGTCCCAGAACAGCAGGCCGCCAATCACGGCAGCGGCAGCCAATCCGTGGCAGTCCTTGCTGCAGAAACCAATCACCAAACCAATTAGAGCAGCACACCAGCCAATCCAAAGAAGCCCTTGTAGCAGACAACAATCACCCACCAAATCATCGCTGACAAGCACCTGTTCGCGGCTGCAGCCAATCGTCTGGCCACCCCATTCGCTATCCATATATAAGACGAGGCACGTTTTTGAACTTTTTTGTTGTTGTTGTTGTTCAGTCGTTCAGTCGTGTCCGACTCTTCGTGACCCCATGGACCAGAGCACGCCAGGCACGCCTATCTTTCACTGCCTCCCGCAGTTTGGCCAAACTCATGTTAGTCGCTTCGAGAACACTGTCCAACCATCTCATCCTCTGTCGTCCCCTTCTCCTTGTGCCCTCCATCTTTCCCAACATCAGGGTCTTTTCCAGGGAGTCTTCTCTTCTCATGAGGTGGCCAAAGTACTGGAGCCTCAACTTCAGGATCTGTCCTTCCAGTGAGCACTCAGGGCTGATTTCCTTCAGAATGGATAGGTTTGATCTTCTTGCAGTCCATGGGACTCTCAAGAGTCTCCTCCAGCACCATAATTCAAAAGCATCAATTCTTCGGCGATCAGCCTTCTTTATGGTCCAGCTCTCTCTTCCGTAGATTACTACTGGGAAAACCATAGCATTAGAGTAAAAAAACAACAGCAACCTCTTCCTATACATGGAAAAGTACAGTAAATCTAAAAAATAAATAATCGGTTCATGCAACTTGTCACTGCGGATAGGTGTCAGCTAAAAGGCTTGCTCACTTCTTCATAATAACATGGAAACAGACAGGAAGGAAATGCAAAGTTACTTTGTGAGTAAATTGGGGTGGGGGGTGCTGGGAATTAAACTGAAAGCCCCAAAGCAGCCTTAATGCATCTGAAATAGCAGACTGCAATTTGTGTCTCTACTGGTGCAAAAAAAAACGTGTATGGGGAAATGTCACCCTCCTAAGCGATGACATTTGAAAGCCATTTGAAGGGGGAACTGACTTTCTGCTTGCAAAATGCCAAACCATTATCTTGATCTGTCAAAGGCAGCGCAATCGGTTTTACACAATTGCAGGAGAGGCCTGGAGATTTTTGGCTTGAGGTTGGCGATAGCCAGGTCTTTAGATCGGGAAGCGATAAAGAGCGAATCCCCTAGAGAGATTTCAGTGTCAGCGTCGGAAGAGCTCTGGAGAGAATCCATGTCCCCCGCAGGGAACCTGTCAAAGCCAAGCTAATGTCAATCCATCTAGATTTGTATTTCATGCATGTTACCACTTGTAGAAGCGAAGTTTCAGGGAACCAGGCAGAAGGGCCTTCTCGGTGGTGGCGCCCTCCCACCAGATGTCAAGGAAATAAACAACTATCTGACTTTTAGAAGACATCTGAAGGCAACCCTGTTTAGGGAGGTTTTTAATGTTTGATGTTTTATCGTCTTCTTAATATTCTGTTGGGAGCTGCCCAGAGTGGGCAGGGTATAAATAAGAAATATTATTATTATTATTATTATTCCCTTCCAAGGATGCTGTGGAGGACCTGGAGCAGAAGCAGAGAATCATAGAATTGTAGAGTTGGAAGGAACCACAAGGGTCATCAAGACCAACCCCCAGCAATGCAGGAATATTTTGCCCAAAGTGGTGCTCGAACCCACATCCCTGAGTTTAAGAATCGCATGCTGACAGCACCACCGCTCTGATTTGCCACACTGGCTAGAAAGGATTTTAAACTATATATACATTGTAGGGGGTTGGACTGGATTACCTTATGGGATATCTTCCAGTTCTACAAATCATTAACAATGGTATCTTGGTTCTCAAACTTAGTATGTTCCGGAAGTGCGTTCCGAAACCAAAGCGTTCCGAAACCAAGGCGTGCTTTCCCATAGAAAGTAATGCAAAATGGATTGATCCGTTCCAGACTTTTGAAAACAACCCCCAAAGCAGCAATTTAACATGGATTTTACTCTCTAATGAGACCATTGGTCCATAAAATGAAAACAATAAACAATGTACAGTGGTACCTTAGTGTTAAGGTTCCTTAGTGGTACCTTATTGGTACCTTAACATTCTTAGTGTTCAGGTTTAGACTTATTAGAAGTTATTGTAAGTTTAAGTTAAGTCTGCTGCAACTGGATTTCTTATTGACAGCGCCAATCCTGAATGTATTGAATCTGTGACCATTGTGCTCATCTGCCTTCAGTAGCAGTAAAGACCTGATGGATGAAGTATTAATTGCCTCTGGTCTATTTTTTGGGAATCCTGCAACATGTTTAAGTTTTTACTCTGCTAACTGTATCTTGGAATCTGCTTTGGATCAATATTGAGTAGAATTCCATGACAGAGTGTCCACTACCTGCCATTCTCCTTTATTCAGCAAAGAGGAAGAGAAAAGAAGAAGAAGAAGAAGAAGAAGAAGAAGAAGAAGAAGAAGAAGAAGAAGAAGAAGAAGAAGAGTTTGGATTTGATATCCCGCTTTATCACTACCCGAAGGAGTCTCAAAGCGGCTAACATTCTCCTTTCCCTTCCTCCCCACAACAAACACTCTGTGAGGTGAGTGGGGCTGAGAGACTTCAGAGAAGTGTGACTAGCCCAAGGTCACCCAGCAGCTGCATGTGGAGGAGCGGAGACGCGAACCCGGTTCACCAGATTATGAGTCTACCGCTCTTAACCACTACACCACACTGGCTCTTGGCATTTCCCGGTTTTGTAATGCAACTTTCTCGAATCGGTTTATGTGAAAGAAGAAGAACTTGTGGAGACTATATTCATGCTGGAAGGTTCCCTCGAAATAGTAGAGCCATCTTTTCGCGCAAGCTTTGGCTTCGTTCCATCCTTCCCTCTCTCGGCCAGGTAATTTCCTCTCATCCGACAATCCCTTTGATTGCCGCATCTCATCGCTGCAAGTTTAGCAATCTTTGCCGCAGGCTGCTCGAGTCTCAGGGGGAAAGCTGGTAGGCTTTGCACCTGCAGGAAACAAAGTGCGTCTGAGAGCCTGGCTGCATGTTTAGCAAAATTAGCAAACTGGAGCAAGCCCAGAGGAAGGCAACTAGGAGGGCGAATGGGATCTCTGGAGACCAAGAACTGTGAAGAGAGTTTGGGAGGTCTGTGCAGGCTAAGCCTGGAGAAAAGAAGATGGATGAAGAAACTGGAGGTGCACAAGCAGTAGAGATAAATGGCAAAGTGCAAGAATATGTAATAATTTAAGAAGAGCCTGCCGGATGAGGCCAATGGCCCATCTAGTCCAGCATCCTGTTCTCACAGGAGCCAACCAGATAAATAATAATAATAATAATAATAATAATAATAATAATAATAATAATAATTTTATTGTTTATCTTTGGGCAACTTCCAGCAAAATATAACAAAATACAGTGGTACATCGACTTACGAAATTAATCCGTTCCGAAGGCGCGCTCCTAAGTTGAAATCTTCGTAAGTCGAAGGCGCCATCTTGGAACGGGGAAAAAAATTCGGAAGTCGAAAAAAGCGCATTCAAATTTTCGTAAGTCGAGGTATCGTACTGCCGCTTTCCCTTCGCAAGTCGAAAATTTTGGAAGCGGCGGCCATTTCTTCGCTTCCGGGGGTCATTCGGAAGTCGGAAAATACGGAAGTTGAGTCGCTCGTAAGTCGAGGTACCCCTGTAATAAAATGTCAGACGTTAAAAACTTCCCGATACAGGGCTGCCTTCAGATATCTTCTAAAAGTTGCGCAGTTCTTTATCTCCCTGACATCTGAAGGGAAGGTGCCGCTACCGAGAAGGCCCTCTGCCTGGTTCCCTGTAACTTTACTCCTCGCCGTGATGGAACCAGCAGAAGACCCCCCCAGAAGTGGACCTCGGTGTCCGGGCTGAACGGCGGGGGTGGAGACGACCCTTCGGGTATTTTGAAAATCAGTATAAACAAGCGAACAGATTACCAGGACTTGAATAAATTCAGCAGCATAAGGGGAAGTAGGAGATTTGTAAGAAGAGTAGAACTTGGTAACAGAATATGCAGGAGAGAAGGGGAACAAAATATACCAGACTAAGAGAGGAAGGGAAGTCCTTAGGTGTTTTGTTTTGTGTCCTTGGTTTGTTGTGGTTTTGTTTTGTTTTTTCTTCATTTATTCTTTACTTGTTCTTTTTGAACTGTAGGTAAAAATTAAAAATTACTTCCAATTTAAATCCCTACCCCTTTCCGTATTAAATTTGAGCCAACCTTCCAAATGACAGTTAATTGAACGAGCTAGGAATTTTCAGCCTTCAATATTAAGTTGGAACATTGCGGGATGGAAAAGTAAAATATCAGACCCAGAATTCCAAAAATATATTAATTCTTTTCCTATCATTTCAATTTTTTTTTTAAAAAAAATTACCCAATCCTCTTTTTAAAATGTTTTTAATGGAAATATTTCCCATAAGGAACAAAAGTACATTCGGTGTCTCTGTGTCTGAATCGTAGAATTTTTCACACAGGCAAATCGCAGCCCATTTGAGACATTTTGGTTTTAGGCTTTGTGGGGTTGAGGGGGAAAGAGAAGAGAAGCCATCCAATTTTATGATCATCACAGTACTTCCTGGCATTTCTATTCCCCACTCCCACAAAAAAGAAACCCAATTTTTTTAAAAAAACAAAACAAAACTATAAAATTAAGGAATAGGAGAGCCAAGAAACAATTTAGCAGTTCACTCTCTGAAGGAACAAGACAGCCTTAATCTACCTCCCAAAGGATAATTGCACAAGATAAAGCGTTTCTGCTTAATGAGAAAATAGAAAAAGGATTCACACTGTTATTTGAAAATGAAAATGGGCAACCTAACTATCCCCTGCCGCTGTTTCTCAGCAAATGCCTCTTATCCTAGAGTTATCCTATGGCCATTTTGGCTAGCAGCCATTGATACCTTTGTAGCTTCCATGAATTTGTCTAATCCTTTTTCAGTGCTGTCCAAATTGGTGGCCGTCCCAAACTCTTGCAGGAGCAGATTCCACAGTTTCCTTTGTGTCCTGTGAAGAAGTTCTTCTTTTCGTCTGTCCTGAATCTTCAATCGTTCCCCTTCAGGGGTTCTAGTATTAAAAGAGAAGGAGAAAAAGCAAGTCCTATCCCCTTTTCCCCCACTGTGCAAAATTTTATGCGCCTCTTATGTTCCCTCCAAATCTGGGATGCCATCTTCCCATTTTTATCGCGAGAGTATGGTGCCCATTTGGGTTGCGGTGATATTGCATGATTTTGTTGGAATCTTCAGGGAGGCAGGAGAGGATATATTGTTTATTAAAATCCTTTCTAACTTGCGCTAGCAAGTTGCTTTACTTAGCAGGGTGCATTTCCCTTTTTACATGCACAGCAGATAGCTGGTTGCAGGCTCGTGTGAGCCTTCTCACTATTATACAATTCAGTCTGTCTTCAGATTGAATTGTACCTTCCTGGTAAGTTTCCCTTGAATCCCTCTTAAAAGAATAAGGACGCCACAATCTTATTCAAAGTCAATAAAAGAAGTTTACTCACATCAGTTCACAGTTGGATTCCTGAAGGCAGACTTAGTTACAAATATGTACATGTGGATCTACCCCATATGGGGGAATAATCCCAGTGCTTCTGCTAGCTGAGAGCTAGCAGAGCAGTCCTAGCTAAAAGCTGGTCAAATGAAGAAGGAAGTCAAAAAGAAAGGGAGGGTGCTGTGTGACTCGTCCTTTTGTTACCTGGACAGGTAAGATCACACCCACCTTCTATCACATGCAAAAGGAAAGATGCTCCAGCCCAGGAGGAACAGGAAGCTGGACCAAACATTCCCTTGTATAATAATAATAATAATAATAATAATAATAATAATAATAATAATAATTATTACTTACCGCCCCATCTGGCTGGATTTCCCCAGCCACTCTGGGCGGCTTCCAACAAAAATCAAATACATTGCATGTCTTCTCTAGTATTACAAGGAATGTTGTACTTGTCTGCTCCTAGTGGATTACATCCCACAGATTTGGTGCTGTCGTTTCCCTGCCCCAAAACACACATTTGGAGGAGCCACGCAAGATCGCAACACCCCCCCCCTCTTTGGGAGGGAAATCGTGCCACGAAATCATGCCACGAAATTGTGCAAGGTCACAACAACCAAAATGGCCACCGTTCTCTCGCCATAAAAAAACCAGGACTTTCAGGGGATGCCATTCCTCACCTGAATCAGGCTGGCAGGTCGGATCCTTATCTCCCATGCTCCCAACCCCGCCCCAGGGAAGACGGGGGAAAGTATTTCTTCGTGCCGCACAGAGTTAAACTCTGGAACTCACTGCCACAGGAGGAAGTGATGGGCACCAACCTAGATGGTTTTAAAAGAGAATTAGACAGAATTCATGAAGGAGAAGAGGCCTAGGAATAGCTTCCAGGTTTACCCCCCCTCTCCCCCCATGAAACCTCGCGAAATTTCAAAACCTATCCTGAGAAAGGCCCATCTCTAATCCGCTCACCCCCTTTTAAAATTTCGGTCAAGAATTCCTCAGCCATTTGGACCGACATTTAGCAACAGAAGCTAGCATCGCTTTCACAAAAGGCTGCAAAGAGACGGGATTTCAAAAGCGTGGAAGGGGGGGGGGACTCCATAAATTTTACCGGTCCAAAGTCCTGGATGCAAAGCGAGCCTGAGCTGAGGAGAGAAAAGAAAATACGGATAATTCCTGACTCAAAAGAACCCCAAACCCTTCTGAAAACAGTCAGAGCCATGATTAATAGGACGCGAGTCCCCGTTCGGTGAATCAAAAACCTGTCTTCAAATTGATGAACGGCGCTACCCGCTAAGTTAAAAAAGAAAAGAAAAATCCATAACGCTCAGTATAGGTTGCTTCATTTTTGACCAAAAAAAGGTTTAAATAAGCAAAATAAACTGAGATAAAACCCACAGTGCCCACTCAGAAGAGCTCTCCTTTTTTTTTTCCACCGTTACCTCAGTCTATTTTGGCTGGCTGTCCCCCTCTCCTTGGTGTCCAGGTGTAAATAATTCCACAAAAAGAAAATCGCTTTACCCACCAAGGCCTTGTCTGTCCTCACCGAAGGGCAATTTTTCACACTCGCTCTCTCCAAACCAGGGACCGTTGGCTCTTTGGATTATTATTTTTCTTTTCCTCCTGTCGGCTTTTCTCAGCACAGTTCCCTCTGCGGCCTTCGTCTCTTCCATGATGGTATTTCCTGGTTTTTTTCCTGTTTTCTCTGCTCAAGGTCCATCTCTCTAATTCCTCCCTCTGTTTTCAAAGCAGGCCTGTTCAAAGTCAAAGGGCTGCATCCAACGAAGTCCTGCACCTATTGAAATGAACCCACCACAGCGAATCATCGTCATCATCGTTATTTATCATTTCTACTCCGCCCATCCCCAGCCACTCTGGGCGGCTCCCAACCGAATATTAAGAAGACAATAAAACATCAAACATTAAAAACTTCCCTAAACAGGGCTGCCTTCAGATGTCTTCTAAAAGTCAGGTAGTTGTTTATTTCCTTGACATCTGATGGGAGGGCGCCACCACCGAGAAGGCCCTCTGCCTGGTTCCCTGTAACCTCACTTCTCACAGGGAGGGAACCGCCAGAAGGCCCTCGGAGCTGGACCTCAGTGTTCGGGCAGAAAATGGGGGTGGAGATGCTCCTTCAGGTCTACTGGGCTGAGGCCATTTAGGGCTTTCAAGGTCAGCACCAACACTTTGAATTGTGCTCGGAAACGTACTGGGAGCATAGCTGTCAACCTTCCCTTTTTTGCAGTAGGAAACGGCACAGGAATAAGGGAATTTCCCGCAAAAAAGTGGAAAGTTGACAGCTATGACTGGGAGCCAATGTAGGTCTTTCAGGACCGGTGTTATATGGTCTCGGCGGCCACTCCCAGTCACCAGTCTAGCTGCCGCATTCTGGATTAGTTGTAGTTTCCGGGTCACCTTCAAAGGTAGCCCCACATAGAGCGCATTGCAGTAATCCAAGCGAGAGATAACTAGAGCATGCACCACTCTGGCGAGACAGTCTGCAGGGAGGGAGGGTCTCATCATGCATACCACATGGAGCTGGTGGACAGCTGCCCTGGACACAGAACTGACCTGCGCCTCCATGGACAGCTGTGAGTCCAAAATGACTCCCAGGCTGCACACCTGGTCCTTCAGGGGCACAGTTACCCCATTCAGGACAAGGGAGTGTCATCTGCATATCTGAGGTTGTTGATATTTCTTCCGGCAATCTTAATTCCGGCTTGGGATTCATCCAGTCCAGCCTTTCGCATGATGAATTCTGCATATAAGTTAAATAAGCAGGGAGACAATATACAGCCTTGTCGTACTCCTTTCCCAATTTTGAACCAATCAGTTGTTCCATATCCAGTTCTAACTGTAGCTTCTTGTCCCACATAGAGATTTCTCAGGAGACAGATGAGGTGATCCGGCACTCCCATATCTTTAAGAACTTGCCATAGTTTGCTGATATCAAACATATATAATCAAAAACAAGTTTCCAAGGAATCTCCTGGACTTCCGTCCTCCCCATTTGTGGGTCCTAGTATTAATCATTTCCTCCTGCACCTTCCATGATAATCCAAATCTTTTACATCTCCATTGTGTCCAGAATTCACCCTTAAATTAGAAGTGATATTCCAATCCTACTAACAATTTTAACTGTTTACCATGGTCTTTAAGATAAGTTACAAATTTCCCCCACTCCTTATTTAAAAATTGGTCTTCCTGATTTCTGATTCTTCCAGTCATTTTAGCCATTTCAGAATAGTCCATCATTTGCCATTCTTCTCTGGTAGGGACTTTATCGTGGTTTTTTCCCCCTTTGCTCAACATGCTAGGCACTTAGAGAGTCCTTAGTTCGTCTCCATGGAAATTTCCAGCGTTAAAACCCTTAGCAATATACAATCAGAGCTATTTTCCATTTCATGTACAATTAAGCCATTATACTTAACAATAGGGGGGATATTTCTGAAATGCAGGCAACAACATCCCACTTGCTTTCCATTTCCGTTTAGTATTAGCACCCTCTGCCTTTTGCCAGACTCGCCTCTTGTGTTTCAAAGCCAGACGAGGAAAAATAACATCCATAAGGCACAAACAATTACTTTGGATGCTATTTATAACAGAAGCTTTGACCACGGTTATTAACATCACAGACACGATAAGCTGTTTGCTTGTTTCTGAAGCACCCGAAACGGCTAGGCTCTGAACAAAAACGCCCGCCTTACATGCAGCCTTACAACCAAAAGAGGAATATGAAGTATATCCTGATTTAGTTACAGGTAGGTAGCTGTGTTGGTCTGCCATAGTCGAAACAAGATAAGAAATAAGAAAAATTCCTTCCAGTACCACCTTAGAGACCAACTAAGTTTGTTATTGGTATGAGCTTTCGTGTGCATGCACACATCTTCAGATATCCTGATTGTGATCTACTAAAAGCAATTCCCAAACCGGAATTAAGATTGCCGGAAAAAATATCAACAACCTCAGATATGCTGATGATACAACCTTGATGGCAGAAAGTGAGGAGGAATTAAAGAACCTTTTAATGAGGGTGAAAGAGGAGAGCGCAAAATATGGTCTGAAGCTCAACATCAAAAAAACTAAGATCATGGCCACTGGTCCCATCACCTCCTGGCAAATAGAAGGGGAAGAAATGGAGGCAGTGAGAGATTTCACTTTCTTGGGCTCCATGATCACTGCAGATGGTGACAGCAGTCACGAAATTAAAAAAGACGCCTGCTTCTTGGGAGGAAAGCAATGACAAACCTAGACAGCATCTTAAAAAGCAAAAAAAGCACATCACACTTGCCGACAAAGGTCCGTATAGTTAAAGCTATGGTTTTCCCAGTAGTAATGTACGGAAGTGAGAGCTGGACCATAAAGAAAGCTGATCGCCGCCGAATTGAATTGATGCTTTTGAATTATGGTGCTGGAGGAGACTCTTGAGAGTCCCATGGACTGCAAGAAGATCAAACCTATCCATTCTCAAGGAAATCAGCCCTGAGTGCTCACTAGAAGGACAGATCCTGAAGTTGAGGCTCCAGTACTTTGGCCACCTCATGAGAGAAGAGAAGACTCCCTGGAAAAGACCCTGATGTTGGGAAAGATGGAGGGCACAAGGAGAAGGGGACGACAAGAGGATGAGATGGTTGGACAGTGTTCTCGAAGGTAACATTTTTGAAAACTGCGGGAGGCAGTGAAGGATAGACCTGCTTCCATGGGTCACTCTGGAAGAGTCGATGGACACGACTGAACGACTGAAACACAAAACTGGATGGGACATTTTCACACACACACACACACACACACACACACACACACACACCCCAAAAATCTTCCCCATCCTTTTTGCGACTTGCTCATGAGGAGGAAGCATTTCCCTATCCGCAGCAGCGCTCTTTGCTCAACGGTTCATAGAAACATCGAGTTCAGAGGGACCCCCAAGGGTCATCCAGTCCAACCCCCTGCAATGCAGGAGTCTCAACTAAAGTTCAGGCTACTCCTGAGTCAGGCCATCGAGTCAAGAAATATGTCTACTCCTTGCCAAGGTCTCATCATACATTTAAAGCGTTACTGCTTTCAACCGTCATGGCTTCGCCCGGGGCCGGATTTAGGTTTGATGAGGCCCTAAGCTACTGAAGGTATGTGTCCAGTGTTGTGTATTAAATAAGATATTCTGGCAGCAGGGTAAAGTATTGCTATTGGTCAATTTGAAGTGTTCAATCACAATCCACAGCCTGATTGGGTCCCGCCGGAAAGTTTGAATATTATTGGTTCCCGCTAAAATGTATCTTTTCCCTCAGTCCCAATGTGTCTATAAATAGAGCTTTCCCTACCCCCTATCCCCAGTCTTCTTATCCCTTACAATCTTATTTTCACTAAGAAGTGTTGCTGGACTTACAATAAAGAGCGGATGGGATGTTTTCACTAAGAAGTGTTGCTGGACTTCTTGCTATCAGAACCCACGACACAACATACTGGCGACGATGCTGGGATTGAATTAGGCCGGCTGAGGGCTGCTGACCCTAGCGACCTGATTCTGGCGACAAGACTCCCTGTGACTGACAGGAACAGATCAGTCCACTAAGATGGCTGCGTCCGACGGTCGAAGATGACATGGCCATCGAATTCCCCGGAAGAGGCAACAACGACCTGGGAGACTTAGCCTCGAGCCTTTGAATCACCGAACTGAGGAAGCAGCAACACTCAAATGACGAGGAAACTTGGAAAGGCCCTGCTTGGATTCCTGAGTTGCTGTGCGGCAGAGACCTTTGAGCAGCAAGGCTCGCAGGCAATTCGGCCCCCACGAAACACTGGATCTGGGAGGCAGCGTTCCGTGAGGCCATTGAGCAAAGCGCTACGGCAACACCTCTCCAAGCCGAAAAGCCGACAGCGTCGAAGAACCCACACCGCATCGACCATTCAGACAAGGCAAACCAACGCCCTGCCTGGAAATAGAGACGGTAGCATCCTCACCGAACTGAGGAAGCTGGCGAGACACTGCAAATTCGCCAACTTGAGGAGGCCCTGGTGGATCGGTTTGTGTGCGGCTTCGCCAGCAAGGGCCGCAGGCGGCGGCAAACAAGAAGGATCTGCCGACAGCGCTCCGTGAGGCCATTGCGACAGAAAGCGCTGAAGAGACGGAGCAAGACACGGACCAGCGAGCCGAAAAGAGAGCGGAGCGTCAACCCACACCGTGGACGACCAGGATGTCAGCCCCAACCAAAGCCCTGTGCGGAATAGAGATGGTGCGACAGGAGAGCACAGCAAATAAAGCCCGAATTCGGCAGGGGGTCTGCCCTGGCTGCGGCGGATCACATGAGAGAAGGAAGTGCATTCGGTTCCGAAAGCTACAGCAAGCTTGTTCAAAGCACGTCCAGATGCGGGCCACAATCGAAGGGAAGCCGTGTAACATGGAGGTGGACTCCGGATCCGATTCTCCATCCTATCGGAGGACACGGCCAGATTATTTCCTAGAGGTAAGCTTCCGAGATTGGAGCCCTCCCGGCTACTCTGCAATCCTATTCCGCTGGCCGCATAGACATTTTGGGAATGTGCGCAGTGAACGACAGTTCCGCGAGAGGAGGCCGTTTAAAGCTTGTGATCGCAAAAGGGAAGCGCCTAGCCTGCTGGCACGGACTGGTTCCCGGCCTTAGGGTTGGGAATCTCAGGGCTCAACACGGTCCAGATCTTCGGAGACATTTAACACCCTGTACACGGAATTTGGGGAGCTATTTAATGGAGAGTTAGATATAGGGGCCTCCATTGGACTTAGAACTGACCCGGGGGTTGCGCCAATGCGCCTCAAACCCAGGCGGGTTCCATTTGCGCTAACAGCCTAAAATAAGCTAATTGGAGAAGCTAAGGGGTGCTTTCACCAGTGTGACTCTGCTACTCTGCTAAATGGAAACACCCATTGTCACACCCCTGAAGGCTAATGGGGAAATACGAATTTGTGCGGATTACAAATGTACGATTAATAAGGCCATCAGGGGCAACTCGTATCCAATTCCAGTAGTGTCCCAACTATTAGCGAAGCTGGCTGGGGGCAAGGTGTTTGCAAAGATTGACTTGGCACAGGCATACCAGCAGCTCCCAGTGACTCCAGCGTCCGCTGAAATCCAGACAATTGTGACGCACAAGGGCGCCTTTAAGGTGAATAGGCTGCAGTTTGGAGTCTGCGTGGCACCTGGCATATTTCAAAGTCTTATGGAGCGCCTGTTACGGGGCCTGCCAGGTGTCCTGCCGTATTTTGATGATGTGTTAATTGCGGGCAAGGATGCTCAAGAACTACTGGGACGCATCCAGACAGTCCTATGCAAATCCGGGATGGGGTTGAAACTAAAGAAAGAGAAATAGTTTTGGGGTAGCAGCAGCTGAACTTCTTAGGGTACAGAATTGATGCTGCTGGCATCCACCCTGGAAGACAAGGTTAAGGCTATCGCCGCAGCACCGACACCTAGTAACAAGGCTGAGCTGCAGTCCTTCTTGGGCCTCGTCAATTTCTATCACGCCTTTGTGCCACACAAGGCATCGATAGCCGAACCACTGCATCCAAAAGGCTACTCCAAAAGAAGTGTGCATGGCGTTGGGGGCAACCGCAACAGAGAGCTTTTGAAACGCTGCGGGGCGTGCTGTCAAAGGAAAGTACACTTGCCCACTATGATGCTGCTAAACCACTGGTGCTGGCGTGTGATGCCTCACAATATGGCGTGGGGGCTGTCTTGAGTCACCGGGAGGCGGATGGGTCGGAGCGTCCAATCTCATTCTATTCCAGAACCTTGAGCCCCACAGAGCGGAACTATGCCCAGATTGATAAGGAGGCACTGGCTATAGTCACAGGAATCAAGAAGTTCCATGACTACGTGTACGGCCGCCCTTTCACAATTCAAACGGACCACAAGCCTTTGCTGGGTTTGTTCAGCCCACATAAACAAACGCCTCAAATCTTGTCCCCACGCATGCTCCGATGGTCCATCTTTTTGAATTGGATTTCAATACGAACTGTGTCATGTGAAGGGTAAGCTGTTGTGCCATGCGGACGACGCTGAGTCGTCTACCACTACCTGGAGCAGCCGACGACGACCCAGCCCCGGCCGAGCACGTCATGATGATGGAGACACTTCCCGGACCACCCGTGACGGCCGTCGACATCGCCGCAAGAACTAAAAGGGACCCCTCCTCGGGTCCCCCCGTGTCTGTTTGTGTGGGTGGGAGGGGATGGCCAAGTGGGACTCAGGAAGAGAAATTTAGACCTTTCATGGCAAGACAAAATGAGCTGTCCCTCCATAAGGGTTGCATATTGTGGGGCGATAGGGTGGTTATTCCAAGGTCTCTACAGAATGAGGTGTTGGACACATTACACATGGGTCATCCGGGCATGGTTCGGATGAAATGCTTTAGCCAGGTGCTAGGTGGTGGCCTGGCATGGACAAGGACATTGAACAATGGGTGCGCACCTGTCGAGCGTGCCAGGAGGTGCACCCAGAAATGCCCAGGCACCAGTGCATTGGTGGGAGCGGGCTAGAACCCGTGGAGCCGGCTCCATGTAGATTTTGCAGGGCCGTTTCAGGAAAGGTGTTCTTAATTGTAGTAGGCCTACTCGAAATGCTGGAGGTCTCAATTGTTCCAAACATGTCCTCAGCTGCTGTAATCAGGGCCCTTCGCATTTTGTTTGCAACGCATGGGTTACCTGGAGAAGGAGTTCAGACAAAGGGGCGGCTTTTGTCCTAGTCCCAAGGAGTTCAGGGCACTACCCAGGCTGCTGCCGGGTCCACCAGCTACATCATGGTTCTCACGCTCCCCTTTGCATCCATCCTCGAACGGACAAGCCGAACGGATGGTGCGCACAGCCAAGGGTGCAATAGCGCGCCTCTTGGTCCAAGGGGATTGGTCTGCTCGCATTGCAAGGATGGTGTCCTGCAGCACAAACGCCCCGCATGTCCATCCTCGACATGGCAACCACGAGAGATAGGACCACGGGGCCTGATGTATCAGCGAACAAGGGCTTCGGGATTGTTCCTCCATTCTGCTCCAGAATTCAGTCCTTGACAGAACGGTGTGGCACTATGCAAGGGGACCAGCTTGAAGGGGTTGGTACCCGACCCAGCTTTTGGACGTTGTGGCAGAGTAATCCCGCCACAGACCAGTAAGCCCGTCCAAGCAGGGTAAGCCCGAGGGGGAGGAGCCGCGCACAACTCTGCCCGCGTCCGGTGAATCGCAGCAGTCTAGTCAGGATGACTCCGGGCCACAGGGGGTGGAAGGCTCTCCAGTCAGAAACCACCTCAACCAGTGGGAACCTCATACCCGGAACGCAGACCCGGGGAGAAACCACCCACACCCAGCTAGAGAGTCCAGCTAGTGACGACGTGGGGAGGACTCGACAGCTGTCAGGTACCCGAGGTTATCGGAAACAGACTTCAGCCTAGAGAGTCAGCTAGTGACACAGCTCCAGCTGAGGTACCCGAGGTTATTGGAGAGAGAAGTCTGACCACGGATAGTCCAAGGAGTGACACACCGGGGGTTAGGCGATCCGGTAGGACTCGAAGACCTCCGCAATACTTGAAAGATTACGTGTATAGTATCAACTAGGTGCGGGGGAGTGTTGTGTATTAAATAAGATATTCTGGCAGCAGGGTAAAGTATTGCTATTGGTCAATTTGAAGTGTTCAATCACAATCCACAGCCTGATTGGGTCCCGCCGGAAAGTTTGAATATTATTGGTTCCCGCTAAAATGTATCTTTTCCCTCAGTCCCAATGTGTCTATAAATAGAGCTTTCCCTACCCCCTATCCCCAGTCTTGTCTTATCCCTTACAATAAAGAGCTGTTTTCACTAAGAAGTGTTGCTGGACTTCTTGCTATCAGAACCCACGACACAACATCCAGCTGTCCTTTGTCAACAACAAATTGTCGCTGTTTTTTGTGTTGAATATATGCTATATGGTAATTAAGAACAGATTAAGTTTGAGAACCAAGGCACCACTGTATATAGAAATGAGCAAACCGGTGATATTTTAGGGAGCAGGCTAGCAAGCGGGGCCCATTATTTACATCGTAGGAGCCTACACAACACAAAACACTGTTGCTGTATGTAGGTTTTATTTTATTTGTTTTTATCTTATATTTTGGAAATGTACATCCAGTTTTTTTCCCTTTAATTTTTTTGGGGGCCCCCAAGAGAGTGGGGCCCTAAACTATAAGCTTGTATAGCTTATACGTAAATCTGGCACTGGCTTCACCCCAAAGAATCCTGGGAACTACAGTTTGTTCAGGGTGCTGAGATTTCTTAGGAGGGCCCTATTCCCCTTAAGGTAAAGGGACCCCTGACCATTAGGTCCAGTCGTGTCCGACTCTGGGGTTGCGGCACTCATCTCATTTACTGGCCGAGGGAGCCGGCGTACAGCTTCTGGGTCATGTGGCCAGCATGACTAAGCCGCTTCTGGCGAACCAGAGCAGCGCACAGAAACGCCATTTACCTTCCCGCCGGAGCGGTACCTATTTATCTACTTGCACTTTGACGTGCTTTTGAACTGCTAGGTGGGCAGGAGCAGGGACCGAGCAATGGGAGCTCACCCCATCGCAGGGATTTGAACCGCCGACCTTCTGATCAGCAAGCCCTAGGCTCTGTGGTTTAACCCACAGCGCCACCCGCGTCCATTCCCCTTACAGAGCTACAATTCCCAGAGAGATTGAGCAATCACTCCTTCTTCCCGGGGAACTCTGGGAAACGAAGGGAACGCAAGTCTCCTAACAACTCCCAGAATGCTTTGGGGGAAGCCATGGCTGTCAAAAAGTGATACCATAGTGCTTCCAAACATAAGGGGGTGAATCCAGCCTTCAGATTCTGCAAAGGGAACCCTGGGCTTTCTCTGTTTTCCACCGCTGAGATCCAGGCTTTCTTCCACAAGGCTCATCCTTCCAGCGACAACCTGCAGTGCCGTGTATTTCGAAAAAATTATTTGCGATTGCGCCATTCCGGCAACCGCCGAACGGTTCCACAAACGTCTTTGCAGACAAAAAAGTTTCCATGAGGCCAGGCCAATAAATCACCCCAAAAGAAAAACAGTCCTTCTTCTGGGTGGAAAGGGAAACGAATTGAAATTATTTGTCCGTCAGCGATGCAGACTGATGGATCAGAGGGGAAAAAAATAATGTCTTTGACAGCCAAGGTAATAAATAGTTTCCTCCTCGGCAAACGTTGTTGGGTTCTCTCGCTCGTTCTCCATCCAAGCCCTTCAGCCCTTCACTGGGCAATTTGTAATTCCGAATAGTTACATCAACGTGTCAGGTGTCAGTGAAATAAATAAGCAAGGGTGTTTGGGATCAGGGATAGAAGGGGAGGAAGGACCAGGAATTGAAATACATACCCAAGAAATATCCATTTGCGTTCCAGATGGACATCTCTGGGCTCACGCAGCTTTGCCAGGATTGAACGGTGAGTCAACTCAAGATCTTCAACGAGATTTGGGGGGAAACGCTCCAACTCAGTGGCAGAGCATCGGCTTGGCACTCCGAAGGTTCCCGATTCAAACTCAGGCGTAAGGAAATAAGAAGAGCTTGCTGGATCAGGCCAATGGGCCACCTAGTCCAGAATCCTCTTCTCACAGGAAGCCGACCGGATGCCCATTGTGGGAAACCAGCAGGCAGGATTCGAACACAGGAGCCTAGTCTCCCCTCCTGAAAATCCCAGCCACTGGCGTTCAGAAACACTGCAGCCTCTGACCGCTGAAGCAGAGCATAGCCATTGTGGCTTGTAGCCATTGATAGCCCTCTCCTCCTCCATGAATTTGCCTAATCCTCTTTTGAAGCTATCTGGGTTGGTGGCCATCCCTGCCTCTTGTGGGAGGGAGTTCCATAGGTTAACACTGTGCCACATGAAGAAGGACTTTTTTCCGGCTTTCCTGGGGTGGGTTGAGGGTATGGAAGATAAGGATCTGACCCGCCAGCATGATCCAAGTGAGTTAGAGGTGTCGGAAATCCTGGGCAGAGTGGGGAAAGGGGACAGGACTTAGCATACAGTTGTTGTAATTTGTCCAGGGAAACGGGAACAACAGGCATGCTCCCTGCTGGCCCAAACACCCCCGGCCGAACTGCCGGTCGAACTTCAAAGCCCTGGAGCAGCAGCAGAAACCAGAGACCTAGCTTCAGAAAGCCAGGCACTCTTTCTGTTCACTTAGCAGCAGAAGATGCACCACAGAGGCTGGCATGAGCGTTATAGTTAAGCATTTATTAGGCGAACATGAGGACAAAAGAAAGCATACGTGCAGTCACCTCCATGTTCGGAAAACGAAAGAGAAAGTACAGACTGAGGAACGGAAGTTCCCAGCAGCACACTGGAACACTATACAGACATGTGATAAGCTCCCATCCTCAGTCTGTTGTTAAGGTGGAATGGGAATTACAACATCCTCCCCCTTTCCATGTAACCTTAATCTTTGGCATTCGACACCAATTGTAGTTTCCGAACATACACCTGAAGTTGTTCTCTATTAACTACCTTAGACAACAAGTCTGCAGGAATCTCATTACCTGGCATGTACGACACCTGAATGATTCCTTTTCGGATACACTCCCTTGCACGATGTAACTTAATCTGCAAGTACTTGGTTCTTTGCTTGCAACTCTCTGAATTAAGCAAAGCCAAACAAGACCTGTTGTCTTGGTATACTTGTACAGGACAAGTCACATTGACTCCGATGTCCTTGAACAGTTGTATTAACCATTCACAGTCCATGAGTGAAAATGACAGTGCATTTAGTTCTGCCTCACAAGAACTTAAACTTACTGTCGACTGCTTCTTGCACAGCCAGTCAAACAGACAGTGGTTGTACACATAGCATACTCCAGAAGTGCTTGTACCATCTGTGGTGTCACTTCCGAAACTGGCATCTGCAAAAATTTCAAGTCCTCCAGTCTTCTGACTGGTGAATCTCAATCTGTAATGCATTGTCCCTTTTAAGTAGCGAGCTACACGTTTCAAAGCTTTCCAATCCTGGACTGACGGATTGTTAGCATGTCTGCTGAGCAGGTTAGTGCTCGCAGCAATATCAGGTCTAGTGCACCTGGCAATGAAATTTAGTTTGCCCAGAATGCATCTATACAGCGTTATGTCAGGAAACACCTCAGCCTTTTCATCTCTTTGAAAACCTGTTACCATTGGGGTATCCACAGGATTTGCATCAGTCAATTTAAGTTTGTTTAGCACATCGGTGATTTTCTGAGTTTGGTGAACCAGAAAATTACCTGTCTGGTCCTTTTCAACCTGCAGAGAAAGGTAGTTGGATACCTGGCCAAGATCCTTCATTTCAAAGTGTTGTTTTAGTTGTGCTAGGGTGTTATGATATACCTTTTGATCTTTCCAAAACAACAAAAGATCGTCGACAAAACAAACACAATACAGTTTGTGTTGCCCCTCCCCTTTTACGAACACACACGGATCTGCCTTTCCCTGGTGAAAACCAAGAGAGAGCAATGTCTCTGTAAGTTTGGTGTTCCAACACCTGGCACTCTGCTTCAAACCATACAGGGACTTCTTAAGTTTACAGACCATCCCTTTCTGAACTTTCACTCCATCTGGTGGAAGTAAGTACAATTCTTCGTCTAGAATCCCATACAAAAATGCTGTATTCACGTCATGGTGGGAAACGTGAAGTTTTTCCTCTGCAGCAATTTTGAGCATGAGTCTTATACTCTCATATTTGACTGTGGGGGAATAGGTTTCATTATAATCTTGACCTGGTACTTGGGAAAAACCCCTGGCAACCAACCTGGCTTTATGCCTCACAATCTTTCCATTTTGATCGGTCTTCGCCTTAAAAACCCATTTACTCCCAACCAGTCGCATCCCTGGAACTACTGGAACCAGTTCCCAAGTTTGGTTCCTATCCAAAGAGTTAAGCTCATCATCTATGGCCTTAAGCCATGGCTCAGCATTCTCAGGGGAGAGTTCTTTTACCTCCTGAAAACTCGAAGGTTCCCATACCTTCTTTGAGCTACCAACTACAGCAGTAGCTGTGCTGGCAAACTCCTCATCAAACCTTTTTGGCCGTTTGCCCTTCGTGGCCCTTTCTGATCGGCGCATCAGACGCAAGTCTTCAACCTTCACCTTCTCCTTCTCCTTCTTAGGAGAAACACTGCCAATGGTGAACAGTGGTTCTTCCAATTCAGCATCAGACTCATCTGATGGTCTAATCGAGGCTTTGGCACTCTGGTAATCTGCTGTATCGCTGTCACTATCAGCAGCACCAGCACCTCCCACTGAATCGGAATCTGAAACCTGATCATCATTCTCAGTTTCCTCTGCTTTCTCAGTGTCAGGATGACTCTGAAAAATCCCCACATTGTCCCCCCACTTGGCACAATACTCCACACTCCTGGTGAATCGCACTGTTTTTGTGTCGGGCATGTAAACTCGGTATGCACCTTTCTCATACCCTACAAATATCCCATGTACACCACGCTTTCCGAGCTTGCTGCTCTGTGGAGTATGTACCCACATATCAGAACCAAAGATTCTCATGTGCTTGACAAAAGGCTTCTTGCCAAACATCCTTTCATAAGGGGTACATCCTATGGGTGTAGACAGCCTCCTGTTGTAAGAATAAACAAAATGTGCTAGAGACTCTGCCCAATACGCTTCTGAAAGATTTGCATCATGCAACTGAGTCTTCATACCCTGTAGCAACGTCTGGTTTGCTCTTTCGCAAATTCCATTTTCCCATGGGGATCGTGGACAAGCGAGATCATGTTGGATTCCCTTCTCAGTCAGAAAAGCCTCAAACTGCTGAGAAGTGAATTCCCCTCCTCTGTCAGTAAAAAGACATTGTATTTGCTTTCCATGGGCATTTCTCAACCAAGCATAGAATTCCTTGAATTTGGAAAATGCATCTGACTTTTGTTTGAGCAAGTACACATGAATGAATCTAGAGTAAGAATCAATCAAAACCATAAAGTACTTTGCTCCACCAAGAGAGGGTGCTAATGGACCAACTAGGTCTGCATGGACAATCTGGTAGGGTTTTGAAGCCTGCCTGCCAGATACCTTGCCCTTAGGAGCCACCCTCACTTTGTGCTCTGCACACGATTTGCACTTCATGTAGAATTTACAGGGCTTAATGGTTAGACCCTCAACTACTTCTGGCATTTTGGTCAGCGTCTGCCAGGACATGTGACCAAATCTCCTGTGGTGAGTGTGTATACAATCTGCATGGAGAACTTTGTTAGCACTCGCCACACAACAAGAATCATCATTCTGCACATTATCAACATCATAAGCAATTTGAAATAAATTGTTCATATAGTCAGCACGCAAGAGTTCCTCATCGTCCTTGCTGATGACGCAGAGGCCCTTCCTAAAGAGAACGTCGAAATTCTTCTCTGTGAGCTGGGGAACACTCAGTAGGTTCTCAGCTGAGTCAGGAACATACAGTACATTGGTGATAGTTGACTGCAAACTCCGGAGTTCCACCTGGCCTTCTCCAGCAATCCGGATCGAAGATCCATCGGCCTGATGTATCTTGCCATTCTGTGGCTTGCAGGAAACAAACAGTTGCCGATCTTTGCAGATGTGGCGTGTCGCTGCAGAATCCACAACAAATCTGCCTTCAGTCTTTGCAGTATCTGTTCGTGCAACAAAAACCTTGTTTTGCACATTCTTTGACCTTCGGGTCCCCGTCTTCTTGCCATCTGCAGACTTTTGCTTTTGCTTGCCTTTTGCCTTGGGACAAAATCGTTGGACGTGGCCTTGAACTCCACAGTTCCAGCATCTCACAGCTGATAAGGCCTTAGCGCCCCCTGGTGGCTGCAACGCTGTACCAGACGACGTGGCTGCTTGCTCCCCCTCAAGTGGGCAATCAGGAGCTGCTGCGTTGCGTCGATCATATTCATTCTGCAGGACTGCAGTTACTTTGGCTGCAGTTAGCTCTTGTGCAGGAAGGGTTGCCAACTGGCTGGCTATCGCACTGTAGCTTTGATCCAAAGAGTCCAAAATCAATACAGAAAATAAATCTTCTGGCACATTGAACCCTCTGTGCACCAGTTCCTGTCTCAGTCTTAATAACTCCAAGATATGGGCTCTCACATCACCCCCTGGCTCAAGCCTTTTAGTGTGCAGCTTTCTGAAGTAGAGAAGCACAGACCCCGCCTCCTTCCTCATATGGGTGGTCCTTAAGGCTTCCCACATCTCTCGAGCAGAGACTTTGCCATTTATCGTTATTAGCTCCTCCGGAGATAGTGATAAGACAATCAACCCCATTGCCTTCGAGTCAGCTGATGACCATGCAGCAGTTACAGGAGTAGGGGCTGCGTCTTTCACAGTGTGCCATACTGCATGCCGTCTTAATTGAGCTTCACAATAGACTGCCCAAGTCTGATAATTCTGTCCGTTTAATGGTGGACAGTGGTTTTCCCCCATCGCTCTATCAGAAAGATCCATTCCTGCTTTCACTGCACACTTCGGCCAGCTAGAGGCTATTTTACAGCTTCACTATCTCAGCAGATTTACGACCTGCCTTCCTCCGGCCTTAATTACGCTTGGCACAGACATCAAAGTCTTCTAGCCGCCGACCGGGATTCATGCTTGTTTCGCTCCTCCACATACCTCTGTTACAGTGCTGTGAATCTGGGCCCGATAACCCAGTTGTTGTAATTTGTCCAGGGAAACGGGAACAATGAGCATGCTCCCTGCTGGCCCAAACACCCCCGGCCGAACTGCCGGTCGAACTTCAAAGCCCTGGAGCAGCAGCAGAAACCAGAGACCTAGCTTCAGAAAGCCAGGCACTCTTTCTGTTCACTTAGCAGCAGAAGATGCACCACAGAGGCTGGCATGAGCGTTATAGTTAAGCATTTATTAGGCGAACATGAGGACAAAAGAAAGCATACGTGCAGTCACCTCCATGTTCGGAAAACGAAAGAGAAAGTACAGACTGAGGAACGGAAGTTCCCAGCAGCACACTGGAACACTATACAGACATGTGATAAGCTCCCATCCTCAGTCTGCTGTTAAGGTGGAATGGGAATTACAACAACTAGATCCCAGTGGGTTCATCCCCTGAAGGTGAATGTTGGAAGATTCAGGACAGGCGAAAGGACACCTGTGCAATTCTCTCCCGCAAGAGGTTGGGACAGGCACCAATTTGGACATAGAATCCTAGAGTTGGAAGAGACCCCAAGGGCCATCCAGTCCAACCCCCTGCCAAGCAGGAAACACCATCAAAGCATTCCTGACAGATGGCTGTCAAGCCTCCGCTTAAAGACCTCCAAAGAAGGAGACTCCACCACACTCCTTGGCAGCAAATTCCACTGCCGAACAGCTCTCACTGTCAGGAAGTTCTTCCTAATGTTTAGGTGGAATCTTCTTTCTTGTAGTTTGAATCCATTGCCCCGTGTCCGCTTCTCTGGAGCAGCAGAAAACAACCTTTCTCCCTCCTCTATATGACATCCTTTTATATATTTGAACATGGCTATCACATCACCCCTTAACCTTCTCTTCTCTAGGCCAGCTCCCTAAGCCGTTCCTCATAAGGCATCGTTTCCAAGCCTTTGACCATTTTGGTTGCCCTCCTCTGGACACGTTCCAGCTTGTCAGTATCCTTCTTGAACTGTGGTGCCCAGAACTGGACACAGTATTCCAGGTGAGGTCTGACCAGAGCAGAATATAGTGGTACTATTACTTCCCTTGATCTAGACGCTATACTCCTATTGATGCAGCCCAGAATTGCATTGGCTTTTTTAGCTGCTGCATCACACTGTTGACTCATGTCAAGTTTATGGTCTACCAAGACTCCTAGATCCTTTTCACATGTACTGCTCTCAAGCCAGGTGTCACCCATCCTGTATTTGTGACATTTGAAAAGAGGAACAGACAAATTCGTGGAGGGTAACAAAGCTATCCATCGGGGCTGGATTTAGGTATGATGAGGCCCTAAGCTACTGAAGGTAATGGGGCCCTTTATATGTCGCATGAGTTTGGCCAAACTGCGGGAGGCAGTGGAAGACAGGAGTGCCTGGCGTGCTCTGGTCCATGGGGTCACGAAGAGCGGACATGACTAAACAACAACAACAACAAATGTCCAGCTGTCCTGTGTCAACAACAAATTGTCGCTGTTTTTTTGTGTTGAATATATGCTTTATGGTGATTTATGGACCTAATGGGTATCTAAAGCCATTTGCACATAACAAAATATGTATTTTATCAAAGTAATTGTTGAACCCACACAACACAACACAACACACAACACTGTTGCTGCCTGTAGGTTTTATTTTATTTGTTTTACATTTTGGAAATGTACATCCAGGTTTTTCTTCCTTTAGATTTTTTTGGGGGGGGGCCCAAAGAGAGTGGGGCCCTAAGCTATAGCTTGTTTAGCTTACACAGTCATACTCCGGGTATGCAGATGTTCGAGTTAAGAACACCCGCAACCCGGAAGCGTTTCCGGAGCCCGCGCAACCCTCAAACGCGCAGAACGCTTCTGTGCACTTTGCACATGCACAGAAGAGCTCAAATCGCGCTATTTCCAGGTTTGGGGGGGCGTTCGTGTTACGCACGCCCGTGTTATGTAGCACGATTCGGAACGGATCACGTGCGTAACACAGGGTACCACTGTACGTCAATCCGGCTCTGCTATCCATGTCTACTAGCCAGAAAATACCTCTAGGATAGGGACGCAGGTGGCGCTGTGGGTTAAACCACAGAGCCTAGGGCTTGCTGATCAGAAGGTCGGCGGTTCGAATCCCCGCAATGACGGGGTGAGCTCCCGTTGCTCGGTCCCTGCTCCTGCCAACATAGCAGTTCGAAAGCATGTCAAAGTGCAAGTAGATAAATAGGTACCACTCCGGCGGGAAGGTAAACAGCGTTTCCGTGCGCTGCTCTGGTCCCTTTACCTTAAGGGGAATAGGGGCCTCCTAAGAAATCTCAGCACCTGGAACATAGTTCCTAGGATTCTTTGGGGTGAAGCCAGTGCCAGATTTACGTATAAGCAAAACAAGCTTATAGTTTAGGGCCACACTCTCTTGGGGGCCCCACAAATGTAAAGGTCCCTTTACCTTTACCTTTAACTCTAGGATAAGAGGCAGTTGGTGAGAAACAGCCATGGGTAGCCTCCTCCTCCTTCATGATTTTGCCCAATCCTCTTTTAAACCCTTCTAGGCTGGTGTGCCATCGCTTCCTCCTGTGGCAGGGAGTTCCATAGTTCAGCAGTGCTCTGAGTGAAGGATTCCTTTCCCAAATCTTCCAGTGTCCAGCTTCTTTGGATGCCCACAAGTTCTAGTGTTATGAGAGAAGGAGAGAAGCTTTTCCCTTGTCTGCTTCCTCCTGGAGTGATTTTATTTGTGCCATGTCGCCATTTTGGTCCGTCGTGTCTTGAGATGGGCCCTGGAGAGGGGAGCGGAGGGCAAGGAACCCGATGTTCATTTGCCGAACGACACCCAGGAGAGGAACAACTCGAGCCTGCCAGGGATGGTGTTTGGTGCAATGCCCATCCATCTGTTTTCCCCCCGGCACGCAGCCAGGACAGTGGCCGGCCGGTGCACGGATGAGCAAAAAGGACACCTCGGGCCACAGAGGAGGCCATCCCTGTTGGGTCAACCGGAGCTCTGTGTTGCTCCCCTCAATGAAGTCGGAGGAGAAGAGGGAGGCCGGCCAAGACGGGAACGGCCAGGGGGGAGAACTGGAGCAGTAGGGTGGCGGAGCAAAACGAAAATAAATATATATTTGGCTCCCATGAATCAAAGACTGTTGCAATCAAAACAACTCGCCATCGGAGCGAATGCCTCGGGGCCTCGTTCGTCAAAAATTATACACGCGGCAGAAAGCCACAGGGGACGCATAATTGCATCATGGCCACAAAGAAATCCTTTTTCCCCCCCTCCTGGCATCGGAGGTTTGCCTAGCGGTGGGGTGGGGAGGGGGTTGATGCTGTGTGCCATCAGTAAATGCCTTTCCTATTCACCTTCCCTATTAATAATAATTAGCAGGGGTCGTTATTGACAGGTCAGGGCCGGAGAGCGGGAGGAGAAGGGGAATCCACACCTTCCCTTTGCAACGATTCGGTCTTCCTTCCTGCGGTTTCCAGCAGCCGAGATTCAAAGTTGAGATTCCTTCATTGCAGGTGGTTGGACTAGATGACCAGCAGGGCCCTTTGAACTCTACAATCCTATGGTTCTATGAAAGGGATGATGCCTCAGACAGCAGAGGTAGAGGCCTCAGAGGCCTTTGCGGCAAGTGGCCTCGTCCTCTTTGTCCGATAATCTCTAAAAGCCATGCAAACTGGTGGCCATTCAGAGCAATAATAATAATAATAATAATAATAATAATAATAATAATGTCCAGTCAGGTCCGACTCTGGGGTTGCAGCACTCATCTCGCATTACTGGACGAGGGAGCTGGTGTACAGCTTCCGGGTCATGTGGCTAGCATGACTAAGCCGCTTCTGTCGAACCAGAGCAGCGCATGAAACGCCGTTTACCTTCCCGCCGGAGCGGTACCTATTTATCTACTTGCACTTTGACGTGCTTTCGAACTGCTAGGTGGGCAGGAGCTGGGACCGAGCAACGGGAGCTCACCCTGTCGCGGGGATTCGAACCGCTGACCTTCTGATCGGCAAGCCCTAGGCTCAGTGGTTTAACCCACAGCACCATAAATATATCTCAGTACTTTTTAGCCTTTCTATTCATAACAAAAAGAAGGCTATGTTATATATTAATTTTAGACTTCCCTAATCCATCTCTCCATTAAACCCAAATAGATGAACTAAACTAAAGGAAAATACGACACTGACATCAACCACTATATTACTATTTGTCTTTCATAAGAATTCACATATTACTTTACCGCTATATCATTTCAAAATTAAACAAGGATTATTCCAACGCCAGGACCATGTTGGGGTTGCACTGGTTCTTTAAATAATACCGGAAAGTGTTCCATTCCTCCATGAATCCATTCCTCGGTTTGTCTTTTACTTTTTCTGAAAGGTAAGCCAGCTCAGTATATTCTAAGATTTTATAAAAACCATTCTTTTTTTATGAGGTACTCTTCCAGCGTGAAGCCACCAAAATTCTTGCAGCCGCAGAGGCATATAGAAAGATGGCTGTGAGATGCCATTTAAGAGCCTTTTTGAGGCAAAGTGGCGGCTGTGAGATGCCAGGATGGATTAGCGGTGCTTTCTAGCGGACCAAGAAAGAGGAAATCTGCCAGATAATTTCTACATAGCAGCCAGTATGTAAAGGGAGATAAGCAGGGATAGAAATGGCTCTGCCATTTCCGTTCTTCCCGTTTCTCATTTCCTAATCTTAAATTCGCGGAAATTCGCCAGCATCACAGCGAACATTTCCCCCCCCTCAAAAAATTGTATCTTTCGTATACAATTTTGTCCGGTGTAGACATTTTCGCAAAGCAATTTCCCCAAAGCAATAATGCACTTTGGGTAGGTTATTTATTTTTGCACTATTGCATAATATGTGTATTTTCAGGACACATTACTAGACAGAAGGAGGAGGAGCAGGAGGATTCACATTTACAGGTAGTAAAGACACAATGGTGACAGCAGTCACGAAATTAGAAGACGCCTGCTTCTTGGGAGGAAAGCAATGACAAACCTAGACAGCATCTTAAAAAGCAGAGACATCACCTTGCCGACAAAGGTCCGTATAGTTTAAAGCTATGGTTTTCCCAGTAGTAAATGTATGGAAGTGAGAGCTGGACCATAAAGAAGACTGATCGCCGAAGAATTGATGCTTTTGAATTATGGTGCTGGAGGAGACTCTTGAGAGTCCCATGGACTGCAAGAAGATCAAACCTATCCATTCTTAAGAAATCAGCCCTGAGTGCTCACTGGAAGGACAGATCCTGAAGTTGAGGCTCCAGTACTTTGGCCACCTCATGAGAAGAGAAGACTCCCTGGAAAAGACCCTGATGTTGGGAAAGATGGAGGGCACAAGGAGAAGGGGACGACAGAGGATGAGATGGTTGGACAGTGTTCTCGAAGCTACTAACATGAGTTTGGCCAAACTGCGAGAGGCAGTGGAGGATAGGGGTGCCTGGCGTGCTCTGGTCCATGGGGTCACGAAGAGTCGGACACAACTGGGGTCACGAAGAGTCGGACACAACTGAACGACTGAACAACAACAAAGACACAATTAATAGGAAACCAAAAAACTAGATACAATTTAAAATCACCCAGATACAATTATAAAACAAACTCTTGGATACAATTACAGTGGGCGCTCGGGTTGGGAACGCGATCCGTGCGGGAGGCGCGTTCGCAACCCGCAGCGTCCATAACCCGCAGCGCCGCATCTGCGCACGCGCGGGTTGCAATTCACTACTGCGCATGTGCAAAGCACGATTTAGCACTTCTGCACATGCGCGAAGCGCCAAACCCGGAAGTAACCCGTTCCGGTACATCCGGGTTTGCCGTGTTCGTATCCCATGACGAACACAACCCACAGCGAACGCAACCCGAGGTATGACTGTACAAAACAATTCTAGGATACAATTGTAAAAAATATAGATAGGATAAATTAAGGAATTGGGTAATGGGCAGTGCAGGGAAGAAAGAAAATTGCTTTATTTGACAGAAAGGAAAGAAGGGATACAGCAGTCAGCAAACCTTTCTAACAGGGGGCCGGTCCACTGTCCCTCAGACCTTGTGGGGGGTCGGACTATATTTTTTTGGGGGGATGAACAAATTCCCGTGCCCCACAAATAACCCAGAGATGCATTTTAAATAAAAGCACACATTCCACTCATATAAAAATACCAGGCAAACCCCACAAATAACCCTGAGATGTGTTTTAAATAAAAGGACACATTCTACTCATGTAAAAACACGCTGATTCCCAGACCGTCCACTGGCTGCATTTAGAAGGCGATTGGGCTGCATCCGGCCCCCGGGCCTTAGGTTGGGGACCCCTGGGTAATTGCTACGTATAACCCTAAAGACGCTATCAGACTCTTGCTGTTCTCAGGTGAGATCTAAATGGAATCTACATACATATTTTTTCAAAAAACGCTGTGAAAATGCTTTTTAAAAAAACGTTTTGAAAAATAAATTGAATTTTGCATAGCTCACTTTCGCAATCTGGTGTCACATTTGTATATTGCACTTGACAACACATTTGAAACGTTTCATTTGCCGTTGTATAGCTGAGTTCCTAGTCTCACACCAACTAATTCAGGTTGCACATTTGTTGTCGATTGGAAGTACTTGTACAAGAAACCTCCTTCCCAAAAAAGTCCAGGGTTTTTTTTTGCAATCGGGGAAAAGTCGTTTAAAAAAAAAAAAGAGCCTAATAAGAGCCTGCTGGATCAGGCCAATGGCCCATCTAGTCCAGCATCCTGTTCTCACAGAGGCCAACCAGATGCCTCTTGTGGGAAAGCTGCAAGCAGGATTCGAACACAAGAGCCCTCTCCTCTCCTGTGGCTTCCAGCAAATGGTGTTCAGAAGCATTGCTGCATCAGACTGTGGAGGTAGAGCAGACCCATTGTGGCTAGTAGCCCCCAATAGCTCTCTCTTCCTCCATGAGTTTTGTCCAAACTTCTTTTAAGCTCTCCAGGTTGGTGTCTATCCCTGCCTCCTGTGGCAGGGAGTGCCACAGGTTAACTATGCACTCCGTGGAAAAAGCGCTTCCTTTTATCTGCTTCGAATCTTCCGACAATTAGCTACGTTGGATGGAGGGCAGCCCCGGGTCAGACAGCCAGGCCAAAGAGCTGAGTCCTCTTACGTCCGATTTCCGTCTCGCTGTAACTTTCCGCCAGATCCATCCTTTCAGCAAATGTCCTGGCCAAACAAGGAGACACATGACATGCCTGCGGTGTGTCACATGGAAACAGCTTGACTTCTTAATGGGAGCTGAACACGTACTGAGCAGGCGATTACTTCTCGTGTTCCCAGAGGCAGCGCAGCTGGCAGGTGAAATCAGCAAGATAGATTCTTGCTAAGCGTGCAAAATGTGTCCCTCTGTTGCTCTCCTCTCCCTTCTTGCTCTGTTAGAGGTGTAAAATGCGTCTGGAAGAGGCGCTGTGCTGCCCTCTGTTGGATCCACAGTTGAAAGACACTTAGGCAAACTAATGCCCAGGGGCCGAATCCGGCCCAATCGCCTTCTAAATCCGGCCCGCGGACGGTCCAGGAATCAGCGTGTTTTTACATGAGTAGAATATGTCCTTTTATTTAAAATGCATCTCTGGGTTATGTGTGGGGCATAGGAATTGGTTCAAATTTTCCTGCAGCCAATCCGAAGCCGCGCCAGCATCACCGCCAGCCCAGAAACCATGCCAGTGTCACGGAAGTCAGTCCCCGCGCGGTGAGGCGTCTGCAGTGCGCAGGGACTGACTGAGCAGGCGGCAGGGTCCGCCACGGGCTGGATTTATGAGCCTAGGGGGTCACATCCAGCCCCTGGGCCTTAGTTTGCTGACCCCTGGAATGGAGTATCCTGCAAAAGGGTAGGACTGACTGACACTTCTGTGTGCATTGATCCTGTGCAATCATTCTGAAAAGCATCATTTTCATCTTAGCACGGCATCCAGAAGGGCAAAGAATTATGGATTTACTCCTCCTTTCTAAGCCAACATTTTTTTTTTCCCCACACGGCTGTTTCCCTGGCAAATTAATGAATTATACCTCATTATATTATAGCCATAAAAAAAACTCCAGCTGTTGATCTAAATACCGGGGCCTTATTTAATTTCCCCTGCTGGAACTCCCAGGACTCAGTCCGGAGATGAGAGTTTATGGGGGTTTTTGGGGGCGGTGGTGGGGGGAGCAGTCTCTTGTTTTTGCCTGGAAGCAAAGTCATCCTTTGGCATCATCATTGGGGGAAATGCACTAATTCTGCAAAAAACAAGTTCAGCTTCACTGACAGTTAAGCTAGCTCACTGGATAAAAGGATTCAATTTGTGGTCCTTCCAGATTGACATCTTGGGGGGGGGTTGGGGGGATATTTTGCAAGCTTTCATTGATGCAACGGCACAGCATTAGTGACAAGCGGGGTGTCATTGATGCAACGGCACAGCATTAGTGACAAGCGGGGTGTCGCAAGGTTCTGTCCTGGGCACGTTGTCATTCAACAACTTTATAAATGATTTGGATGAGGTAATCGAGGGGACACTCATCCAATCTGCAGGTGGTAAGGTAAAGGTAAAGGATCCCTGGATGGTTAGGTGCAGTCAAAGGCGACATGTGGGATGTAAAAAGAACAGGGGCAGTCAAACCCAACTTTTTCTAGAAGGTTGTCTCAGTCCTCAAGCCGGAACTTCCTGTCTTCCTGGACTGAGACAAAACTTCCTTATATGGAACTCTACAGTTGGGAGCGAACTCCACAGTTGGGAGCGGCCAACTGTAGCTCAGGCCGGGCTCCATTTTGTCGCTGGTCAGTTGTTGTGTTGATCTCTCTCTCTGACAGTTTAAAAGCAGCATTACTAAAAATGTACCGTTGGCACTAGGCCAAGAGTAGAAAAGGGGGACTTTCTCTCATAAGGAGAAAGTCACCACATGTATATTGTTTAGCAACTTTTAAGCCTGCCTCTAGGATCCTGTGTGTGACTAGATGATTACTTGTGAGTAAACGTTTTTCACTTGACCGAAGACTGTGAAGTGTCTTATTGAAAGAGGGATAAAAAGGGGAAGACACCAGGATAACATTTTTATGACTCTAGCGAGTCTATGCAAACTATCCGCTGTGCATGTGAGGTAAAAAGGGAATGTTAGCTCTGCTGATATTATCGAGCTTGTAAACGCAAGTTGGGATAGGATATCTAAAACAATATATCCTCTCCCACATCCCTCAACATTCCCACAGGTTGGGTCCAGTCAAAGACGACTATGGGGTTGCAGTGCTCATCTCGCTTTCAGGCCAAGGGATCCGGCCTTTGTCCACAGACAGCTTTCCGGATCATGTGGCCAGCAGGACTAAGCCGCTTCTGCCGTAACGGGACTCCGTGACGGAAACCAGAGAGCACAAAAATGCCGTTTACCTTCCCGCTGCAGCGGGTACCTATTTATCTACTTGCACCGGCGTGCTTTCAAACTGCTAGGTTGGCAGTACTTGACTGCTTCCTCATTTTATCCTCATAGCAACCCTGCAAGGTAACCCAGCCTCTTGAGCTTGCAGATCAGGTCGGCGGTTCGAATCCCCGCGACGGGGTGAGCTCCCGTTGCTCGGTCCCAGCTCCTGCCACCTAGCAGTTCGAAAGCACGTCAAAGTGCAAGTAGATAAATAGGTACCACCCATACCGCTCTGGCGGGAAGGTAAACGGCGTTTCCGTGCGCTACTCTGGTTTCGCTAGAAGCGGCTTAGTCATGCTGGCCACATGACCCGAAAGTTGTACGCCGTCTCCCTCGGCCAATAAAGAGAGATGAGCGCCGCAACCCCAGAATCGTCCACGACTGGACCTAATGGCCAGGGGTCCCTTTACCTTTACCTTACCCAAATGCAGCATCTATTTAAAGGGCAATTCATTTGTTTACAACTGCCTGAAAGTCTGCCTGTCAAGAATTTGGGGGGGGGGGGAATCCCCATAAAGCAGAAAAATATTTAATACAGATTTGCGATTCTGCTTAAGCTAGCCAGTATCATTATGGCTAGAGAAAGAGGGCAATTGGAGAACAAATTAGTTGGAAAATGGATTTTATTTATCACATACTGGAATAATAAGATACAAGGCACAATTATTATTGGGCAGGGACTATCGCTGTTCTTTTCAGTGCCTGCTTTAAAAAAACAAAACCCTTTCTATTTTAGCGAGGCTACCCAGGCATGTAATTTTAGCATGCAATTTTAATATGTGATTTTAGTATAATGGATTTTTTAATTCCCCGAAGCTGAAAAAGGCTCCTCAACCCTCCGCGCACACCACAAACCACCACTTTGCAAGATTGTGTCTAGAATGAACGTTCCCCACATCAAATGGGGTTCGCCTTTTGCGTGGTCGCGAGTAGCCCCCTTGGATCACGGAGCAGCTCCTGGCAGTTGGTCCTGGCACCACCTTCCCAGGTTGGATACCTGTGGACTCCACCTACTCTAGCAGCCGCCCAATCCCAGCTGGGGAGGTGTTGCCAGGGGGATTGGCCAGGTAGAAGGAGGGATTATACAGTACACACAATAGAGCTTGAGTCATACCTGGGAAGCGGCCGTTGGATTCAGAGCTTCCCCACCCTCCACTCCCTCAATTGACGTTTACTTTGCAGGTTAACCACCTTTTTTCCACAGCCACACAGGCACGCAGGCGCTGCTATGTCAAGGTCGCTGTTGAAGGGCCGGAAAGGACTTTCCCTGCATTGGCAGGTTTCGCCTTTCCCGTAGCAATTCGTCACAACTTTGGCAGTTTCAGGCCATGGGCGGAATCATAGAATCATAGATTCATAGAGTTGGAAGAGACCACAAGGGCCATCCAGTCCAACCCCCTGCCAAGCAGGAAACACCATCAAAGCATTCCTGACAGATGGCTGTCAAGCCTCCGCTTAAAGACCTCCAAAGAAGGAGACTCCACCACACTCCTTGGCAGCAAATTCCACTGTCGAACAGCTCTTACTGTCAGGAAGTTCTTCCTAATGTTTAGGTGGAATCTTCTTTCTTGTAGTTTGAATCCATTGCCCCGTGTCCGCTTCTCTGGAGCAGCAGAAAACAACCTTTCACCCTCCTCTATATGACATCCTTTGATATATTTGAACATGGCTATCATATCACCCCTTAACCTTCTCTTCTCCAGGCTAAACATACCCAGCTCCCTAAGCCGTTCCTCATAAGGCATCGTTTCCAGGCCTTGGACCATTTTGGTTGCCCTCCTCTGGACACGTTCCAGCTTGTCAGTATCCTTCTTGAACTGTGGTGCCCAGAACTGGACACAGTATTCCAGGTGAGGTCTGACCAGAGCGGAATCCTTTAGGCCTCTACAAATTTGGAGGGGGTGTGGGGCGGTGACCCCCGCCCCCATTGCGGCGGCGATAACAGGGTTCCCGTTAAAGGGGTCTCAGGAGGAGGCATTGGTCATACGCCCAGAGGTCGTCACTGCCCTCCCCCTCCAGCGGCGGCGAACAGGGGGGGGCTATCTGCTTGAACATATGTTCTCCAGAGCTAGCCCACTCCCCACTCATGCTGGATAACCCTGAAATTACCCAGAACCCCGGCTGGGGGGCTGGGAAGGATAAACGCCCAATGCCTGAGCCAAGGTCTCCCTACATCTGAATATTAATAAAGTTGTGGCCAATTTAATCCCATAGAACGTTGTCATGAGTCGTTATTTCCCTTCAGGGGCTGCCCCGGGGTTCGGGGGACTCCGCCTGGCCGCGCAAATGGCCCTACTGTCCAAAAGTAAAATCTGCACGCGTTGCTAGGATGTGAGTCTAGGATGTGTGTGTGTGTGTTAAATAAAATTATATTGTGGGTGCTTTAATTAACGATGGGGAAATTTAATTCAGCGAGTGGCCTGCAGGTTCCGTGTCGAAGTATTTTTGCGGCCCACTTGGTCTGAGAGTTTGGTCTGAAGGGTCCACTTAGCAGGCCAAACATTAAAAACTAGACTTCGGATACATGGAGCTGTTACGTTACGCCTGAATGTACCGGTATCCTTTCGACTTGACAGCTCAGGGAAGATACCTAGCTTTATAAATCCGTAGAAAAATCCATACTTTAACCAATTCTCCTCATTCCAACGCCATTTTAACCCTTAAAGAAAGGTGAATTTGGGCTCCACCTCCCTCCATCAACCAAGAAGCAGGATGTGATGTAGGCAGCGAACAGGGCGTTCCACCATAATTCCCCAAGTGTGAGAGCGCATACAGGGCACCCCACCCAGGGAGTGACCAGGGGGGCAACAACAGACATCCGCAGAGTCAGTTTTAGCAACCCAGGTGTTCTGAAAGCCCATCTCCAGACAAGTCCTCAGGGCAAGGATGTGTCAAGAGTTTTATTGTTCTTTCGGTGATGGGGACTTAAGAGGTGTTGGAAAAGGCGTCTGATAAAGTGACCTAATGTTGAACTCGTGTAGCCCTTGGGTACCTCTCCCCATTTGTGACATGCTAGTGATGTAGTGATGATGTATCAATGATGCTGCTCGAAGTTCATTCTGCGGGAAAAGAGGGAAGTTTTAAAAGAGGATGTCACCCCATGCTCGGGGCCGGTGTGGTGTAGTGGTTAAGAGCGGTCGACTGGTAATCTGGTGAACCGGGTTCGCGTCTCCGCTCCTCCACATGCAGCTGCTGGGTGACCTTGGGCTAGTCACACTTCTCTGAAGTCTCTCAGCCCCACTCACCTCACAGAGTGTTTGTTGTGGGGAGGAAGGGAAAGGAGAATTGTTAGCCGCTTTGAGACTCCTTAGGGTAGTGATAAAGTGGGATATCAAATCCAAACTCCTCCTCCTCTCTCTTCTTCTTCTTCTTCTTCTTCTTCTTCTTCTTCTTCTGTGGGGACCTGTTGCACAACAATAAAGATAATGGTCTACTGAGCATTGTTTTGCTCCAAATTACTTGGCTGGAACTTCCTTCTATTACTGACCGTATGGACCCATGGGGGACTTGCACCCCGACAAGCTGGGCTGTTGAGTAGTCTCTCACCCAGGATTTTTTTCCATAACAGAATGATTCCTATTTTTCCCTTTGATCCTTCGTTCCCCGACCCCCACCCTCGGCTCCTTGCTGTCATCCCTCCTGCAGGATGCAGGCCAGTCCAAATCTGATATATATGTATAACGTAGAGCTATATTTCCACCAATACGGGAGAGCTGTGAGGGCTGCAAAATGTTCCAAGAGCAGCTGCAGCTATAATGACAGCTGCAAAAAGAGGGATTTTTGCTGCCTGGTGGATTACCTGCCGAAACCTTTGAGGGGTTTTGTCCTGATTAAGACGCCTCTGCATTTTAATTGGATCGTTATGCAGCGGGAGCCCGGAGGCAGGCAGTAACAGTTTCCAAGAAACGAGGACCGATCTCACACTGAATGAAGAAGCACGGGGAATCAAGCCTCCGCCTTCCTGTGCTAGCTGTCAGAAGCATGTGCTTCCCAATTCGATGGCCACTACAGGCAGGGCCAGCCTGGGATGTTTTGCAGACCCTCCAAGTGTCCCTATTTTCCAGGGACATCCCTGATTTAGAGAAGCCGTCCCGGTTTCTGATTTGATCCTGGAATGTCCCACTTTTCCTTAGGACGTCCCTATTTTCATCGGAGAAATGTTGGAGGGTATGGAGTTATGACCCCCCCAAGCGTTATGAAGGCAATCCTGTACAGGAAAGTTTTTTTAACAATCCTGTACAGGAAAGTTTTTAAATGTTTTATTATGTTTGTGATGGCCTGGGAGTCAGACTCAGATGCTGAACCTGAGGGATCCCAGCCTGCACAGGATTCCCCGCCTCCAGAACCAGCTGAGCCGGGGCCAGGGCTTGAGCCTGAAGGATCCCCACCTGTGCTGGATCCCCAGGTGCAGGCATCAGCAGAGTCTGCTCTGGCTCCTGATGGGAGGGAGGACCCATTGCCTGCAGGTGCTCCACTCCCAGCCTCATCAGAGGAAGCTGAGGCGGCCCCTGGGTCCAGTAACCCACCAGCCTCTCCTGAGCTGCAGAGGCTCAGGGCAGAGAGGCGAAGAGAGCTAAGTGCTTACAGGAGGAGTGCTCGCCTCCAGGCCCGGAGGAGAGGCGAGTCTCCAGAGGATCGGGGCCGCCCTAAGCATAGGGCCAGATAAAAGCCAGCCAGCCCCAGCCCAAGTTGCGTGAGCAACTTAGCTGCAAACGTATGCTTGACCTGCAACCTCGTGCCTGCACCTGCCTTGGACCTTGACCTGCTCCCTGCCTCGCTCCCCGCCAGACTGACCTCCTTTGGACCCCTAGACCCAGGACTGGACTTGGACCTCGCTTCACGGACAAACCCCTGGGGCCAGCACAATGTTTTTATATATGGGGGAATCTCGGTTGTCGAACACCTCCGTAGTCAAACGTTCCGACTTTCGAACAGCGAAAACCCAGAAGTAACTGCTCCGGTTTTTTAATGATTTCCGGAAGCCGAACACGCTACATGGCTTCTGTTTTGCGTTTCCCTGTTGTATGGAGGCTTCCGTGTCGAGTTTTCAGTTTTTGAAGGTTTCGGAAGTCGAAAGGTCTTCCGGAACGGATGACGTTCAAAAAACGAGGTTCCACTGTATGTTGGAAGCTGCCCAGAGTGGCTGGGGCAACCCAGTAAGATGTGTGGCGTATAAATCAGGCATAGGCAAACTCGGCCCTCCAGATGTTTTGGGACTACAACTCCCATCATCCCTGACCACTGGTCCTGTTAGCTAGGGATGATGGGAGTTGTAGTCCCAAAACATCTGGAGGGCCGAGTTTGCCTATGCCTGGTATAAATGGTAAAATCATCATTATGGAATGGGGCGTCCCTATTTTCATCGGAGAAATGTTGGAGGGTGTGGTTTTGCCCCAAAGGCAAGACATCCTACAGTCTCCTCTGTGGTAGTTGTGCCATGCCCCTGCCACATCCTCAATGGGCGCATGGATTGAGCATGGCCCGCCTGTGGCAGTGGTGCCCATGGGATGCAGCTCGGCAGAGGAGGAGGCAGGTTCGCCCACGGCGCCAGCATGGCACACACAGCAGCAGGGGCAAGGGTGGGCCACACCCACAGGGGAGGAAGGGCAGCACACTCCTCGGGCCACCATTTTCAAAATGGCGGCCGGAACCCAAACTTTGGCAAAGACTGCTTCCTCCACCTCAGAAACCCTCATCTTGCGTTTGGCAGTGACATCTGAAGAGGTGGGCAAACGGACAGCCAAACCACCTTCCAAAATACACAGTAGACTAGATACTGCTTATTGTTATGAATTGCGATTATATTAACATTTTTTTAATCGTTTTCATATTGTGTGAAAATGACCTTATCCATTTCCACTCTGTTGTTCCTTGTGTTGCTGTCTTCTAAACCACCCTGAGGCTTTTGTGTGGAAATGTCTTGAAAAATGATAATAACTTTTTAATTAGTTTTCAATTACAGTAGTGCCTTGGTTCTCAAATGCCTTGGTTCCCAAATGTCAAAAACCCAGAAGTACATTTTTTTGGAAGCCAAACATCCGATGTGGCTGTCGGCCACTGTTTCCGGGGTGCCTGCACCAATCAGAAGTTGCCCCTTGGTTTTCGAACATTTCGGAAGTCAAACGGACTTCCGGAATGGATTAAGTTTGGCGCTTTTGTTTTTGCTATTTATTTTGCATTTTTCTGTTTTTGAGGCTTTTTCGGTTAATTTGTTTTTGTGACTGTGTGGAACCCAGTTCAGCTACTGATTGATTGATTGATTGATTGATTGATTGCAGAAATGGATAAAAGCCCACCCCCTCCAAACAATGATATATCATCAGTGCAGGTAAGAAAAAAAATTATTTTTATCATCTACAATACTGTCTTATTTATTTTATAGTACAGTACATTGATTATTGCTTTCATTTTATGGATCAATGGTCTCATTAGATAGTAAAATTCATGTTAAATTGCTGTTTTAGGGGTTGTTTTTAAAAGTCTGGAACGGATTAATCCATTTTGCATTACTTTCTATGGGAAAGCGCGCCTTGGTTTTGGAACGCTTTGGTTTTGGAACAGACTTCCGGAACGGATTAAGTTTGAGAACCAAGGTACCACTGTACAGTCCAATAATAGTCTCATTATGCCAAATTATAATACAATTACTAATACCAATCGTTCAAAAACCAAATTATATAATTTAGGTGGCCCCACCCACATGCTAGAATTGATGGTTTGATGATTTTCTTTATTTCTGTGTATCAAAATCTTATTAATTTCAATTACATTCCAGTCAAAATAATAATCCCATATACAAGAACTGCAATATTAATAACTTCTATTCGTATTGACACATTAAATGATTTTATAAAGCTACAAGTGAGGCACTCAAACTTTATCCTTGTTCTTCCCATGTGTGGCAATTATTCTATCCGTGATGTTTCTGTTAGAGATTACAAATTGCCTACGTGCAGAAATGCAGCTGTCTATCTCCAAGCAATTAGCTAGTTGGCAGAAAGCCCAGATCTGCTCTCTCTCAGACCCTTAGCAACGACCTGTGATTGGTCAATGAGTTCCTAAAGACTGAGCTCTGTGTGAGAGCTTTGTGGTTAGTGTGTGGTTGGTGTGGAGAAAGTGGTCAGTGTAGAGAGAGAGAGACAGAGAGGAAAAGATTTTATGTTTTGTTTCTTTTATTTTGTAAAGTCTGTAAATAGTAACTTATGGATGCTAGTTGCTTCAATCAATAAATACTGTATATAGTTATCCAGTGAGTTGCTGAGTTCCTGCGTTGTGCTGTCCAGTCAATTACACAACAGCCAGAAGCTTCCAGAAAAGTCTGCGTCTAACTCTGCTGTGTCCAGGAATACGTTATACTCCTGACACTAAATCTTAAGAACTTTTAGCTTCCTGTCCTTGTAAAATATTATGTCTTTCTTCCCCCGGTAAAAATGTTGCTGTTCTATGGTCCATCATGCCTTGGGCGGAGCTAATATCCCATTGTTGTTCCATAATTTTCTCCATCGCTCCATCTTGTGCTTCATTGTTTTGCAACTTTAACAGCAGCTGCAAAAAAATCACACTGTCCCAATAAATAGCCTTGTTGAGACTCTTTTCCCTCTTGTCCCATTTTTTTCCTCTCAGCCCAGGAAAGAGATTGATCTGTCCAAATGCAGACGACTCAGTCATGAACCTTATTAGTTCCTTGGCAAGTTCGCAGATTGCTTTGATCAGGAAATGTCTTAAATAAATGGGTACCCACTTTGCACCGATGCCAAAATGCGTCAGTTGGCGAGGGTTCGTGACTCCGGCAGATGAAGCTTTACCAAGCTCATTTGCAGAGTTCGGTCCAGTAAGATAAGAAAAATAGGACTCGTTATACCTGCTCTGTCTTTTGAACAGCTGAAGAATACCGGTACTTCTCCATTTATCTCATCCATCCCAATCATTACCTCCTTTCTACATCTCCCGGCTAATGGCCGTGCGCTTTTAGCAGAAAGAACTTTGAGTTCCTTATTTTGCAAACCCACATAGTGTTTTATAGGCAGTCCTATCCCCACACCTACACACACACAATAGAGTACCGTATTTTTCGCTCCATAGGGCGCACCGGACCATAGGGCACACCTCGTTTTTAGAGGAGGAAACAAGAAAAAAAAAAATCTGGTTTTCCTCCTCTAAAAGCCCTGTTTTTTTTTTAGGATCAGCTAAAAGTTTTGCAGCTTTTTTTGCAAAGGGAAAAGCCCTTTTTTTGAGGATCAGCTAAAAGTTTTGCAGCTTTTTTGCAAAGGGAAAAGCCCTGTTTTTTTGAGGATCAGCTAAAAGTTTTGCAGCTTTTTTGCAAAGGGAAAAGCCCTGTTTTTTTGAGGATCAGCTAAAAGTTTTGCAGCTTTTTTTGCAAAGGGAAAAGCCCTGTTTTTTGAGGATCAGCTAAAAGTTTTGCAGCTTTTTTGCAAAGGGAAAAGCCCTGTTTTTTGAGGATCAGCTAAAAGTTTTGCAGCTTTTTTGCAAAGGGAAAAGCCCTGGTTTTTTTGAGGATCAGCTAAAAGTTTTGCAGCTTTTTTGCAAAGGGAAAAGCCCTGTTTTTTGAGGATCAGCTAAAAGTTTTGCAGCTTTTTTGCAAAGGGAAAAGCCCTGGTTTTTTGAGGATCAGCTAAAAGTTTTGCAGCTTTTTTGCAAAGGGAAAAGCCCTGGTTTTTTGAGGATCAGCTAAAAGTTTTGCAGCTTTTTTGCAAAGGGGGAAAAGCAAAGCTCCTTTTGCAAAGGGGGAAAAGCAAAGAGGAAAAGCCCCGTTTTTATGGGGTTCAACTCACATTTCTGAAAAATCTTAAGGAAAGGGAGCCATTTCTACTGTTTCCAGACAGATAATCTAATCAGCCAGTCACATGTCGCTGGGGAAACAAACAACCTCCCTCTGCAGCACATTCAACAAAGGAGGGCGGGGCTGAAAGGGAGCCGGGACTCTTATCTCTCTCCCGATCTCTTGCTGATCAGCTGCTGAGCGGGGTCCTTTCAACACCCCCTTTTCTCTTTGTAAAATAAAAAGCACTATCTGCTTTTGGCCCCTGGGCAATTCGGCTCCAGGGACCACCATTCGCTCCATAAGACACACAGATATTTCCCCTTACTTTTTAGGAGGAAAAAATCAAAAATTCTTTCCAGTAGCACCTTAGAGACCAACTGAGTTTGTTCTTGGTATGAGCTTTCGTGTGCATGCACACTTCTTCAGATACCAAGATACCAATTTTTTAGGAGGAAAAAAGTGTGTCTTATGGTGCAAAAAATACAGTACTTATCGGATCAGCAAAGTGAAAGAGAGAGGAAGCGTTTGCCACAGTGAATGACTCACCTGCATCGTTTTATACTTTCTGGGTGTCTTTAAACTGTATTATAAAGCAGTTGTCAACGCAAATGGGTTCTCTGTGCCCTTACACCTGCAAGAAGATTAACAGTGATACATTGGAAGGACAAGAATACGGCGTCTTTCAATCAACGGATGGAGGACATGACAACTCTTGCAACCTACGAACGGATCGCTTTCAAGTGGAGATTACGTATGCACAAATTTAATGATATTCGGAACATATTCATTGAAATCATATTGACCCATGATTCAATATATATGCGAGGGAAACAATAAGTTCATTCATTTCCATCTATGTTATATGGTTCTGTAACCTTAATGCAGGCACCCCCAAACTTGGCCCTCCAGATGTTTTGGGACTACAACTCCCATCATCCCTAGCTAACAGGACCAGTGGCCAGGGATGATGGGAATTGTAGTCCCCAAAAATCTGGAGGGCCGAGTTTGGGCGTGCCTGCCTTAATGATATTTTATTGTCATGTTGTTTTATTGTTGTTTTCCTCTGCCTTTCTAAACATTTCATGTACTATTTTTCTTTCCTTTTTACTTCAACTCGTAATATTCTTAATAAAGATTATTAATCCCAGGATTAATCCATTCCAGAAGTCCGTTCCAAAACCAAAGCGTTCCAAAACCAAGGCGCGCTTTCCCATAGAAAGTAATGCAAAACGGATTAATCTGTTCCAGACTTTTAAAAACAACCCCCAGAACAGCAATTTAACATGAATTTTACTATCTAACGAGACCATTGACCTTCCGATTGGCAAGCCCAAGAGGCTCAGTGGTTTAGACCACAGAGGTCAGCATGGCAGTAGCGGCAGTGGTCCAAGGCAGCCTGGGCAGGTGAGGGGTCAGGGCAGGGGCAGGGGCACAGGCAACATGATGGGAGGTGTCCTAGATTTGGGACAGAAAATGTTGGAGGGTATGGGAACCTTGCCCCCAGGGATCTGGCAGATCCCTCTTCCTCCACTAACCCACAACAATACTCTTTGATAATGTCCCAACCTACTCACCTTTTCCCTAAACTGAAAAGCCCCACGGGTTATATAATTCCCGTGGGGAATTAAAGGCTGCAGCTTTTCCATTCCACGTTTACGATTCAGCCCCAAAGGTTCCTCGTGCAAAGAATTGATCGCAATCACCGGCTAGAACTCAAACCAACAGAGCAAGGACGTCAAACTGCGGCAAGAGAAAGGAAAGAGGGGGAAGAGATGCTGTCACAAATCAGTTGAGAGCATTTGTATCTCCATCGCGAGCGCACAAGATTGCCTCCAAGCCAACGAAACTGCTCTTGTTTGAGTTGCCAAAGCAAAATATACTAAACAAAGAAGTTCACAAGAAGTGTTTGTCGGACTTTGCGATCAATGAAAAACATTCTCTTGGAACGCTTTGCCGGAAGAGCTCCGAGCTACAAATGTTCCTATTTCCTCTCTCTCCTGTTCTCTCTCTCTTTGCTCTGCCACAGTTGTTAGTCTGTGATTTGCCAGTAATTGCAATTGTTCGCAAGACCCTTTCCCTGTTTGCCGTTAACAATGAGGCCCAGTCGGACAATTTTGGGTTTTGGAGTGATAGCTGTGACCCTAGGTTTGAGTATCGATTGCTCAGTTTGTGGGGCACTGCAAAATACAGGGCTTTCTCTGCCAAACGCCGCAAAACTATTGCCAAACTTTGGCACTTGTCTGGAGTGAATCGCGCAACATGGGGTTTGGGGGTGATAGCTATGACCCTAAGTTTCAGCATCAAATACTCAGCTCAGAGGTTGTTGCAAAATGTGGTTGGAGGGATTTGCTGCAAAACACTGCAAAACTTTGGCAAGAGTTTGTAGGGGATTCCAAATTTCGGGGCTCGTGGTCAAGAAGTCTAGGCCAAAAGTAGCCTCAGCCTTATGAGGGAGCCAGGTTCAAAGTCCCTCTATTCATTTGAATTTCGAGTCCAGGGTTTCTTCAGGACCGCCTGAATCCTTCTATCCCTGCCAAATTACAGAAATATTTCATGAAATCATAGAGTTAGAAATGACCGTGAGGGTCATCTAGTCATCTCCCATGTGACATCCCTTAAGATATTTGAAGATGGCTATCATAGTTCCTCTCTGTCTCCTCTTCTCCAAGCTAAACATACCCTGCTCCTTCAACTGTTCCTCATCAGGCTTAAGAAACTCCAAGGAAGGAGAGTCTGCCAGCTTCCGAGGGAGTCCCTTCTACTGTCAAAAAGCTCTCGCTGTCAGAAAGGACTTCTGTCATCTTCTTTTTTACCAGCTCCCCCCAGCCTGTTGTCCTCGCAATGTTTTCGACTACAACTCCCATCAGCCCGGCTGCAAGCACATGTAACGCTCAAGGATGATAGGAGCTCCAAAACATCTGGAGGGCACCAGGTAGCGGAAGACTGTTCTCTACAAATATACACGAGGGCAGATCGCTCAGACCATTTCAGACATATTTAAATATACTCGGAGTTGAGGGTTGATTTCATGATCTTTATTTCAGCTCATGGTCATCAGCGAGTGAGTGAGTTTTCCCCAAAAAACCTCTCGCTATATATACATTATATACACAATGGGTCCCGCGTGATTGGCTGATTCAACTCCCCTCCTGGAGCCTGATTGGGCTGCTCCTGCAGGCCAATCAGGTTGCTGATTGACTTCCTCCTGGAGCCGGATTGGGCAGCTCCTGCAGGCCAATCAGGTTGCTGTTTGATCCTTCCTCCAGTCAAGTTGCTGCCTTCTAGGATCCTACCTGCCTATTGTTGTAGTATCCAAGCTCAGTAAGGTAGAGGTAAAGGACCCCTGACAGTTGAGTCCCGTCGTGAACAACTCTGGGGTTGCGGTGCTCATCTCACTTTACTGGCCGAGGGAGCAGACATTTGTCTGCAGACAGTTTTTCCAGATATGGGGCCAACGAGACTAAGCCGCTTCTGGCGAAACCAGAGCAGCGCACAGAAACGCCATTTACCTTCCCGCTGAAGCAGTACCTATTTATCTACTTGCACTGGTGTGCTTTCGAACTGCTAGGTTGGCAGGAGCTGGGACCAAGCAATGGGAGCTCACCCCGTCGCAGGGATTCGAACCGCCGACCTTCCGATCAGCAAGCCCTAGGCTCAGTGGTTTAGACCACAGCGCCACCCGCATCTCTTCCAAGCTCAGTACATAATACATATAAAAGTACAAGAGGCAAAAGTGGGGATTATTTGTCCTATTTATGGAGAAATGAGGGAGATGGCAGAGGTGGGGGGCCATGAGGGATGGGAACGGAACCGGTTTGTCCATCCCTGGCTCAGAATCACCATCGGAGAGGGCCAGAAATTAAATTCCAGGCGCCTCACTCAGTTTGCAGAGGACGATCTCGAGTTTGATGGTTGCATTTTAGTACTCCTGACCTCTCTGAATTGTTGAAGACCAACGATAATTCCAAAAGGGGAGATGCACTTTGCAAAGACTTGAGAAGAAACAAATGAAATTGGGAGCACAGGCTTAGCGGAGCTGCAATCAAGTAGAGAGACAGACGCCATTTATAACCCAATCAGCTGCCCTGTCAATACAGAGTGAAATAAGACTCAAGGCGAAAGGGATCAAGAGTCACTCAATGACCTTGCATTTTTATTGCAGACCAGATTTTGGATGGGTTTTTCGAGTGGGGCATTAGGAGGCTTTTCAAAAGTGCAGAAATGCATCAAATCGGAAGGCTGATGGCTCCATCAGGGACCAGCTGCTTACCTACCACTGTGGCTGAGTTTCTTCTTAAGAAATCAGCTGGGATAGCTCAGATGGGAGAGCATGAGATGAGCATGGGATAGCTCAGATGGGAGAGCATAAGATTGAGTATTGAATGCTGATATTATGATTCATTGTGTTGAATTTATTATTGATTTGTTTTTGTTAGAATGAATGAATACGTAAGATTTGGTTTGTTTGGTTAGTTTTATTTTATTTAACATTTATTTGTTGTATTTTGTTATGTTGATATTCATTATTAGTTATTTATTTGTTGTTTAGTTTATTTTGTTGGGTTTTTTATTATTGTATGGTATAATTTTCAATAAAGACTATTTTAATTTTTTTTAAAAAAGAAACACCGGTCCTGAAAGACCTACATTGGCTCCTGGTACGTTTCCGAGCACAATTCAAAGTGTTGGTGTTGACCTTTAAAGCCCTAAACGGCCTCAGCCCAGTATACCTGAAGGAGCGTCTCCACCCCCATCGTTCAGCCCAGACACTGAGGTCCAGCTCCGAGGGCCTTCTGGCGGTTCCCTCCTGTGAGAAGTGAGGTTACAGGGAACCAGGCAGAGGGCCTTCTCGGTGGTGGCACCCTCACCAGATGTCAAGGAAATAGACAACAATCTGACACCTGAAGGCAGCCCTGTTCAGGGAAGTTTTTTTTAATGTTTGATCTTTTATCGTGTTTTTAATGTTCTGTTGGGAGCTGCCCAGAGTGGCTGGGGAAACCCAGCCAGATGGGTGGGGTATAAATAATAAAATTATTATTATTATTATTATTATTATTATTATTATTATTATTGACCTTCATGGTCCCTTTCAAATCTACAATTCTATGTATAAATGCCTTGCAGTTGGATCAGGCCAGTGGTTCATCTATTCCAGCATCCTGTTCTCACAGTGGCCGATGAGATGCCATGGGGATGCGGAGCTCAGAAGACTCCCAAGGGCAGCCCCTGCCATTTTCCCTCACTGGGGATGGGAAGAGATCAGCAGCACCTCCTAGAATCATAGAATAGTAGAACTGGAATGGGCCTCGAGGGTCCTCTACTCCAGGCATGTCCAACTTTCAAGTGACTGAGATCTGTTGTTATTGTTGTTCAGTCGTTCAGTCGTGTCCGACTCTTCGTGACGCCATGGACCAGAGCATGCCGGGCACCCCTATCCTCCACTGCCTCCCGCCTGTTGCTTCGAGAACACTGTCCAACCATCTCATCCTCTGTCGTCCCCTTCTCCTTGTGCCCTCCATCTTTCCCAACATCAGGGTCTTTTCTAGGGAGTCTTCTCTTCTCATGAGGTGGCCAAAGTACTGGAGCCTCAACTTCAGGATCTGTCCTTCCAGTGAGCACTCAGGGCTGATTTCCTTGAGAATGGATAGGTTTGATCTTCTTGCAGTCCATGGGACTCTCAAGAGTCTCCTCCAGCACCATAATTCAAAAGCATCAATTCTTCGGCGATCAGTCTTCTTTATGGTCCAGCTCTCACTTCCATACATCACTACTGGGAAAACCATAGTAGACTGAGATCCACTCCCACTAAAAAAACAACTGGCAGTGATCTACCAGAGTTGTTGAGCTTTTCTTAGGAGGCCAAAGTTGTTGACCTACCTGTTGGACATGCCTGCTCTAGTCCAACCCCCTGCATTGCAGGGTTCTCAACTAAAGCATCCATGACAGATGGCCATCCAAGTTCTGCTGAAAGACCTCCAAGGAGGGATGGAGAGTCCAAAACCTCCCGAGGGAGTCCGTTCTCATGTAAAAACACCGGGCAGGCCCCACAAATAACCCAGAGATGCATTTTAAATAAAAGGACACATTCTACTCATGTAAAAACACGCTGATTCCCAGACCGTCCGCGGGCCACATTTAGAAGGCGATTGGGCCGCATCCAGCCCCTGGGCCTTAGTTTGGGAGAGGAAGTGGGGGGGGAACAACCCTGTTCTCTCCAAAGGAGACCCGCATTTGCAAATTGTTGCATGTGCGGAATGACTTCCGCAAGTTCAGCATAACTGCCCCTCCCTCTCCTCCACCTGAACCCCTGCACCAATCCTGCAACTACCCCAGAGGGTTGGGGGAACCCCCAAAGCAGATGGGGAGGAGGAAAGGAGAGAGGGGGAAAAGTTCTGCTGTTTTTGCGGAAGGCATTCCACCCAGACGGTGATGTAGTTGGAACTTTCTTCTTCTTCGGCGATCCCTCGTAGCCGAGTAAGGTTGTCTTCCATAAACGCGGTTTTAACAATGAGTCCGTATGTGACCGTGGAGGCCAGTTCTGGATCCTCACATCCTTCCACAGTGGGAAGTAAATTCCTAGATTTTGCCTGCAGCAAATCCTCCGTCTTCAAATACATATAAAAAAATAATCTAATAACACCATTAACTAATGAGAAACAGCATGTTTTGCTCAATTAATTAACTTCAAATCCCTAAACCGCAGGAAATACCCTGGGCTTTCTGAGCCATAATACCAGCAGCTTCAGGTGGGTCAGGGATGAAGGCTGTCAAGCCAGCAAAAGTCACAGCCGGTGGTCTTATGCCACTCATGCAAGCTGGGTCCAATCTGACTCCATCACAATGTAAAATGATTACAGCACGGAGGAAGATCCCTGGTTTTGTGTCCAGAAGTTCTAAAGTCCAACCCCTAGCATTTCCAGGAAGGATATTTGTAGCAGAATCATAGAATTGTAGAGTTGGGAGGGAGCACAAGGGTCCTCTCTAAGTCCAACTCCCTGCAATGTAGGAATCTCAGCAGGTGGCCATCCAACCTCTGCTTAAAAACCTCCAAGGAAGGAGAGTCCTCCAACTCCCGAGGGAGACCGTTCCACTGCTGAACAGCTCTTGCTGTCAGAAAGATGTTTAGTCGGAATCTACTTCCTTGTAGCTTGAAGCCATGGGTTCGAGTCCTACCCTCCAAAGTAGGAGAAAACTTGTTCCCTCTTCCATGTGACCTCCCTTAAGATATTTGAAGGTGGAAACCACATCTCCAGACCCTTGATCATCTTGGTCCACCTCCTCTGCCCACCTTCCAGCTTGTCAATGTCAGGGTTGAGCCAGATGAGGAGGAGTGGTGGCAGCCCCCCCCCCCGGCGAACCCACGGAAGAACCTGGGGAAATGGAGGAGTTCGTATCTGGAGAAGACTGGTGGCGGCACTCCTCGGAAGAGGAAGAGTCAGATGGAGAGGGGGAAAGACCAGAGGGAGGAGGAAGTCGAGCCAGAATCAGGCCCTTGTGAGGAGAGAAACCGGCAGGGCCCCTCCCCTCCTCCCTTCTCAGCTGTAGAGCGTAGAGCTGAGAGACGCAGGGAACAATTAGAGGCAGCTGCAACTCGTAAGAGACGTGGTTACAGGCCGGCTACTTAAGAAAGGCTGGCTGCTCCCTTCGCTAGCACCTGCAACTGCTGTGCTGAGTGCGTGGTTGCTCTTGCTTGTTCTGTTCCTGACTCCTGGCTTGTTCCTGACTCCTGGCTTGTTCCTGGCTCCTGGCTTGTTCCTGACTGACTTGGCTGGTTCCTGACTTGGACTGTTTCCGACTTCGGCTTCTCCTGACCCCGTACTGATACCTGACTTCAGCTGGCTTCTGACCCGGACTGTTTGACCTTGGCTTATCTGACTGACTGACAGCACTTCAGCACGCCAACTTGTTGCCACCTTAACAGTCAACATCCTTCTTAAATGGTGGCACCCAGAACTGGACACAGTATTCCAGGTGTGGTCTGACCAAGGCAGAATAAGAATGGGGCTATAACGTCCCTTGATCTGGACACTAGACTTCTAGACTATACTTCTCTTGATGCAACCTAGAATACTGTCCGTTGACTGCTCCAAAAGCACATCTCCAAATTGAGTAAATGGGCTGCAAAACAGCAAAAAAAAATTTTTTGAAATGTAAACAAAGGCAAATAAGCCTTAATTCACATATTTGCATTTTTGGAGACTTTTTCAACTCTACGATGTCCGTTTTGAGGAGAGGCAACCAGAACTGAGCACAGTATTCCAAGTGGCAGTCGCAGCCATAGATTTCTATAATGGCGTCGCCAAACTTCTGAGAAAGTTCACCCTAATGGCCTGAAATATACTCGGAGTCAAGTGTGAATTTCATGCTCTTTATTCAGCTCATAGTAGCGAGGAATGAATGTTTCCCCAAAACGTCTGCTATAAATACATTATTTACACAATGGGCCCCACATGATTGGCTAATTCTGGGATACTCCTGTAGGCCAATCAGGTTGCGGATTCACTTCCACCTGGAGCTGGATTGGGTGGCTCCTGCGGACCAATCAGACTGCTGCATTCTGGATCCTATTGTTCTAGGACCAATCAGACTGCTGCATTCTGGATCCTATTGTTCTAGGACCAATCAGACTGCTGCATTCTGGATCCTATTGTTCTAGGACCAATCAGACTGCTGCATTCTGGATCCTATTGTTCTAGGACCAATCAGACTGCTGCATTCTGGATCCTATTGTTCTAGGACCAATCAGACTGCTGCATTCTGGATCCTATTGTTCTAGGACCAATCAGACTGCTGCATTCTGGATCCTATTGTTCTAGGACCAATCAGACTGCTGCATTCTGGATCCTATTGTTCTAGGACCAATCAGACTGCTGCATTCTGGATCCTATTGTTCTAGGACCAATCAGACTGCTGCATTCTGGATCCTATTGTTCTAGGACCAATCAGACTGCTGCATTCTGGATCCTATTGTTCTAGGACCGATCAGACTGCTGCATTCTGGATCCTATTGTTCTAGGACCAATCAGACTGCTGCATTCTGGATCCTATTGTTCTAGGACCAATCAGACTGCTGCATTCTGGATCCTATTGTTCTAGGACCAATCAGACTGCTGCATTCTGAATCCTATTGTTCTAGGACCAATCAGACTGCTGCATTCTGGATCCTATTGTTCTAGGACCAATCAGACTGCTGCATTCTGGATCCTATTGTTCTAGGACCAATCAGACTGCTGCATTCTGGATCCTATTGTTCTAGGACCAATCAGACTGCTGCATTCTGGATCCTATTGTTCTAGGACCAATCAGACTGCTGCATTCTGGATCCTATTGTTCTAGGACCAATCAGACTGCTGCATTCTGGATCCTATTGTTCTAGGACCAATCAGACTGCTGCATTCTGGATCCTATTGTTCTAGGACCAATCAGACTGCTGCATTCTGGATCCTATTGTTCTAGGACCAATCAGACTGCTGCATTCTGGATCCTATTCAGCTCAGTACATAACACGCCCCCTCCCCATTTTCTCACATTCCCTCCGACCCCCGTTCTTCTCCATCAAGTCTCCCTATGGAAAAGCAATTCGAGTGTAATGATTCTTTGTTTTACAGCCTCGCATGTTGCGCTGTTGATTTCACTCCTCCAATCTCTCTCTCTCTCTCTCTCTCTCTTTCCTTTGAACCAACACCATCCCCAGACACCGTTAAATAACACTTATTACGAGAAAGTTAATGGAGGTTGCCGACACTCCAGAGATTCGCACATTTACAATGTGCTTTGTTCTGGCCTGTGAGCTGTAAAACTGGGCAAGGAGGTACATAGGGGAAGAGGAAGAGGAGAAATAAGTGGAATTAAGTGCAGGAAAAAGAGACAGATGAGAGAGTCAAAGGAAAGAAGGCGGCTCACAAGGCAAGGAATCATAGAACTGTAGAGATGGAAGGGACTCTGAGGGTCATCTAGTCCAACCCCCTGAAATGCAAGAATCTCAACTAAACAATTCCCTCGTAGATGGCCATCCGTCCTCTGTTTAGATTAGGCTGAGAGAAGACAGCGATTGGTTCAATGTTACACCCGGTGAGTGTCATGGCCCAGTGGGAATTCGAACCCTTGTCTCCCAGGTCCTAGTGTAACGCTCTAACCACTACACCACACTATCTCTCAGACCACCGACCCGATCCAGCAGCCGGAGACACTCTAGTTTTTGCTTGTCCATTGGCAGCCGGAGATAAATCCAGATTGTACATTAAAACTGAGCGAGTTGAGCACCTATAAGGGAAAATGCTAATTGGAATTTACTGGCTATAAAAGGAAAACTAAACATTTATCAAGGATTTCATTCCCATCTGTCAGTGGCTGTGAAGTGGCCAATGGCCCATCTGCTCCTCTGTCTACCATGGTTGGGGACAAACACAGGTGTGCTTTATTCACACTCACCCCAGACCCAGCCCATTTCCAAATTTTGCCCTAGAAAGTGTTGGTTGGATGGTACCCTAGATTTTTCACAAATGCTTTTCCTTGATGAGAGAGAAAGAGCTTCCAGATGGGTGTTTTATTGTGGGATGGCTGCACCTCGTGCACGAGAGGTGTTTTTTGTTGTTGTTTTGCAGCATTTGCACAAAATACCATACTTTTCAGTGTATAAGAAGCCCCCATGAATAAGACACCCTCTATTTTGGCGGACTCAGATTTAAGGAAATGGGGGGAGATGACTCAGAGCTGTTTAGCTTTCTGGGGGGAGATTACCCAGGGTTGTCAAGCTTTTTCAGGGGGGGGTTGCCGGAAATTGCTCACCCGCACGCGTCGCTAAATCACGAAGAGGCGGACACGACTGAACAACAACAATGGGAGGGCATGGCATTGGCTATTTAGGATCGTTCAACCCTGGAGGGTTTGAGACAGGGGTTTTTTTCCAGCTAGTTTTGGTTCCTCTCAGGTGGGAGGCATTGCCATTCTAAGAGAACAAGGGAGGCATTCGTCGTAGAGTTATTTTTCTAGAAAAATAGCACCGGCTTGGGAAATCTGTGCTTAGGGAAGAGTCAGGCCAGCCACATTTAATCACAAGTGCACTTCAGCCTGGTCATTAAACGCAGGATTAAACTTCAGGAGGACATCGGTTAAATTGGTGGAGCTGCAGAGCTCGGAAACGGGTTGGCTGCCTATGTTACAAATTGCCCTCGGGACATCTTGCAAATAGAACTTACTGAATCGTTGCCAGGATCCGCTCCTCAGATGGTACCGGTAGATCATTTTAACCTCTCCACTTCGCTAAAGCAGTAAAGAGTGAGTCACGTGGAACGCACGGCTTCTTGGTTCAAGATCGCCCGGTCGAGCCAGATTGCCAACTTTTTTACAGAAGTCTGCTCCTGTGTCTTTAAAAGGAGGCTGGTTTGCAGGAAAGGTATTAATGCAGGTGAGCATTTTCCCCTTCGCAGCCAGGTCTCCATGCCAAGGAAAGATTTCCGTTGCTGCATTGCTATCCCAGGTCGCTTGCTACAAGCACAGGAGCGGGGACATACTACCGAAGGTGGCAACCTTAGCCGTTGGCCTGCAGCAGCCTTGAAAGCCATCTAAGTCCATGGGTGGGCAATAGGTCAGTTTGGAATCTGCACTGCTAGATCTCTGATTTGCATGAGATCCACAAGGGTTTCAGACTCGCCAAAGAAAGGCCCTCCTCTTTTTTTTACAGAACTGGGCTCCATGTTTGTAAAGATTATTCGTCTATAGCCCACAATACCTGATGCCCCGACAAAATTGTTCCTCTTAAGGCATTTCTTTAGAGTCAAGGGCCACATTCACTCATCCGGGGCCACATGACAGCCACCCAGGGCCATCCCAAGACATTTTGGCACCTTAAAATGGCACACACACACCCCTGCCAGGGGAAAAGGGGTGAGGGAAGATCAGGAACAAGGGGGAAGAAATGTTGACATCTGGACCTGCTCCCCCTGTGGATCTGGCACCCCGCAGCCCAAACCCTTGCTTGGTAGGACTGGATAGCTCCCTTGGGAAAGAGAAAGGCATTCAAAACATCCCACCCACTTCTAAATACCCGTCTCTTCTCTTCCTCTTCAGGCATTCCCAGCCAATCAGGGATCATGTACTGGACGTGATGTAACAACGCTAAGTAGCCAATTGGATTTGGCTGTTTGCTGACTCGCGGGCGAAGGAAGTCATTGAGAGCAAGAACTTTTTTGCCCCCCTACGCAGATTGCCTGGATCAAACCTAGCCAATCGGGGATCCTAGAATGAAACTTCCGAAATGGAATTGTCAACATACGCCCTACATAAAAGCCATTGCAATATTTAGATCAGTTGGTTAGAGAGTGGCAATGATAACGCCAAGGTTGCAGGTTCGATCCCTGTATGGGACAATGGCATATCCCTGCATTACAAGCGGTTGAACTAGATCAGGGGGTCAGCAACCTTTTTCAGCTGTGAGCCGGTCCACCGTCCCTCAGGCCATGTGATGGGCCGGACTATATTTTGGGGGGAAATATGAACAAATTCCTATGCCCCGCAAATAACCCAGAGATGCATTTTAAATAAAAGGACACATTCTACTCATGTAAAAACACGCTGATTCCCGGACCTTTCGTGGACCAGATTGAGAAGGCGATTGGGCCGCATCCTGCCCCTGGGCCTTAGATTGCCTACCCCTGGAGATGATTCTCGGGGTCCCTTCCAACTCCATGATTCTATGACTCTCAGTCACTTTCATGGACCACAAAGATCAGCCGCAACATGGTCTCCTAGTGACACCTAGTGGCAAAGTCTTTTTAAAAAAAAAAAATTGAAAATTTTTAATATTAAAACATACTAACAGACACAAGGAGAAGGGGATGACAGAGGGTGAGATGGTTGGACAGTGTTCTTGAAGTGACTAGCATGAGTTTGGCCAAACTGTGGAGGCAGTGAAAGGATAGGCGTGCCTGGCGTGCTCTGGTCACGAAGAGTCGGACACGACTGAACGACTGAACAACAACAACAATAGACACATACAGACAAATATACATACATAGTGGTGAAGTCCTTTTTAATTAAACAACACTACAAAGCACGGGGGAGCGGTTTGCCCTGTCCAGGACAGGGCATCCTCGAGCTCCAACTTGCTTGTAAATAAATAGCCATGAGGCAAGGCTGAGCTCACTCACTATGGGAGATTTATTGATAGAGAAACATCTCTCTTCCACCACCATGAGAACTGGGACAGATTACACTGGCTTCTGGGAAATTGGAGAGGCAGAAGAAGGGGGGGTCACCTCCTCGGGTTCCCTGTCCATTTCTGCCGGGCCATCTTTGTCCCACAGGCGTGCTGAGTTCCTTGAGGTCACCTTCTTGCCCCCGTGGAGACATCCAGGATAATGGATTCCTGCCTCTCGACCGCTTCCTCTCTTCTCCAAAAGAACGGCTCCTCAGCCTTTGAACCCCTGCGCCACGTTGGACCCCAGAATGGCAATGGGCCCCGTGTTCCAGCCCTTCCTCTTCTTCCCCTTCCCGGACCGCTGCCCTCTCGGCTCCTGAGATCGAGAGAGGAAAATCTAAAAAGGGGATTTAGGGTGTTATTACTTACTCAGAGAAAGGTCTTTCTCCCTCTCGCGGAAGACTAGAACTCGTGCTCTGTAGTTTAGCTACGCAATGGCTTGGAGAAGTCGTCTCTTGGATCCGCCCTGAATATTCCAACGTTCATCTTGACTGGATGTATTTGAGGTATAATAAGGGAGGAAAGGCAACTTTTCTCTACCCACTGCCAACATGTCTAGTATAATTTTATAAACTTCTACCATGTCACACACACACACACACGCCAGAAAACAGAATTTAAATGAAACATGCCATATTGTATACCCTTGAGCCCCTTGTAACATGTCAGTGCTATAGGCTAATCCAGGCCTGTCCAGGTCATTTGTGATCTACTGGTTTGTGGCGTTTGGGTGCCAAAATATTGGAGGAGGAGGAGGAGGAGGAGGAGATGAAGAAGAAGAAGAAGAAGAAGAAGAAGAAGAAGAAGAAGAAGAAGAAGAAGAAGAGAGAAGAAGAGAAGAAGGAGAAGGAGAAGAGAGAGAGGAGAAGGAGAGGAGAAGGAGGAGGAGAGAGAGAAGGAGAAGGAGAAGGAGAAGGAGGAGGAGAAGAGAAGGAGAAGGAGAAGAGAAGAAGGAGGAGAAGGAGGAGAATGAGAGGAGGAGGAGGAGGAGATGGAGAAGAAGAAGAAGAAGAAGAAGCTATTTTTCTTAAAGCTTGAGAAACAAAGAAAGAAAGAACAATATACAGATGTCACCATCTAATGCCAAGCATTTTTTAACATAAAAACTAAAAGAAAGAAAACAAAGCAAAAAGAAGAAGTTGAAAAGAGAAGACTTCTGATGCTCCATCTATCAGCTTAAAAAAGATTATGCAAAACTCTTCATAATAATATGCAACTCTTCTTCTTTCCATGAAACAACGTTTTTTCGGTCTTCAAACCCATATATCACAGGCTCACTTTGGGGCAGAAATAAATGTCAAGAAAGATTTTTCTCTAATTAAACACATCAGCTTTGTCATCTCAGCCAAATCCAATAATTTCAATAACCGCTCTTCCATAGTAGGTAATAATAAGCCCTTCTATCTTTAGCCGCTGTGAATTATTATTATTATTATTATTATTATTATTATTATTATTATTATTATTATTATTATTATCTATTAATTTTTCTTATTTAAAATCGCCTAGATCTGCCCTTCATCCAGAGATCACAGGGTGGTTTACAATATAACCAGAATTACCATCTGAACAAGACCGGAACGTCTGTATAGCAATCCAGTGAGAGTCCAGATAATATACTGAAAACATGACCTAGGACAATGGTCCCTTTTGTGGCATCAGGAAGTTAATCTTTGATAAACTTCTACCGTGTTTCCTCGGATTCCTGGTTGTCAGAGGGGGAAAGACAGAAAGAGGCACTTTGAGTTACATAGAATCATAGAATCCTAGAGTTGGGAGAGACCCCAAGGGCCATCCAGTCCAACCCCCTGCCAAGCAGGAAACACCATCAAAGCATTCCTGACAGATGGCTGTCAAGCCTCCGCTTAAAGACCTCCAAAGAAGGAGACTCCACCACACTCCTTGGCAGCAAATTCCACTGTCCAACAGCTCTTACTGTCAGGAAGTTCTTCCTAATGTTTAGGTGGAATCTTCTTTCTTGTAGTTTGAATCCATTGCCCCGTGTCCGCTTCTCTGGAGCAGCAGAAAACAACCTTTCTCCCTCCTCTATATGACATCCTTTTATATATTTGAACATGGCTATCATATCACCCCTTAACCTTCTCTTCTCCAGGCTAAACATACCCAGCTCCCTAAGCCGTTCCTCATAAGGCATCGTTTCCAGGCCTTTGACCATTTTGGTTGCCCTCCTCTGGACACGTTCCAGCTTGTCAGTATCCTTCTTGAACTGTGGTGCCCAGAACTGGACACAGTATTCCAGGTGAGGTCTGACCAGAGCAGAATACAGTGGTACTATTACTTCCCTTGATCTAGACGCTATACTCCTATTGATGCAGCCCAGAATTGCATTGGCTTTTTTAGCTGCTGCATCACACTGTTGACTCACCTTTTTGCTTTGTTCCATATATAAAAACATAATAAAACCTTGAGCATTAAGAAAATTCCCTTTAGATGTCTTCTAAAGGTTGTAGAGTTACTTATCTCCCTGGCTCGAAGGTCACATGCCCTCCGTCATTTCTTCGATGAAAATAGGGACATCCTAAGGAAAAGCCGGAGCTTCTGGGATCAAATCATACAGCTTCTGCAAATCCTGGGCTGTCCCTGGAAAATAGAGACACTTGGAGGGTCTGGACTATAGCTGGCAGCTGCCTGGGCTTCTTGCGCCATACGATAATACGCCATCGCTCCTCGCTGGCTTGGCCTCGCCACGACGGCTGCAGCCAAGACCCCGAGAATCAGGAGATGGAGGTGAATCCCTTCATCTCCTACATTCGGAGGATCCAGGGTTTTGCAAGGAGCTCTTGAGGGTGTTGGCCCTCTTGCACGGGAGGCGGAGCTCACCTGAGCAGGCGATCTCATCGCAAGGTCTTCCTGGCAGGCCACCCAGGTTTGTGGCCGCTGACCTATTTCCAAGTATAGCAGGAGATCCTAAGAGCCTCCGGTCACAACATAATATAAAAGGATTTTCAGACCTTCGAGAGCTGCAGAAATAGACTCTCCGCATTAGCAGAAAAGAAGGTGCTACTGGAAGGATTTCCGTTTTGACTTTAGATGTCTTCTGAAGAAGTAAAAGGTTGGTACTGAGTTACAGGAAACACCATTATCTCCTGACAGATGGCTCGAAGCCTCGTCACATGCCCTCCGTCATTTCTTCGGATGAAAATAGGGACATCCTAAGGAAAAGCCGGAGCTTCTGGGATCAAATCAGGAACCGGGACAGCTTCTGCAAATCCTGGGCTGTCCCTGGAAAATAGAGACACTTGGAGGGTCTGGACTTACCATAGCTGGCAGCTGCCTGGCGTCTTCTTGCGCCATCCCTCTGTCCTGTCTTCGTACGATGTCCGCTCCTTCCTTCGCCATCGCTCCTCGCTGGCTTGGCCTCGCCACGACGGCTGCAGCCAAGACCCCGAGAATCAGGAGATGGAGGTGAATTCCCTTCATCTCCTACATTCGGAGGATCCAGGGTTTTGCAAGGAGCTCTTGAGGGTGTTGGCCGTTCCTCTTGCACGGGAGGCGGAGCTCACCTGAGCAGGCGATCTCATCGCAAGGTCTTCCTGGCAGGCCTCACAAAGGGAGGTTTGTGGCCGCTGACCTATTTCCCAAGACTTGAAGCCCACCTTCCCACCCCGAGAGAAACAGGCCCCTTCCACAGGGCATTGCAGCAGGAGATATTTCCTAAGAGCCTCCGGTCACATCAAACCAGACAAGGTTGTTGTTGTTTTAAAATAGGGCTGGCAAGGAAGGATTTTCAGACCGCGAGAGTAGAAAGAGAGGGGGCAATTGTCGAGAGCTGCAGAAATGAGACTCTCCGGTCGCGTCGACTTCCATCGCCTGGAAAGTGATACGTGAAGCTCAGATCTGGCAAAAGGCTTTGCGGAAATGGATATTGTCGATAAAAGTCGAAAAGCTATACTCCTATTGATGCAGCCTTTTTTTGATTTTTTTTTGTTTTGACTATGGCAGACCAACACGCTATTACCTGTAAACTGACTTATATATAGAAGGTCTGGTGACTTCTGTTTCAGTGTATCTGAAGAAGTGTGCATGCACACGAAGCTCATACCAAGAACAAACTTAGTTGGTCTCTAAGGTGCTACTGGAAGGAATTTTTTTATTTTTTTTTTGATTTTATTCATAGAATCATAGAATCATAGTTGGAAGAGACCACAAGGGCCATCCAGTCCAACCCCCTGCCAAGCAGGAAACACCATCAAAGCATTCCTGACAGATGGCTGTCAAGCCTCCGCTTAAAGACCTCCAAAGAAGGAGACTCCACCACACTCCTTGGCAGCAAATTCCACTGTCAAACAGCTCTTACTGTCAGGAAGTTCTTCCTAATGTTTAGGTGGAATCTTCTTTCTTGTAGTTTGAATCCATTGCCCCGTGTCCGCTTCTCTGGAGCAGCAGAAAACAACCTTTCTCCCTCCTCTATATGACATCTATATATTTGAACATGGCTATCATATCACCCCTTAACCTTCTCTTCTCCAGGCTACCCTCCCTAAGCCGTTCCTCATAAGGCATCGTTTCCAGGCCTTGGACCATTTTGGTTGCCCTCCTCTGGACACGTTCCAGCTTGTCAGTATCCTTCTTGAACTGTGGTGCCCAGAACTGGACACAGTATTCCAGGTGAGGTCTGACCAGAGCGGAATACAGTGGTACTATTACTTCCCTTGATCTAGATGCTATACTCCTATTGATGCAGCCCAGAATTGCATTGGCTTTTTTAGCTGCTGCATCACACTGTTGACTCATGTCAAGTTTATGGTCTACCAAGACTCCTAGATCCTTTTCACATGTACTGCTCTCAAGCCAGGTGTCACCCATCCTGTATTTGTGCCTTTCATTTTTTTTTGCCCAAGTGTAGTACTTTACATTTCTCCCTGTTAAAATTCATCTTGTTTGCTTTGGCCCAGTTCTCTAATCTGTTAAGGTCATTTTGAAGTGTGATCCTGTCCTCTGGGGTATTAGCCACCCCTCCCAATTTGGTGTCATCTGCAAACTTGATCAGGATACCCTCAAGCCCATCATCCAAGTCATTGATGAAGATGTTGAATAAGACTGGGCCCAAGACAGAACCCTGTGGCACCCCACTAGTCACTTCTCTCCAGGATGAAGAGGAGCCATTGATGAGCACCCTTTGGGTTCGGTCAGTCAGCCAGTTACAAATCCACTGAATGGTAGCATTGTCTAGCCCGCATTTTACCAGCTTCTTTACAAGAATATCATGGGGCACCTTGTCAAAGGCCTTGCTGAAATCAAGATAGGCTACATCCACAGCATTCCCTTCATCTACCAGGCTTGTAATTCTGTCAAAAAATGAGATCAGATTGGTATCATGTTCTGCACAGCCTCCCTTGAAGACTACTGTGTACTATTTCTCAAAAACAGTAGCCCCCCAAAAAAAACCTCACATGCACACACACAGTTTGCAAGGCTATTGATTGTTTAATTAGCGAAAGGTCTGGGGAAAGAGGGAATTTTTTGCCTGGTGGCTGAAACAAGCCTTTGTGTCCCCCGAAAGACAACAGCGCAGGGGCGTTGTAGCGTCGTCAGGTTCTTGCAAAGCTGTTCCCGCCCGTTTGTGCATTTCCCAGAAGACTGGCAGGTGACGGGGGGTGCCTTGACGCTGTTAACGCTTCCTTTTCGGATTGGATCGAGACTTTTAGCGGCCCCTCAAGCCGCCGAGGCATCCTGGACGAATCGTGACAATCCTCCGGCCGTTCACCCATGTGACCAAAGCGCAGACAAACCTTCTCCATCTAATGGACCGCCTGGCCCTCACTCCCTGCAGAAGGAAGGACCATGGGAGAATGAACATGGCAGAATCAGGGGGTAGGAGATGGGAGTTACAACTACCCCTATGTGGGACGCGGCTGGTGCTGTGGTCTAAACCACTGAGCCTCTTCGGCTTGCCGATCAGAAGGTCGGCAGTTCGAATCCCTTCCACGGGGTGAGCTCCCGTTGCTCGGTCCCTGCTCCTGCCCACCTAGCAGTTCAAAAGCACGTCAAAGTGCAAGTAGATAAATAGGTACCACTCCAGGGAAGGTAAACAGCGTTTCCATGCGCTGCTCTGTTTCGCCAGAAGCGGCTTAGTCATGCTGGCCACATGACCCGGAAGCTGGACACCGGTTCCCTCGGCTACTAAAGTGAGACGAGCGTCACAACCCCAGAGTCGTCCACGACTGGACCTAACGGTTGGGGTACCTTTACCTTTGCCTTTACTACCCCTCCTATACCCACAACCAAACACACAGACAAAAATTCTGAGCATATTATTATACTGTAATTTTAAATTATAATTGCCTCGGTCCAGTATATCCGAAGGAGCGTCTCCACCCCATCGTTCTTCCCGGACACTGAGGTCCAGCTCCGAGGGCATTCTGGCAGTTCCCTCGCTGCAAGAAGCCAAGTTACAGGGAACCAGGCAGAGGGCCTTCTCGGTAGTGGCACCCGCCCTGTGGAACACCCTCCCACCAGATGTCAAAGAGAAAACAATTACCAGACTTTTAGAAGACATCCGAAGGCAGCCCTGTTTAGGGAAGCTTCTAATGTCTGAGCACCAACCCTTTGAATTCATAGAATCATAGAATCATAGAATCATAGAGTTGGAAGAGACCAGAATTGTGCTCGGAAACATACTGGGAGCCAATGTAGGTCTTTCAAGACCGGTGTTATGTGGTCTCGGCGGCCGCTCCCAGTCACCAGTCTAGCTGCCGCATTCTGGATTAGTTGTAGTTTCCGGGTCACCTTCAAAGGTAGCCCCACGTAGAGCACATTGCAGTAGTCCAAGCGGGAGATAACTAGAGCATGCACCATTCTGGCGAGACGGACCTTCCCTGCAAGAGGTCCTTTGTACAATATCTCAACACCCACCTGCATCTCCTGGTTAGCTGCATGCTCAAGGCCTCCATCTCCTTCCCCCAAGACGGAGCCTCTTGGAACTGAGTCTTCCTGTAGGGCTACAGCCCCACACAGCACCAAGCCCACCAGCAGCACCAGCAACCAGAAGCTGCGCAACTTGTTGGGTCTGGATTTGGGCATGGCGACCTGGAGAGAATGAGAAGAAGGGGAGAAGATTCAGGGTTGTCGTCTATCCTCGAGGTGGAAGGAAGTCCTGCTCCAGGGGGGAGAGGAACGTCATGAAACCGCTTCTTCAGCCGTTGGAACCTCGGAGTTTCCCCATCGCATGAACGTTGTCATCTGACAGTTGGGTAGGGGCCTTGATGGGGGAATAAGGAATAAATGACACTGCTGGCTTCATAATAACATAAGGAACCGCTTTGCATCTAGTCAGACGACTGGTCTATCAGTATTTTCTATCTCCGTATGTATCTTTCAGCTAAACTTTGGAACTCCCTGCCTCTTGAAATCTGGAAGGCGCCTTCACTATGCACTTTTTTGGTGCCTGCTAAAAACATCCTTTAGACAAGCCTGTCTGGGTGTTTAGAAAGTTGGTGGATGTTTTAATCTATTGTTGTTTTTAATTTTTTGAAAATTACCGTTGTTCATTTTCCCTATGGATAATTTTAATGCTTTGTATCTTGCAAACTACTTTGATAGTTGTGTGTGGTTGTTGTTGTTGTTGTTGTTTTAACACTCAAGCAGTGTATAAACTTCATGAAATAAATAAATATTGTCCGCACTGACTGGAAGCTGCTCTTCAACATTTAAGAAGAGGGACGCCCCCTAATCCGACCCAAAGAGGTCAGAGATTGAATCCGGGACCTCCTGGGCCCAAAGCAGATCCTCTGCCACTGAGCCAAAGTCCTCCCACGACATAGGAATCCGCCTCATACATCTAGCTCAATATAGGTGGCACTGGCTGGCAGCACCTCCCCAGGGTTTCAGGCAAGGAGTCCCTCCCAGCCCTGTTGGAGATTGAACCTGGAACCTTCTGCATGCCAAACAGATGCCCTCCCTTCCACTGGATCTTCTCCATAACATTCACCTAATTCAGAAGTTTGCAGAATTTTGTGTCCAGAATTTTGTGTCTACCAGCTCCATCTTGTACGCAGGCTGAGACCCTCCCTGCCCGCAGACTGTCTCTCCAGAGTGGTGCATGCTCTGGTTATCTTTCACTTGGATTACTGCAATGCGCTCTACGTGGGGCTACCTTTGAAGGTGACCCGGAAACTTCAACTCCTCACCTTCTCATCCGTCTTGTAGGTGAGGAGTGGGGAGGTTTACCTATTCAATTTATTTATTAAATTACAGTAGATTCGCCAGAGTGGTGCATGCTCTGGTTATCTCCCGCTTGGACTACTGCCATGCGCTCTACATGGGGCTACCTTTGAAGGTGACCCGGAAACTACAACTAATCCAGAATGCGGCAGCTAGACTGGTGACTGGGAGTGGCCACCGAGACCACATAACACCGGTCCTGAGAGATCTACATTGGCTCCCAGTACGTTTCCAAGCACAATTCAAAGTGTTGGTGCTGACCTTTAAAGCCCTAAACAGCCTTGGCCCAGTATACCTGAAGGAGCGTCTCCACCCCCATCATTCAGCCCGGACACTGAGGTCCAGCTCCGAGGGCCTTCTGGCAGTTCCCTCCCTGTGAGAAGCCAAGTTACAGGGAACCAGGCAGAGGGCCTTCTCGGTAGTGGCACCCGCCCTGTGGAATGCCCTCCCACCAGATGTCAAAGAGAAAAACAACTACCAGACTTTTAGAAGACATCTGAAGGCAGCCCTGTTTAGGGAAGCTTTTAATGTTTAACAGACTATTGCATTTTAATATTCTGTTGGAAGCCGCCCAGAGTGGTACCTCTGGTTGCGAACACGATCCGTTCCGGGGTGCCTTTCGCACCCCAAAAAGTCCGCAACCAGAGCAGCAACAATGCAGAACTCTTCCGGGTTTGCCACGTTCTTAACCCAAAAAAACGCAACGTGAAGCGTTCGCAAGAAGAGATATTACTTTACAAATTCTACAAACACCCTCCACATCTCCTTGAAATCATTTCTCCTGCATATTCCCCGTCTTACCTTAATGGCACACGTTGATTTATCATTAATACCTCTATCCCACACCTCTCTATGCCATTATTCCATTTTATATTCTGCCTGCCCCTTCCACTTCCCTGCTATAATAATATTGCCGCTTTCTGCCTTCATCCATCCAAACTGTTTTTAAACCGCCCAGCTTACAAGGGTGTTTTTAAATTTCTTTTCGGACAAAACGAGGCCACCGACTTTTGCAAAAGCTTTATTGAGACGTAAGAGCTGGAAGCGCCGTGAGGAACCTGTCGAAGAGCCGACTCTCCGCTCGTTGAGACTTTGCATCAGGGTGGAATATCCTCGGTTGCATCGCAAGGACCAGTCCATAATTCTTCGGAGACTGGAGGGGGGCATAGAGAAGGGGGGGCCAAGGCTACATTGCTAACAGCGAGAGTTCTTGCAGCGACGTCTCCGTCGGTGACGGTGGGGTATACTTGCTATGGCACTTCCGCACCCGGGCCTCCAACTCGGAACCCGTCTGCCATTGACGCATCTGCACACAAAACAGCTCCACTTTGCCTGCAACAGAAAGAGCCAAGGTTGCCAATGAGCATGGGATGAAAACAGTGTGACCAGCAACGGGTGGGGGGGAGGTCTGAGCCGCCTAAGCAGGGCCAGCGATAGGTTCAATGAAGGATCCATGCAAGTTGGTACACTCTCTTCCATGGGAGATTTTTTAACATACAGGTGAAACTCGAAAAATTAGAATATCGTGGAAAGGTTCATTTCTTTCAGTAATTCAACTTAAAAGGTGAAACTAATATATGAGATAGACTCATGACATGCAAAGCGAGATATGTCAAGCCTTTATTTGTTATAATTGTGATGATTATGGCATACAGCTGATGAGAACCCCAAATTAACAATTTCAACTTTGGGGTTTTCATCAGCTGTATGCCATAATCATCACAATTATAACAAGCAAAGGCTTGACATATCTCGCTTTGCATGTCATGAGTCTATCTCATATATTAAACTCCAGTAGCTAATGAAAACAATTGCTTACATAAATGGACTTTTCCACGATACAGTACTCTAATTTTTCGAGTTTCACCTGTAGGTTGGATGGCTGTTTTAGCCATCTGTTAGGCGGTGAATCTTTGCAAATTTCTTCAGTGAGTGGATACGAGGAATTCAAATCTGCTATTATTTTTGCGGCTGGACTACATTCAGCTTGGCAGCTCTGCATTTGATGAAGAAGCACCGCTTTTGGAAAATCGAAGAATTTTCATGTTGCCTTCTTGAAATGTCAGTCAGCAATATCAAAGGCAAAACGATGACCAGAAAACAAATACAATGTGAAAAACATTACGGAATGATTCGAAACATCAAAACTGACAAACTGAAGTCTCTGAAAGTTCCAGAGCATTTTCATGTTTGTTATACCTACCGTATTTTTCGCTCCATAAGACACACTTTTTTCCTCCTAAAAAGTAAGGGGAAATATCTGTGTGTCTTATGGAGCGAATGGTGGTCCCTGGAGCTGAATTGCCCAGGGGCCAAAAGAGGATCATGCTTTTTATTTTACAAAGAGAAAAGGGGGTGTTGAAAGGACCCGCTCAGCAGCTGATCAGCAAGAGATCGGGAGAGAGATAAGAGTCCCTGGCTCCCTTTCAGCCCCGCCCTCTTGCCCAGGCCTCCATTGTTGAATGTGCTGCAGAGGGAGGTTGTTTGTTTCCCCAGCGACATGTGACTGGCTGATTAGATTATCTGTCTGGAAACTGTAGAAAAGGCTCCCTTTCCTTTAGAAGCTGCAGAAATGTGAGTTGAACCCCATAAAAATGGGGCTTTTCCTCTTTGCTTTTCCCCCTTTGCAAAAAAAGCTGCAAAACTTTTAGCTGATCCTCAAAAGCGGGGGGGGGGGGCTTTTAGAGGAGGAAAACCAGGGGAAAGAAACCTCCTCTAAAAGCGAGGTGCGCCCTATGGTCCGGTGCGCGTAATTCGCTGATGAAGAATTCAATGAAACAGTAGTTGTTATCCGGAAACACTGTTCAGCGTTGGACATCAGAATTGGACATTTGCTGATTATACAAAGCTTCACAGCTTGTTCTCCATCAGGAAAAGTCTGGCATCATGATTCATTTAAGGACTTTCAGAGACTTCAGGGTCTTTTCCAGGGAGTCTTCTCTTCTTATGAGGTGGCCAAAGTACTGGAGCCTCAGCTTCAGGATCTGTCCTTCCAGTGAGCACTCAGGCCTGATTTCCTTCAGAATGGGTAGGTTGGATCATCCTGCAGTCCATGGGACTCTCAAGATATTAGTGAGTCTTTTTAGGACTCACTAATATCTAATATATAGTTTATATCTTTTGTAACCTAGGTATGTACTCAGTGAATCTGACAGTAAACTAGTTTACAGTTATATTGTTATCATTCAGATTCATGTGTATTTTTTCTTTTAAGAGGGACAAAAGGGATTAACAACCAAGAAGGCAGGAAGGTAGCAGACATAATTATTAAAAAGGACTCAAATTTTAAGAAGAAGGAGGAGGAGGAGGAGGAAGAGGAGGAGGAGGAGTACTCAAACGAGTCAAGAATCCGCTTGCTGCTGTGTAAATTCAAATAAGGAAACGTTTAACCCTGCTATATTATATATAAACGCTCCTACACAGACAAGGAAGCACAGATCCTGAAGCTGAGGCTCCAGTACTTTGGCCACCTCATGAGAAGAGAAGACTCCCTAGAAAAGACCCTGATGTTGGGAAAGATGGAGGGCACAAGGAGAAGGGGACGACAGAGGACGAGATGAATCATAGAATCATAGAGTTGGAAGAGACCACAAGGGCCATCCAGTCCAACCCCCTGCCAAGCAGGAAACACCATGATTTGTGTTTGATCATCCTGCAGTCCATGGGACTCTCAAGATGGTTGGACAGCGTTCTCAAAGCGACTGGCATGAGTTTGGCCAAACTGCGGGAGGCAGTGGAGGATAGGGGTGCCTGGCGTGCTCTAGTCCATGGGGTCACGAAGAGTCAGACACGACTGAACGACTGAACAACAACAACAACAACTCACGCGTCCCCACCAGCTCTCCATCCTCACCTGCGCCCCCTGCTTGGCTGCATCCTCGGGGCCGCCATCGCCTTCCGGCAAGATTGCCTCTCTTGAAATTGTGTCTTCCGGTGTGGCGGCAGCTGCTCTCAGCACCAAGCCCACCACGAGCGGCAGCAGCAGCCAGGAGCACCGCATCGCCCTCGAGGCGCCGCACGACTCTCCACGTCCGGATTTGGGGAGGGGAGAAGCTCCTGTGGGTGGAGGAGGAGGTGCGGGGAGAGAATGAGCCCCCAGAGGGAGAGATTTGAAGGGGAATGCATTCCGCAAGCGGGAAGGAAGTTTCCAAAGCGATCGCTTGTGCTGGAAAGGGGAACTAAATTCAAGGACTAAGTTGGGTAAGAATCGAGCAGAAGAGACATGGTACTAGTTTGTTACGAAAATGACAGGGGTGGGGCGCATCTTTAAAGTTGTTGCAATGTTACAAATATAATGCCTGAATGCAGGGGCGTAGCAAGGGGGCGGGGGGTGGGCCGCCCCGGGTTCCATAATGGAGGGGGTGACAAATTATCAAGGAACAATTTCTTTTTTTTGAAAATGCCTGCTCCGAAGGTCTTATCTTACTATACTAGGGGATTATATAGCTATATATGAAATTTCATGCATATCGGTTAATATCTTGACCCTCCTCCACCAAAATAGCTGTTCACTTGGCTGTTTTCCTATGTCATGAAGGCTGAAATTTCAGTTCAGTGGAGCACTTACTGTTCCCAACCCTAACCCTGTGGAAAGCCATCTAATTAGACTTTAATTTGATTTTGAGATGTTTTTAGGAGGTAATTTAATTATTGTTTGATTTTATACCAATGTTATGTATCTGATGTTAGCCACCCTGAGCCCGACTTCGGCCGGGGAGGGTGGGATATAAATAAAAGTTTTTTTATTATTACTTGTTATTATGATGTTATTATGATGTTATTATGATGGTGTTTCCTGCTTGGCAGGGGGTTGGACTGGATGGCCCTTGGGGTCTCTTCCAACTCTAGGATTCTATGATTCTCTCCCCTGGCTGCTTTCCTGCCTGCCTATGAGCGTCCCGGTGGCGCGCCAGCAGCGGCAAGCCTCCCAGAACGCTCGCAGGCAAGCAGGTAGGGGAGAGGACAGGAAGGAGGCAGGTGAGTAAATACAGTGGTGCCTCACAAGATGAAATTAATTCGTTCCGCGAGTGCCATTGCCTGCCTGCCTATGAGCGTCCCGGTGGCGCGCCAGCAGCGGCAAGCCTCCCAGAACGCTCGCAGGCAAGCAGGTAGGGGAGAGGACAGGAAGGAGGCAGGTGAGTAAATACAGTGGTGCCTCACAAGATGAAATTAATTCGTTCCGCGAGTGCCATTGTCTGGCAGAAATTTCGTCTTGCGAGGCACAGTCGGAAGCGCGGTGGTTTTCCGAAAAAAAGCGCAAAACATTTTCGTTTTGCGAGTTGCAGCCATAGGGAAATTCGTCTTGCGAGTCTCCCTTTCGCTAGCGAATGCCTTTCGTCTAGCGAGTTTTTCGTCTAGCAAGGCATTCGTCTAGCGAGGTACCACTGTAACAGAAGGGGAAGGAAGGGGGATCGGTGGGTGGGTGTGGCTCCCTCCATGTCCCGCCCCCCTCAGGAGCACGCCCGCCCTGGGCACCGCGGGCATATGTTCTGCCACTGCTTAATGGCACGTGTTAATTTCTCTTTAAATACCTGCCCCACACCTCTTTATGCCATTCTTCCGTTTTATATTCTGCCTGCCCCTTCCACTTCCCGACTATAATAATATTGCCGCTTTCTGCCTTCATCCTTGCCAGCTGTTTTTAAACCGCCCAGCTTTCAAGGGTGTTTTTCAAATTTCTTTTCGGACAAAACGAGGCCACCGACTTTTGCAAAAGCTTTATTGAGACATAAGAGCTGGAAGCGCCGTGAGGAACCCCTCGAAGAGCCGACTCTCCGCTCGTTGAGACTTTGCATCGGGGTGGAATATCCTCGGTTGCATCGCAAGGACCAGTCCGTGCTTCTTGGGAGACTGGGGGAGGGCAGAGATAAGGGGGCAGACGAGGCTACATTGCTAACAGCGAGTGTTATTGCAGGCTCCTTTCCATTGGTGATGTCCAGAGATATCGGCGCCTGCTATGGAACCCCCGCAACCGGGCCTCCAGCTCTGAACCCATCTGCCATCGACGCATCTGCACTCGAAGCAGGGCCTCCCTGCCTGCAACAGAAAGAGGCGAGGTTAGCAGTGAGGACGGGGTGAAAACAGTGTGACCAGCAATGGGTGTGGGGTCTGAGCCCCCTAAGCAGGGCCAGCGACAGGTTCAATGAAGGATTCATGCAAGTTGGCATGCTCTCTTCCATGGGAGATTTTTTAACAGAGGTTGTGTGGCTATTTTTGCCAACATTTTGGGGGGTGAATCTGACACGGAGCAGAGCATGGGGTGCCTTCCGCGACGCTGGCCAGCTTCCCATCGGCTGCAGGAAGCTCCCGTAGCCAACGGGAAGCAGCGCACGCCTCCTCCGCACCTGAATGAGCGCCGGAAATAGCGTTTACGCATGCATGCGCGCACACTCCAGCCCACCGCAGCATCTGCGGGACCGTGAACCGGCCCAAGCCACAAAAACTTTGCCAGCCCCTGATCCAGACCAGTGTTGCCTACACTGACTGACAGTGGCTCTCAGGTGTTTCAGATGGGAGTCTTTCGCAGACACACACACACCCCGGAGATGCTGGAAATTGAACCCGGGGCTGCCTGCACACAGAGAAGGTGCTCCACCCTGGAGCTACGAACCAATAAAGCAAAGCGGGGGGGGGGGCGACCCAGGCACCAAAAATGAGAATGGGGTGGTAAAGATTTCCTGACCTAAAAGGTGCATCAGATGTCCTTAATGGACTGAGAGAACGCAGCAGACCTTTGCCCCGGTGATAAATAGACAGGGACAAATGGAAATGATGTGCCGATGGTATTTGACTCCCAGTAAATCAGCAATGACAAACCTAGACAGCATCTTAAAAAGCAGAGACATCACCTTGCCGACAAAGGTCCGTATAGTTAAAGCTATGGTTTTCCCAGTAGTAATGTATGGAAGTGAGAGCTGGACCATAAAGAAGGCTGATCGCCGAAGAATTGATGCTTTTGAATTATGGTGCTGGAGGAGACTCTTGAGAGTCCCATGGACTGCAAGAAGATCAAACCTATCCATTCTGAAGGAAATCAGCCCTGAGTGCTCACTGGAAGGACAGATCCTGAAGCTGAGGCTCCAAGACTTTGGCCACCTCATGAGAAGAGAAGACTCCCTGGAAAAGACCCTGATGTTGGGAAAGATGGAGGGCACAAGGAGAAGGGGACAACAGAGGATGAGATGGTTGGACAGTGTTCTCGAAGCTACCAACATGAGTCTGACAAACTGCGGAAGGCAGTGGAAGACCGGAGTGGTCCATGGCATCACAAAGAGTCGGACACAACTAAACGACTAAACAACAATTTCCTTTTCACCTGGGGAGTTGTATCACTCCACGATTCATTCACCTGTTAATTTCCCCCAGGATTCCTGGCACTGTGGAATTCACATTGTCCCAAGTGCCGCATAATATTCATTCTGCATTTGTAAAGAATCAATATTTACCTTAGTGTGGCCACACCCAGACATTGGAACTCCCTGCCTCTTGACATCAGTCTGGCACCTTCACTAGATTCTTGTCAGTGCCTCTTTAAAACATGTTTTGTCTGTGCAGGTCGACCCCAGATACATAGAATGTTGGCCCCTGTTTTATTTTGTATTTAGCTTATTGTTGATTTTAATTATTTTCCAAAGATTTTAAGCAGCTGCTTTCAACTGTTCTTATCGGAAATCTTGTAGTTTCATTTTTTAAAAAATAATTACAATCAGGTGGTGTGTAAATTTTATGGACTAAATAAATAAATGACATATCGATCGATGGAATTGCCAGCGGAGTTTGATCTTCGGTGATTAATTTGCACATTCCAGTTGCCACAAAAGGGACATTTGCCCAAATCCTTCCTTATTCAGTCATCTAATCTTTCCTGTTCTTAATCCTTTCAGTCTTATGCCAGAGATGTGGGACTGAACCCATTTGGTGGGCTGGATTCTTATCTTCCCCCCCACACACACACACACAAAGCAGGGCAGATGGGCGGGGCCACACACCTGCCAATCACCTGACGTCACAATGCCGCCATGTCACCTGCGTCTCCCTGTGCTGCAGATCAGCTGACATTTGTGTCTGCTGGAGTACTGGGTGAGTCCCATGGGCCCAGTTGTGACCTTCTCTGCCCTACATGTGGCATCAGGGGCAGGGCAACTTAGCGTGCCTTGGCAGGAATCCTTTGCTCCTGACTGTCTTCTTTCTTTGGCGATCCCTCCTAGCCGAGTAAGATTGTCTTCCATAAACACGGTTTTAACAATGAGTCAGTAAGTGACTGTGGAGGCCAATTCTGGAACCACACGTCCTTCCACAGTGGGGACATTGGTTTCCGGGCGGGAGCTGATCCCGGTGTGGATTTGCCAAGCGTGCCTTCCTCTTAGCATGTTTCTCCCTTGTCCTGAGTTCGAGTGTCTTCCAAGCCCACAACCCCTTTGGTAAAGGCTGTTCGGCAATTGGAACGCTCGCAGGCCGGTGTTTCCCAAATGTTGGTGTTTATACTGCATTTTTAAAGATTTGCCTTGAGGCAGTCTTTAAACCTCTTTTGTTGACCACCAGCATTACGCTTTCCATTTTTAAGTTGGGAATAGAGTAGTTGCTTTGGAAGATGATAATCGGACATTCGCACAGCATAGAACCTTTAATGGTCTTTGGAAGGAAACTGACCGTTGGAAGATGCTCCCAAGGGTACAGTTGATTGGTCTTAATGCTCAGATTAATACAACTGACAATATTAAATCATCCCATATTACTTTTGTCATACAGTAAGCCCAAAACTTACGCAAAGGTTCGGTTCCCCCCCAAAACACGAAAAGTCAGGAAGACCAAAAATGGAGCTGTTTTTAAAAAAAGAAGGAAAAAACCCAGTGTGTTGTTGTTGTTGTTGTTGTTGTTGTTGTTGTTGTTGTTGTTGTTATTATTATTATTATTATTATTGAATTTCTAGACCACCCTATACCCAAGGGTCTCATGGCAGTTCACAGAATAAAATCAAGATATAAAACCACAAAATACCTAAAAAAATAAAAAACAACCGAATTGCCCCCCCAAAAAAACCCACATTTTAAAAGGGCATAGGATGTTAAGTTGGATCAATCAAAGGTCTGGTTAAAAAGGAATGTTTTTGCTTGGTGCCTAAAGATGTATAATGAAGCCACCAGGCGAACTACCCTGGGGAGAGCATTCCACAGACTGGGGAGCCACTGCAGAGAAGGCCCTGTTCTCATGTTGCCACCTTCCAGACCTCTCAAGGAGGAGGCACATGAAGAAGGACCTCAGAAGATGATCTCAGGGTGCGGGTAGGTTCATATGGGAAGACGCGGTCCTTGAGGTGTTGTGGTCCTGAGCCATTTAAGGCTTTATAGGTCAAAACCAGCGCTTTGAATTGGGCCCGGAAACAAACGGTTGCCAGTGCAGTTGGACTGGGATCAGTGCAATGTACTCAGACCGTCTTGCTCCGATGAGCAACTTGGCCACTGAATTCTGCACCAGCTGAAGTTTCGGAACTACATATTCACCAGCCCATGGGCAACAAAAATCCATTCCAAACTGTTGTCTTATGAAATCTCTCCTTCCGATATACTAAATTTAGATCTAATTACAGCTAAAAAGGTCATCAAACAAAGATTGGAGGAGGTTGATTTGCAACAAAATCTTACCACAGGTGGAGGTACGTGTTCTCCGATAAATATGGGCATTACACCTATGTCCCAGATACCTCGATATCTGTCTTCCTTATCGGTTGCGTCGCACAGATTCGCATTTGTTAGAGCCAGATTTAATGTGTTCCCCTCAAATGTTCTGAGCAATAGATTTTCTAACGGTAAAACCTCTGTTTTATGCGCATGTGATAACAAATCAATAGAATCCCTTTACCATATCTTGTTAAATTGCCCTTTATACATTGTTCCCCGATCAAGGATTCTGAGTTCAATCATTCTGGAAATTGTTGCTAAACCACCTGAATTGCATCTAGCTTATCTACTCCAGGACATAGACTCTTATAGAACATTACAGGTTGCCAGATTCCTGATTTCAGTTCTTTCATATAAAAGACTTCATGGAATGCTGCATGACTATTAAAAATCTAGTAAACTCTATGCACCATCTTTATCTTCAAGGCCATAATACGGTACATCTAGAGATTGTAAGTAATGCGAAGGAGATTATGCGTTGAAATATTTTAGTTGATATTTTAGAATGTAAAATGCTGTTTTATTTATTGATTTGTTTTTACCTTGTGGGCTTATAGCCGAATAAAGTATCATCTATCTATCTCGGAACTACATATAACTCATTGCAGTAAACTAACCTCGAAGCTACCAGAGCATAGACAACAGTAGTTAGGCTATTCCTGTCCAGATAGGGGGGTAGCTGGGCCACCAGCCGAAGCTGATGGAAGGCACTCCAGGCCACTGAGGCCACCTGAGCCTCGAGCGACAGCAACGGATCCAGGAGGACCCCCAAGCTGCGAACCTGCTCCTTCAGACAAAACGTAGCCCCATCAAGAGCAGGCGACCTAACAGCCATCTGATCTAGGGAACCACCCACTAACAGGGCCTCAGTCTGATCCGGATTGAGCTTCACTTGGTTGGCTCTCATCAAGTCCATTACCAAGGCAAGATACCGGTCCAGCACTTCCACAGGTGACGGCTGTGTTGCTTAGTCTTGCTCTTCTGAGCACAGCATCTTCTCTCTCCAAGCCTCGAGCTGCCCAGCGCAGGGGGCAGGGAGGAGGGGGAGGGGCACTGAGAACGTTCCCCCCCCCCCCCTTCTGCACCACGGCGCTGGATATGCTTAAGACGGCCCTGGGCAAAGGTGATGTTTCGGAGATCTTCCTTGGTCCTTCAACCCTTGCCCCTGATGCTCATTCTCTCCTTGCTCCAGTGTGGTGTAGTGCAGTGGTTTTCAACCTTTTTTGGGCAAAGGCACACTTGTTTCATGAAAAAAATCACGAGGCACACCACCATTAGAAAATGTTAAAAAATTTAACTCTGTGCCTATATTGACTATATATAAAGTAATTCTCTTGAATAGGAATCAAATAAACACAAAGAAAGTATTTTATAATTACTTTATTATGAAATAGTAAGTAAACAGAAATATGAAAAATTATAAAATACTTTATTCAGTGCGCAACCTGGGTCTGTTTGGCTGTTTTTTTAAATCTTTCGAATTTTTCAATTTTTCCCACGGCACACCAGACAACATCTCGCGGCACACTAGTGTGCCACGGAACAGTGGTTGAAAAACACTGGTGTAGTGGTTAAGAGCGGTAGACTCGTAATCTGGTGAACCGGGTTTGCGTCTCCGCTCCTCCACATGCAGCTGCTGGGTGACCTTGGGCTAGTCACACTTCTCTGAAGTCTCTCAGCCCCACTCACCTCACAGAGTGTTTGTTGTGGGGGAGGAAGGGAAAGGAGAATGTGAGCCGCTTTGAGACTCCTTCGGGTAGTGAAAAGCGGGATCTCAAATCCAAACTCTTCTTCTCTTCTTCTTCTTCCTCCTCCACGAACAGGAGCTTCTCCCCTCCCCAAATCTAGACGCAAAGAGTCGTGCGGCGCCTCGGAGCACCTTGAGGGCGATGCGGTGCTTCTGGCTGCTGGCTCTAGTGGTGGGCTTGGTGCTGAGAGGAGCTTCCACCACACCAGAAGACACAAATTCAAGAGGGGCAGGCGATGGAGGCCCCAAGGATGCAGCCAAGCAGGAGGTGAGGGCAGAGAGCAGACGGGCTGTCTCTCTGGGGCACCAAGTTGTTTGAAAGAGAAACATGGACCTGACTTTCTAACTCATAGGCAGCCTGGGCCACTGTTTCACCTAGGTGAGATGTATGTGTCCTGCCAGGGACACTGATTTAGCTGTCGTACTCTGTACTAGAGGCAGCTTCTGAACCAAGAACAGGGGCAGCACCACATACAGAGCATCGCAGTAGTCTTCTTGGCATACGTCTGTTTTGAGGGAGGGGAGGACTTCTGCACCAGTACTCGGCATCCTAAGGCACTTGCCGGGACCCCAACACCTACCCTGGGACACCTTCATTCCTCCCCACACCTCTGGCTTGGCATCCTGAGCAGGCAGGTAAGCCATTCTAATGATTTCCCACAATGCCCGGGACTTAGCATCAGTGTGGTGCATTGTGGGAAACAGAAAGCAGGGCTAGGCTCAGCTTCTCGGTTCTGCCACTGCAACCAGAGAACCACATCCGGGGGCCGCTAACAGAAGGCAAACGGCCCTCCTCAAACCTGATCCTCATTGGGGACTCGGAAATGCCCACCTCTTGACTGGCCAAGTGGCCTCTTCCTTTTCTCTTTTTTCCCCCATATCATTTTTATTAAATCTCCAAAAATATTCCAAACAAAACAAATAAAAAATAATAAAATTCCTTCCAGTAGCACCTTAGAGACCAACTAAGTTTGTTCTTGGTATGAGCTTTCGTGTGCATGCACACTTCTTCAGATACCAAGAACAAACTTAGTTGGTCTCTAAGGTGCTACTGGAAGGAATTTTATTATTTTATTTGTTTTGACTATGGCAGACCAACACGGCTACCTACCTGTAACTCTCTCTCTCTCTGTGTTATTGACTTCCCACCTCTCCTTTCTTAATGTTCGTTTTTTACTCCTTTTTGCTAGCTGTTTTACAACATGTTTTAATTTTCTAAACCCTGCTATCATTAATTCTTCCAATAATCCACTGCAGGCAGAGGGCCTTCTCGGTGGTGGCACCCGCCCTGTGGAACGCCCTCCCATCAGATGTCAAGGAAATAAACTATCTGACTTTTAGAAGACATCTGAAGGCAGCCCTGTTTAGGGAAGTTTTTAATGTTTGATGTTTTATTGTATTTTAATATTCTGTTGGAAGCCACCCAGAGTGGCTGGGGAAACCCAGCCAGATGGGTAGGTATAAATAATAAATATATTATTATTATTATTATTATTATTATTATTATTATTATTATTATTACCGTTATTATTTCCTGCCAGCGACTTCATGTATGGGTGATAATTTGATAGATACAGGTGAAACTCGAAAAATTAGAAATATCGTGGAAAGGTTCATTTCTTTCAGTAATTCAACTTAAAAGGTGAAACTAATATATGAGATAGACTCATGACATGCAAAGCGAGATATGTCAAGCCTTTATTTGTTATAATTGTGATGATTATGGCGTACAGCTGATGAGAACCCCAAATTAACAATTTCAACTTTGGGGTTTTCATCAGCTGTACGCCATAATCATCACAATGATAACAAACAAAGGCTTGACGCATCTCGCTTTGCATGTCATGAGTCTATCTCGCATATTCAACTCCAGAAGCTAATGAAAACATTTGCTTACATCAATGGACTTTTCCACAATATTCTAATTTTTCGAGTTTCACCTGTAATCCATCTGTGGTCTCCATTCTCCCTTAAACACTTTGTCATTACGTCCCCTTAGTTTTTGCAGTCCATTCCACCATAGCCCATCAGTTTCCTAAGCCATTCCTCCTCAGTTGGTCCTTCCCCTTCTGTGCATATAAAGTTCTAGCTCAGGCGTCCCCAAACTCGTCCCTCCAGATGTTTTGGGACTACAATTCCCATCATCCCTGACCACTGCTCCTGTTTAGCTAGGGAATGATGGGAGTTGTAGTCCCAAAACAGCTGGAGGGCCGAGTTTGCCTATGCCTGTTCTAGCTGCTGTTGGCGGCCGCTTCCCATTCTCACTGCCTCCCACGGATCTTTCCGCTGCAGGAAGCGAAGGTGATCCACGGCATGTGCTATGTGGCCAGATGCATCAAAGGGCACTGGGACGTCAGGTGGAAGTCCGGGTGCAGGATCAGCTTGATCCATAGCCATCGCCGTCATCCGCCAAGAGGCGCCTGCAACCATCCTGGCAGCTAGCAAGACATCCTTTGTAGCCTCTCTCCTCTCCCCAAAACCAGCCTTCCAAGATGCGCGCAGACTGGTCCGGGAAATGCAAACGAGGGCGGCCAATCTTGGCGCAAAGCAACGCCAGGGGGGTTGCCTCTCCATCTCTTGGAGAGGTTCGCCACGACGCTTCCTTTTAAAACTTCCCAAACACACTTTGCACAGATGCTGCCTCCCACTGAATCAAGACTATCGGTCCAGCAAGTTCATTGCTTTCTACACGGATAGGCGGTTTCTCGGAGGGCTGGAGGGAGCCCAGAGTTAGACCCACCCAGGATTGAGTTAAGCATCTTCCAGCTTCGGCTACGAGGGGTCCTGCCCGCTGCCAATGCCCACCAGCTGTTCCCCCCAGCAGCAACACAAGGAGCACGAGCTACGCTATTCCACATTTTCCGTTCATTTTTGCCTAGCTACTTTTGTTCTGTGTCTGCTTAGGTTTCGTTTAGATGTACATGTGCCTTGTTACTTCTCGGCATTAATAAACCCTCGCCCGTAAGAGTGCTTACTGCCTTCAGATCCGTAAAAGAACTAGGCAAAAAACACCTGTGCGGGACAAACAGCAAAGATTCTGGGTTCCCAAATATGCTGGGTTGGTTCGGACTTCCTACTGATGTGGGATTTCTATTGAGGTCATTATCTGGGAGGCCAGTGTCACGTACAGAAGAATGTGGACTGCCACAAAACTGATGAGAAACAGCTTAGCAGGAACCCAGTAGCTGAAAGAACTCCAGGTAAGGTGCAAGGAGGGCTCTCCACGTACAGTAAGAAAATAGGATTGAGTAAGGGACGCAGGTGACGCTGTGGTCTAAACCACAGAGGCTAGGGATTGCCGATCAGAAGGTCGGCAGTTCAAATCCCCGCGACGGGGTGAGCTCCCGTTGTTCAGTCCCTGCTCCTGCCAACCTAGCAGTTTGAAAGCACGTCAAAGTGCAAGTAGATAAATAGGTACCGCTCTGGCGGGAAGGTAAACGGCGTTTCCATGTGCTGCTCTGGTTCGCCAGAAGTGGCTTAGTCATGCTGGCCACATGACCCGGAAGCTGTACGCCGGCTCCCTCGGCCAGTAAAGTGAGATGAGCGCCGCAACCCCAGAGTCGTCCGTGACTGGACCTAATAGTCAGGGGTCCCTTTACCTTTACCTTTAAGGGTTTTCAAGGGCTGTGGCTGCAGGAGAGATGGTGTCAAGTATGGGGTTCCCCTCTCCCTTCTGGTAGCTCACCGATAAGAATTAAGGAGCATCTGGTAGATTTTGTTCAGTCATTCAGCATTATGTTACAAGCACAAACCGGTAAGCCTGGATATCAGTTGCCTACTCTGACTCCTCCCCACTTCCGGAGCAAGAAGCGCGCCAACGAGAAGTCCCTCCCCCCTTGTCTCCTTTGTTCTCTGACACGCTCGAACCTCCGAGTTTGGGGGGAGGAAGGGTGTTCCCCCCTACTCTCAGCTGCTCCCTCCCTTCTGGTTGCTTAGCTACTATCTCGTAACTGGGTAGCTCCTCTCTCAACTGTGCAGCTTTTGTGTCTGCCTGTCTCTCTGCTTTTGGAAACGCTAGAAGCAGAGGCTGGAGACCCCAGCCTATGAAATTGTGTCAATCCTTCTGTTATTAGTGTTTCATCATGGCGCAGGAGTTCGTCTTCATATTGATCAGTGGAGCATGCATTTTAACATCCCACGACAGGCGGCACGCCCCACCTCCACCCTGTGCGCCGCAATTTTAATTCTGCAGTTAAGCAATGCAGAAGAAGCGTCTTTCACCACTCGCCGGTCGTTGCTTCATGACACAGAGGAAATCAGGCCAAGCGAGTTGTTCCATCATGCATGCAATTAGCAAAAAAAAAAAATATTTTCTAATTGGGGCAATGAGGGGGAGGATTTACCCAGGTTGAGGGTGCAGCAGGGGCAAATGGATTTTAAAAACAACAACTCCCCACCCCCACCTTTTTCCCAGGTCCTGATCCAGAATAGCAGACCTAGCCCCGTGCATCAACACAAGGCAACACACAGTAATGCAGAGGTCAATGGTGTTTATTGCTATAAAATTAGAAGCTCCATATAACAAGAAAATGAAACACAGAATTGCAGAGTTGGAAGGGGAGCCTGGGGGTCATCTAGTCCAACCCCCCTTCAATGCAGGAATCTCAGCAAAAGCATCCATAACTGACAGGCATCCCAAAAAAAAACCCTTAAAAACCTCCAAGGAAGGAGAGTCCGCAATCTCTCGAAGATGGCTATCACTGACTGTGAGATAATCTAGAAAGAGAGAATATTCCTTCGCTGCCTTTCTCCGGCGGTGGCTGAAGTCAGGAAAGGGATCTAAGCATCTAAAAAGGCCAATCTGGTCCAGCAACCTTTTCTCGCTGTGGCCGCTCAGATGCACATTCTGGGAAGCTCTCCAGCAGGATCTGAGCGCGACAGAGACTCTCCCCGTTTGCGATTCCCAGAAAATGACATTCAGAGGCAATCTGCCTCCAACACGGGGTGTGTGTGTGTGTGTGTGTGTGTGAACGTAGCCTTAACTACCAGGAGCAAGTTACACAAATGCAGGCATGCAGATCCAGTGTGCTGCGTGAAAAAACTTTGGGTGTTACGGAGCGAAGGGTCCATGGGAAACAGACAGTGGGAGAAGGCGGAGAGGGTGAAGACCGACTGACTTCAGTTCCCACGCATTGCTGTTCTATTGCGATGCACGGGATTTGTTGTATTGCCGAGTGGGCTGAACATTCCAGGCCTTGGGGTTGGGGCCGTTTGCCTTCCTACTTTCCTGTATCCACTTTTTCCACCAGGCTTTAGCGACCCGTGCACCCTGATAGACAAAAGATGCCAAGAATTAAGAGGGAAGGTAAGAGGCAGAATGGGTTTCCTCTGCCAGGTTCTCCCAGGAAACCAGGGTGGGTTTGATTTAAATCAAACTGATTTAAATCACTAGTCAGTAAGGCTCCGGGTGGATTTAATTTTTTTTAAAAAATCCGATTTAAATTTTAAAAAATCCAATTTAAATAAAAAAAATCAGATTTTTTTTTTGTTTAAATCCACCCTGAGCCTTACTGACTAGTGATTTAAATTGTTTTAAATCGTGATTTAAATCAGTTTGATTTAAATCAAATCCACCCTGCAGGAAACCCATAACTGGAATCAGAATTCCGGACAGTGAATTTAATTAATTAATAATTAATAAGGAATAAGGAATTCCTTATTTTATTCCTTATTAAGGAATAATTTTATTGGCCAAGTATCAATCATACTTGGAATTTTGCTTCGACTACATTGCAATGTAAAGAAAACGTACCTCATACAAACACTATTCCCCTCACGCTACAACAGCACAACAAAGGAACCCCATACCACCAACTGACCTCCCTTCCGCACACAACTACAAATTCAACAGTTTGATGGCACAAGGAAAAAAACTATTCCTGTGCCTAGACGTTTTTGTGTATAGAGTCCTGTAACGACGTCCGGATGGAAGTAAATCAAACAGGTAATGACCAGGATGCGAAGGGTCTGCGACAATTCTCTCTGCTCTCTTCCTGGCTCGAGCAGCATAAAGTGTCTCTATTGGAGGCAAACTAACACCAATTACCCTCTCTGCAATTCTTACTGCTCGTTGGAGCCTCTTCTTATCCAGCTTAGAGGCTGTGCCATACCAGGCAGTAATAGAATTACAGAGAACAGTTTCAATGGTACCTCTGTAAAATTGGATCAACAATTCTTGGGGCAAATTAAATTTTCTTAGTTGTCGCAAGAAATACAATCTCTGGTGGACCTTTTTAATAATAATATTGATGTTGCCTGACCAATTTAAGTTTTGAGAAATTATAGAGCCCAGGAACTTAAAGGACTCTACCACTATAACCATAATAAAATAATTTTATTGATGCCCCGCTCTCCCTGGCCAAGGCTGGGCTCAGGGCGGCTAACACCAATTATAGATTACAATAAAACGTAATAGAAAAAAAGGGGAAAGGGAAAAAAGAGTTCATTAAAATAGGTTTAAAATACAGCCTCATTTTAGTAGTAGCCCATAAATCAAGTCCATAAAGGGAGGAAACATCAGATATTCACCCGAGCCAGCTATCCATGCTGGTCCTACATGGGCCAGCCAAATGACAAGGGGAAATGTCTATACCAAATCCCATATAAGGGGTCAGAGTGAGTCCAAGCTGGAGGCCAGGCAGAACAGCTCCGTCTTGCAGGCTCTGCGGAAAGATGTCCAATCCTGCAGGGCCCTGGTCTCTTGTGACAGAGCGTTCCACCAAGTCGGGGCCAGTGCTGAAATGGCCTGTCAGATGAACCCAGGACTTTTCCTGCCCTGCTACTTGCATTCCTATCTCGCCTTTCATCCTCCAAGGAGCTCAGGGCGACGCACATGGTTTTCTCCCCCTCCTCGTTTCATCCCCGCAACAGCCCTGTGAGGGACGCCGAGGGGCAGAAGGAGGCGCCAATAACTGACCTCGCACTTATTTCCAATATGCCTTTACCATGCCCGCAACCCAAAATGCCACAAATAGCAGGACCCTACTCCCGGACCGCCGATGGCACTTTGCAAACCGACCCACAGATTTCCATCGTTCGAAGATGTCCGCCGCCCGCCCCAATCGTTCCTTTTCCAGCCTTTCGCTGCGTTGGAACAGCAGAGCAAAATATTGCTACGCGTCACGCCGAACTCTGAGCGGTCAAAGATGCCGCCATCTCCCTTGGAGAGATCGTAAGGAGGCAAGAGGCTGCTGGATCAGGCCAATGGCCCATCTAGTCCACCATCCTGTGGCCACCCAGATGCCTGTGAGAAGTCACAAACCAGGATCCGAACACAAGATCCCTCTCCCCTCTTTGGGGTCTCCGGCAACTGGGAATCAGAAGCGTTTTGCTTCCGATTGCGGAGGCAGCGTAGAGCCGTCATGGCTAGCAACCACCGGCAGCCGAGATCTTAACCCTGAAGTCTCTCCTGAAGTCGCCAAAACTTACCCGCAGGTGCTCAGGGCGGGCTTCTTCCTTCTCGGATGCATCTTCCAAAGTCGGTCCTCCTTCCGTGGCCGGCACCTCAGCCTCAGAGATGGCAGCCACCACCAGGGTGACGCCGACAAACAGGAACAGCAACCACGGACCTCGCATCGTTCCCGGGATCTGTGCTTCGGTGGCTGAGCGTCTCGTCTTCTGAGAACAAGGCAGGTCCCGAGCGCTTTTCAAAGGCAATGCTCTGGATTTCACGCAGGAAATTCCTTCTTCGGGGAGACGAGCAGGAAACGGGCTTTGCATGCAACCTGTCGAAATCTACGTCTCCCGGAGTTTCCCCAACCAGGTTGCCTCACCAGCGGCGGCAGCCACTTCCTGGCCCAGCCCATTTTGCAACCTGTGTTTTTTGCTCAAGGCTTTGTTCAGTTTAGTTGCGGTTACACCCCAGCTTTCCCCCGAGAAACTAACATCGCTTTCCCCCCTGCCAACTTTTTTCCTCCCAACAGCCCTGCGAAGTAGGTTAGGCTGAAAAAAGTATTTGGAGAGATGCTGTCCCTGTGTCTCTGGCCAAACAATAAAGCTGTAGAACAAAATCAAAAATTCTTTCCAGTAGCACCTTAGAGACCAACTGAGTTTGTTCTTGGTATGAGCTTTCGTGTGCATGCACACTTCTTCAGCTGCACACGAAAGCTCATACCAAGAACAAACTCAGTTGGTCTCTAAGGTGCTACTGGAAAGAATTTTTGATTTTGTTTTGACTATGGCAGACCAACACGGCTACCCACCTGTAACTGGAGCTGTAGAACAAGTTCTTCACCACTGCTTGGCCTTATTCTGTCAATACTCCAGAAATATACTGAATGATGCAATCGGTTTCTTGCCAGGTAGAAATCCTGTTACAATATACAGTGGAACCTCGGCTCCCGAACGCCTTGGGAGCCCAATGTTCTGGCTCCTGAATGAATGAAAACTGGAAGCGCGGCTTCTGATTGGCTTCAGGAAGCTGTTGCAGCCAATCAGAAGCCATGCTTTGGCTCCCTGTTTTGGGAATTGAACAGACTCCCGGAATGGATTTAAGTTCGGAAACCAAGGTTCCACTGTACAAGGTGGCCAAATTTTGTGCAGCAGCAATCAAAATACGGCATGCAGTGATTAGCTCCCAGGATTAGTAGAATATAGATCGACCGATGGGACACTTCTAGGCCAGAAGGGTTTCATTTCAGGGCAGATAAATGCCACCCTTTAACTTTTTTTTAATGTATATGCAACGTTATATCATTTCATCTTGTCCTGAGCTTTTACATTTTATAATTGGTGTTTTTGTCTTGATACTGACCTTACTTAATAAAACGACTTGACCTGAGAGGCAGATGGAGTCTTGGCTCAGCCACCCCTTTCCTTTACCTGCCAGACAGAATGTCTGCCTGATGTCATGTGGCTCAATGGACTGGCAGGCCTAACCCAGATTCCCAGAGCTATTATTCTGTCCAGAAAACTTCCATGCACGAAATGCTGTGTCAGATGGTGCATCTCCCAGTTGGTTTTTTTATTTAGTCACCCAGCAATGTGAAAGAAAGTATAAGGTACTGTGGATTATCTTTAGAATGTTTTATTTAAAAAAAAACACACACACACACCTCTACATGACTGAAGGCGAATCAATTAAAGAACACGGAAGACGGCCACAAGGAGTGGCATCGACTTTTCAAAAGTTGGGAGTTGGTGAGCAGATCTGAAAACATGTTGAAATGAAATATTAACATTCCAGGCTGCAATGCAAGAGAGGTTGTTGTTTTAGCAACTCACAAAGAAGCGGCCTGGCCGCAAAACTGTTCCAGGAGACACCCACTGGCTTGCCCCGCATCGGATGTGCCCAGAACTGGTTGGTCAGTGGCTTTGAAGACTTCAGCATAAAGTGTGACTGCCACTCAGGTGATGTTTTGCAAGCAGATAGCAGCAAGAACACCTATAGGGGTTAGAGATCTGGGGAACAGAAGGACAGGGCCTTTCCAACCACAACCACTTACAGAACTGTAGGTCTTGGCCATGAGAGGCAGCCCAGTGCCTTAGGGCCTGGTTCCCCCTGAAAAAAGCCGACACACTCCCTGATGACAGCCAATAATTCTCCCAAGGGCAGAATCCTGGGCTGGATTTTCAAAGCAATCTTGCTCTTTTGCCAAACCTCAAATTCTCCCACCCGAAATCTTTTGCCACAAACTGCAAGGCTCTTTGCTTAGGCTGCGGCACGCACAGGACTGGAGGAAGGGGGGGGTCCTGTGTCAGCCAAGAGCACGAGGGTCTTGTCTTTCTTTCGGCCAGTTGAGGCGTGGCGTGGCTGGTCGGGAACTGCCTTCGAGAGACGTCAAGATTATTGGCAAATGTGCCGGGTGTTTCCTATGCAATCTTTGCAAAGGGCCTTCCGCTGCATTTCTGAGTGTTTCTTGCAGCGCCACACTTGATAGCTGCAAAGCTGGGGTTTTTGAAGCATCCTTTTAAACACAGGTACACATGGAAAATCTGCGCTAGATCTAACTACAGGCCCCTGCAGCAGCTGCCAGAGGCAAGCCTGTTGGCAGAATCCAGGGTCCTTGCCCTGAGACCAACTCCCTTTGATATGTGGATAAGCCACATTCAAGTCGGCTTCTTGCCCAATGTGACTTTCTAGGGGCACTTCAAGGGAAGTCTGCCAAGCATACTGGAATTGGCCTGCAAGAGACCGAGGACACTCTCAACACCTGCGTGCTTTTGTATTATGAAAATCAACGAGGGAGAATTTCCTATTTCATTTAAAATGCAGCATTTCATGTTACGATGTTTTTTGGGGATGGGTGAGGTTTTCCCTGGGTCCGCTTCAGATATGCCTGTCCTTTGTTGTACTGCAGGTAGCCACAGGGACACAGTTCTGTAGGCAACTGCGACCCACTTTCTGCAAGCTCATACTTTTGTCCATCCTCCGGGTTCTCCCCTGCATGAGAAAAGTCCTCTGCCCCCACTCGATTGCTTGCCAGCAACACCCCCAAGAGGAGATGTAAACACCAGGCCTGCCCTTGGATTTTGTGGATTTGTGTCAAACATGTTTGGTCCTCTGGTTCCACAGCCCTGCACCCAGCACAGAGTCAGAGAAACTTCGCGCAAGGGCCACCCGGGGCAAAGGAGAGCCTGTCCGACAGGCCGCCTCAGTCCGAATCGCTTCCCTCCTGCTTTGCTGAGTCAACCGCTGACGCCAGATCTTCCTCCTGGCCTCTTAGCCTCTCTCCTGCGAGGGAAACAGAAACACCACTCAGCGAGCCTGCAGTAAATCGCACCAAGTAGATGACGTTAAGTCTTTGTTAGAAATACAGGATCTGCACAGGAGCGCCAGGCCTAATGAGCACAGCAGCCTTTCTCAGGAGGTCTTGCCCCTATGAGGCAGTTGTTGAAACTAAAGGTCCCCACCTTCCCACAACTGCCTAAGTCTCCTCCTCTCCAGGGTTCCCCTCCCCCCCAAAAAAGCAATCTCAGACTATGCCGGTGTGCCTGCCTTTGCTCCTCCCGCTTCATGCCTCTCCTGGTCCTCATGGGGAGACGGGGAATAGAGTTTGTTGCAGCAGCAGCAGCAGCAGCAGCAGCAGCAGCAGCAGGCAGCATTCTGGCTTCTTTGCCAACCTGACTCATCTCTGCCTCTTGGCCTGCCAAGAATCCACATTAGGAATTCAAGCTGAGCTAAGTTTCCCTGGGGAAGGGCCGCAACTCAGAGGGAGAGCATCTGTCTTGTAAGGAGGAGGTCCCAGGTTCAACCCCTGCTGGCATCTCCAGGTAGGGCTGGAGGAAACTCTTGCCTGAAATCCTGGAGAGCAGCTGCCAGCCAGTGTAGACAAAACTGGGCTAGATGGAGCAGCGGTCAGGCTCGGTATAAGGCAGCTTCCTATGGAATGGGGCAGGGACACCAGGTTACCAAAGGGAGGCAAAGAGGGCTGAGCAAGAGCCAAAACTAGATGGCGATGGGACCTGCGGGATGCTCAGCACTGCAATGGATGCCTCCAGCACTGCTCCACACATTTCCCCGCAGACGCTCACTCACTTATTAGCTCGGCTATCGCCCTCTGTGTTCGCTTCTCCAGCTTCTCCAGTTTCTTAGCCACGTCTCGCTTCAAGTCCCTGGGGAGGGAGGGGAGGAAATGGAAACAAAATGAGCCCAGGCCCAAGGAGGGGACAGGTAAGCAAAGGCCGTGAAGGACACCTATCCGGCCTCAGGATTACAAGTTCCTTTGGCAACACGGCAGCAGTACCTGGGAGGAAACCAGGAAGAGGACTAGGGCTCCTCCTGAGCTAAGCTGGGCGGCTGTGCAGAAAGGAAAATCCCTTCAGTAGAAAGGAGAAGGAAATGGTTGGGCTGAATTGTCAGTCCCTTGAGGAAACACCTTGATTTATGGCACACTTGATTAACAGGGCAGAGAACTGCATTATAAAATCCCGGTGCAAAATAAATGAACACCCAGAGCTATTATGTACAGAAACATTTGGAAGTCTAGTGTCGAGATCAAGGGAAGTAATAGTACCACTCTGTTCTGCCTTGGTCAAACCACACCTGGAATACTGGGTCCACTTCTGGGTACCGCAATTTAAGAAGGATGTTGACAAGCTGGAATATGTGCAGGGGAGGGCGACCAAGATGATCAGGGGTCTGGAAACCAAGCCTTATGAGGAGGTGGATATGTTTAGGTAAAGGTAAAGGGACCCCTGACCGTTAGGTCCAGTCGTGAACAACTCTGGGGTTGCGGCACTCATCTCGCTTTACTGGCCGAGGGAGCCGGCATACAGCTTCCGGGTCATGTGGCCAGCATGACTAAGCTGCTTCTGGCGAACCAGAGCAGCGCGTGGAAACGCCGTTTACCTTCCCACCAGAGCGGCACCTATTTACAGTGGTACCTCGGGTTACAGACGCTTCAGGTTAGACTCTGCTAACCCAGAAATAGTACCTCGGGTTAAGAACTTTGCTTCAGGATGAGAACAGAAATCGCAGCGGCGTGCAGCGGGAGGCCCCATTAGCTAAAGTGGTACCTCAGGTTAAGAACAGTTTCAGATTAAGAACGGACCTCTGGAACAAATTAAGTACGTAACCAGAGGCACCACTGTATCTACCTGCACTTTGACGTGCTTTCGAACTGCTAGTGGGCAGGAGCAGGGACCGAGCAACGGGAGCTCACCCCATCGCGGGGATTCGAACCGCCGACCTTCTGATCGGCAAGCCCTAGGCTCTGTGGTTTAACCCACAGCGCCACCCGCCACCGTGGATATGTTTAGCCACCTTTAAATATCTGAGGGGCTGTCATGGAAGATGGAGCGAGCTCTGGAGGCGAGGACCCGGACGCATGGATTCAAATGACGAATGTGATTCCAACTGCACACCAGGAAGAACTTTCTGACAATAAGAGCCACTCAGCAGCGGAAGGGAATCCCTCGGAAGGTGCTGGGCCCTCCTTCATTGGAGGTTTCTAAACAGAGGTTTGATAGCTATCTGTCAGAGATTCTTTAATTGTGTTTCCTGCATTGCAGGGGGTTGAGCTAGATGACCCTTGGGGTCCCCGTCCAGCTCTACAACCTCATGCTTCTATTAAAATGGCACAAACCCCCAAAGCACTGTGTGAAGAAGTACTTTCTCTGTCTGTTCTGAAATTTCCAGTGGCACTTGGGGTAGGTTTCTAAGCCAATCCCCATTTAATCATGTTTTAGAGGGGAGTATTATCCGTTTGTTTTTGTTCTTATTTTTATTATGTGTGTTTTTATATTGCATTTTTATGTTGTGAACCGCCCTGAGATCTACAGACGAAGGGCAGTATGCTAATATTAATACAACTAATAATATAAAAGCTAAGCAACCTTGCAGGCAGTTTATCCCCAAATAATTTGTGCAGTCACCCGGCAAACCCCATTCAGAGCTTCATACTCACCAGTCAGGTTTCCTGGGCGCAAGATTTGCCAAGTCCTGGGAAAGTGGAGAGGGGAGGAACACAAAAGAATCCCTCGTTAAGAGCCACTACTAATGAGCTTTGTAACAAAACAGGCGGGGTTTTTAAAAACAGTTTCGTTTGACCAGAAGCTTTCTTACTGGGTATTACAGGTGCGGACATTAAGAAGCAAGACGTTAAGCTTTTCCAATATGCAGTGACTGCGGCAAGAATTTTGTTAGCACAAAGGTGGAAACAGGAAGAAATACCGACAAAGGAAGAATGGACAGTGAAATTAATGGAATATGCAGAACTGGACAAAATGACGGGAAGAATCCGAGAACAGCGGGACCAGAAATTCATCAAAGACTGGTTTAAATTTACGAACTATTTGAGAGACAATGATTCTCAATTGAATACGTTTATAGGACTTCAAGAAGCTTTGTAGATAAATGTAGAAATATTATTGTAATTATGAATTTTATAGTGATTAATATGTATATGATATTTTAAGCAATGATAGATTTAAGACGTATAGATTTAAGATAGAAATCTGAAAGCCATTTGGAAGGTCTGAGGGAAGTCACGGCTATGATAGCCAAAATGGATGAATGTATGTGAATTTATTTTTATTTTTTGTAGTTTAAAATAATAAAAATCATTTATAAAAAAATAAAATTAAAAACAGTTTCGTATGAAGCGGGAGGCACCAAACGTTCCAGACGTACCACTTCTTCAATGATGGGCTCGGGCTTCGCAGCCTCCAGCTGCTCTTTCACCTTGTCTTCCACTAGGGGGCAGAAGGAGACAGAAGGATGTTGCAGCGATTTTAGCACAGGTGGGAAGGAGGGGGGGAGTGCAGGGACAGGTAAGGTCCACTGAAGGTCACAGAGAGAGAGATGCTCTCTGGGAGTCCCTGGTGGAAGCATGCGATGAACAACGTGCATGCTGGAGAGCACAAGGACAAGGCCGCAAGCCTTGGCCAACCCGGTGCCCTCCAGACGTTTTGGACATCAGCAGGGCCAATGGGAGTTGTAGTCCAAAACGCCTGGAGAGGGCACCAGGTTGGCTAACGCTGGCCTAGTCATTAAGAACCTCAACTGAAATCCCTCCCCTATCAGATGAACCGAGGAGCACAAACTTAAGCTGCCACGGCAAGACTCAAGTAGCTTCGTCAGCAGAGCGCAAGACTCTTAATCTCAGGGTCGTAGGTTCGAGCCCACAATTGGGGGGGTCAGATTAGATGACCCTCGTGGCCCCTTCCAACTCTAAGTCTCTTTCTAAGACTCTAAGATTTCTGCCAGAGGACCCTAGTTCTCCAGCGGTACTACAATTCCCAAAATGCCTTGGGGAAAGACACAAAAAGCCAGTCTGCGGGTGAGACACAGGTGCACCCTTAATTCCTGTGTTCAGAAAAGGAAGGACAAATCCTCAAATAGTCTGAAGTGCTTTGATCACTCCTGCAAGCTTATCTGTTCTGGTTCATACAGTCTTCTTCCTCCCTAAGGTCAGGTTAGAAGCAACTCTGCAGACACAATCCTTGTTTTGGACAGGGTTAGCCAAATTCCTGAATAACAAGTCTAATCAATGGCAAAGAATGTAAACAGAGCCTTCTGGATGTATGCCATTGGCAAGTGATATTCAGAAGCTTTGGTGGAGGCACAGCATCACCATCAATAGCCCTTTCCTCCTCCGTGAATTTGCCCAACGCTCTTTTAAAGCCATCTAGGTTGGGGGTGTATGAGACGTGGGTGGCACTGTGGTATAAACCACTGAGCCTAGGGCTTGCTGATCAGAAGGTCGGTGGTTCGAATCCCCGCGACGGGGTGAGCTCCCGTTGCTCGGTCCCTGCTCCTGCCCACCTAGCAGTTTGAAAGCACATCAAAGTGCAAGTAGATAAATAGGTACCGCTCCAGCGGGAAGGTAAACGGCGTTTCCGTGCGCTGCTCTGGTTCGCCAGAAGCGGCTTAGTCATGCTGGCCACATGACCCAGGAAGCTGTACACCGGCTCCCTCGGCCAGTAACGCGAGATGAGCGCTGCAACCCCAGAGTCGGACACAACTGGACCTAATAGTCAGGGGTCCCTTTACCTAGGTTGGTGGTCATCACTGACTCCTGCAAGAGCTAATTTCATAGCTTAGCTAAATTCTGTCTCAAGGAGGACTGTCTTGGATCTGTCCTGAGAACCACCTAGGAGTTTCTTTGCTATCTGCCACGAGAACCAAACAGGAGTGTCCTTCGCTGCCTGCAAACTGGTATTTGGGAGGCAAGGAGCAATTCTTCCTATGTGTGGTCTCTTTTATTTTTACTTATTGTGTTTATGTCTCACTTTTTTCCTCCAAGGAGCTCAACACGGTGTGCAGGGTTTGCCCCCTTCTCATCTTATCCTCGCAGTGACCCTGCGAGGTCGGCTATGAGACTGGGGCTGGCCCAAGGTCAGTGGGGATTTGAACTCTGGTCTCCTGGGTCCTAGAGCAACAATCGGTACCTGCTACAGAAGAAACTCGAAAATCAGGATATCGTGGAAAAGTCCATTTAGGTAAGCAATCGTTTTCATTAGCTACTGGAGTTTAATATATGAGATAGACTCATGACATGCAAAGCGAGATATGTCAAGCCTTTGCTTGTTATAATTGTGATGATTATGGCGCACAGCTGATGAAAACCCCAAAGTTGAAATTGTTAATTTGGGGTTCTCATCAGCTGTACGCCATAATCATCACAATTATAACAAATAAAGGCTTGACATATCTTGCTTTGCATGTCATGAGTCTATCTCATATATTAGTTTCACCTTTTAAGTTGAATTACTGAAAGAAATGAACCTTTCCACAATATTCTAATTTTTCGAGTTTCACCTGTACACTACACTGACTCTCAGGAGGAGGAGTGTGTCCGCTCCAATTTGTGGGCTTCCCAGAAGGCACCTGGTTGGCCGCTGTTGCAAGAAAGATGCCGTGGCCCATTTCAGAAGAGGTTCTGGATGCCCACTCACCTGAAGCGGGCTTCGCTTTGGGCACCATCCGCCCCTTGAGCTCTTCGTCTTCCGGAGCATAATTCCGCAACTTGAGCTCCCTGGAAAGGGGAAAGAAGGAAAGAGGGAAGCTTCAGTCTGATGTCGCACACGGCTTACCCATCAGCCTCCGGCAAACGCCACTCGCTTGGTGTCCAGCAAAGAGCGGCTCGCTCTGCCTGGCAGGGGTAGTTTTGAGGGTGAGAGAATGGCAATGGGCTCCTAGGAAGGAGAGGCTGTGCCTGGAGCTTGACCAAGGAGCAGTAGGCCGAAAGCATGGATTGTTTGGGGCCCAAGCAGGTATTTGAATGGGGTGTCCTGGACTGGCTGGCTGCAGAGGAGTGGAGGGAGACACCAGCTGGGGAATCCCCAAGGGAAGAAAGCTCAGAAGCAGAGGGTTGGTGGTGGGGAGAAGATGGGCAAAGGGAGAAGAGGGAGCCTGATGGTATGCAGCAACAATAGGGAATAAGACTGACAGACAAGGACACGAAGAAACATCGTGGACAGAATAAACGTCACACACAGGGAAAACAATGATATGAGATTTTCACTTGCAGTCTTATAAATTACCGTATTTTTTGCTCCATAAGACACACTTTTTCCCTCCTAAAAAGTAAGGGGAAATATCTGTGCGTCTTATGGAGCGAATGGTGGTCCCTGGAGCCGAATTGCCCAGGGGCCAAAAGAGGATCATGCTTTTTATTTTACAAAGAGAAAAGGGGGTGTTGAAAGGACCCCGCTCAGCAGCTGATCAGCAAGAGATCGGGAGAGAGATAAGAGTCCCGGCTCCCTTTCAGCCCCGCCCCCTTGCCCAGGCCTCCATTGTTGAATGTGCTGCAGAGGGAGGTTGTTTGTTTCCCCAGCGACATGTGACTGGCTGATTAGATTATCTGTCTGGAAACAGTAGAAACAGGCTCCCTTTCCTTAAGATTTTTCAGAAATGTGAGTTGAACCCCATAAAAACAGGGCTTTTCCTCTTTGCTTTTCCCCCTTTGCAAAAAAGCTGCAAAACTTTTAGCTGATCCTCAAAAAAACAGGGCTTTTCCCTTTGCAAAAAAGCTGCAAAACTTTTAGCTGATCCTCAAAAAACAGGGCTTTTCCCTTTGCAAAAAAAGCTGCAAAACTTTTAGCTGATCCTCAAAAAACAACAACAACAACAACAACAACAACGCTTTTAGAGGAGGAAAACCAGAAAAATATTTATTTTTTCTTGTTTCCTCCTCTAAAAACAAGGTGCGCCCTGTGGAGCAAAAAATACGGTACAATCTTTATTACAGTCCATAGAGCCATCAATTCGTTACAAAGCAATACCCAATTAGGACATCCTGCCTTCAGGTTACACAAGCATTTTGTTCAGACTTAAAATAGGGATCACTGGTGCTTGCAACCACTGATAGAAACTTTGCCACTACTAATGTTCTGGCATTTGTCCGGTCTTCCAATAGGAACCTGACAGTCGCCCTCTGGTTTTCCTGGGAGTGGAACTAGCAAGGGTAAAATCAGTTCAGCTCCGGCTTGCTCGAATTACTTAATGAGGGAACAGACTGGGAAGAGGAGGTGTCGGAAGCTGAAGGGGCAACAGGGTTAAGTGGGCGGAAAGATGCTGGGGGCAAAGAACAGTCCTGATGCAGAGGTTGGAGCGGAGCAGGGCCAGGAGACAGAGATGAGGCTGGATGCGGAAACCATGGATTTGGAGAGCTGGGAGAGGCCTTGCCACTGAGCTCAGCTCTGTCTGCAGCAGGAGCTCAGAGCCTTAAGAACAGGCGGTTTTCCGCCTCTGAGTTGAGAGGAGGTGGTGGCATAGAGAAGCAGAGAGGGAGGGAGCCCTGAAACCTGGGAGATTTTGTACCGATGGGACACAGAAACCAGCAAGGGGGGGGGGACTCGAAAGCCAGACTGCATTGCTGCGGCACAGACCCACATCCAACTAACAAGCCCCTTCAGAAATAGGCCGGACAGCAGGAGGAGTGGGCTGCTTGTGCGTTTGGCAGGCGTGTAGGGCAAAAATAAAAATTGGCTGGGGACTTGGGAGAGCATCTTTCTCTTCATTGCTCTCCTTAGTACAGTTGCTCAGGTTCTGCTCTTTTCTCCCACCTCTTTCAACGCATGTTTCCTTAGAAGCGAGTCCCACAGAGTTCAACAGGATTTACCCTCTTGTGGCCAAAACCTTCTCTCCAAGCAGGAACGACAGATAACCGGTGGGTAATTTTCAGGGTACGTGCAGCGAGCCAAACCTCTGGGTCTTTTTGGGCTGGCGTTTTTATTTATGGATTTATAAACTGCTTTCCAATAAACGTTGTCAAAGCAGTACATTGCACGCACACGCACACACACACACACACACACACACACAGAATATGTAATGGAAACAGGTATATGCTTAGCAATTTAAGGCTCACTGATGATGGAAGAGAGTTCTACCAATGACGGTTAGGTAAGAAAATTAAACAGAGCCTCCATCTTCAGAGGCAGTCTATATCTGAAAACCAGATTCTTAGCAGGAAGTAACTGAGTAGGGCTGAGGGAGAGGGAGAAAGAAAGAGAGAGAGAGAGAGAGAGGAGGGAGACGCTCACAGTTTATTTAAAGGGAGGAAATAGGAGGGGGAGAGACAGAGAAAGCAGAATTAATGGGCCTGAACACCCCAGAGAAATATGCAACAATGATTTTTAACTCTCCTATGCAATAGGGGCTATAACTAATCCCAGAGGCATATTGAAATATGCAAAGCATTCCACCTAGCCTGTGCAACTCATTTCCCCCACCAAAGCAGTTGGTGGTTCTGTGGTTCTTTTTAAATTCTTAAAGAGGAGAGGAAGACATTGGGGTCCATTAACATTCCAACTGAAGCAAACAACCGGTTTTATTTCGCATATCCAAGACAGTGGAGGCAAGTTTTAAATCATGGAGATTTCTCTTCTTCTTTTTTAAATGGCTGTTTCTCCGGGGTGTGCGCATGCATGTGCTATGCTCCAGGTGTGAGGTTTCTACCCCCTCTACCACACCACCGTGGACCTTATGCTCCTTGTGGATAACCTACGTGCGGCGTCTCAGCAAAGGATCATCTCTGGATCTAAATGCAGAGTTAAAAACAGGTTGTGCCGCTGGGCCTTCCTTCCGTTTAATTCCACAGCATCAGAACAATGCCGGGTAGCCAGAAACCAGCCGCACGACACCCCATGCCCACCAGGGAACCGCTGGAGGCTTGTTACATTTCTCTAGCCTGTCCAAACGGACAGGTCCAAATCCCTTTAATTAACCGCTAGATGCGAGGCTCTCGCAGACCTGCCACATGCAATTAGCAGCGCTGCCTCTTCCCGGCAAGAGACCTCCCAGGAGATTCCTATGGGTGTGCAGCCCGCAGTGTGAGGAGGAGGAGGAGGAGGAGGGTGTGCAAGGGAGAAGCAAGTTCCCGACTCTGCACTCAGGATCCATCCCTTGCCCCCGTCTCTGAACACAGGAGATGGGAGCTGGTACCCATCTCCAGGGCTTAGCATCTTATTCCATTTCGTTTGGACATTTGTAAAACCCCACTTGCATTCACAGTATCACAAGGAGGTATACAGGCAAACATCCCCTCTGGGAAGCTACGGAAATCTCCATCCCCGGATGTTGTTGTTGTTGTCGTTTTAGAGAGAGACGAGGGAAGGGTGGAAAATGAAGAGAGATGAGTCAGTCGCCTCGCCAGGATGTTTTCGTTCACAGGTCAGCTCGGACAACCCGAGCGTTTCTTCTCCGCTCAACATTTCAATAACCCTGTCTTGCGCTGTGGAGCGGAGACGGCACCAGCCTGCCTCTCTTGAGGTGCCTGCCATACAGTCCGCTTCAACCGTTAGCCTTAATCAGCAGAAACGGGAAATGCAATATCAAAGCCATTCATTATTCACCACCCTTGGGATCGCATAACAGGCCGCCTCGCGGCTCGCTTACCTCGTACGCTGTTTTAACAGGAAAAGCAAGTTTCCCTGTTATAAACAAGCCGGTCTTTCCTTTCTGAGGGGGCCGTGTGTGTGTGTGGAACACACAGTCCAAAGCTCAACTCCTGATTTGCAAGCAGGGAGCAAACGCTGACCTCTACGCTAGACCACAGAGCCACGATACGGCTCAAATCCCAAACAGAGAGAGGGGGGGGATAAGCAGACACTTACTTATGCTTTCCCATATCTTTCTCTTCACTGTCGCCTCGGAAATGCTTGAGCTCCGGCGCCCCGTCATCTTTATTCTGAGGAGAGAAGCAGAGAAAGAGAGAGGGGGGAAATTAGGGGGCAGGAGAGCACCCATCAAGTCTGACGTTTCCCCAGTGCGAGACTTCGATGCAAAAACAAAACAAAACCCAGGCCTGGTGCCAGAACTGCATACAAAGATACAGCAGGCCCAGGGTTCTTCCGTGTCTGGGCTTAATTTCATTTCGCTCCAGGCTGCTCCCCCCACAATTTCCCACTGTGACGTGCGCACACAAGAGAAATGGAAGGTGCGCAAACACACACAAGGCCAGCAAGGAGGGGAGTGAATTGGATGTCTGGCGGGTGCTGGGGTGTGCAGAGCAAGTTGTGCATTTGGGGACTGCTGCGGCCCAAGCTGGATGAGCAAAGCAAGTGGAAAGCTGGCGCTGGGGGAGGGAAAGTTTGACAGGGGGTGGCAGAGAACACACACACACAGACACACACTACAAAGTCAAATGAAAGCTGAAACTTGTTTCCTGGAACGTGACGAATGCCAGAATAAACTGCGGCTCCTTCTGTACTCCGGTGCAGCTGCACCAAACACATAAGAGCAAAGAGCAAGGGGATGCATGGCTAGATTGCATGCAGAGCTTTGCTGGGTTTGCCCCTTGCTTAGTGTCAGTACAGCTGCATGGGAATGTAGAATGAGATGGGGTTTTGAAGAAGAAGAAGAAGAAGAAGAAGAAGAAGAAGAAGAAGAAGAAGAAGCCTTCCACATAGCTGTAAAACAGGCACCCCCAAACTCGGCCCTCCAGAAGTTTTTGGAGTACAATTCCCATCATCCCTGACCTCTAGTCCTGTTAGGGATCATGGGAGTTGTAGTCCCAAAACAGCTGGAGGGCCGAGTTTGGGGGTGCCTGCTGTAAAATGTGAAGACGTGTGGGAGCTCACAAAGAATAAGCAAACTGCAACAACCGGGTGCTCAACCCAACCGTGTTTAAGAATGGTCACTGACCGAGTAGGTTAAGCGTCAGGTCTTTGGGGGGGGGGTTAAAAAGAACCAAATAAGAGTATCGTAGCACCTTGAAGAAGTTTTTACGGCAAAACTGCCACAGGCTACAGCCCACTTCAACCAATGTATGGAGTGCTATCCCGAGGTGCAGCTATCAGAGAGGTGCAGGGGGAGGAGAATGAGCAGAAAGTACAGGTGGCAATAGTTTTGTTATCAGTGGTGAACCTTTTTTTAAAAAAAAACAAAAACAAAAAAACCAGACTTGTGGATAACAAGACACTCTGGTAAATCCTGCAAGTAGCAGCAGAGCTTCAATGCTTTTCTTTGGCCAAAGCCAGCTGGAGCTGATGGAAATTGTTAACACCTGGAGGCCACCAGGCAGACACAAGACATTGATACCTCTGTCAGAAAAAAACATGAAAATAGGATCATGGGGGGGGAAAGCAGGGAAGCCAATGCAAGGATCCAAGCCCTGATGTGACACCCCTCCAAATCTATTATTATTATTATTATTATTATTATTACATTTTTATTTATACCCCACCCTTCCCAATTTAAAAACCCGGGTCAGGGCAGCTAACAGCAAATATAAAACACTGATTAAAAGCGACTTAAAAAACAGCATAAAATACAACATAAATGTAGCATCCATGTCAAATAAAATTCAAAAAATTCAGGGTCATTTTTTTGGGGGGGGACACCCAGTTCAGTAAACATCAAGTGATCGCCAGGGCTAACTGGCCAAGTTGGTCCTGCTAGGGCCACCAAGGAGACCAGGGAAGAGTTTAAATCTGGGGTCCCAGAAGGGTTTCTTCATAGAGAAAGGAAAGGGAAAAGGGAATGGAGGATCAGGCTAAATTGAAGGCCAGGTGGAATAACTCTGTATTACAGGCCCTGCGGAAGGAGATCAAGTCCTGCAAGGCCCTAGTCTCGTGGAACAGAGCATCCCACCAGGTCGGAGCCATCACTGAAAAGGCCCTGGTGGAGGAGGCGGTTGGCCCTTGCTGCGATCCAGCTATTGGGTAGCCAAAAGGACGACCCACACAGGGCACCAACCTGGCAAGGCGATGGAAGGCAGAGAAATTGGAATTATCCTGGCACAGTCTGTTACCCCCAAGCAGGAAAATGCCATCTCGCTAGACCAGAGCATGGAGCAAAACACATCGTCCCACGTGTCAGATTTGTGAGCCGCGCTTGAAACTCTGGGCATTCATCGGCACAGCAGATCTGGCTCTCATTTCAGAGATGTTTCTGCCCAACTTCTGGTGTTTTTCCTCCCCCGATCCTTCCTTGCCCTTTCCAACGACGCTATTGGGTTTCGCCAGCCATCTGGGACCTTCTATCAGGAGAGGGAATTGGTAAGCCTGTTGCGTTCCGTGAGCAAAAGACAGATGGCGGGAGGGTCCCATTTGGCTGCAGTTACACCAAGCAGGTGGCAGATGGCGACACAAGAGCCAACCAGGAGCTTGGGGGCGGAGCCGCACGCGCTCCCACGTTCCTTCCAAGTCGCCGGCTCCTTCGCTCTGCGATTTGAGTCAGGCATCCGACAGATTGGACCCCAAAACCCAGGAGATAGCAAACAGCAAAAACTGTTTTCTAAAGATCACACACACACACACACACACACACACACACAGATAACAGGGGAGAGAGACAAGGAGCACACCATGCGTAATACAGGGGAAAAACTTTGCAGCTCTTGGTAATTGAGGAACACTGCCTCAACTGCTCACAAAACCAAGAGTACATAAAGAGAGTCTGCCGGATCAGGCCAATTGCCCATCTAGTCCAGCATCCTGATCTCACAGTGGCCAAGTGTGGGGAACCCACAAGCAGGATTCGAACACAAGAGCCCACTCTCTTCCCCCCCCCCCGGGTGGTTTCCAGCAACTGGGATTAAGAAGCATTGCTATGGAGGCAGAGCTTGTCCCCATCGACAGCTCTCTCCTCCTCCATGAATTTTGTCCGACGCTCTTTTAAAGCCATCTAAGCTGGTGGCCATCACTGCCTCCTGTGGGGAGGAGTTCCATTGGCTAGCCACGTGCTAAGTGAAGAAGCGCATTCTTTTATCAGTCCCGAAACTTCCAACATTTAGCTTCATTGCGTGTTCTAGTGTTATGAGAGAAGGAGAAAAACGTTCCTCTGCCCATGTTCTCCATGCCAGGCATCGTTCCATAAACTTCTAACAAGTCACTTCTTCCTCACCTGTTCTCAGAATGGATAAAAAAAAAATTCTAAACGCTGTCACCTTTCTTCCTAAGAGTCGCCGCTCCCTCCCCTAAATCATCCTCCAGAGCTTTCTGCAGCCCATCAGTTCTAAGGTCCTGCAATGGCTATCATTGCCAATGGCCTGTCGGAGATGACTGTCACTTCATGAAGATGTACCTGTTTAGGGAAGCTTTTCTTAAAAGCAGTCCTGTTTAGGGAAGCTTTTAACGTAGATTATTGTATTTTAACATTCTGTTGGAAGCCGCCCAGAGTGGCTGGAGAGACCCAGCCAGATGGGCAGGGTATAAATAAATTATGATGATGATGATGATGATGATGATTACCGCTTAAGCAATAAGGATGGGGGGTTCCACCTGCACAGCTGGTTTAACACACTCTCTCCAAATCGGAGCCTCGGCATGAAGAAAGAGACAGAAAACCAGAGTAATGCAGCAAGAAGTCAAGGGAGGCCTCTCTTTCCGGTGGCCACCCCATGCCCCGACCCATCTGCCTCCACCGGAATCCTCTGCAATGTACAAGGGACTCTCAGGCGACACGGGGGGGGGGGGAATTTCAGGCACCCAGAAATCTGCGATTATGGATCCGAGATCTTTCCTACCCAATCTCTGCACAGAAGAGGCAGGCTTGCCAATTGGTTGGGAGTGTCTGGAAACCGGTCTGGGATTTGCATTTTGCCCACGCCCCAGCCCCGAACGCGAGGGCATGCAGGACTGAAAGATCCTTCGGAAATTCCCGTCTACAAGGAGAAAATGTGCTTATCTCCTTAGCTGCTTTCAAAGAGCCAGCCTGCCGGAGAGCCTGCCTTAGTTCCTGGTGTTCACTCCTTATTGAAGTCATAATCCTTGCTCAGTCGCAGCAGGTTGCTATGGAAATAATGGCAAGCGCAGCCAGAATATTACGACTTTGCACAGCAGAACAAACAGGTGAGGGGGGCTTTTTTCAAACTGAGGGACACATTCCCTTATGGGCAACCACTCAGGGGCCACATGCCAGCAGCAGGCAGGGCCAGAGCCAAAAGTGGGTGGAGGAACCAAGGTAACATTCACCCTCCGTACAGTGTTCGAAATTTCCCAGGAGCACTTTGCATGTAGCTATCAACCACTGGCTCTGGGCTGTTTTCAGACGCTAATGCCCCATCCTGTAAAATTCTATCAGTTACGGTATATTTTATCTGCACAGTCGGAATGAATTTCAGGAACCAAAATGCTTTTTCTCTGTGCAGCCTGAGCAGGAGAAGGAAACAACGTTATAGCTAATTCGTTGTCGCTAGTCTTCACTTACCGCACCGCACTGCCTTGCTCACAGTTGTGAAGAATACCCCTACGTTATGAATGGTCTGTATCACCATTAAGAAAAAGAGGCAGGAATAGGACAATATATATGTGGACTGTTCCTGAATCAAGTGACTTTCCATCTTTTAAGTTCTCTAAACCTTGCTCAAGGATGTCCTCTGACCCAGCCAGATGTTTAACTGAGAACCAATCACAGTCAGTCCATCCTCTGAAAAATAAGACTGTAGGAGCTGTCTTTCCCCAAAACGGCAACCAGACATTCCATTTTGGCGACTGTAAACTTGGTTTAAGGAGCCATTCGATACGTAGCTTATATACAGTGGTACCTTGGTTGTCGAACGGCTTAGTTTGTCGAACAAATCGGCTCCCGAACTATGCAAACTGGTTTGAGTGTTCCGGTTTGCAAACTTTTTTGGAGGCTGAACGTCCGACACAGCTTCCAATTAAGTGCAGGAAGCTCCTGCAGGCAATTGGAAGATGTGCCTTGCTTTTCGAACTGTTCTGGAAGTTGAACGGACTCCTGGAATGGATTAAGTTCAACAACCAAGGTACCACTGTATCTGAGTTTCTAACACTGCCTTTGTACAGCAGGCTAGTTTCTCCACACAACCCCCTCTCTATTCACCGCCCAGGCAAGGAAGGGGCGTTATCAGCGCTCAAGGACACATTCCAGCCAGGCAAAAATGTTCGAGGAAGATCCACAACAACAGGGCTGATGATGGAGGTGCAGCCGATGAGAGACTTCAGGCTACAGAGATCAAGTCTAAGGTTTTAGACCTGTGAGACCTTGTGTTGCTCAGGACCCCAGGACCACCTCTCTGCATATCAACCAAACCAGACCCTTGGGGGGGGGGAGTTCATCTCAATTCATGCTGGGGTTTGGAAACACTTAATAAGTTGCAATAGGTTCCTACTGCTCCAGGGTGTCTCTGAAATGCAATGTGAAAATGAGATATCAACACACACACACACACACAGAGAGAGAGAAAGAGAGAGAGAGAAATGGAGGGAGAGAGTGTCTTCTACATGTGCCCAAAGATTTGCAGGAGGCTACTAATAATGGCTACCTACCAAGATCAGCCAAACTCTGTGGTTGCCTACCTGCTTTTTATATGGAGAAAGCTAACATCTCCCTTTGTCCATGGAGTTTTCTTGGCAGGGATACTGGAGTGGTTTGCCAGTTCCTGCTCCAGGTGGAGCCAGTTTCAGCTATGGTTTTCCCAGTAGTGATGTATGGAAGTGAGAGCTGGACCATAAAGAAGGCTGATCGCTGAAGAATTGATGCTTTTGAATTATGGTGCTGGAGGAGACTCTTGAGAGTCCCATGGACTGCAAGAAGATCAAACCTATCCATTCTGAAGGAAATCAGCCCTGAGTGCTCACTGGAAGGACAGATCCTGAAGCTGAGGCTCCAATACTTTGGGCACCTCATGAAAAGAGAAGACAGGAGTGCCTGGCGTGCTCTGGTCCAGGGGGTCATGAAGAGTCGGACACGACTAAACGACTAAACAACAACATCTCCCTAAAAAAAGGACCAAAGCAAAAGGTTTGCTGGGTACATTCCTTTGATTTGCAAGAAACCAATATGCTTACAAGAGTGCATTAAAAGAGAAAGAAAGGGGGGGGGGAACTGCCCAAGCAGCCATAATCCAGAACCAACTCAAAAACAGCAAACTCGGGCAGCCCATGCTCATTCCATCGCCTCCCTTTATCAGAGGCTGCACGCTTCCGCCCTGCCACTCCAAAGGGTGAAACGTTCCCTTGGATTTTCAAGCACTCGAAAGTGGAGAGGGCAGTGTGTGCTTAAATGCAAGCCAAAAACCCGTCAGCAAAGCTAAACAAACCTGGAGAGGTTGGCATTTGTATTGTGCAATAATGGGGGGGCGCTTTTCCCAGGTGCAGAACAGGCACTAGAGCCCAGGGTGGGGTGGAAAAGAGAGCAGCTTTCATTTATAATTTTAACCGTGGTGATTTATTGCCACCACACACCCCAAAGTAAATAAAGTCACAGATGCTAATGTTATTATGGGGTGCTAACTTGCACCATTTCTGGATTCATTTATTTCAAACCACTGGTCCTTCAAGGCCTAAGTACCATATGGTGGTAGTTCTTTGGGACTTTCTCACTGCCAGCTATCAGATCTTTTGAATGGAGAGGTCCAAAAATTAATCTTGAGACTTTTCCACACAGGGGCAGATGCTCTGGCACTGAGCTATGACCTCGCGATCTCCGCTCAGCAGCAATGAGAGGCAGGATTCCCTCTCCCCCCCCCCAGTGCTTTATTCTTGCACAGAAAAGTTTCCATTTGCTAAGTTCACCAGCAACAATGAATGGATGCCAACTGCAAATACCATCCCAGGAAAGCTTGGCAGTTTCAGAGTCTTTAACTTGGTTTATAAAAGGCAAGTAAAATAAACATGCCAAAGCACAGATCACTTTCTAGGGCAGCCTTCGCCAACCTGGCGCCCCATCTGGAAGTTTTTGGACTACAACAGGCTTCCTCAACCTCGGCCCTCCGGATGTTTTGATACTACAATTCCCATCATCCCTGACCACTGGTCCTGCTAGCTAGGGATCATGGGAGTTGTAGGCCAAAAACATCTGGAGGGCTGAGGTTGAGGAAGCCTGGACTACAATTACCTCCCATCATCCCTGGCCATGCTGGCTGGGGCTGATGGGATTTGTAGTCCAAAACATCTGGAGGGAAGCCAGTTGGTGAAGGCTGTTCTAAGTCATCAGTTTCATCAGAACATTTTCTGATGCAGTTTCCCTCTAAAAAAAACCCGTCACTGCCCCTACCTTACAAGTACAGTGGTACCTCGGGTTACATACGCTTCAGGTTACAGACTCCGCTAACCCAGAAATAACGCTTCAGGTTAAGAACTTTGCTTCAGGATAAGAACAGAAATTGTGCTCTGGCGGCGCAGCGGCAGGTCCCATTAGCTAAAGTGGTGCTTCAGGTTAAGAACAGTTTCAGGACAGAACGAATTAAGTACTTAACCAGAGGTACCACTGTATGTGTATCTCTGGCTAACTCACTGGATCTACTCACTAAATCACATGACTATTTTGACATGAGGGTGAACTGCTTAACTGTCAGGGGTCCTTTACCTTTACCTTTTACCGTATGTACACCGAGGCCTTAATTCCCTTTCTTATTGTGCAACAACTGACTTTTTGCCATGTGCAGGAAGTCTCTTGACAGTTATCAGGACAGTCGCTTGCTACCTGTTCATTTAAAACTGGAGATACCATGCAAAGTTCTGGAGTTTCTCCAGTGTGACACACTGCCGGTTTCCCTTCCCAGAAGGTGGTTAACAGTTAAAATATATATGCAAAAAGGTAGCTTCACCTGATTGGCAAATCAGCCAAATGAGGAAGGAGGAGATCTTAACAAAGAGATATCCCATTTCCTCCCATCCACCCAACACCTGCACTTTTTGCCATCACTGATGCAGCTATATGTGGGTGGACAGACTATTTAAAAATGTTGGGGGGTTTTTTAGACTACTAATCTCTGTGAGTTTCTTTGCAGGGAAATGAGGAAGGCAATAGCCTTCTCATTTTTATGTACCACATTATAAATACTTGGTCTTGCTACCTCGTTATTGTTATTGTTGTTGTTGATACATCTTCTTCTATATGGCTTTTGGGATTTTTTGGACTGTACCAAAATCCGATTTTGGTAAAAGCTATTGCAGTAAAGGGAAATTTGCAAATATTTAAAAAGAAACCCATTTGCCACCAAACATGGGCATCCAAAAATCTCCCCTCAGATTTTGCATGCAACATGCCATCCCACAAGCCCAGACAGTATGTCTGTGAAAAGCTAAACACTGGCTATGCTAAAAATGGGGAATCCACGTCTGCCCACTGCAGAATCGAAAGCCGTGAGTTCTTCCCCCTTGTACCAGTTAACCAGCCATGAATGTTTCAACTGATTCTTCGTGGCTTGCACAGAGGAGAGGGTTATAAGGTCCTCAAGGGCAAAAGCTTGTTCTTGTGTTCTCGCTCTCTCTTTGGCCGCCTGCAAATAGCCATCCGTGTACAGCACTGCTGTGATATTAACAAATATTCAAGACAGAAGCTGCTATTTATATATATGATGTGAACACACATAACAGGTTAATTTCAAACAACACCAGGGAGTCGTTTGCAGATGTAAATCACATGCTTCGCAGATACTAATTAAGCATTCCCACTTGGGTGCAAGACACAGATCTAACTGTGCATTTTTGGAGTTGATCATTAACCTAGTTTCCCCCTAGTCTCTCCTCCCCCCCCCCAATCCCTTTTAAAATCAAACACAAAAGCCCTGTTGGGGAGAGGCAGAGCTGCTTGATGGGGGAAACAGTTCAATAATACAGGCCCAGTTAGCCAAGCCAGAATTGGCATTTCCCCCTTTAAAAGCAGAAAGAGAACATGCTCTTCATGGGACATTTGATTTTGTCCTTTCAAAAACTGAAATTCCTTGAGGAGCCTCGGTTCTTCGCAAGGGGAGTCGCTGCTGCTATCTTTGGCTTGTAAGCCTGGAAACAAGAGGGGAGGGACGAAAACTTTGGCTGGGAAATCTAACATTCATTAAAAGTGACCTTGACTGAGAGAAACTCCTGCCCAGCTGAACACAACAGAGTTAACCACCAAGGTGCAGCAAACCACTCAGAAATGTGCAGAAGGGGGCCCCAGACCACTTGGCTACCACCAGGAAATCCTGTTCTATGGCATCGATGGTTAGGTGCCGCAAGAGCAACTTTGGTGGCCAAAAGGTTAATCCTCCAACACTAAAACCAGCTAGCTCTGAATGTAAGTAAGGGTCGCACTGACTCGGGCTGTCAAGGAGGAGAATATCTGAGAGACAGACAAACGGTCAAGGCATGTTTAGAATTCGCTGCCCAAGGTCACAGCCACTACTGCATGGATCTTCAAAGTGCTAGGCCCCCGAGTTACCTGGACACCCATTATATTTTGATGCCAGAACGCAAGAAGCTGAAACGTTTTCCGGCCTTGTGCACAAATCCAGTATCATAACTGTCAGGAAACCCCCCTCCCCATGGCTGGTAGCATCCCGGGATCGTTTGCAGTACAGGGAGCCACCCCCTCAGTTCAGCAGTTCGTCATCCCCCTCCTCAGGAGGAAGCGACCATTCCTCCAGTGGGGAGGGGGAGTTGGAGGCAGGAAGTCGGCGCAGGGGCTGTGAAGGGATCGCAGAGCCTGAGCACCAAGGGGGAAGCGGGGAACAGGGACAGTTTCCCGCGCCCCGAGTTCGCAGACAGGAAAGACGTGGAAGGGGGAGGCGGGGGTTCAGGATCCCGCGCCTCTTTTGCTGGACAAAGAACCGGAAGGGTTCATTCCCGGACTCTGCAGAGGGATGAGATGGACGTTTGAACTTTTGCTCCACTGTAAATATCTTCACAATAAAGAACTTAGTTTTTAGAAGTTGTGTGTTTGGCTGATTACTCATAAGCAACCACTGAACGTCCTGACATTAACCTTTTAGAAGGCTTTCCTGACCAAGGGGATTAAAAAGCAAGTCACTAGGTCAGGGGTCCCCAAACTAAGGCCTGGGGGCCAAATGTGGCCCAATCATCTTCTAAATGCAGCCCGCGGACGGTCCGGGAATCAGTGTTTTTGCATGAGTAGAATGTGTCCTTTTATTTAAAATGCATCTCTGGGTTATTTGTGGGGCCTGCCTGGTGTTTTTACATGAGTAGAATGTGTGCTTTTATTTAAAATGCATCTCTGGGTTATTTGTGGGGCATAGGAATTTGTTCATATTTTTTCCAAAATATAGTCCGGCCCCCCACAAGGTCTGAGGGACAGTGGACCGGCCCCCTGCTGAAAAAGTTTGCTGACCCCTGCACTAGGTGCTCCGTTGGTAGAACATTAAGACTCTTACTACAACTCCCAGCAACATGGCCAACGGTCTGGGATGATGGGAGTTCACAACATCTGAAGGGGACCATGCTGGCTACCCCTGGCCTAAATTTCAGTTCTTTTTTCTGACCCCTATAAACAATTACTACAAGGTGAATCCAGAAAGAGAGAAATAGCCAAGACAGGAAAAGTTAAGTGGGTGGGTTGAAAGAAAGAACGTCGCATGGGTTATTAGACATGGAAGGCACTTTGCTATAAAATTCCTCACTTTCCATGTACTTGTAAAATGTGTTTAGAAAGTTGTCTCGCAGCCTTGTTCCACATTTGTTATCCACACTAGTCCTCTTTTGCTTCTTTATTTATACCAGTACACGGACTGGCGCCAACCGATCTAAAAAACATGATAGCAAGTTTTCAAAGCTGACACGTCCTCTGCGCTCAAGGAGAGATATTTCGCCACCTTTTCTGCCCTCAGCTAGCACAGTTTCCCTTTAACTCTAAGCAACTGCTCTGCTGCCAAGACCCAGATTCTGCAGAAGAGAGGGAGGGAGGGAATGTGAACCGTGTGGCTTCAGGGTTGCTCAAGAAATAAGTTACAACTGGCTGGATTGCAAAGGTCTACCGGCCCATGCCACAGAGAGGCAGCAGTACTACCAGCAGGGAATAGTTCTAGCATGCACACAGCACCACAAACCTGGCTAAAATATACAAAGAAAGCTATGGCTTGTGACTGGGAAACTCCACAGGGCAGTTCAAAAAGTGGGAGTCCTGTAGCTGCAGGTATCAGGGGTGTGGAAACAAGCGAGGCATAAACCTCTCAAAACAAGGGCCCTACAAAACTCACTTAAGCTGAAAGCATGCACCAAGATTTGAAAAGCCGCTGGGCTAGGGAAGGTCACTGGCATGAAGAGGGACTAACGTTATCTCCATATGTATCCCTTTTGCACTTCTGAACAGACTTCTGAGAACCACATGCCAACAGAGCAATACATGCATTTCATCCTTTGTGCAGGGACTGTTGCTGTAGCTTCTGGAGAGCCAGTGTGGTGTAGTGGTTAAGAGTAGTAGACTTGTAATCTGGTGAACCGGGTTCGCGTCTCCGCTCCTCCACATGCAGCTGCTGGGTGACCTTGGGCTAGTCACACTTCTCTGAAGTCTCTCAGAGTGTTTGTTGTGGGGGAGGAAGGGAAAGGAGAATGTGAGCCGCTTTGAGACTCCTTCGGGTAGTGATAAAGAAGGGTATCAAATCCAAACTCTTCTTCTTCTTTTCTTTATTTTTAATGCAATTTAAAATCCAAATAAGCCAAATACTTTTTTTAAAAAAAATGCATTTCCTTCCCTTAAAAACTACCCAGCCTAAGCCTTGATGACGATCATTTGCTTAAACAGCAGAAAGTGTTTCACGAGCCAGCGAAACCAGGCTTTGCTTGTTAAAATGGAAAGCCTATCATTTGTATTCTGAAATCAGGCAGCAACACAAGACCTTCACTTCCTGCCTCAGCCAGAGCAAACCACAGACCTTATCACACCAAGACAAGCGTTCTCTTTCCTATTTTTCTTTGGGGCGCTGCTTAATGTGGCCTGAAGACGCTGTTCTACTTCTTCACGCAGTGTGAAAACAGGAAAGAAAACAGGAAATGCACAGCTGAACAGAGTGTCATCCATTTAATAATGCCTGCACAAAAAACCATCTCCGTGAGGAACGTGACTCGCATTAGGCTTTATTTTGTGTCTTTTGGGGCCTATAGGGTCACCAAGATGCAACTGGAACTCCCCCAAAGCAAAACCAGAGGCAGGTTTTAGTCTACGCTGGGTGATCCAACACTCAGCCTTCCAGGCGGCCCTTGGTGGATAATGGCAAGGGGGGGGGTCTGCAGACAGCACTTCGCCACAGCAGCCGAGGGAGGGGTCCTGTGCCACACTGCTTTGGGCTCCCGCTGGCAGCGTCAGTGGCATGGCTGTTCCAGAGCCGCCTCCAGCAGCAGCTCATTGCCCACTCGCCCACTCTCGCCCGGCAGAGCGAAGCTGAGCAACATCTTCCTTTGGCAGCCTCGTCTGCCCTCCTCCTCCTTTGCTGCTGCTGCAGTACCTCTGCCTTCTCCTGTCCCTGCCAGCGGGTTTTTGGCCACCCCAACACAGCTGCCTCCCCCTGCTGGCCACCTCGCTTTGCCCGCCTTAGGAGCTCTTAGTCCAGTGGTAAAGCGAGACAAGCCGGGCCCTCCAGGTGCAGGTGGCCACCAGAGTTAGAATCCCAGCTATATGACCTACCGGTAATTGTCAAATGGCGACTTAAACCTAGGTGGTTGTTGTTGTTCAGTCGTGTCCGACTCTTCGTGACCCCATGGACCAGAGCACGGCAGGCACCCCTATCCTTCACTGCCTCCCACAGTTTGGCCAAACTCATGCCAGTCGCTTCGAGAACACTGTCCAACCATCTCATCCTCTGTCGTCCCCTTCTCCTTGTGCCCTCCATCTTTCCCAACATCAGGGTCTTTTCCAGGGAGTCTTCTCTTCTCATGAGGTGGCCAAAGTACTGGAGCCTCAACTTCAGGATCTGTCCCTTCCAGTGAGCACTCAGGGCTGATTTCTTTAAGGATGGATAAGTTTGATCTTCTTGCAGTCCATGGGACTCTCAAGAGTCTCCTCCAGCACCATAATTCAAAAGCATCAATTCTTTGGCGATCAGTCTTCTTTATGGTCCAGCTCTCACTTCCATACATCACTACTGGGAAAAACCTAGGTTACAGTCATCAAAATGGACTGTCTAGGCACTATTTTTTCCTTTATTTTAAAGGAACTTTGTTGTTGTTGTTGTTGTTGTTATTTAGGAGTTCATGTTCATTTATTTTTCATAGGTATTTCTCCATTTCATTTGTAGGAAAAACAAATCGAAGAAAGCTGCTGAAAGAGATTTGAGGCAGTGACACTTTGTGGAGCTCAGCTGGTGGAGCTGCTGCATGTGGGAAGAGGAAGGAGAGGGATTTGCGGGTGGGCCCTGTGAGCCCCAGAACTCTTTTCTTTCTTGGCATCCTTTGCCCACCCCTTTGGCAGCTCCAAAACAGGAAGTAGCCCAGGAAGAAATGGGGAGGGGCAGGTCTTCAAGTTCCCCCCCCCCCGAAGCAGCTAAAGAGGAGGCTGCATTGCTCAATATACACAACGGACATCATAATATTACAAAAAAAAACTCCTCACTCAATTAAAAAAAGGGAGGAAGAATGTGGATGTTTCCATGCGGAGAGGCCTTGTCTATGAGCACTTCGCAGACTTCTCCTGTTCGATGGTCTCCTGGGAAGGAAGTGTGTTCTTCTCTTCTGTGTTGGTTTTCTTGAGCTTCTTCTTACCAAACGTCTCCACTTCGGAGAGATCGGGTTTGTCACACATCTTGGCCACAGGGAAGCGAGACGACAACTTGAGAACTTCAACTGTCTCCAACCCTCAAACTGATCCGCACCGTGCTCTCCTATTATTATTATTATTATTATTATTATTATTATTATTATTATCTTGGAAGTAAGAATCACTGTATCGGGGGGGGGGGCTTTCTTATCCTCAAGAAAGTATGCCTATGATTGCAGCCCGTGCAGCGGCGAAATTTGCTGCTGTACGAGCCAGCTGATTCGCACAGCAGTGCAGCTGCACAAGACGTGCATTATTCGTTGCGGCACTGCTGCATGCAGCACCGCAGTGCCAGCCAGCCAGATGCGAGATGCCTGTTGCCAACCTGGCATCCAGAGATCTCCATGTGGTTGCAACTGGGCAACATGGGATTTTATGCCTGGCAGATTCCGAGCACTGGCCCCACAACCTTGCAAACTTCTCTTCTTCTTCACAGGTTGTATTTATTTACTGGCTTCACAAAAGGCTTGAATCATTTTGACTAGAAACCACATAAAATCATTGTTTGTGATATTTATTTATACCTCACCTTTTTAAATCCTGACAGCAGCTCAATGTCTGTGTTGTTAACGAACATGCTTATATCTGTTTGCGTATTAAATTTTGCTAAATATATATATTTAGAATCATAGAGTTGGAAGAGACCACAAGGGCCATCCAGTCCAACCCCCTGCCAAGCAGGAAACACCATCAAAGCATTCCTGACAGATGGCTGTCAAGCCTCTGCTTAAAGACCTCCAAAGAAGGAGACTCCACCACACTCCTTGGCAGCAAATTCCACTGTCCAACAGCTCTTACTGTCAGGAAGTTCTTCCTAATGTTTAGGTGGAATCTTCTTTCTTGTAGTTTGAATCCATTGCTCCGTGTCCGCTTCTCTGGAGCAGCAGAAAACAACCTTTCACCCTCCTCTATATGACATCCTTTTATATATTTGAACATGGCTATCATATCACCCCTTAACCTTCTCTATAATTTAATTATGTATTTAATTATATATATTCTATTAAATATGTTGTGCATATTAAATAATATTAGTTACACTGTGAAGACTTTAATTTACAATATGGAAATTTAATTCAGTGTGTGGTTCGTGGGTTCTGTGTCAAAGTACTCCAGCGGCCCACTTGGTCTGAGAGGTTGAACCACCTGGCCTGAAGCAATCCATTTTCCCGAGCTGTCAGAAACTTTATTAGTCAGGCTATTAATAAACTATGAGCTGTTAGGGTAGGCGGCTTATCTTGACAGATCACTTTATTCCTAACATGGATAATTCATAGAAGCCGCAACTTCTTGGGGGCACTGGCGGCAAGGAAAGCGCCGGCAAACCTTCAGCTATCGTATTTCTTTTTAATTAAGAAATAAAAGGTTTCCAAGGGACAAAAGCAGCGCTCTTCAATGACGGCGTAGATGTGAAGTAGACAACAGCATGTGAGAGAACAAGCACTACATGGCCTCAGCTGGGGCCAATGGTATCCCCCCTCCTCAATGTAGTATCACCAAGTCTGTTCACGTTATCAAGTTATTTCAGGATATATTGCAGATATTGTCATGGTGCACAGGTTATGCATGAACTAGGAAAAGGTAAATCTACACAGGTGTGCCCTGAGAAGATCTGGATTAAAGCGTTCAAATCATGAAAACATATGGGCTGCCTATTTTACTCTAGCCTGGTATTCCAACATTAGTCAGCTAGATGCTCCCAGCAGTTCACAGCTGAGGAACAATGGCGCTACCTGAGTCCTGTTAGTTCCTAGTATCAGATTATCAAAATGATTCTGAACAAGGGAGGTTTCCATTTTAGCAAATAGCCTCTGACAGATCTATTCCTCTGTGAATTTTGAAGTTCTTTTTTTAAAGGAACTTCTAGCGATACTCTTCAACGGCAACTGAATCTACTGCCAATCATTTTCACTGGTGGGTTTATAGCCGACAAAATTTTTTTGCCTTGCTACACCATTCATAATCGTCAAGCATAACTCCTCAGGATTCAGTTACAGGTGGGTAGCCGTGTTGGTCTGCCATAGTCAAAACAAAATAAAAATTCTTTCCAGTAGCACCTTAGAGACCAACTAAGTTTGTTCTTGGTATGAGCTTTCATGTGCATGCACACTTCTTCAGGATTCATCACCCCCCAAAAAAGAAGTCCCAAATGCTTAGGCCTTCCATCATAAGGAAAATGCTCAATAAATATTACTAATTTAGTAATGCCCCCGGGTTTGCCGCTCCAGGCGGCCAAACGGCTCCGTTTGCCAGTGGAGTCACAACTCAACAACAACAAGGTGTGAATAGGGCGAGTCTGTGACCTGGCTCAGGAATTAAGTATTATCATTAACAGGTAACCTGACCATTAACAGGTAACCTGGCAGGCAGGGTAAAAACAACGCACCCAGATTTCTGTTATAAACCGCCTTTTCTGTGATGTAGGTATGATATATCTGGGGGGGGGTCTTGGGCTACACCCCTTCTGTGATGTATGTATGATGTTTCTGGGGGTGGTCTTGGACTCCAGGGCGGGCAATTTAAAATGTCTATATAAGGGAGGGCACAGCTTTGTTCTGGGTCGTCCTCCTCTCTCTTGCATGTGGGGGAGCACCCTGCTGCAACAGTTAATAAAGATCAGGCTTACTAGCTGCTTTGCTTCTCAATATTCTTTGGCTGGCCTCTGTTATTTTCTCCTTTCGATAGAGAACCTATATGAGGACTCTCTATACGGGCTCTTGGGTACCCCATAAGGGAAAAAAGAGCAGTTTTATTACTTATAACAATAGGACTCCAAAGAGCCAGGGTGGTAAAGTAGAAAACATTGATGTGGTGATATATTATTAAGTGGAAAAATAATAAAAAATTATTTGAAGGGGGGGGACACAAAAAGTGACCTGGCAGGGACGGTCATTCGCCCCTCCCCCTCGGGATCCACGGGGCTGAGGGGAAGCTTCGGGGCCCGATCCACTTCGGGGCCCGATCCTTCCTGCTCTCCCACCACGCCAGGCCGGCCTCGGCCCTGCTCCCCCCATTCGGACCCAGAGCCGCCGCCCCGAACCCCCTTCCGCTCCCCCAGCCGACCTGCCTGGCCGCCGCCCCGGTTCTCTCCCGCAGAGCCTTCAGCCGTTCCTTCCTCTTCAGCGCCTCCTCCTGCAGCCCACCGGGCGCCGCCGCCGCCGCCATCTTGGCCCCTGGTGCGCAGGCGCGCCGCGGCGGAGCGCAGGGCCCGGCGCGCGGCGGGAGACAGCCGAGTCGTCGATGGGCGGTGTTGCGAGTGCGGAGGGAGGCGAGGCGAGCGGAGCGCAGAGACCATCGATCGGAGAAATAAAAATTGGGGGGGGGGGGTGTTAAGAAGATGTGAGGATTTAATTTAAATTTTATTTTTAGAGGGGTTAGTGTAGTTTGGGACATAGAGAGAAGAAGGCCCTTTTGGTTGGAGGAGGGGGCCTGTTCAGTCACAGTGCCTCTGACCATGCACAGAGCGCTTTCCCCACTCAGGAGGGACTCTGCGCTGGGGGGGGGTTTCCCCCAAATTTTCTCTTTTTAAAAAATATGCTTTATTAAGATTAAAAAGAAGTAACAAACAAAAGAGGGGAAAAGAAAAAGAAAATAGTAATATATGTTACATCACATCACAATACATTCTTCTTGAATTTCTAACGGCTTCCCGTCACCCCATCATGTATCTACCACTTAGTCAATCTAGCGCAGGAATTTAATTTCGTTTTCTTTTCTTAAATTTCGTCTAAATTATGGTCTCTCTCCCCCCCCCCGCCCCCAGTTTTCTCGTGTCATTTGTACATCACAAATATAGCATGATAAATGTGGGGAAATATCTGCAACATATGTTTCATTATTAGTGGTCAATGTTAGGGCAGCTCGAGGGTGAGAGAAGCCCACCAGGGAATCATAGAATGGTAGGAAGGGACCCCCGGGGGTCATCCAATCCAACCCCAACCCCCTTGCAATGCAAGAAATTGAAGACGCGGTTCTCAATCCAACCTGAAACCATAGTGGACCCTGCTTCGCTTGGCAAACATGCTAGCGGTTTTATTGCTGCGCCACTAACTTGCCATTGAGGGAGGGTGTCTAAATTTTACAAAATAAACAAATAATACCAAATTGGGGCTAACATCCGCAACAACAACAACAACAACAACCCATGGATAAACTTGTGAACCAATGCACTCTTATTTATTTATTTTTATTTATTCAGTTTGCATTTACCTGGCAATATGCCCCACTGAATTCAGCTAGCTTTACTTCTGAGTAGCCATGCATATGCTTACTTGCTGAGTAAAGGGAAGGGGAAATGCATTCACAAAGCAGCTGGCAATATTAGACGAACCATTGATAAAAATTCAATGTCACAAACAATACGATACTGTAAAAGATATAAATTTATTTCCATTTTTTTAAAAAACCTGCCAACAGTTGTCATGTCAGAATGCAATCTTGTGCATTCTGAACAGGGTTTACTTCCAAGTAAACATGCCTAGGATTGTGCTGGATTTGACAACGGGGATAGGATTGCAGGTGGACCTACTGCTTGAGTTGAAGGCATGTCTATATCACTTTCTACAACAGAGAAAGTTTACTGGAAGGGAAATAGAAGTTGGCAAGCCTAATCAGTATATTTCATGTTTTTGATTATTGATTGATTATTGTTTATTATGGAGAGAATCAATACAGCTGGCCAGTGGTAATTTATGTAGCACACTATCATAGCAAACATAGACATGTCTACTCAGAAGTAAGTACCACAAAATTCAATGGGGCAGACTCCCAGGTAAATATATGCACACTTATTTGGGAGTAAATAACCAAATAATAAACCTAATAATAATCAATAGAAAACAAAACCTCCCTTTCTCTTGATAGAAATCAGGGTATCTTTAACAATTACTGAATTGAAAGCAAACTTTTATTATTATTTCGATTTGTGAGCTTCATTCGATGGTTTTTGAAAGGAGACACAATATTTTGCCCAGTTGTTTTTTTTTATTTTTTTTATTTACAGTCCATAAATCTTGACATTTGCTTAGCGTGGGACTTTGGCCGTACTCAAAACCGAACCATTTCCAATGCACCCAATTTTGCCTCTCTTCTGCGTTTCCACTTCGGCCCTACCAGCGCGAATGTGCAAAGAGGCAGCCCTGATGTTTCTGGCTTATTTCATCCAGATGTTTGCATTTTAAATAATTCAGAAGCCAGTGTACGGAGCAGACATCAAAGCAAAGCGAGAGGAGTTAGCCGTCAGAAAAAGAAAAAGGATGAAGGAAAGAGATTAATGCTTCCCCCTAGAATAAATTACTCAGCCTTTCAGAGGTTATTTCAGAGAGATTTTGTAAGATGAGATACATGAATATGCAACGTTTGCCCTTGCGACTGACTTTTGTTGTGTTATGATGTAGAGCATTGATCTACAGACACAGATCACCCAAATATGGTTCCTGCCTGTGTGTGAAACGAGGAGGGGAATGAGGGAGGGCCCGGGAATTTAAATACTAGTATGTAAGAGAGAAAGCAATGACAAACCTAGACAGTGTCTTAAAAAGCAGAGACATCATCTTGCCGACAAAGGTCCGTATAGTTCAAGCTCTGGTTTTCCCAGTAGTGATGTATGGAAGTGAGAGCTGGACCATAAAGAAGGCTGATCGCCAAAGAATGGATGCTTTTGAATTATGGTGCTGGAGGAGACTCTTGAGAGTCCCATGGACTGCAAAAAGATCAAATATATCCATTCTCAAAGAAATCAGCCCTGAGTGCTCACTGGAAGGACAGATCCTGAAGTTGAGGCTCCAGTACTTTGGCCACCTCATGAGAAGAGAAGACTCCCTGGAAAAGACCCTGATGTTGGGAAAGATGGAGGGCACAAGGAGAAGGGGACGACAGAGGATGAGATGGTTGGACAGTGTTCTCGAAGCGACTGGCATGAGTTTGGCCAAACTGCAGGAGGCAGTGGAGGATAGGGGTGCCTGGCGCGTTCTGGTTCATGGGGTCCCGAAGAGTCGGACACGACTGAACGACTAAACAACAACAACATGTAAGAGAGGGTGGAGGAGAAAGAGGGACCGGGAATTTCGATAAGGAATCTGGCAGAAATATTTATCCTAAAACTTTAGACATGTACAGCCTTGGTGCTCTTCCAATGTTCCTGTGCCACAGTTCCCATCATTCCTGGCAGTTGGCCATGCTGGCTGGGGATGAAGTAGTCCACAAACATCTGGAGAGCACTATCCAGGCCATGGATGGGGAACCTCTGCTGTGTGGGCCAAGACTGTTTTCCCTAAGTGACTGCCACTTGTTCCACCCATCAGCTGACAGGCAGGAAGACAGGGCTTAATCCTAGTTTGGCTGCACCATCCTGTTCCTAGCAGGAACAAGATCAGACAGCCGGGACAGCAGGATTTAATCCCCCACTCATCAGATGAGTGGGGATTAAAGCCCTGTGCAAAAGAGCTCTTTGAATCAGCTGGGTGCCACATCAAAGAGGCTTTTGCAAAGGCTTTAAGACAACTCCTGGTCTCCTGTCTGAGCCTCCAGGGGCTCTTCAAGCCTTTTGCAAGTCTCCGATCTCAGAGACTTAAAAGATAAACAAGGCGAGACTGGCCCACTCACCTGCCAATGATGTGATGCCATGATCTGGCCCGTGTGACAAATGTGCCTCTGAAGGACCAGGTGCACGGCCTGGGAGTCATTTTGGACTCACAGCTGTCCATGGAGGGGCAGGTTAATTTGGTGTCCAGGGCAGCTGTCTTCCAGCTCCATCTGGTACGCAGGCTGAGACCCTACCTACCCGCAGACTGTCTCGCCAGAGTGGTGCATGCTCTGGTTATCTCCCGCTTGGACTACTGCAATGCGCTCTACGTGGGGCTACCTTTGAAGGTGACCCAGGAAACTGCAATTAATCCAGAATGTGGCAGCTAGACTGGTGACTGGGAGTGGCCACCGGGACCACATAACACTGGTCCTGAGAGATCTGCATTGGCTCCCAGTACGTTTCCGAGCACAATTCAAAGTGTTGGTGCTGACCTTTAAAGCCCTAAATGGCCTCGGTCCTGTATACCTGAAGGAGTGTCTCCACCCCCATCGTTCAGCCCGGACACTGAGGTCCAGCGCCGAGGGCCTTCTGGCGGTTCCCTCACTGCGAGAAGCCAAGTTACAGGGAACCAGGCAGAGGGCCTTCTCGGTAGTGGCCCCGCCCTGTGGAACGCCCTCCCATCAGGGGTCAGAGAGATAAACAACTACCTGTCATTTAGAAAATACCTGAAGGCAGCCCTGTTTAGGGAAGTTTTTAATTTGTGACTTTGTATTGTATTTTAATATTTGTTGGAGGCCGCCCAGAGTGGCCGGGGAGACCCAGCCAGATGGGTGGGGTATAAATTATTATTATTATTATTATTATTATTATTATTATTATTATTATGTTACAAAATAAACAGCTAATCAAAAAGAAACACATTCAAGATTATTAACTGGCAATACATACAGTTAATGTTCAAAAAGAAACTCTGTATGTTACAAAATATAAAGCATACTCTTATGTTACAAAAATAAACATTATTATATCACTCGGCATAAGTTGTTGTCCTTTGTCTTTCAACACATGTATAAAGAATGATATACGTACAGACAGAAAACAAACATAAAACAAACGCCAAAGAAAGCTTCATAAAGGTTCATGGGGGAAAAGAAGACAAAATCATATCCCAGAATATTCCAAATTCATACGTATACAACCACAATTTGGAACAATATGATAGACATGTAGTGATATTGTACACAGTCATTGGTAGAATTTCGCAACTGCATGCTCTTAAGCAAAAGAGGTAGCAATGTTAACTCCCACATGGGCTACAGAGAAGCAGTGCGCTGCGCATCATGTGTTCTGCTAAGTCCCTTCCTGCAGTTTGGAGATTTACGCAAGAGCAGCATAAGAAGTGCCACAAAGGTTCATCGAGTCTTCTTGAACTTTCATAACTTTCATAACCTGCTTTCAAGCCGTAAGAACATAAAGGAAGCCTGCAGGATCAGGCCAATGGCCCACCTAGTCCAGCATCCTGTCCCCACTGCAGCCAACCAGATCAGGATCCGAGCACGAGAGCCTTCTCCTCGCCTGGCACCTTCATTATACACCTTGGCCTTTTGGCCTACAACTCCCATGATCCCTAGCTAGCAGGACCAGTGGTCAGGGATAATGGGAATTGTAGTCTCAAAACACCTGGAGGGCCAAGGTTGAGGAAGCCTGTTACACACCTCTCCTCTCCTGTAGTTTCCAGTAACTGGTTGGAAGGGGAGGCCCTCTAAGTCAGGCATCCCCAAACTCGGCCCTCCAGATGTTTTGGGGCTACAATTCCCATCATCCCGGACCACAGGTCCTGTTAGCTAGGGATGATGGGAGTAGTAGTCTCCAAACATCTGGAGTGCCGAGTTTGGGGATGCCTGTTCTAAGCGGTCCCTATGTGGGATGAATTGAATGGTGGGGATGCCCAGGGCAGGGCCTTTGCAATGGTGGCTCCATATATGTGGAAGAAGAAGAAGAAGAGTTTGCATTTGATATCCCACTTTATCACTACCTGAAGGAGTCTCAAAGTGGCTCACATTCTCCTTTCCCTTCCTTCCCCACAACAAACACTCTGTGAAGGTGAGTGGGGCTGAGAGACTTCAGAGAAGTGTGACTAGCCCAAGGTCACCCAGCAGCTGCATGTGGAGGAGGGGAGACGCGAACCCGGTTCACCAGATTATGAGTCTACCGCTCTTAACCGCTGCACCACTTTGTACAGTCCCTGTCTCTTTGTCTGACTGGCTAAGACATACCTTTTCCAGAAGCTGTTTGAAGGAGATATAATAATAATAATAATAATAATAATAATAATAATAATAATAATAATAATAATAATTTATTTGTACCCCATCTGGGTACAAATAAATATTGTGGTGTAGTGGTTGGAGAGTCGAACCAGGATCTGGGAGACCAGGGTTCAAATCCCCAATTGGCCATAAATCTCACTCGGTGGCCTTCGGCCAGTCCCGACCTCTCCTACCTTGCAGGGATATTGTGGGGACACTGAGGTCCAGCTCCGAGGGCCTTCCGGCGGCTCCCTCCCTGCGAGAAGTGATGTTACAGGGAACCAGGCAGAGGGGGAGGGCTATTGGGCTGTTGTTTTCATTTTTATTATGTAGTTTTTGATTTTATATATTGATTCTGCAAACCTCCCTGAGACCCCCGGGTATAGGGTGGTATATAAATTCAATTATTATTATTGGTACTATTGCTGTTGTTGTTATTATTAGTAGTAGTAATAACGGGGGGGGGGCTAAGACGCAAAGGAAGACCAGCCTGCAAGATCTCCTCTCCTGCAATTTCCAGCAAGGAGCATTCAAAGCATTGCTGCCTCTGACTGTAGAGCAAAACCTCTCGCATCTTTTAACAGCTGTGCAGAAGAGGGGATCTCTGCAGGTGGAACTTATTTACCTTAATTATCATATTATTACTTTCTTCCATTCATATCCCGCCCTTCCTCCTGGAGACCAGGAGCATCTGTGGACAGTCCACCTCCCACAATCTTAAAGGTGCCCTGCCTCTTTGCATTCGGCCAGCCTAACACCATTTCTCTTAACCCTGGGATGCAGGTGGCGCTAGGGATGCGGGTGGCGCTGTGGTCTAAACACTGAGCCTAGGGCTTGCCGATCAGAAGGTCGGTGGTTCGAATCCCCGCGACGGGGTGAGCTCCCGTTGCTCGGTCCCTGCTCCTGCCAACCTAGCAGTTCGAAAGCACGTCAAAGTGCAAGTAGATAAATAGGTACCACTCCAGCGGGAAGGTAAACGGCGTTTCTGTGCACTGCTCTGGTTTCGCCAGAAGCGGCTTAGTCATGCTGGCCACATGACCCAGAAGCTGTCTGCGGACAAACACCGGCTCCCTCGGCCTATAGAGCGAGATGAGCGCCGCAACCCCAGAGTCGTCCGCGACTGGACCTAATGGTCAGGGGTACCTTTTCCTTTATCTTTAACACTATTTCTCTTACAGGTAGGTAGCCGTGTTGGTCTGGCATAGTCAAAACAAAATAAAATAAAAAAATTCCTTCCAGTAGCACCTTAGAGACCAACTAAGTTTGTTCTTGGTATGAGCTTTCGTATCTGAAGAAGTGTGCATGCACACGAAAGCTCATACCAAGAACAAACTTAGTTGGGTCTCTAAGGTGCTACTGGAAGGAATTTTATTTTATTTTATTTTGTTTTGACTATTTCTCTTGATCCTGGCCGTCATTCCAGCACCAAACCACACACACACAACTGGACCCGTGTGTGTAACACGGGCAACAAGCCATTTCGTGTGCATTCAATACGTACACAATCACACGCATTGCCGCGAACCTGGAAGCGGCAAAAAGAGGGCAAAAATGGCCCGAAGAGAGAGCGCAGAAATGGCAAAACGGCGTGAAAAGCGGTTAGCAATCCCACAAGCCTTTGCAAACGCAGGCGCAAGAGCCCTTGCGCCAACCGTTGAGGCCTATGGAGTGTGCGCATTTGAGCGTAGAAGCTTGGAGGGAGAAATTGTGGCCGTTTGGTGGATTTCCCACCAGCCTGGTAAGTGCTGCTTGTTTTAAAGAGGAATTTTCTAGGGTTTTCAGAAGTTTAGACTTGCAGGGGTCAGCAAAGTTTTTCAGCAGGGGGCCGGTCCACCATCCCACAGACCTTGTGGGGGGCCAGACTGTATTTTGGAAAAAAATAATAATGAATGAATTCCTATGCCCCACAAATAACCCAGAGATGCATTTTAAATAAAAGGACACATTCTACTCATGTAAAAACATGCTGATTCCTGGACCGTCTGCGGGCCGGATTTAGAAGGCGATTGGGCCGGATCCGGCCCCCAGGCCTTAGTTTGCCTACCCATAATATAAGACAGGGGTCAGCAAACTTTTTCAGCAAGAGGCCGGTCCAGTGTCCCTCAGACCTTGTGGGGGGCCAGACTATATTTTGAAAAAAAATATGAACGAATTCCTATGCCCCACAAATAACCCAGAGATGCATTTTAAATAAAAGGACACATTCTACTCATGTAAAAACACGCTGATTCCCGGACCGATGAGGGACGTAAATAAGGGGAAACAGGAGGAAGTCAGTAAAAGATGATAAGAAAATGGAGTTTTTCTTTTTTTAGAGTAATGATGTATTTTTTTTATTTTTTTCTTGTTGTTAATGTTTTGTATTTGATTTTTTGTCTTTTTTTGTTAATTTTTTGTTGTTTTTGGAAAATATAATAAATATTATTAAAAAAAAAAAGATTCCTGGACCGTCTGCGGGACGGATTTATAAGGCAATTGGGCCGGATCCGGCCCCTGGGCCTTAGTTTGCCTACCCATGGTATATAAGGTATCTGTCCTTAAGTTAACCCAAACATCACACACCGCAATCCTAAATATACTCAATAGGTTTGGTAGTCCCAAAATGGGAACAAGAAGAAGAACCAACGAAAGAAGTGTGGCATATGAAAATGATGGACTTTGCGGAACTGGAGAAGCTGGCGGTAAAAATCTGAAACCAGTATGATAAAGTATTCCAAATATTACTGGTGTAAATTTATACAATATTTGAAAGATTACTGTAAGCAATTAACATCACCAGCAGGGTTGTCTGAAGACTCGTAATGAGAAGCTCTCTCCCTTTTTATTTTAACCTAAATTTTAATGTCTTTTTGTAAGGAGTGAATCTAGAATTGGAAAACGGATAAAATGCAATGATATAAAGGTTGATTTTGAAAGCCATGAGGTGGGAGGGAGGGAAGTCGAAGGGCTCTAAAGAGCCAGAGAGGTAAAGCGGATAACAATGATATGATTGCATTTGTTAAATGTAAAACTGATAAAAAATACTTTTAAAAAGAAGGAAAAAGTTAATAGCTGGCATTTTCGTATTACAAGGGCACACTGGACTAAGCCTGACTACATACACACTTAGGAGTTCTGGTCTTTCTTGGCTGCAACTGCAATTGGGCTACAGTATTTTCCAACTGTACTGCACCCCTAGAGAGCATCATAGAATCTCCAAGTTGGGAGGGACCCCAGGGTTCATCTAGTCCAACCCCCTGAAATGCAGGAGCCACAGCTAAAGATTCCCGGACAGTCTTGTTATCACTGCAGCCCTGCAACGCGTTTACTCCTGTTTAAGGAAGGATCCGGCCCCCGAGTCAGCCTGCGAAGAGGGGTCGCAACTTGCACACTTGCTTAGCGGGAGGGAGGCGTCTCATTAAACTCCAGCATTGTGCGCATAAGAGGTTTTGTTTCCAAGTCTAGACCTGCATTCGCCACTAACGTGAGAAACCCCTCCCGCAAGAAAGTTACGTGTTTCTTGTGTTTTTCTGTTGTAAACCGCCTTGTGACCCTCGGATGAAGGGCTGTGTAGAAATTAAATCCAATAAATAAAAGCCAATTTTTTTAAAAAAAAAACTATACACACTTACCCGGGAGTAAGTTCCATGGAGCTCAGCGGGCCTTACTCCCGAGTAAGACCTGTCCGGCAGAAGGCATAGCCTTGAGCGACTGGAAGGGGGGGGGGAGTGGTGGCCGTTGGGGCTGCGATCCCAAGAGCTCGAGAGGCTAATTAAATTTAATAAATAATTGTAACAATGCTTGAACCTACTCGGGAGTAAGCCCCTCCTCTGAACTCGCCGTAAAAGAAGACCGGGCGGGGGAAACGGCATTTGAGCCGCTCCGCTCCCTAACTGCAAGCAACGCCGCAGGCCGCGGGGACTCCTCGCGAGTAAGCGGGGCATTCTGCCTGCGTGAAGCTCAGGATCAGGCATTTCCCCGCTTCCGCAGCTGGCGGCCACGGGACTACTCTGAAGTAAAGCGCCTCGCCGAATCGGGGCCCACCCCACCCCAAAAGCGAGGAGCCCGTGCGCCCCCCGGCGAGGCTGCGCGCCGTGGCGCACACCTGGAGGAGCGGCGGCGGCGGCGTTGTTGGCTAGGCGGCGGCGTCTCTCCTCCCTCGGGGCCGGGGCCGGGCCGCGAATCAGGTGCTGGGAGAGGAGGAGGAGCCGGAGCCGGAGCCCGAGGGCTGGCAGCGGCCGTCGCCACCAGCATGGCGGAGCGAGCGGAGCGCGGCGCCCGGGGGAGCTTTGCGCGCCGCTTGGAGTGAAAGGCAGCGCCGCGCGTAAAGTTGCCCTTGCGCCCGCCCAGGCTCGCCCGGGGAAAAGGCGCCGCCGCCGCCGCCGCGCCATGGATCTGGCCGCCTCGTGAGCCGGGAACGGAGGGACGGAGGCGCAGCCGCCCCGCGCCATGGCTTCCAAGGAGCGCCTCTACGAGCTCTGGATGCTGTATTTCGCCAAGGTAGGCGCTTCTCCTTTGCACGCTCGTTTCCAGACTGGCTGCGCCCCTATTTTTTTTTTTAGGGGTTCTGTTGTTTGCTGCCTCCCACCTGTCCGCTCAAAAGGAGAGTCCAGGTAAATCGAGGGTGGAAGTTACCTGGGCCGGGGCACCTTCCACCCTCGATTTACCTGCTCTTTCCTTTTGTTAGCGTTTCCAGCGGTTTTGCGGGGAAGGAATCTTCCGTCCCCGTCCCCCCCCCCAAACACTCCATCAGTTTGCTCCCCACCGACCTCTGCTTCTCCGTTGCACATTTTTGGGGGGCGCCTGCGGCACCCCATAAATCAGCTCCAATTTCTACTTTTTTCTTGGCAAGCTCCCAACACCGTGCCTTCCTTGGAGCGAACATCTTTCTCTTTCTCCGCCCCTCCTTTCAAAACGCTAAAGTCAGACCACAACACCTGTCACCTGCGGTTTAAAAAAAACCCACCACCACCAATCCTCTGGCTTGGAGATGCGCAGAATTTGAACCCGGCACCTCCTGTACCACTTCAAGCCCCACTCAAAGTCTCCTGCGCTCTACTTGAGTTACCTGCAGTCCATAATGTTTCTTACCTTGTTCCACCTGTCACCCCTTTCTTTGCCTCTGTAAGCCTCCCCCCCAAAAAAGTATTATATGCACCTTGGAAAGTACGCTTTCTCCATCTGGTGTTGCAGTTCAGGATCCACAACTCCTCTTAAGCCCTACGAAGTTAGTCATCATGTCCCTTTAAACTCAGTAGGCCTACTCTGAGAAGGTACAAACCTAGGACTTTCTTCCTTAGGTTTATTGGAGGGGACAGTGTCCATTTTCTGACCCCCTGCTGATGCCCCCCCAAAAAAACTTCCTGGGGTGGGTGACTTTGGACCCCATCCCATCCCCCTTTGCACCTGTTAATCCCCCCCCCCCGTTTCTTTCATTTTACTGGGGCATCTCCATGCCTGGAAGGGGGCATTGCTTTTTCCAATGGGAAACACTATCTGGGTGTACCTTTAGTTTGCAAAAAAAAATTAAAAAAAAATCACATCCATCTCCATGCGTTTCCTGGGGTACTCCCCCAACTCTTCCACAATTACCTGAAATTCCTGCACTTTCTATTCCTCCTGGCCAGTACTCCCGGTGCAATGTCTTCAAAGCACCAAAGAAATCTAATCCCTTTGCTTCCCCCTTCTTGGGCGGTGGGTTCCTATTTGGGGGTGGGGTGGGTATTTGTAGCTGCCATAATAAATTCCCAAAGGGAATCATTTGTTGGGGGGGGGCAGAACACCACGCGCTGGGGTCTCATTTACCTCTCCCTCCCCCCCTTCGCCGCCTGATGCAAAATAGAATTGCAAATTTTTGCAACCGCCTGCAGGTTCCAGTCGGCGAGCGGGAAGGTGCGCGCTTTCTCATTGTCACCTGTGTGTGTGGTGGACTTGGGGGACCTCGGAGCAAGTGTGGGATGCTTGGGGGGGGGGTTTGGATTGGATGGCCGTCAGGTCACACACACACACCCTTCCTTGGGGACGGAATGTCGGAGATTCACTCTTGAAGCTGTTCAAAACCATTGTTCGTTTTTGCAAGAGGAGGCAGGGGTTGTTCCTTCGCGAGTTTCTCCCCCCATCTCCCTCCTTCCCAATTTAACCCACCCCACCCCCCCCACCAAACCCGAAGCAGGCAGTTAGGGAATTGTGGCGTGTGACCTCGGAGAGGCGAATAGCTAGTTTACTTCCTGGGTCCCTTTCTTTGCTGTGTGTGTGTGTGTGGTTTTTGGCTGGTTTTTTTTGGAACTGTCTTTTGTTCCTGTTCTGCTTTTTTTCCTTTCTCCATTTAAAAAAGAATGCCCCCCCTCACGAATGTTTGCATGTGTTCACTCCAGAGACACACGTGTGTGTGTGTGTGTGTTGTCCGGATCCTTCGGCTGGATTTTTTTTGTTGTTTCTGCTCTTAAATAAATAAATTAAGGACACAATAGCCTGGAGAAGTTTGCATGGGAGGCGGCACGGAGCAAAGGCATGGCGTGCCTCGGAAATCCTGCTTTTTTTGTGTGTCCGCCTGCAAAGCATCTCTCCTCCCGAGGGGCAGGGAGGGGTCCCTGCACGTTGATGTGTGCAGGTCGCAAAATTAAGAAATTATTATTTAATTGAAAAAGCATATCCTGCTCTTGACGATTCTTCTCAAGCAAGCCTAACGAGCAGTCAAAATATTTAACGCTCCTTTAAAGCACCCTAAAGATCCTAGAGGCTGTGTAGTTTCTCCCGTGCTGAACCTAGCACCCTTACCAAACTATAGTTCCCAGGGTTCTTGGGGGGGGCCTTGTATTTTAAATGTACGGCGTTTGCATAGCTGTCACATTCGCTATATGTTCGCACGTGGCTTCCCTCGGAAAATGCCGGGATCTGTAGTTTAAACCCCCACAGTGCTACAACTCCCGGCACCCTTGACAAACTACATTTCTCAGCATTGTTTACAAGAAGCTGTGTGCTTTTAATATATGGTGTGTATGCAGCCTGTACGTTCTCGGTGACAGTGGAATGAAGAGGGGGAATCGGCAGTGCTGGGAAACTGGAGAGAGGGCAATGGAATGGAGTGCCTTAGGAAAGGGAGTGGCTGGCGGTGACCTGGAATGTGAAATACTCCGACATTTCCCTGCAGGGGTTGATAAATTACTGCAGGTTTCGCCAACCTGGTGCTCTGAGATGTTTTGAACCACCAACCCATTTAACTTTCTCCCCCACCTAGCTTACTCCCTATACACCCCTTCCAAAATCTGCTCTGAAGGGCTGGGTGAACCCTAGAATAGATTTAGGGGTGCACGTGGAGTTTTCTTGCGCGAATGCAACTTTTTCACTGGGTACCACACAGGGAATTGTATCAAACCAAGTTTTACTTAGGGTAGACCTCTTGGAAATGGATGGGCCCAAGTTTTCCGTGTCCATTCACAAAACAAATGAACTTTAAAAATAATAATAATAATAATAATAATAATAATAATAATAATAATAATAATATAAACTTTATTCATCTTAAAAATTGCACAATTACACATAAAGAAACAACAAATACAGAAAAGAAAAGAAAAAATAAAACCCCAACATTTCATATTCCAAGCAAGAAAAGGAACAAATCAGAAACGTTGAGAGAGAAATTAAATATAAAAATTAAATTACAATGCAAGGATCTAAGAAATGAATCTGTAAATACATTATCCACATTGCTCAGTATTGCTATATTTCTTTGCATTATTACTTGCACTGAATGCAACCCAGTAATTAGGAAGCTTGACAGTTTCAAAATCGTAATTAATGTTTTCACAGGTGATTGTTTCCTCCAAGTACGTGAATCGGGAGATTGCAGGCAGTTATTTGGGTTGCTGAAATTTATTCCTCGACAGTTTTCAGTACCGCCGATGGAGTCTGAGACTCCTAATCTCAGGGTTGTGGGTTCGAAACCCTGCGTTGGGCAAAAGATTCCTGCATTGCAGGGGGTTGAACTAGATGACCCTTGGTGTCCCTTCGAACTCAAATTCTATGATTCTAAGCCAGGGAAGGGAAGGACATGCTCTTGTCTTTTAAATGTTTGCAAATACAGTATTCCAGGCGACACTTCTACATAACAGAATGCTTAAATCGCATTTAAGTGTGCCTTAAATTTAAGTGTGCCTTAATTTACCCCCCCCCTTCAACTATTTCGGGTTAAATACTTGTGGAATGTCCCGAGTTCGAATCCTCACTCGGCCTGTGGAGCTCACGAGATGTGACCTTGGGCGCCTCTCAGCCGAACCTACCTCACAGGGCTGTTGTTGAAATTAGATTGGGGGGGGGAACCGTGGGTGTTGAATAAATAAATAACGAGGCAAAAAAGCAGCACAGACTTTTATTTTTAGCCTCGTTTGCTGAAAGAGATCCTTTCTGTTTTCCAACCTCCTCGGGCAACAATGACCTGAATTAAGGCTGGATTTGCCAAGCCCTCGTTGGACTAGCGGAGCAATGAGCTGGGAAATTTCCAGCTGCAAGTCACAGATCGAGGGCAACTCACTTGTAAGGGGGCAAGTATTTCCTTCTAGAGGTCGCAGGTTCTCCCCTCTCCGCCTTCCTCCACGCTGCATTGTGGAGAATAGCACTGATCTGCCTTCCGGAGTAGTTGCAGAGACGCAAACGAAACAACGTGTGCCGAGCGTTTTCGAACACTCAAAAAAGTGTTGTGAGGTTTAAAGCGTCGTCTTCGCCTTACGCTGCACGGTTCTTGCAATGCTGAAGCGGGGATCCTGGCCCATTTCAAAAAATGCACCTGCTGTCTTGAGTCCGGATAGCCATAGGAATCGCAGAATTCTAGAGTTAGGAGGGAACCCCAAGGCTCATCTAGACCAACCCTGCTTGCAATGCAGAATTCGCAGACATCAATGATTACGCTTGGGTCCCACCTTTCCTTCAAAGAATCTGAGGCAACGCCTAAGGTTTCTCTTCCTCCCTGTTTTCGCCGCACAACAACCCTGTAAGGTAGGCTGGTCTGAGAGGCAGCCACTGGCTCAAGGCCACCCACCCAGTGAGTTTCGTGGCAGAGAGCGGGGGATTCAAAGAATGGCCTCTCCTAGGTCCTAGTCCGACACTCTTAACGCAGCCTCGGGACCCCAGATGTCGTTGGACTACGACTCCCATCATCCCTAGCTAGCAGGACCAGCGGTCAGGGAAGATGGGAATTGTAGTCCAAAAACAGTTTGGGGGGGCTGAGTTTGAGAAAGGGTGCTCTAGCCACTACACCACACTGTCCCAAGGCAACAAGGGTATGACAGGGCTGCCCTCCTCTCTGTCACGTTGACAGTTCTGGCTGTTTTGCCCTCTCCAAAATCACTTCCCTCTCCAAATATCAGAACCGGGAGCAGAGCAGCTGGGCAAAGCCCAGCCCAGGGAGGTCAGGGCAGCTGCTGTTGCGAGTTCAAGAGTTGCCACTTCAGGCTAGGGGGCTGTCCGGCTGGGCTGTGGGCCGCTTGTCTGAGGTTACTTGAGAGATCGGGGCTCGGATCGCTGCACAAAACATTTCTCTGCCTTCTCTGCAAATGCTCGTTTGCCAAACCAACAGAACAGTTTCCCAGATATTTCTTCCCCTTTTCTCTACCTCCCCCCTCCACACTTTTTTTTTTTTGGCTACTGTCCCTCCGTTAGGCAAATTGTGTCCCCTACAACAAGATCTTTGTTTTCATCCTGCAAAAAGAAAAAAAGAAAACTGCCGGGCGGAGGGGAATTCCTCTTTCTGTTGTTGTTGTTGTGTTAAAAAGGAAGCCAGTGTAGCTTGCAGCATACTAATAAAGCCAATTGAGGAAAATAAACAAGATCTGATTTGCTTGAAATAAGCATCTGCAATAATACATATATGTTTAAAAAGATACTCAGGGTGGTTTTGCCTCTGGATTCCCTCCATAGGTACTTTCCCCCTCCTTTTTAAAGGCTTGCACAGATCAGAAGATAAGAGCAATGGCAGAAGAGGTAAAAAAAAATATGGTTTAAATAAAGATAAAGAATTAGGTCCTGCTGGTCTTTTCCTTTCGTTTTCTGCTCTGGGTCGTAAATTAACAAATGGACTTTTTATATGAACGAAGATTAAGATGCGGGGTTCGTTTATCGGTCTGTTTTGCTGTGCCTGCTCTCGGTTGAATTTGTCTAGTATCCTTTTAAAGCCACAGGGGTTTGTCTCATCCCTAATTTTAAGCTTGTTGAAGTCAGCGGCCATTGCCGCATCTTGTGGCGGGGAGTTCCGCAAGGTGCGCTGGGCGAAGAAGCCCTTCATTGGAGGCACGTATAGTAGCTCAGAGGTGGAGAAACCGCTTTTCACGCAGAAGGACTCAGACGCTGGCTGGCGTTTTCAGGAAGCGATGGGAATACCTGCTGCCGGAAATCACGGGAAAGTTGCTGCCAATTAGTGTAGGTAAACGAAATGAAGCTGCGAATCTGAGCTAGATGCATCAAAGTCAACTCTCTCTCTCTCTCTCTGTGTGTCTCTCTGCGTGTCTATTGACAGATTATTTGGTTTCTCTACCTCCTTTGTGGAGGGACGTGGGTGGCACTGTGGTCTCTAAACTACTGAGCCTAGGGCTTGCCGATCAAAAGGTTGGCGGTTCGAATCCCCACGACAGGGTGAGCTCCCGTTGCTCGGTCCCTGCTCCTGCCCACCTAGCAGTTCGAAAGCACGTCAAAGTGCAAGTAGATAAATAGGTACCACTCTGGCGGGAAGGTAAACGGCGTTTCCGTGCGCTGCTCTGGTTCGCCAGAAGCGGCTTAGTCATGCTGGCCACATGACCCGGAAGCTATCTGCGGACAAACGCTGGCTCCCTCGGCCAATAAAGCGAAATGGTCAGGGGTCCCTTTACCTTTGCCTGTTACCTTTGCCTTTTCCTTCACAACTGCCTAGACATTTATCATCTCGGGGAAGTTGCTTTCTGAGGGTAGAGTGGAAACCTCCAAAATAAATTTGGGGGAGAGGCAGAAACTTTCAAATACATTTTATAGAAAATCAACACTCCCCCCCCCCCAGAATAAGCAATAATCATTGGGTTGTAGAGTTGAGAGGGCCCCTGAGGGACCCAGGCAATGCAGGAAAACAGTATTGAGACCATGCTAGCCACATGACCTGGAAGCTGTCACCAGCTCCTTCGGCCAGTAAAGCAAGATGAGCACCGCAACCCCAGAGTCGTCCGCGACTGGACTTAACGGTCAGGGGTACCTTTACCTTTTTATATAAGACAATGGTTTCATATTATTTTTATTACATATAGTTACTGGTAGGTAGCCGTGTTGGTCTGCTGTAGTCGAAACAAAATAAAAAAAAAAATTCCTTCCAGTAGCACTTAGAGACCAACTAAGTTAGTTCTTGGTATGAGCTTTCATGTGCATGCACACTTCTTCAGATTCAGAGGTATCTGAAGAAGTGTGCATGCACACAGAAAGCTCATACCAATACAAACTTGTTGTTGTTGTTGTTTAGTCGTTTAGTCGTGTCCGACTCTTCGTGACCCCATGGACCAGAGCACGCCAGGCACTCCTGTCTTCCACTGCCTCCTGCAGTTTGGTCAGACTCATGCTTAGTAGCTTCGAGAACACTGTCCAACCATCTCATCCTCTGTCGTCCCCTTCTCCTTGTGCCCTCCATCTTTCCCAACATCAGGGTCTTTTCCAGGGAGTCTTCTCTTCTCATGAGGTGGCCAAAGTACTGGAGCCTCAGCTTCAGGATCTGTCCTTCCAGTGAGCACTCAGGGCTGATTTCTTTAAGGAATGGATAGGTTTGATCTTTTTGCAGTCCATGGGACTCTCAAGAGTCTCCTCCAGCACCATAATTCAAAAGCATCAATTCTTTGGCGATCAGCCTTCTTTATGGTCCAGCTCTCACTTCCATACATCACTACTGGGAAAACCATAGCTTTAACTATACGGACCTTTGTCGGCAAGGTGATGTCTCTGCTTTTTAAGATGCTGTCTAGGTTTGTCATTGCTTTTCTCCCAAGAAGCAGGCGTCTTCTAATTTCGTGACTGCTGTCACCATCTGCAGTGATCATGGAGCCCAAGAAAGTAAAATCTCTCACTGCCTCCATTTCTTCCCCTTCTATTTGCCAGGAGGTGATGGGACCAGTGGCCATGATCTTAGTTTTTTTGATGTTGAGCTTCAGACCATATTTTGCGCTCTCCTCTTTCACCCTCATTAAAAGGTTCTTTAATTCCTCCTCACTTTCTGCCATCAAGGTTGTGTCATCAGCATATCTGAGGTTGTTGATATTTCTTCCGGCAATCTTAATTCCGGCTTGGGATTCATCCAGTCCAGCCTTTCGCATGATGAATTCTGCATATAAGTTAAATAAGCAGGGAGACAATATACAGCCTTGTCGTACTCCTTTCCCAATTTTGAACCAATCAGTTATTCCATATCTAGTTCTAACAGTTCCAACAAACTTAGTTGGTCTCTAAGGTGCTACTGGAAGGATTTATTTTTTATTTTTTATTTATTAGATATATGTCGCTATCTGGACAGGGATAGCCTGACTTCTTCTTTTTTAAACGCTATATTGGTTTTAAAACTGCATAACAGAAATAATCAATAGATGTTAACAGCAAAATAAAGATAAAAACTCATTCATTTCTTGATTGCTAATTGTTTTGTACATCATTCTATACTTCAATTTAACATGACCTCCGATCTTCCCATTATGTTCCTGGGTCAGATTCCTTGGACATGCTCTTGACTTTATTTTCTCCCTACTCTTTAACCTGTTTTAGATTTTTCCAAAATTGTCCTATTCACACACAGAAACTCAGTCGACACCTGCCAGCGGATTGATATCTTCACAATGTTCTCTTACATACAGGTAGACTCTCTGTATATTCCACCCTTTGGCAATTTTTTCCTCTGTAATGTCTCGTAGCCTTGCTGATAGCCTTGCTAATTCTACATACTCTCTTAATTTGTTTGGCCAGTCTGATTTGGATGGGATAGTTTCTCCCTTCCAACCTTTTGCAATTAAAATTCTGGCAGCTACTGTAGCTAGCATACATAAAGATTCTCCTAAACATTTTTGGAGTATCATTACTCATAATTCCTAGCAGGAAGGCTTCAAGTTTTTTGGGGAAAGAGCATTTAAACATTGTCTTAAATTCGTTAGGATAGCTTAACTTCTGTTGACTAACCTCTAGGTTTAGATTAAAAGGTAAAGGGACCGCTGACCGTTAGGTCCAGTCGCGGACGACTCTGGGGTTGCGGCGCTCATCTCGCTTTACTGGCCGAGGGAGCCGGTGTACAGCTTCCGGGTCATGTGGCCAGCATGACTAAGCCGCTTCTGGCGAACCAGAGCAGCGCACGGAAACGCCGTTTACCTTCCCGCTGGAGCGGTACCTATTTATCTACTTGCACTTTGACGTGCTTTCAAACTGCTAGGTTGGCAGGAGCTGGGACAGAGCAACGGGAGCTCACCCCGTCGCGGGGATTCGAACCGCCGACCTTCCGATCGGCAAGCCCTAGGCTCAGTGGTTTAGACCACAGCGCCGCCTGCGTCCCTCAGGTTTAGATTACTGCAACGCATCATACATAGGACTGCCTGCAGTTCGGAAACTTCAGTTGGTGCAGAATTCAGCGGCCAGGTTGCTCACCGGAGAAAGACGGCTTGAGCACATTGTCCCGATCCTGGTTCAACTGCACTGGCTACCGATTAGTTTCCGAGCCCAATTCAATGTGCTGGTTTTCTGACCTATACGACCTTAAATAGCTCAGGACTGCAATACCTCAAGGGCTACCTATCGCCATAGAAACCGACCCGGAGCCTGCACTTGTCACCTTCTCTGTGTCCAGCAACCCCGAGAGGTTCAGAGGGTGGCAACACGAGAACGAGCCTTTTCGGTGGTGGCTCCCTGAGTGTGTAACGCTCTCTCGCAGAGAGGCTCTCCTGACGCTGTCATTGCATGACTTTAGGTACTGGGCGAAAAACATTCCTCTTTACCCAGGTCTTCAGATATCGAATAATCTATGGCCTGTTAAATGGAGCAGGGGGGGGCTGTTATCATGATTATTCTATGATTCTTCTGTATTCTTCTGTTGTACATTGTGTTTCTTTTATTCTGCTGGGCAGATTATGTTCTTAATGTTGTCAACTGCCCTGGGATCTTTGGATAAAGGTGATCTATAAATTATTATTAATAGAAGACCAGGGGTCATCTAATGAAGCAGAATGTTGGAGGATTCAGGACAGACATAAGGGTGCCGGGTTCACCTGCGGAATTCACCGCCACAAGGTGCAGCACAAGGACTGCCAGCTTGCATTTTGTCAAAAAGGGTTTTGGACAAATTCTTGGAAGCTAAAGCTATCGGCGTCGACTAGCCACAGCGACGGTGCAATCCATCTTGTTTTTTGGGGGGGGGCAGTATTTGTTTATTTAATTTGAAATGTTTGACAACTGCCTGTCGTAGCAATTATCAACAAAACAAAATAGGTACAGAAATGCCTGGGAACAGGGGCGTAGCAAGGGGGGCGTAGGGGGTGGCCTGCCCCACGTTCCATAATGGAGGGGGTGACAGAATTACCAAGGAACAATTACTGCCCTACTAGGGCGGTTCATAAAAAAAAACTTTTTTAAAAAATGCCTGCTCCAAAGGTCTTATCTTACTATACTAGGGATTATATAGCTATATATGAAATTTCATGCATATCGGTTAATATCTTGACCCTCCTCCACCAAAATAGCTGTTTACTTGGCTGTTTTCCTATGTCGTGAAGGCTGAAATTTCAGTTCAGTGGAGCACTTACTGTTCCCAACCCTAACCCTGTGGAAAGCCATCTAATTAGACTTTAATTTGATTTTGAGATGTTTTTAGGAGGTAATTTAATTATTGTTTGATTTTATACCAATGTTATGTATCTGATGTTAGCCACCCTGAGCCCGACTTTGGCCGGGGAGGGCGGGATATAAATAAAAGTTTTTTTATTATTATTACTTGTTATTATTCCTTTGTAAGAAAATATGAAATAACGTAAAACCATTTTTGCAGGGGGGGGAATCAATGGGGGGGTGACAAGAAATTTTCCGCACCGGGTACCACCTGACCTTCCTACGCCTCTGCCTGGGAATGCAAGCTTCTGGCAATTAAGTCCTCCTTGCAGGTTTGCCATAGGATCCTGGCTGGTTCCTTAGTGAGTCGCTGGTTGGTTCTACTTCCTTTGCGTCGGAGAAGATAACAAACTTAATAAATTATAAAAAAAAACCTCAATATCTAAGGGGGTCGTTGGTTGTGTCTCTGCAGTCGGTAGAACAGTTAGTAACACCGTCGGTGGGGTGAAATCCTGGATCTGCTGCAGCCGAGTTTAAATGACTTTAAAAGGGGATTAAGTCAGATTGGTGGGCGATAAGGCTTATCCACAGCGACTGAGCCACGAAGGCTATGAATTATGTCCGTGATCAGATGCGCCATGCTTCCGGGGGTTACAAATGTGCCGTTCTCCTTGTGCCCCACTTGCTGGCCTCTCCCTGGGGCAATTCCGTAGCTCAGTGGTGGCGAACCTATGGCACGCGTGCCAGAGTGGGCACCCGGAGCCCTCTCCGTTGGCACGCACGCCATCGCCAAGCAGTGCCGTTGCTGGTGGTTGTTAAAGTGGGCAGGCGTTTCCCCCCCCCCATGGCGATGCTGGCGGGAAACGCTCCCTGGATCTCTTTCCTCTCGTCGGGAGGAGTTTTCCTCCCGCCAACCAGGCCGCTGCGATGCGATCGGATGAGGCTGCCAGGGGTGTCGTCGATTGTTTCCTGGTGCCGAGTGTTGAGACGATAGTTGTCTTCGCCGCTGCGTGCGGAATGAAGCGTTCTTCATGCATGTGAGTGTTGTTTTTCGCCAACCCCTCACTACCCCCCCCCGCCCAGAAGCTCAACAACTTTGGGCAACCCTCCCCAAAAGGTTCGTCAACTGTTGGCAATTCCCCCCCCCAAAAAAAAGCTCAACAGTTTTAGGGAAAATACGGTGTACAGACATGCAGACAATCATTATCCCATATTAAATTGCTGGGTTGGTTGGCACTGTGCGATAAATAAGTCGGTTTTCGGTTGCAGTTTGGGCGCTCGGTCTCTAAAACGTTTGCCACCACTGCCTTAGCTGCTATGGCGCCTCTTCAGGACATTGTCTGGTTGGTGCCGACTCGTGACGGGGCCTTCCTGGTGGTGGCTCCCTTTTTGTGGAAAGCCCTTTTCTGGTGAAATGTCTCCCCCTCCCTCATTATTAACATTCAGGAGGAGTTTGCAAACATTCCTGTTTACCCCCGGGCATTGGATAGCTTGCTTTCCGCTGACCCCCGAGGGCAGGAGCCGAAACGAAAGATTCAAAAGGTTTCTTAAAAAAGGCGTTGGATGACCACCTGTCAGGGATTATTTAGCTTTGATTCCTGCATGGCAGGGGGTTGGACTAGATGACCCTCGGGGGTCCCTTTCAACTCTATAGTTCTAGGATTGCTGCGATACCGTCAATTAGCACAAATAATCATGACAGTACTGTACAAAGAACATCTGGAGGGACCCTCATTTTGCACCCAAAGTCGTTTTGTTGCTGTTAAAACGGTTGCAAGTTGGAAACCTTTGCCCAATCTATTGCAGATCACCTGGAGATCTATCAGCAGATCCCACTCCGCCAGCCCCCCGATCTCTACCTGATTCCTGTCTGCCGGGTTGGCTCCCGAGTGTGCAAACTGACTCTGCTAAAAAGGGCGTTGCATTTTGCAGGTGACTCTTGGGAGGGAATGGAAAATATTTTTGCGGCGCGTTAAGTATCCGGGAGTCCTTCATATCACCGGATTTTTCACCTTGGCTGCTGCTGTCAAATGCCTGGTTGCCTGAGCTATAGCCTGAGTTGGAGCTGCCTCTCTGAACCACACGACGGACGCAGGTTCATTGCTGACAACCGCCCTGACTATAAACTGCTCCGCGTGAAACTCAAAACGACAGCAAGAGCCATTTCCAGAAGGCCTCCAGCGGTCCCAGGAAAGCTCTGATGGTTATGCTCACTGGGACCTTTTAAAAACCATGTTTCCCCATGGCTGTTAACCTCAATTTATTTAATTGGCTCCAGTCCAAGCATGGCAAAGAAGTGCAGGCTTGCCTGTTCATGTTCAGAATTCGCCAGGCGCATTTTGCACCTGGCTATCAGACACGGGTGGCGCTGTGGGTTAAACCACAGAGCCTAGGGCTTGCCGATCAGAAGGTCAGCGGTTCGAATCCCCACGACGGGGTGAGCTCCCGTTGCTCGGTCCCAGCTCCTGCCCACCTAGCAGTTCAAAAGCACGTCAAAGTGCAAGTAGATAAATAGGTACCACTCCGGCGGGAAGGTAAATGGCGTTTCCATGCACTGCTCTGGTTTGCCAGAAGCGGCTTTGTCATGCTGGCCACATGACCCGGAAGCTGTACGCCGGCTCCCTCGGCCAGTAATGCGAGATGAGCGCCACAACCCCAGAGTTGGACACGACTGGACCTAATGGTCAGGGGTCCCTTTACCTTTAGACACTTGGGGATGCGGGTGGTGCTGTGGGTTAAACCACAGAGCCTAGGGCTTGCTGATCAGAAGGTCGGCGGTTCGAATCCCCACGATGGTGAGCTCCCGTTGCTCGGTCCCAGCTCCTGCCAACCTAGCAGTTCGAAAGCACGTCAAAGTGCAAGTAGATAAATAGGTACCACTCCGGCAGGAAGGTAAACGCGTTTCCATGCGCTGCTCTGGTTCGCCAGAAGCGGCTTAGTCATGCTGGCCACATGACCCAGGAAGCTGTACGCCGGCTCCCTCGGCCAGTAAAGCGAGATGAGCGCCGCAACCCCAGAGTCGGACGCGACTGGACCTAACGGTCAGGGGTCCCTTTACCTTTATGTATCAGACACTTGCGACCAAGTGAGTATGCCTGGACACTTGGATGGTGCCTGACATCTCCAGCATCTTGGAGGCGACTGCTTGGGGATTCTTGGATCTGAGCTGTTTTCACACACTAGCAGCACATCTTGTTGAATTCTATCTGTTCTGTTTTATCTGCACCATCTGAAAGAATTTCAGGAACCAAATTGCATTTTCTGCGCAGCAGTCACCGTTAAGGAAAAAAAAAAGAGGTCGGAATAAGCCAATATATACGTGAGCTGTCCCTGCCTCAAGTGACTTTTCTTCTCAAAGCTCTTAACCTAGCTCAAGGTTGTCATTTGAAGTAGCCAGACGTTTAACAGAGAATCAAGCGCAGTCAGTCCATTACAGCTGTGCCTTGGTTCTCAAATGCCGAAAACCCAGAAATAAGTGTTCCAGTTTCCGAACGTTTTTCAGAAGCCGAACATCTAGTGCGGCTGTCGGCTATTGTTTCCGGGGCGCCTGCACCAATCAGAAGCTGCGCCTTAGTTTTCGAACATTTCGGAAGTCAAACGGACTTCCAGAGCAGCTTAAGTTTGGCACTTTTGTTTTTGCGGTTTATTTTGCGGTTTTCTTTTTGAGGCTTTTTCAGTTAATTTGTTTTGTGACTGTGTGGAACCCAGTTCAGCTACTGATTGATTGTGTGACTGCGGAAATGGATAAAAGCCCCCCATCCAAACAATGACTATCATCAGTGCAGGTAAGAAAAAAAATTAATTTTAATTTTTATCATCTACAATACTGTCTTATTTATTTTATAGTACAGTACATTGCTTTCATTTTATGGATCAATGGTCTCGTTAGATAGTAAAATTCATGTTAAATTGCTGTTTTAGGGGTTGTTTTTAAAAGTCTGGAACGGATTAATCCAGTTTTGCATTACTTTCTATGGGAAAGCGCGCCTTGGTTTTGGAACGCTTTGGTTTTGGAACGGATTAAGTTTGAGAACCAAGGTACCGCTGTATTTGGAAAATTAGTCTTGCCCCAAAATGACAACTAGGCATTCCGTTTTGGTGACTGTAACCGTGGTTTAAGTAGCCATTCGTTGCCTAGATTATCTATCCAAGTTTCTAACACCAAGTTTGAGCACCTTCAATTGAGACTCCGAAAAAAGCTATCAATCAGCGTAATTGTTTTAAGACTTACCGCTAGCTGTTCCTGAGCCTAGTGAATCAATCCAGAGCTGAATTATAGTTGTGTTGATGCAGAGTATCTTAAGTTAGTTCTTTCTGTGAGGAAATTTAGTGTGTGCCTACACGAGGCGTCATTGGACATCCATGGGAAGAAGGATATTGGGAGCATGAAATCAGGAGCAATTTGACAGGTTGGCTGCCCTGAGGGCTGTCTTAGGAGGAACATGGTTCTAGAAGATCCATTTATTCAATTTCTGGGCAACCCATCGACCAAAGTCCTCTCGGAGATTGGCGAAAATCAATAAAATGCACAAACGGCGTCAATAAAACGATCACTTGTAAGTTGCAGGAAAACCCACCGGCTGGCATAAAATCGATATTGAGAGCAGCATAGGAACGGACTGGTGTAAAATTGAATTGAAACCAGGCAAAAGTCCATGAGAACAATCCCTTCTGCTGTTTCCAGAAATTGAAAACCCCTGTGTTAAGAATCTGAGGGATGCAGGTGGTGCTGTGGGTTAAACCACAGAGCCTAGGGCTTGCCGATCAGAAGGTCGGCGGTTTGAATCCCCGCAACGGGGTGAGCTCCCGTTGCTCGGTCCCTGCTCCTGCCAACCTAGCAGTTCGAAAGCATGAAGTGCAAGTAGATAAATAGGTACCACTCCGGCGGGAAGGTAAACGGCATTTCCGTGCGCTGCTCTGGTTCGCCAGAAGCGGCTTAGTCATGCTGGCCACATGACCCGGAAGCTGTACGCCGGCTCCCTCGGCCAGCAAAGCGAGATGAGCGACGCATGACCCCAGAGTCGTCCGTGACTGGACCTGATGGTCAGGGATCCCTTTATCTTTACTTTATGTTATGAATGGTCTGTCTCACCATTAAGAAAAAGAAGTTGGAATAGGCCAATATACATGTGACTTTTCATCTTTAAGTTCTCTAAACCTTGCTCAAGGCTGTCCTCTCAACTAGCCAGATGTTTAACTGAGAACTAATAACTGTCAGTCCTTCATTTGAAAAATAACACTTTAGAGCATTCTTGCCCCAAATTGGCAACAAGACATTCCGTTTTGGCGACTGCTTTAAGGAGCCATTTGGCAGCTAGCTTATGTGGGAATGTTTAGGATATTTATTAATATCCTTCCTAACTTGCGCTAGCAAGTTCCTTTACATGCACAGCAGATAGCTGGTTGCAGGCTCGTGTGAGCCTCTCACTATTACACAATTCAGTCTGCCTTGGATTGAATTCTACGTTCCTGGTAAGTTCCCTTGAATCCCTCTTAAAAAGAAGAAAGGCGCCACAATCTTATTCAAAGTCAATAAAAGAAGTTTACTCACATCAGTTCACAGCTGGATTCCTGAAGGCAGACTTAGTTACAAATATGTACATGTGGATCTACCCCATATGGGGGGATAATCCCAGTGCTTCTGCTAGCTGAGAGTTGGCAGAGAAGTCCTAGCTAAAAGCTGGTCAAATGAAGAAGGAAGTCAAAAGGAAAAGCTGTGTGACGCGTCCTTTTGTTACCTGGACAGGTGAGGTCACGCCCACCTTTTATCACATGCAAAAGGAAGGATGTTTCAGCCCAGGAGGAACAGGAAGTTTCGACTGGCTAGACCAAAGTTTCACATTGCAAATTTACATTCAAACATTAAACATCAACAAGATTCCTTGAATCCTTCGACTCCGTTCCGCCCTTCCGTGGTTACCATTATCGATCTTTTTTCAACTGCTTCTCTTATTTTATCTGTTTTTCTGAAGCAATCCATTTTTTACCATAATTGTTTGTACACTGCAAGTGTTACTCAAATCCTGCCAAGGTTTTTAGCTGTTTATAGTGTTCTCTTAAATGCATTATAATTTCCCCCCACTCCTCCTCAAAGTTCTTCAGATCCAAAATTCGGTTTGGAAAGGCCTCTTGGTTTGAGGTTTTGGAGATCTGTTTCTAAGAAGGTGGTAAATGAGATCCATGGCATGACGTCGGCACTAGGAATCCCCCAAGCGTGTTTTGTGACTAGTAGGGAGATCTCTGCATGCCAGGTTGGTGACCCCTCCAGCTTTCTTAAGCAGGTCAGCAGAAGACCTTGCTTATTGTGTTTCTATCCCACCTTTTCCTCCAAGGAGTACATGGTTCACCCCTCTCCTTAATTCATCTGCACAACGACCCTGTGAGGTATGTTAAGGGGCTGTCACTGACTCCAAGGTCACCCAGGGAGCTTCAGGGCTGTGTGGGGATTTGAACCCTGATCTCCCAGGTCCTAATCTGACTCTCTAACCACTACACCCCACTTCCCTCCTAGAGTCCTTCTGTGATGGGGCAGCTCTATTCAGTGATCTTCAGTAGGTGAGCAGGGTTGACTGCAATCCCGTTCTTCAGGAAATTTCGAAGATGTGGAAGTCCCCTCGCTTTCCCCCTACAATCCCGGGGGTGGGGCGGGGGGACTGAAACGGGAGGAAGAGGATTGAAATGTACCCGGTACTTGTTTTCTTGTCAAACCTAAGCTTCTGTTACTGGTTTCCCAGCATAAGATGCATCATTTATAACTTGACATATAAAGTCGTGCTATTTAAAATATATATATGCCATTTGCAGAGCAATCCATCGCACGGTTTCGTAGAAGCACGTTCCAGTCTGTTTTAGCATGGGTTACTCCCAGATAAGTCAACACAGGGCTGCGGCCTCAAAGGTTGTAAACTCCTTTATACCTTCTGTATAACCAAAATTGCAAATGTACCCAATACCAGCGTCAGGAGGAGAAAATTGCAGGCTCCTGCGACTTGTGCTCAGGCACCACAGCTTTTGCTGCCAGAGAAGCAGGAAAATGCAGAAGGCATTGAAAGATGTGTGTGTGTGTGTGTGTGTGTGTGTGTGTGTGTGTGTGTATAAAAAACCTGCCAGATCAGAGATGGGAATTTTGTGGTTCTTCAGAAGTTGCTGGAAAATCCACCAGCCCCTTTGAGCATTGCTGTGTTTTGTTTGTGAGCCGAAAGCAGCAACAGTCGGTTGCATTTGCTGGACTGATATCCGTTCTGGATATGGGATAAATCAGGGAACACTGGAGATTTCTACGCCTCTTTCCATTAAGAACAGCCTGCTGGATCAGGCCAGTGGCCCTTCCTGTTTGCCAGATGCCTGGCAAACCCACAAGCAGGAGCCAAGTGCAAAAGTCCTCCGAGAATTTGTCTACGCCACAGTCACGAAATTAGAAGACGCCTGCTTCTTGGGAGGAAAGCAATGACAAACCTAGACAGCATCTTAAAAAGCAGAGACATCACCTTGCCGACAAAGGTCCGTATAGTTAAAGCTATGGTTTTCCCAGTAGTGATGTATGGAAGTGAGAGCTGGACCATAAAGAAGACTGATCACCGAAGAATTGGATGCTTTTGAATTCTGGTGCTGGAGGAGACTCTTGAGAGTCCCATGGACTGCAAGAAGATAAACCTTATCCATTCTGAAGGAAATCAGCCCTGAGTGCTCACTGGAAGGACAGATCCTGAAGCTGAGGCTCCAGTACTTTGGCCACCTCATGAGAAGAGAAGACTCCCTGGAAAAGACCCTGATGTTGGGAAAGATGGAGGGCACAAGGAGAAGGGGACGACAGAGGATGAGATGGTTGGACAGTGTTCTCGAAGCTACCAACATGAGTCTGACCAAACTGCGGGAGGCAGTGGAAGACAGGGAGTGCCTGGCGTGCTCTGGTCCATGGGGTCACGAAGACTCAGACACGACTAAACAACAGGTTGGTCGCCATCGCTGCCTCCTGTGCAGGTGAGTTCCAAAGTTTAACGACACAAAAAAGTGCTTTCTTTTCACTGCTCTGAGTTTTCCAGCCTCCGGCTTCCTTGGATGTTCACAGGCTCTAGCGTCGTGAGATAATTCTGTGAGAATTCACATATATCCAGCCCAAGAACCTTGGAATCTTAAGAGTTGGAAGGGACCCCCCCCCCCGAGAGTCATCGAGTCCAACCCCCGTGCAATGCAGGACTCTCAGCTTGGAGAGCTGCTGCCAGCCAGAGCCTAGACCCTCCTCCCTCCACAACCTAGTTCTTTTCAGGTGTTGGACTGCAACTCCCGCCACACCCAACAGTCAGGGATAAATTATTATTACTTATTTGTTAAAGGTGGATGCCACCCGGTTAATAGCATAAAAATGCAATATAAAAGCAAAAAATACATGATAAAAACAAGAGCAGGAAGCCAAGAACTGCAACACTGCCTTCCACAATTTTCTTTTAAAGGGGTAAAGGTAAAGGGACCCCTGACCGTTAGGTCCGGTCGCGAACGACTCTGGGGCTGCGGTGCTCATCTTGCTTTATTGGCCGAGGGAGCCGGCGTACAGCTTCCAGGTCATGTGGCCAGCATGACTAAGCTGCTTCTGGCGAACCAGAGCAGCGCACAGGAAATGCTGTTTACCTTCCCGCCGGAGTGTACCTATTTATCTACTTGCACTTTGACGTGCTTTTGAACTGCTAGGTGGGCAGGAGCAGGGACCGAGCAATGGGAGCTCACCCTGTCACGGGGATTCGAACCGCCGACCTTCTGATCAGCAAGCCCTAGGCTCTGTGGTTTAACCCACAGCACCACCCACATCCCAGAGGTACAATATGCTAATAAGCCAAAGGCTTGGCTGAAATGATGGAGCAAAATCTAGGCCTGGTCAGGGTGGAGCAGAGAGAGATGGTTGATAAACGCTTTGGCCTGTGCTATGGTGGCTCTCTTGTTTTTCCAGTTCTGGTAAAGGGAGCTGGAAGTGGCACAGCTTTGTTCCTCATCCTTTTTATCGTTTCAACGCTCCTCTTTGGACCGGCGCCCAGACCGACAGGTGTCTGCGAGCTAAAGCAGAATGCAGCCATATGGTGGACTCTTTGTTGGGGTGTGTGTGTGTTTGGCCGTGGTGTTGCGATATGATCTGAGGCCAAATTTAATGTTATGTGGGCAAGGGTCTGTTTGCGAGAGGAGCGGGGAATTGCAGAGCTCAAAAATGCATAGACAGATCTATCAATGGCTACCACACCCAACGGCTATGCTCTGCCTCTTACGTTTAGAGTCAGTGATGCTGCTGAATGCTACTTGTTGGAAACCAGTGTCAGAAACTTGGGTACCAGATGGCACCATGAATCTGGGTTGCGGTCGCCAGAACAGAACGTCTATTTGCCAGGGGTTTTGTCAACATCAACTTCGTTGGACTGGTCATGTTGTGCGGATGCCTGATTATCGTCTTCCAAAGCAACTACCTATTCAACTTAAAAATGGAAAGCGTAATGTTGGTGGTCAACAAAAGAGGTTCAAAGACTCTCTCAAGGCAAATCTAAAAAAATGTAGTATAAACACCGACAACTGGGAAACACTGCCTGTGAGCGCTCCAGTTGGAGAACAGCCTTTACCAAAGGTGTCATGGGCTTTGAAGACACTTGAACTCAGGACGCAAGGGAGAAACGTGCTAAGAGGAAGGCACGCTTGGCAAATCCACACCGTGATCAACTCCCGTCTGGAAACCGATGTCCCCACTGTGGAAGGACGTGTGGGTCCAGATTTGGCCTCCACAGTCGCTTCCGGACTCACTGTGAAAAGTTTGTTCATGGAAGACAATCTTACTCGGCTACAAGGGATCGCCAAAGAAGAAGAAGAAGGTCTATATGACTCTAGGGATCTCTTCCAACATTACTATTCCATGATTCTACGATCTCAACAACATTGCTCGGCCGACACTTGCTCTTAAAACAATTTGCTCATCCCATTATGCAAGAAGGAGAAATACGCATACCGGAAGCGGAAATGGAATTAAGTATGGACTAAGGCAGAGGTTTTCTAAAAGTGGCGTTTTATTGTTTGTTTAGTACACCGTTTGCTTAACTGTTCCATATAATTTTTTCAAAACCATTGGTTTTTCATGTAAATTATCAACATGTTTTATCTTAAATAAATATTGCAGAAAACAATAGTATGCAACTATTATTGCTCTACATAAAACCTAAAATTTATGTTTATTAGTTCACAATTTAACATACTGAGAATTAAATGAGTCAAATTCCTATGTTTTTATCACTCGTGGTGAGGCAAAATTTCAATTTGTAGGAGCAGGGTCTAAATATTAACCGATTTGTCCCAAATTTGAAATTTAACTATGTTTATACCATAGGCCTGAGATAAGATCAAGGGAGGAAACATTTTTGATTTTTTTTATGACCCACCCTAATGTGTAGTGGTTAGAGCGGGTTAGGGTTTGGGGTTTGGACCAAGGAAACCCTGGTTCAAATCTCTACTCAACCACGAAGTTTTCTGGGGGACGTTGGGCGAGTCACTCTTGTCTTAGTTCGTCCTTCCTCACAGGTTTGTTGTGAGGATGAAATCGGAGGAGAAAGCATTTCACTTCACTCTGAGCTCCTTGGAGGAAGGCTGGTTGAGGATAAAGATTTTCTAAAATGTAAATGAAGAGACTGTTTTTAAAAATAAAATAAAAGCACCCAGAAAGCTGCAGACTTGGTGTTTTCAAGGCTGGTAATGAATCTTAGCACTTTTCAGTTGGCAAGTCAAGGAGAAAGATGTTTTTTTTTTAGGGGGGAATGTGTGGATGTGTTTGGCGTTGGAGATGCAGGCTTCTGGTGTCAGAGTGCTGCGTCTTAAATACCAGAAAAAGGTCGTTCTTGGCTGTTTAGTTTTTTGTTTTTCTTTAAAGAGAGATGGATGGAAAAGCTCATGTTTATGGAGAAATTGCTGCCTCTGATCCAGGAATTCTCCCCTCAGTTTCCCAAACGTTGCCTGCTGAAAATGACTTTGTTTCGTCAAGTGTTTTCAGTCAATTAATTCCACTCAGCGTGGGTCATTTGTTCCTGTGCCTTGTGGTTTTACTCTTTTAAGATTTTAAACTTTTGTGATGTTTTAATACCTTTGCCGTACACTGCCTTGGTATTTTGTAGGAACTGGCAGCTTATAAATAGCCTTACAGGCAGAAATCTGTAGCGTGTGTCTTTGCACATGCTCAGAGGCACGGTGTTTTTAAATCAATTGATGCGCACTGGGGGCCACATCCTGTTGACCCCCGTCTCTCTTCATTCTGAGCCATTGCGTGAAGTGAAAAGGAGCCAGCCCGGTTTATTTGGAATGTTCTTTCAGCAGCCTTACAGGGGAAAAATGCTTTTGACCTACTTTGAGGGGTCAGGACCCCCAGTATTTGGGGAACATCTCAGCCTATGAGAACCTACCTGGACCTGGTCTCCCCTCTTCTTGAGGGGGTCAGGGAGCGTGATGATGAGAGAGAGGGCCTTTTTAGTGGTGGCTCCCTATTTCAGAATTGTGAAATAATAATAATAATAATAATAATAATAATAATAATAATAATAATAATAATAATACCTTAAATTCCTTTGTGATTCAAAATGCTCTGCTGGTAACCCATAAGGTGGGCAGGGAGGGAGCCTGGTCAGGGTACCGGGGGTGGGGGGTGGGGAGAAGGACAGAATTGGGGAGTGGGGTCAAGATGGAGCAAAGGGAAGTGGGGGAGCCCTCTGCGTGCAACCTGTTCCAATTTGTGTTAATGAATTTGAAAGCAGGTGAGGCAAAATGGATGGAAAGAGGAGGGGAAGCTCAGATGGGATGTTTCGGAGAGACAGTGAGCACAATACAGTGTTGTGAATCACATAGGGTGGTTTGGACAAGACGCCTTCAGCCTTTTCGCACCCCAGACCCAATGGGTAACCCAAAAATGCATTTGGGAACCACTTTCTGAATCTTCCTTTGTATATTGTGGCGCACTGTGGATCGGGCCGCAACCCACCAGTTGAAGGCCAGTGGTTTAGAAGGTGATTGGTAAATCACCTGTTAATAGTAATAAGCAATGATGCTGTACACCCAGGGAGAATTCGGAGGAGGAAGTGACAGAAGAGGCGGAGCAGGGGCTCGGGGATGGGGCGGAGCCCTTCAACTGCCCAGGGGCTCGGGAAGGGAGCTCAGGCTCTGGAAGGGAGGGGGCTTTCAAATCAGCACAGACAAGGAGGAAAATGCAACGTAAGGATCAAAGATGTCTCGTGCGATTCCCACGCCTACTTTGTTGGCACGGGAATCGGAGGAAGTCACTCCTCGAATCTGACTCAACGGGTTCAGACGCGTAATCCTGAACTGTAGCTGTTTCTGAAAAAGTGTGCATGCACACGAAAGCTCATACCAAGAATAAACTTAGTGGATCTCTAAGGTGCTACTGGAAGGAATTTTTAAATTTTGTTTAGACTATGGCAGACCAACACCTGTAACTGTAGCTGTTTCTGGTAAAGGTAAAGGGACCCCTGACCATTAGGTCCAGTCATGTCCAACTCTGGGGTTGCGGTGCTCATCTCGCTTTATGGCCGAGGGAGCCGGCGTACAGCTTCCGGGTCATGTGGCCAGCATGACTAAGCCGCTTCTGGCGAACCAGAGCAGCGCACGGAAATGCCGTTTACCTTCCCGCCGGAGCGGTACCTATTTATCTACTTGCACTTTGACGTGCTTTTGAACTGCTAGGTTGGCAGGAGCTGGGACTGAGCAACGGGAGCTCACCCCGTCATGGGGATTCGAACCGCCGACCTTCTGATCGACCAGCCCTAGGCTCTGCTTTTTAACCCACAGCGCCACCTGCGTGTAATAAAGGCTTTACATATCAAGCTGACTGAGCTGGGGTGTTAATGCGAAGGGGCGACACCACCTTTTCAGGTGCTGACCCCACAGGGATTGTGTCCACCGACAGGAAAAAAATGTGTGTCCCCCCCAAAAAGCAAGGATTGGGCTAAATGATCCTTGGGGTCCCTTTGGCCGAAGTTTTCATGGTGAAAAGTGGGGTCTGATGGGCAGAGCTTTTGGAGCAAGTCACAGGCTCATGGAATCGTAGATTCGGAAGGGACCCCAAGGGTCCTCTAGTCCAGCCCTCTGCAGTGCAGGAATCTTTTGCTCAACGTGGGACTTGAACCCACAACGCTGAGATCGAGAGTCTCACGCTCTACCGACTGAGCCAAGAGAGAAGCGGGAGTCCTTTGAGGGAGCGGGAGACATTATCCAAAGACCGCGTTCCGAATTGCCAACATAAGGTGGAATCGGGGGTCTTGGTTCTTGGAAATCGAACATTGCGAAACTAGCAGGATTTTCCTCTCGTCTGTTTCCGGTTCTGTAATCTAGCTTGGCTTCGGAGCAGTGGGCAGGGCCGCCGCCAGGATTTGGGCGTAGTTGGTTGTCTCAGGGCGAGGCCCTGAGGAACAAAAGCTTTTGGCAGCCTTCCTTAGCCTGCGGTTATTGGGTGAGCACTGAGTTACCCTACCGGCAGTTTGCCAAATCTCTTGATCCTACCCTCTTTGGAAGTGGAGTAAAGCAGTACCTCGAGTTACAAACGCCTCAGGTTACAAACGCTTCAGCTTACAAACTCCGCTCACCTGGAAGAGTTACCTCGAGTTGAGAACTTTGCCCCAGGATGAGAACGGAAATCCTGTGCCGAAAGCACGCCTCTAGTTAAGAACAACTTCAGGTTAAGAACGGACATCCGGAACGAATTAAGTTCGTAACTAGAGGTACCACTGTATTTGCTCGCAAAGTTCAGGGTGACAGGATGTTTAACCGCGGTGTTTGCCTCGGCGCATCAGGACCGGCTAGGAAACTTTTTCCTTATTCATGCATTTAGGTCAGGTTTCCGCTCCTGGAAGAAGGTGCTTGGCTCAAGTTTCGCAACTTGAGCCCTGGTGACGGCTCTCTGGTCCCGGCGATCTGTTCCTACAATCGGTTATCTTGTGCGCATAACCCCCCCAGATTTGCTTGGTCCTCTTGATTGTTGCTTCCAGGTCCCAGAAGTGGGCTAGAGAGGTTTGTTTGTTGACCACCTCACCTGTCCTCCGAGGCAGTGGCTGAAATTTGCCAAGCGCATTTCGCACCTGGCTCTTGGCCACTTGCTACCGAGTGAAAATATATAGTCGTACCTCATGTTGCGAACGACTGCAGGGTCCGTTTTTTCGGGTTGCGCTCGCGCTAAACCCGGAAGTACTGGAACGGGTAACTTCCGGGTTTCGGCGCATGAACAGAAGTGCCGAATCACGACCCGTGTGTGTGCAGAAGCAGAGCCGTAGGTTGCGAACGTGCCTCCTGCACGGATCACGTTCGCAACCCGAGCGTGCACTATATATATATACACACACACATACACACATACACATACAGTGGTACTCCGGGTTACGTAAGTGATCCATTCCAGGTCACGGTACGTAACACGGATGTGCGTATCACGAACGCACAATAAAACCCACAAAATAACCCGGAAGAAGCGCGATTTTAGCGCTTCTGCACATCTGGGGGTCGCGCACGCTCCAGAAACGCTTCCGGGTTACGGGCGTTCGCATCTCGAACGTCCACAACGTGGGTACGTAACCCGGGGTTCCACTATATACACACACACACACACACACACACACACACGCCAAAATACAGCTCTGCATACTCTTGAATAAAGACTCTCTCCACCTGAAATCTTAATACTTCTCACCCCTAAAGCAGCAGCAACGGAGAGGATTTGGCCCCTGACATCTCCACACCTGTGCATTTAAACAGATTATCAAGTAAGCAAAACAACACCAGATTCTGCAGTCAAATATTTAAGGACCTGTTATTCATCTTGGCAAACAGTCTTGGGATTTGGAGCGTAATTCCTCTTTCAACAGATGGGGAGTCACGGCTGAGAGAGGGAGTGTCCAAAGTCGCCCGATACGTTTATGAACACAAATAAGTTGGAATTTGAATCCTGGACTCCTGAGGCCTCCTCCGACTCTCCTTCCGGACAGGGTTTGAATTTAGCAGGGCGCCAGGCGCTTTTTGCGCCGAAAGATTCTCCGTTTGTGAGCACCTCAAAAAGTCTGGGCAACGTTTTTTGCGTGTGGATAACACCCAAGGATTACTGGGAAAAAAATTGTTCTTTGATGCCTCAAAGTAAATGTTAAAGAAAGACAGTATGTTAAGGAGTTTAACAATACAGTGGAATCTTGGTTTTCGAGCGTCTCGGAAGGCGAACAATTCGGAACCCGAATGCCGAAAACCCTGGAAGTAATTGCTTCCTTTTTCAAATGTTTTCCGGAAGTCGAATGGCTTCCGGGTAGTTTTTTTCTCTCTCCCCCCTCCCCTTTGACTTCGCAGCCAGCCCGTTGATCTTTTATTTTCAAACGTTTCGGAAGCATGAGCATAGCTGGGGGAGGGGCAAGGGGGACAGCTGTCCCTCCCCATCAAGTAAATAAATAAAAATACTTGACTAAAAGTAGAAACAGGATATTTGAAATAAAAAATGACGGATTTTTTTTTCCTGAGCCCTTGGAGTCAAAACAAAGTAATGTAAAACCACTGTTGTTGAGGCATCTCGTTCTGAATCAGCTCGACAGAGGTGTCCTGCCCCCCCAAACACAAATCGTGGCATAGGATCCCACTCCTAAGGGCCGAGGTCCCTTTGCCCCCCCCCCAAAAAAAACAGAAAGGAAAGGAGCCCCACAAAAAAAATGATGGGTGTTGCCATTCAAATGTTGTGTGCACACAGCATCATGGGATCGATTATTGGTGGGGGGCTTACTTATCCCCTCCATATTTTATAGAAGTTGGCACACCTGAGTCCTGGGTACACGCATGCCACATAGGGGATTTTTTATTTCATTTTTTGCACCCTCTCAAAAAATTTAATAAATCTTGAAAACATGTTTTGGGTGCCAAAATGCAGGGCGTGCCAGTAAATCCTTTCCCAAGGGTGTCATTCGTGGCGTGGGTGCCTTCACCTCAACCCCCACCCCCTTGCCGCTTCTGTGACTCAGAAAACCACACGGAGATCCTCCAGTCTTTTCCAGCTGTGTTTGTTTGACATTCTACAGGTGAAACTCGAAAAATTAGAGTATCGTGGAAAAGTCCATTTATGTAAGCAATTGTTTTCATTAGCTACTGGAGTTTAATATATGAGATAGACTCATGACATGCAAAGCGAGATATGTCAAGCCTTTGCTTGTTATAATTGTGATGATTATGGCGTACAGCTGATGAAAACCCCAAAGTTGAGATTGTTAATTTGGGGTTCTCATCAGCTGTACGCCATAATCATCACAATTGTAACAAATAAAGGCCTCAAAGTAGCTGTCTTAATACAAAGAAATTTCAGAAATAGACTGGAAAGAGAAGTGGCTGAATTGCAACTAATCACCAAACTTAAAACCATGGAGAAACCTGGTCTGAACAAAGACATTGGATTCTTATCTCATTATACATAACAAAGCTATCTTTAGCCATCTCACCCCTTGCCTTTCCCTGCAAGACTAATTGCAGCCGTTAAGAGTCGTCAACAGGTTTTCCACACCTATCAGCTGATCACCCATTCCCACCACCCTTCTGAGTAATACCCCTCCCCACTCCCTCACTATATTTAAGGATCTGGTGACTTCTGTTTCAGTGTATCTGAAGAAGTGTGCATGCACACGAAAGCTCATACCAAGAACAAACTCAGTTGGTCTCTAAGGTGCTACTGGAAAGAATTTTCTATTTTGTTTCGACTATGGCAGACCAACACGGCTACCCACCTGTAAATAAAGGCTTGACATATCTCGCTTTGCATGTCATGAGTCTATCTCATATATTAGTTAGGAATAGGAATAATTTATTATTGGCCAAGTACATTTAACATTTTTTGTTTCGGCTAATTAATTAAACATACAGACATTTCCTCTCACAATGAAAGAAACCCCACCCATATTTTACCTCCCCTAGAACCTCGAATTTCAATTTAATGGCACGAAAACTATTCTTGTGCCTGGCCGATTTTGTATTTCCTGTCGAGTCCAGATGGAAGTCACCCGGGATGTAAAGGATCTGCTACAATTCTCTCTGCTTCCCTAACTCGGGTAGCATAAATTGCCATTAGGCAAGCTAACACCAATTACCTGTCAGCCTCTTTGCTCTCTTGGAGGCTGTAAACAAGTTGAATTACTGAAAGAAATGAACCTCTCCACGATATTCTAATTTTTCGAGTTTCACCTGTATACAGCTTCCGGCAGCCATTAGTTTACCTGTCAGCCTCTTTGCAAAACACACACACACGCACACACACAACACAAACACTGATGGGCCACCGAAAGGCAAACAGTTGCCCATTGCACCAGGCTGATTTCAGATAGTCGATCAATACACAACTTGCACAACCTTTAGAAGACATCTGAGGGCAGCCCTGTATAGGGAATTTTTTAAAAAATGCTTAATTGTTTTATTGTGTTTTTACATTTGTTGTGAGCTGCCCGGAGAGGCTGGAGCAGGCATGCCGAAACTCGGCCCTCCAGATGTTTTGGGACTGCAATTCCCATCATCCCTAGCTAACAGGACCTGTGGTCAGGGATAATGGTAATTTTAGCCCCAAAACATCTGGAGGGCCGAGTTTGGGGCTGCCTGGGCTGGAGCAACACAGTCAGGTGTGCGGGGTACAAATATTATTATTATTTATTTATTTATTTATTTATTGGTTTGAAAGACTTGGAATATATATTACCGAAGGCAGAAGTTAGGGCTGCCATACGTCCAAAATGTTCCAGACATAGCCAGGATTTGTCCATCAAAAATGGCGTCCGAGCGGAATTTTCAGAAACCGGTTAAAATGTTTGTGTATAATAATAATAATAATTAATAATAATAAATTTTTATTTATACCCTGCCCTTCCCAGTTCAGAAACCCGGGCTCAGGGCAGCTAACAACAGATTTAAAACACTATATTATAATACAACATAAAAGCATCATAAAATACAGTATAAAAGCGAGACTATCAATAAAATTCAAAGTTCAAAAATCAATATTGGGGGAAATCCATCCAATAAACATTAGATAGTCACCAGGGCTAGCTGGCTAAATTAATCCTACTTGGGCCAGCAAGGAGGCCAGGGGAGAATTAGCTGTGGGGTCCCAGAGCGGGTAATCTTCATAAAAAGGGGAGGGGGGAAGAGAAGGGAAATAAAAGATCAAGCTGAGTTCAAATTAAAGGCCAGGCGGAATAGCTCTGTCTTACAGGCCCGATGGAAGGAGGTTAAATCCTGTAGGGCCCTAGTCTCATGGGACAGAGCGTTCCACCAGGTCGGAGCCATCACTGAAAAGGCCCTGGCCCTGGTGGAGGATAGGGAGGAGGAGGAGGAGTTTGGGTTTGATATCCCGCTTTATCACTACCCGAAGGAGTCTCCAAAGCGGCTCACATTCTCCTTTCCCTTCCTCCCCACACAACAAACACTCTGTGAGGTGAGTGGGGCTGAGAGACTTCAGAGAAGTGTGACTAGCCCAAGGTCACCCAGCAGCTGCATGTGGAGGAGCGGAGACGCGAACCCGGTTCACCAGATTACGAGTCTACCGCTCTTAACCACTACACCACACTGGCTTCCTTAGGGCCACCCATATCGCAATTGTTGATTTTTGGGGGGCAAATTTCCGTAAAAAATAGCTTTAAAACTTCTCTCTCTTTTTTGGGGGGGGGAGATTTTGCAGAAAAAGCTCCACAACTTTTGTTTCCAGATTTTCAGTTCTTGAAATATGGCCACCCTACAGAAGCGCACTGCGCTCTGCGGATGGAAGAAGCGAAAATACCATTTCCTTTTGAGTAGTTTTTCCAGTGTGGGAATGGCTGGGGTTTACTCATCGTGCAATAATAGGCGGTTCAGAAGGAAAGTGGGCGACTTCTGCTAAATGTGTGGCGTGCCCTGAGGTTCACAGCAGCTCGCCTTGACCTTCTCACAAGATGCATAACAGACCCTGGAAAACCCTTTGTCACCTTTTAACTGACATGTCCCCAGCCGATCTCTAACTTTGCCGTTTCTGATTTGAGTGGCAGATATCTCTCACGCTTCCTGGTTACGTTTATGATGCAAGGCTGTCTCTTCTTGCTATTTCTTTTCAAAACCGGTCGTAGCATCCCAAGATCAAAACGCTAAAAATAATTACTAAATGCAATATGATGTCCTCTCTCCGCTAGACTAAGATTTAAAAATGTCTTAACACCCCAAAGCCCAGTTTTTTAAAAAAAGGCCATCATGTTAACAATGTCTTGTAAGATACTGTTTAGTTATATAAAGGGACCCCTGACCGTTAGGTCCAGTCACGGACGACTCTGGGGTTGCGGCGCTCATCTCGCTTTACTGGCCGAGGGAGCCGGCGTACAGCTTCCGGGTCATGTGGCCAGCATGACTAAGCCGCTTCTGGCGAACCAGAGCAGCGCACAGAAACGCCGTTTACCTTCCCGCCGGAGTGGTACCTATTTATCTACTTGCACTTTGACGTGCTTTCGAACTGCTAGGTGGCAGGAGCAGGGACCGAGCAACGGGAGCTCACCCCGTCGCGGGGATTCGAACCGCTGACCTTCTGATCGGCAAGCCCTAGGCTCTGTGGTTTAGACCACAGCGCCACCCGCCTCCTTGTTTAGTTATATAGGGCAATCCTAACACGCTCCTTCCATTCTGTTAGGCAGGATGCTAAATCTTCCCATTTTCCAGCTGAGAAACTTGAGGCTAAGCGTGAATGTCTATGCACTGGCTGGGGCTGGTGGGGGTGGCGGCAAATACAGTCGTACCTTGGTTGCCGAACGCCTTGGAACTTGTACGAATGATCGAAAACCGGAAGTGAGTGTTCCACTTTTCGAATGATTTTCAGAAGCCAAATGTCCGGCGCGGCTTCCGATTGGCTGCAAGACGCTCCTGCGGCCAAACGGAAGCCGCATCTTTGTTTTCAAACAGCTCCGGAAGTTGAACGATCTCCCGGAACGCGTTCCGTTCGGGAACCAAGGTACAACTGTACGGTGGAACCCCGGGTTACGCGCGCGATCCGTTCCGGGTTGCCGTGCGTAACTCGAACACACGTAAAAAAAAAAACCCTGAAAACTTGAATTTTATTGAAGTTGGAAAGGCGTGCGATGGCAGATTGACTTTATGGAACTGCTGACCGCGAGAATCCGAGACCAGAGGGAGGAGAAGGTGTGCAGGATGGAAGAAATTTAAGGATTATTTAGTTAAATGTGTAAAATTGAATATTTGAGCGTGAAGTGTGCAGAAGCGTTCGTTTAATTAATTTAAAAGCAAAGCCACCCAAATGCATCCGGATAAAAATAGAAGATGATTGAGATATGTGTATGTTTAGGTATGTATATGTGTTTTTTCATGTTTATTGTTATTGTTACTTCCGGTGGGCGGGAGTGCTTCTGTGCATATCAGAAGCGTTCGGCTGCATCCGGATAACACTTCCGGTGGGCGGGAGTGCATATCCTGAACGTACACAACACGGAGCGTACGCAACATGAGGTATGACTGTAGTCCAAAAACACCCAGAGAGCGCCTGGTTGAGGGAAACTGATGTATAAATAAGCAGTAGATAAACGGTCTCCAAGAATAATTCCGGAATCTCAAAGTAATTGAAATAAACCAGGATGGATAAACTGGTTGCCAGTTTTTGCCCGCAGTTTTGCTGTTTTGCATCGGAGTGACCACAAATTCGTTGAAAGTACAAGCAGATTTCAGATGGTTTAATGAGGCCTGGGAAGTTTGTGTTTAAAGGTCAGCTTGGGCGAGGGAACCCCAGGTAAAAGCAACTCTTGCTCTACTTCCCCTGGGGGGTTTAAACGTTGTTCACACACCAGATGTGGCCAGGGATAAACAACATTGCCGGCGCTAGAGCCCCGTTCATTTTTATTTATTCGCTATAAAGCATTTTAGAACCTGCCAGAAAGGGTTCCTGGATTGTCTTGCCTAAGATCAGCAGGAAATACCAGCCCCCAACCTACATCTAAAACGGGGGTCGGCAACCTAAGGCCCATGGGCCACAAGCAGCCCATGGGGGTCGTTTAACCGGCTAATGAGCCACTCCCGAACCAAGCTGCTCACTCGGTGAGCCCCCGTGTGCTGCGCCAAGCCAGCGTGGCGTGGTGACTCGCTTCCGTGGCGCCGGAAATTGCGTCTGCGCAGGTGCTGGAAATTGCGGGCGGGCGCTCTCATGATCCGGCCCACGGAGGGATCTCCGCTGGAGTGAACCAGCCCAGGCAAGGAAAACCTTGCCGACCCCTGATCTAAAAAGAGATGACACAAAAGGAAACGGGGGAGGAGGAGGGAAGAGGAATACGAGCGATTCTTAAATGAATGATGTCATAGGTGGTTTCACCCGGTTGCTGCCCTGATAACTGGCTGATCACTTAGGGAATTGGATCTTCAGTCTCGTCCAGCAGATTGGTTCTTGGGTCATTGACTAAGGGGCCGCTTGTTTTGTTCTTCTGTTTGCCTCCTCACTGAGATATAACAGCCAAGCTTGTAATGTTTCGCAGCCAGGCAATGTCCGTTACGGAGTGATAGTTAAATTGGGACTCTGATGCTGCAGTCTCTGTAGTGTTGGTGGACGGCACCAGCCCCTGTTGCGTTTTTTAGCACGTCACACTTTGAATAATCTAGAGCATGGGTAGGCAAACGAAGGCCCGGGGGCCGGATCCGGACCAATCGCCTTCTAAATCCGGCAGACAGTCCGGGAATCAGTGTGTTTTTACATGAGTAGAATGTGTTCTTTTATTTAAAATGCATCTCTAGGTTATTTGTGGGGCATAGGAATTCGTTCATTCCACACACACACACACACACACCCCCAAAAATATAGTCTGGCCCCCCACAAGGTCTGAGGGACAGTGGACCGGCCCCCTGCTGAAAAAGTGTGCTGACCCCTGGACTAGAGAGGTGGCAACGTGGAATGGATTTAAAAGAGTATTAGACAAAAATCAATATAGTGTCCAGATCAAAGGGAGTAGCATTCTGCCCTGGTCAGACAATTGGAGGGTCTACTGGAAACGTCATTATACACATTTAGGCGCCAGGCAAAAATGTTCCTCATTTGCGAGGCCTTTGGCTAATTGGTATCTAATTCCCTTTTAAATGTGCTGTGAGTTGAGAGGGGTTTTTTTGTTCCTGTTTTTACTATGTGCAGGTGAAACTCGAAAAATCAGAATATCGCGGAAAGGTTCGTTTCTTTCAGTAATTCAACTTAAAAGGTGAAACTAATATATGAGATAGACTCATGACATGCAAAGCGAGATATGTCAAGCCTTTATTTGTTATAATTGTGATGATTATGGCGTACAGCTGATGAGAACCCCAAATTAACAATCTCAACTTTGGGGTTTTCATCAGCTGTACGCCATAATCATCACAATTATAACAAGCAAAGGCTTGACATATCTCGCTTTGCATGTCATGAGTCTATCTCATATATTAAACTCCAGTAGCTAATGAAAACAATTGCTTACATAAATGGACTTTTCCACGATACTCTAATTTTTCAAGTTTCACCTGTAGGTTGATTTCCTTGGCTTGTGACGGTTGTGCTCATTTGATTTTTTTCGCATATTTCCATCTTTCTCTCTCTCATATATGCAATGCCCAGAGAAAATTCTTTTATCTCCTGTTCTTGAATATAATCTTTATTAGTTTTCAAATTTCATACTTCAGATACATATTGTATTACATTGTACATTTACTATTTACTCCTGTGAGTTGACTTCCTTCCTTCCTTCGTTCTGGCTTCTTTTTTCCCATTCTAATTTTCTCGCATTTCCTTTGTCCATTCTATTAATCAATCAATCCATCCATCCATCAATCCATCAATTCTTTATTACAGTCACCGGCCAGCACAATAAATTGCATTACATCATCAATATTTAAATTTTTTGAAATAAACTAAAATAACTTATTGTCCATTCTAAATGTTGTAATTCTAACTACGCAGAATTTTATGTTGCAAACAGCCCTGAGATCTACGGATGAAGAGAGGTATCCAAATTTTAATAATAATAATAATAATAATAATAATAATAATAAACAGCCTTTTTTTGGGTGCAGCAGGGGTTTTCGGCCGCACGGCGCACCGACTGCCCGCCAAGATTACCTTTGCATCCAAAGTCTGTTTCTCTTCCCGAGAAACGCAGTCCATAAACACAGGCCTCCTAAATTTAGTCGCTGTTCGCTCAGGTATGCAGGGCTGAAGACAGACGATAGGCAGAAGCTTGACCTTTTAAGGAAAATGACACTAATGGATTTTATGGAACTCGCCGAACTGACCGCGAGACTCCGAGACCAGAGGGAGGAGAAGGTGCAACAGGATTGGAAGAAATTTAAGGATTATTTAAAAAATCGTGAAAAGCTAGATATTTGAAGCAGAACTGTTTTGTATAATTGGCTTTAGCTAGTTTATGTTAGATAAAAATAGTATATAAGAAGTATTGTTATGAATGGTTTAAAATATTTAGAAATGCTTAAGGATATGTTATTTAAGTAATGAATTATATATGATCAGTTAGTATTTTAAAGGTTATTAAGAATAGTGGTGAATGTTAAGAAAATAGTTACAAAGTTACCAAAGTATATTAATATTGAACGCAGTTGAGGGAACGGGGGAAGTCCCCTAAAGAAGATAGAAACTAGAGTTAAACAATGATTCTTTAAATGTTCCAGTCTAGGTATGTATAAGTTTTCTTTTGTTGTTGTTTTATGTTGTTTTAATGTGTTTGATGTGTTTTGTTTATTTGTCAATTGTTATGGTTTTATTTGTTTGATATGTTTGTTGTTTAATGTAGAAAATAAAAATTTTATTAAAAAAAAAAAAAAAAAAAACCAGGAAAATGACACTTTTGGAAACGCGCAAACCCCGTGTGCTTGCGAACCGATCAAGAAGCAGTTACAGGTGGGTAGCCGTGTTGGTCTGCCATAGTCAAAACAAAATAAAAAATTCTTTCCAGTAGCACCTTAGAGACCAACTGAGTTTGTTCTTGGTATGAGCTTTCGTGTGCATGCACACTTCTTCAGATACACTGAAACAGAAGTCACCAGATCCTTAAATATAGTGAGGGAGTGGGGAGGGGTATTGCTCAGAAGGGTGGTGGGAATGGGTGATCAGCTGATAGGTATGGAAAACCTGTTGACGACTCTTAACGGCTGTAATTAGTCTTGCAGGGAAAGGCAAGGGGTGAGATGGCTAAAGATAGCTTTGTTATGTATAATGAGATAAGAATCCAATGTCTTTGTTCAGACCAGGTTTCTCCGTGGTTTTAAGTTTGGTGATTAGTTGTAATTCAGCCACTAGCAACTAATTACCAAACTTAAAACCATGGAGAGACCTGGTCTGAACAAAGACATTGGATTCTTATCTCATTATACATGACAAAGCTATCTTTAGCCATCTCACCCCTTGCCTTTTCCTGTAAGACCAATTGCAGTCGTTAACAGTCAACAGGTTTTCCACACCTATCAGCCAATCACCCATTCCCACCACCCTTCTGAGTAATACCCCTCCCCACTCTCACTATATATAAGGGTCTGGTGACTTCTGTTTCAGTGTATCTGAAGAAGTGTGCATGCACACGAAAGCTCATACCAAGAACAAACTCAGTTGGTCTCTAAGGTGCTACTGGAAAGAATTTTTGATTTTGTTTCGATCAAGAAGCGTTTTGCTTCCAGTTTCAGATTTGGCTCTGTGCTGAGCAGCCTTGAGGAAGGAGTGGGGGAAGCAAGTTTATTGATTTGGTCGTAGAGATTGATCCGTGTAGATCAGGCATGGCCAAACTCGGCCCTCCAGTTGTTTTGGGACTACAACTCCCACCATCCCTAGCTAACAGGACCAGTGGTCAGGGATGATGGGAATTGTAGTCCCAAAACATCTGGAGGGCCAAGTTTGGCCGTGCCTGGTGTAGATGCTTCAGTTGCTGCATGGAGAGGCTGTTATTGGAGATGGATGAAGGAAGTCTGATATGTGTCTGTCTTCCAGGGTATTTTCTTTCTTTTTTTTAAATTTTTTAATTAAATTTTATTACAGAAAAAGTATACAAAAGATAATGAAGCTTCGTAGACAAACGTGGAAATATCAATGTAATTATGAATTTTACAGTGAATTATATGTATATGATTTTTAAGCAATGATAGATTTAAGAAGTATATAATCAAGATGGAATTTTGAAAGCCATTTGAAAGGTCTGAGGGAAGTCACGGCTATGATTGCCAAAGTAGATGAATGTATGTGAATTTATATTTTATTTTTTGTAGTAGTTATAGATTAAAACAATGAAAATCATTTATATATATAAAAAGATAATGAATTTACATAAACACACAAACCTGCATAAAAAAGAAAAAGAAAGAAGATAAAGATAAAATAAAAGAGCAAACGAAAAATTTGGTTCAATTTTTAAAATTACACTGCATTGATTGACTTCCACCGCTGCGTATCACTACCTGATATTAACTGAAATTTTCTGCCATTCTTTCCTTTACCACCATGCATTTTTTTTAATGTTACTATAATTCAACTTTAAACATTCTACTCCAAACATAGCCAAAACCTCCAGAGGATTTTCTGAACTCACAGTGCTTTCAAAGGATGGTGTAAATCGCCCTCTTCCAAGGGTCCAGGAACGGCTTCTGCCTGGTCGCCTACAATGTTTGTTGGCATTTTCCAAACCTGAACTCTTGGTTGTCTGAAGCAAACAGTGAACACTGAGTGAGAAATGCAAAATTCTACTGGCCTAGCCGCTTTTAATTTGGAAGGAGTACTGTCCCAATTATTTTATTTTATTTTATTTTATTTTATTTTATTTTATTTTATTTACACCCCACCTGTCTGGCTGGGCTGACCCAGCCGCTCTGGGAGGCTCCCAACACATACAGGTGAAACTCGAAAAATTAGAATATCGTGGAAAGGTTCATTTCTTTCAGTAATTCAACTTAAAAGGTGAAACTAATATATGAGATAGACTCATGACATGCAAAGCGAGATATGTCAAGCCTTTATTTGTTATAATTGTGATGATTATGGCGTACAGCTGATGAGAACCCCAAATTACAATCTCAACTTTGGGGTTTTCATCAGCTGTGCGCCATAATCATCACAATTATAGCAAGTCATGCATATATTAAACTCCAGTAGCTAATGAAAACAATTGCTTACATAAATGGACTTTTCCACGATATTCTCATTTTTCGAGTTTCACCTGCACACACAAATAATAATGAAACGTCAAGTATTCATAGTAACAATCAGATCCTATATAAAAATTCACAATAACCTTAAAATAATCAACTTAACACGAAGGAAACAGGAGTGCATTTCAAACAAACTATGCAAAAATAAATAAATCATAATATAGCGAAACAATAGCACAGTAACAATTTCATAACAACGTAGCGAAACAATAGCAAATTAAAACACACACACACATACACATTTCGGTACTATATAATAAGATTGCTTAAAGAATGTGCAACATCAAGGGAGCTTCATGGTTTGACCTCAGTCCTAGAAACCTGCGGACGTTGAATGAAGCTGAATGTTGGAAGATTCAGATAAGAGAAATTCCTTCGTGCAGCTAATAGCCAGGCTAGGGAACTCGCTCCCACTCCCCCTTTTCTATTTATCATTCCTCTCTGCTTTCCATGTGGCCCAAACCCAAGCTCTCTGTTACACCTGGGAAAAGGCCACCTCTGTTTCCCAAGTTGTTGATTTCTCCTCTTTTAGTCTCTGAGCAGCTGGTGTGTCCTGCTCTAAGCTTTTGGCCAATTTCTACCCATCCTTATTTTTATGGGACCCGGGTGGCGCTGTGGGTTAAACCACAGAGCCTAGGGCTTGCCGATCAGAAGGTCGGCGGTTCGAATCCCTGCGACAGGGGTGAGCTCCCGTTGCTCGGTCCCTGCTCCTGCCAACCTAGCAGTTCGAAAGCACATCAAAGTGCAAGTAGATAAATAGGTACCACTCTGGCGGGAAGGTAAACGGCGTTTCCATGCGCTGCTCTGGTTCTCCAGTCATGCTGGCCTCTTGGGGCTTTTGTTTTAAACTGTTGTTGTTCAGTCGTTCAGTTGTGTCCGACTCTTCGTGACCCCATGGACCAAAGAATGCCAGTGTGACAGATTGGCCCTAGGGTGGAGGAAGTATGACATCCCAGCGCAGAAAGAGTTAAGCCACCTTCGTCTTGACGGACAGTTCATCCTTTGGGGGCGGGGCATGCGCAGATACGGCGCTTCAGGTTGTGCTCTTTTCACTGTATTGCCTGTTGTTCAACAAAATTAAAAGATAATACAACTGGGGAGACGGGATGCAATTCAAAATATTCCAGAAAACTGCGAACACCACTGCCTGCCTGCCTGGGTAGCCCAGTGGGGTGTGGGTGTGTGGCTGCCCTTTCTGAGAACGCTACTTTGGAAATCTTGGATTCCTATCTGCGCAACATATCCTGTCTGCGTTCTTTTTACCTGATAGGCAAGTCACCTTGCGGTCAGCTCCACCCAGTACAAAATCAAATCCTTGCTAAATAGAGGCTTGTGTGTGTGTGTGTGTGTGTGTGTGGGTGTGGGATGGTGGTTTTTGGGGATATCAACATCCGGATATGACCTTTGATCTCCCTTCCCCAGTCTCGGGGTGTCTCGGGAGAAAGCTGCATGCATTTGTTTTGGGCGAGGGCTTTGGTTTATCTCGACACTCTCTGCAAAAGTACATTCCCAGTGCACGAGTGAGCCGGTGACTCAAAAGGAAAATATAGCATGTTTTTTTTCACACACACACACACACACCCCGCGACTTGTCAGTTTGATCAATTTGAACTTTACCACCCTAGAATTAAGGAGGCAGAGGAGAGGTACCAGTAATAAATCAGCCTCTGACTGGCAAACAGCAGGCAGGAAAGGGAAGATTTTTTTTTGTTTGTTTAACGTGTTCCTTAGATAGCGGCTGAGTGGCGAGGTCACTGGCTTGCGAGGCGGAAAATTTGCAGCCCTGGCAAAGGCTGCTTAGGCCGCAAAAAGGGTGGTTAGATAGGGACCCTCATCAATCTTTCGAAGAACTATACAGTTCCCGTTGCCTTAAAAAAGTAAAAAATATTTTAAAAGATCCATCTCATCCTGGATATAGTCTTTTTGCGCCACTGCCTTCGGGCAAGAGATATAGAACAATTAAATCAAGAACAAATAGATTAAAAAATAGTTTCTATCCAAGAGCTATAACCATCTTAAATGCTGTAACTAGAGAGTTGTGATGGGTATGTATGTATGTATGTGTTTGAATTATGGTGCTGGAGGAGACTCTTGAGAGTCCCATGGACTGCAAAAAGATCAAACTTATCCATTCCTTAAAGAAATCAGCCCTGAGTGCTCACTGGAAGGACAGATCCTGAAGTTGAGGCTCCAGTACTTTGGCCACCTCATGAGAAGAGAAGACTCCCTGGAAAAGACCCTGATGTTGGGAAAGATGGAGGGCACAAGGAGAAGGGGACGACAGAGGACGAGATGGTTGGACAGTGTTCTCGAAGCTACTAACATGAGTTTGGCCAAACTGCGAGAGAGGCAGTGAAGGATAGGCGTGCCTGGCGTGCTCTGGTCCATGGGGTCACGAAGAGTCGGACACGACTGAACAACAACAACAACATGTGTATGTGTAGCTGAAGTGTGTTCTGTTTTGTTTTTATGGGATGGCATCCAATTTCATTGTACTGTACAATGACAATAAAGTAATCTTATCTTATCTTATCTTATCTTATCTTATCAGAGCTGTAGCTTGGAAGGGGGGCTAGCTGGGGTATTTTTTGACCCGGGTGAAGCCTCCAAAGGAACACCATTGAAGCTCCAAGCCCATGTGTGTACGCAAATGTGGGGGGGGGGTGCGTGTGCCAAAACTGGGTCTTTGACCCGGGTGAAATAAAGCCTAGTTTCACCCCTGCCCTCCGTCTGTCCCGGTACCAGCATTCCGATTGTGCTGGTTGTGCAAACCTTTTCAGGGTTTAATTCAGGATGGCGCGTCCGAGCCTCCTGGGCTTGCCGATCCAAAGGTCGCCGGTTCGAATCCCCATGACGGGGTGAGCTCCCGTTGCTCGGTCCCAGCTTCTGCCAACCTAGCAGTTTGAAAGCACGCCAGTGCAAGTAGATAAATAGGTACCGCTCTGGCGGGAAGGTAAACGGCGTTTCCGTGCACTGCTCTGGTTTCCGTCACGGCGTCCCGTTGCACCAGAAGCGGTTTAGTCCTGGTGGCCACATGACCCGGAAAGGTGTCTGCGGACAAACGCCGGCTCCCTCGGCCTGAAAGCGAGATGAGAGCCACAACCCCATAGTCGCCTTTGACTGGACTGAACCGCCTAGGGGTCCTTTACCTTTTTACCCTGTGCAAACCTTTTAAAAACAAAATAAAAAAAATTATTTTGTTTTGACTATGGCAGATCAACACGGCTACCTACCTGTAACTCAAACCTTTTCAGGATTTCATTAGCCCAGAAATTTGTCCCCATCCCTTTTTTGGCCAGGTGGTGTTATGCCAGTTTGGGGTCCTGCAGTTGTATTGCTCACCTTTATAGAAGATCAGTTTTGAAACAAAAAGTGGGTGCTTTTTTTGTTTCAGAGGTACTTTGCACATGCTCAGTGGAACTCTTTCCCTTAAAACCAGTTAACAGGGATGGAGGCAATGGGCAGAGTCTCAGATACACTGGGCCAATTTTTTAAGGAGAGAAGCAACCCCCCGCCCCCCTGCTAGCTCACTCTCCAAAGGTATTTTCTTTGCCTCTGCTCTTAAGCAACACCTTTATTTTCAGAGAAGGTGATCGGCACATGCTCAGAGGAACACTTCATGTGCTGGCTAGGGCTGATGGGAAGTTATTTATTTAAATGTTTCTCTCTCTTTTTGAAACTTTTCAACATCCAATATAATAAAAAACAAACTAAATAAAAAAGAGGAAGAAAAAGAAAACACAAAGAGAGGGAGAAGGTACAAAGCCCTCTTTCTAAGGTCTTAACCCTTGTTTCATGCAAAAGGGGTGGACCCTCCCAGCTGTGTACCATATTTTCATTAAAAAATTGTATCTCAACATGGTGTATAATCTAAAACCCTGGTATTACAGTGAAAAACAATCGAAATCTCACACATGTCAATAAACACTGAAAGACCTAAATTTAGCACTATGGTATAAAAATATGTGGAGGGACGTGGGTGCCGCTGTGGGTTAAACCACTGAGCCTAGGGCTTGCCGATCGGAAGGTCGGTGGTTCGAATCCCCGCAATGACGGGGTGAGCTCCCGTTGCTCAGTCCCTGCTCCTGCCAACCTAGCAGTTCAAAAGCATGTCAAAGTGCAAGTAGATAAATAGGTACCACTCCGGTGGGAAGGTAAACGGCGTTTCCGTGCGCTGCTCTGGTTCGCCAGAAGCGGCTTAGTCATGCTGGCCACATGACCTGGAAGCTGTACGCCGGCTCCCTCGTCGGCCAGTTAAGCGAGATGAGTGCCGCAACCCCATAGTCGGACACGACTGGACTTAATGGTCAGGGGTCCCCTTTACCTATACCTTTATAAAAATATGTGGCGATTGCCGGGGGGAGGGGGGAAACAACCCACACATTTCATGCTTTTAAAGGACATTTTTATGCGCCTTGGTGGGGGTTCCATCGAACAATGTATGACCAGCATCTGAGAGAGAAATTTGGATGGCGTCGTCTGTAAGCAAAGAGGAAATCCTTGAATCGTACAGCTGAAAGGGGACCCCCAGCGGTCATCTAGCCCCACCCCCAACAATGCAGGAATCTCAGCTGAAAGAATCCCTGACAAATGGCTGCCCGCCCTCTGCTTAAAAACTTCGAAGGAAGGAGAGCCCACCTTTTTCGTGAAAAGCTTGCATTTTGCCTCTGAGCAGCCACCATTGCAATGTGCGCTTGTGCCAATGGCCCTCTCTCTCCCCCCCCCTCTCTCGAATTGCTATGCCTCCCATCTTGAGTTTGCGTCTAATCAAAGTTGACGCCTTGGAACAATTAGTCACCCAACCTTTTCAAAGCCTGCTTCGTCTCCTCTGTGAATTCATTATTAGTTTTTTGTGGCCTGCGGACAGTGCCGGATTTACGTATGTGCTAAACAAGGTATAGCTTAGGGCCCCCAATGGGCCCCCCCAAAAAAAAATTAAAGGGGGAAAAACCACTGGATGTACATTTCCAGAATATAAGATAAAAAACAAATAAAATAAAACCTACACACAGCAACAGTGTTTGTGTGTTGTGTAGGCTCCTGTGATGTAAGTCGTGGGCCCTGCCTGCTAGCCTGCTCCCTAAAATATCTCTGGTTTGCTCCTTTCTGTATACAGTGGTGCCTTGGTTCTCAAACTTAATCTTTTCCAGAAGTCTGTGTAAATGGCTTTAGATACCTTTTCGGTGCATATATTACCATATAGCATATATTCAACACAAAAAACAGTGACAATTTGTTGTTGACAGAGGACAGCTGGACATTACCTTCAGTAGCTTAGGGCCTCATCAAACCTAAATCCGGCCCTGCCCACGGAAAGTACTTTAAAATAAACTAAAATTTTCTTATTCTGGGCTGGCAAGTGAGGATCTGGCCCTGATTCTCCTCCTGGCTTGCCCAAAGAACAGGTCAATGATGCCATCATGTCAAGACCCCACCAGGCTGTGGGGCATCAAACCTTTCCGTTCAAGCCATTGAGGTCTTTTGGGGTTGGAATGGCTCATCAGCTGCTTGTTGTCGTTCAGTCGTGTCCGACTCTTCGTGACCCCATGGACCAGAGCACGCCTATCTTTCACTGCCTCCCGCAGTTTGGTCAGACTCATGTTGGTAGCTTCGAGAACACTGTCCAACCATCTCATCCTCTGTCGTCCCCTTCTCCTTGTGCCCTCCATCTTTCCCAACATCAGGGTCTTTTCCAGGGAGTCTTCTCTTCTCATGAGGTGGCCAAAGTACTGGAGCCTCAACTTCAGGATCTGTCCTTCCAGTGAGCACTCAGGGCTGATTTCTTTAAGGATGGATAGGTTTGATCTTCTGGGCTTGCAAGTGAGGACCTGGCTCTGAACAGGTCAATGATACCATCATGTCAAGACCCCACCAGGCTGTGGGGCATCAAACCTTTCCGGTCAAGCCATTGAGGTTAGCCTGGAGAAGAGAAGGTTAAGGGGTGGTATGATAGCCATGTTCAAATATATAAAAGGATGTCATATAGAGGAGGGAGAAAGGTTGTTTTCTGCTGCTCCAGAGAAGCGGACACGGGGCAATGGATTCAAACTACAAGAAAGAAGATTCCACCTAAACATTAGGAAGAACTTCCTGACAGTGAGAGCTGTTTGACAGTGGAATTTGCTGCCAAGGAGTGTGGTGGAGTCTCCTTCTTTGGAGGTCTTTAAGCAGAGGCTTGACAGCCATCTGTCAGGAATGCTTTGATGGTGTTTCCTGCTTGGCAGGGGGTTGGACTGGATGGCCCTTGGGGTCTCTTCCAACTCTTGATTCTATGATTCTGTTTACAGTGTTCTCTTAAATACATTGTAATTTTCCCCCACTCCTCCTTAAAGTTCTTCAGATCCAAGATGCAGTTTGGAAAGGCCTCTTAGTCTGAGGTTTTGGAGATCTGTTTCTAAGAAATTGGCAAATGAGATCCATAGCATGACGTCGGCACTAGGAATCCACCAAGCGTGTTTTGTGACTAGTACGGGGCCAATCGCAACCACGTAGAGAGATCTCTGGATGCCAGGTTGGTGACTGACATCTCCCTCTGGGCAGCCCCTCCAGCTTTCTTAAGCAGGTCAGCAGAACGGCTTGTTTATTGTGTCTCTATCCCACCTTTTCCTCCAAGGAGTACATGGTTCACCCCTCTCCTTAATTCATCTCCACAACGACCCTGTGAGGTATGTTAAGGGGCTGTCACTGACTCCAAGGTCACCCAGGGAGCTTCAGGGCTGAGCGGGGATTTGAACCCTGATCTCCCAGGTCCTCATCCGACACTCTAACCACTCCACTCCACTTCCCTCCTAGAGTCCTTCTGTGATGGGGCGTGTCAGGGATTTGCCTTCTCCTCGCGAGGAGAGCCCGGGCGGAGGTCCTACTTGTGAGGAGAGCCCCGGGCGGGAGTACTCCTCGCGTGGAGAGTCTCTTCCAACTCTCGGATTCTATGATTCATATAAAGCTGGACATTACCTTCAGTAACTTAGGGCCTCATCAAACCTAAATCCGGCCCTGCCCGCGGAAAGTACTTAAAAAAAAAAATTCTTCTTATTCTGGGCTTGCAAGTGAGGACCTGGCCCTGATCCTCCTCCTGACTTGCCCAAAGAACAGGTCAATGATACCATCATGTCAAGACCCCACCAGGCTGTGGGGCATCAAACCTTTCCGGTCAAGCCATTGAGGTCTTTTGGGGTTGGAATGGCTCATCAGCTGCTACGCTTTGCAAATTGGACAAAGGCAGACTCTGAAAGTCACACACCTCTCCATCTATTTTACCTTCTCAGGAACAACCCCCCCCCCGCCGCCGCCCTTGCGTCGTATATTTAAAAAGAAAGAGAGAAAGGGGAGGGAGAAAGAAAGAAAGAAAGAAAGAAAGAAAGAAAGAAAGAAAGAAAGAAAAAGAATTGTTGAGTTAGCCCAACCTGCTGCAATGCAGGAAAAAAGAAAGGAAGGTTTTAACAGCAATGCCAAATCCCTCATCTTTGATCCTTGCAGACAGGGATTTGGCTGAATAACTTTCTAAGCGCCACAAATCAAAACATGGTGGGGGCCACGCAGAGAGCTGTCATCACCACAGTTTGGAGCAGGGCGGATTCCAGTTGGCACAGATTTTGGCGGCCAGTCTTGAGTTATAGACAGGGCATGTTTTAGATTTCGGTTTCGTTTCGCAAGCCGCCGCTCCTTCCTCTGCTCAGGGCTGCAGAAACTAGAACCAGCTTCACCATGTTGCTTCCCCCAACTTGCCAGAAACTGCTCCCTCCCCGGGCAAGAAAACCTTACCCCGCTTGGGTGCCACACTCAGGTGGTTTGGCCCTAGAAATCAAAGCGGGTTTAAGCCCTGCCCACAAGGAGAGGCGAGTGAAGGGGGCAGTAGCCCCGGTTGTGAGGAGAAGGTGTGTTTGTGTGGGGGGTCATTTTCCCCTAAAGATAAAGGGACCCCTGACCATTAGGACGACTCTGGGGTTGTGGTGCTCATCTCGCTTTACTGGCCAAGGGAGCCGACGTACAGCTTCCGGGTCATGTGGCCAGCATGACTAAGCCGCTTCTGGCGAACCAGAGCAGCGCACGGAAACGCCGTTTACCTTCCCGCCGGAGCGGTACCTATTTATCTACTTGCACTTTGACGTGCTTTCGAACTGCTAGGTGGGCAGGAGCAGGGACCGAGCAACGGGAGCTCACCCCGTCATTGCGGGGATTCGAACCGCCGACCTTCTGATCGGCAAGCCGTAGGCTCTGTGGTTTAGACCACAGCGCCACCCGCGTCCCTAGGGGTACCCCAAACCTAGAGCCAGCACTTCTTCCTTGAAGGGGGTCTCCAGGTGTACCCGTGGTGGGGAACATCAGCTGTCCAAAAAGGGTGAGGAGGTGCTGGTGCTTATTTTAATAATAATAATGTTTGTTTGTTTGTTTGTTTATACATACATACATACATACATACATACATACATACATACATACCCTGCCTCTCTTGCTGGGCTTCCCCAGCCACTCAGGGCGGCTCTCAACAAAATATTAAAAATACAATAAAACCTCCAACATTAAAAACTTTTCTAAACCTGGCTGCCTTCAGATGTCTTCTAAAAGTCAGAGAGTTGTTTATTTCCTTGACATCTGATGGGAGGGTGTTCCACAGGGTGGGGGCCACCACCGAGAAGGCCCTCTGTCTGTTTCCCTGTAACCTCACTTCTCGCAATGAAGGAACCGCCAGAAGGCCCTCGGAGCTGGACCTCAGTGTCCGGGCTGGATGATGGGGTGGAGATGCTCCTTCGGGTATACTGGGCTGAGGCCGTTTAGGGTTTTCAAGGTCAGCACCAACACTTTGAATTCTTCTCGGAAACTGGTACCCAATGTAGGTCTTTCAGGACCGGCGTTAAATGGTCTCGGCGGCCGCTCCCAGTTACCAGTTTAGCTGCAGCATTCTGGATTAGTTGCAGTTTCTGGGCTGGAAGCAACTTAAAAAAAAATTTAAATTGCAGTAGGCTGCACTGTTGAATTTCTGCTTGCCATGCCATTGTCAAAACAAAACAAAATAAAAAAATTTCTTCCAGTAGCACCTTAGAGACCAACTAAGTTTGTTCTTGGTATGAGCTTTCGTGTGCATGCACACTTTCATGTTTGTCCTTCCTTCTAGAAATCAAATTGGGGGGGGGGGTCATGAGACGTGCTGCTTCTATTTCAGCCTCCCTGCAAAATGCTTCCATCCCATTATGGTTTTAAGTAAAAATAGATATTCCGCCCCGCCCCGCTAACCTCCACAGGGTCCCGTTTAGGGACCCCGAACCACCAGCTCTCTCATGCAGCGCGTTCAAATCAACACAAACACACATATTATCTCTCGTCTTCCAGGTACAAATGAGCATTTGGGATGCCATCCGTGGGCCCAGGTTTCCTTGGCAACCTGAACAGCTGCCTTGGAAGAAAACATACAGGAAGGGGGTGGTATTGCCATCCTCCGCCTTCTGGAGTGGGGAACAATGAACAGCGCCTTAATCCCAGAGTCAATATTGAATAAGGGCAGGGCTGAGCGCCTTGGGATCTGGTTCTTTGCTTTCCTTTATCCACCCCCCCCCTTTTCTTTCTTTCTGGAACTTTTGCTGTTCCTCTCTGCGGCCTGTGGCGTTGCTTTGCGTGCCTCCCAGGAGATTGGAGGGTCTCTCGCCTCCCTGTTGCCTCCGATGAAAGTGAATTTTTTAAGGACCGACAAAAGGAAGAGCAGCGGAACTGTGGAACTCCCTGCCACAGGAGGCAGCGGTGGCCCCCTGCCATCGCTTGGGGAATCCTGCCAGTTTCTATTTCATGGGGCACGGCCAGCGTAGACGTCGCTGAGACCTTGTTGCAGACGTGCTGGGAATGTGGGCCTGGGGAGGGACACCTTTGCTTGAAACGCTGTCCTGCCGTGTGATGCCCGAATTCTTTCCGACGCAGCGCGTGTGGAAGGCATTGAGGCATCGCTCCTGGCGGGTGTAATTTGCCCACGACTCACTTCCAAATACAGTGGTACCGTGGTCCTCAAACAAATCGGAACCCCAAACCCTGCAAACCCGGAAGTAAGTGTTCCGGTTTGCGAACTTTTTTCCGGAAGCCTAACGTGCTCCGATTTGAGTGCCACGCTTCCGATTTGGGTGTTACGCTGAGGATTGTCTGTTTTCGCTATTTATTTTGCGTTTTTGTTTTTGCGGCTCTTTTTCGTTTTGATTTTTTGTGAGGAGCCCAGTTCAGCTACTGATGGATTGACTGTGTGACTGCAGTACATTGTTCATCGCTTTCATTTTATGGATCCGTGGTCTCGTTAGATAGTAAAATCCATGTTAAATTGCCATTTTAGGGGTTGTTTTTAAAAGCCTGGAACGGATTACCGTATCTTTCGCTCCATAAGACGCACTTTTTTCCTCTTAAAAAGTAAGGGGAAATATCTGTGTGTCTTATGGAGCAAATGGTGGTCCCTGGAGCTGAATTGCCCAGGGGCCAAAAGAGGATCATGCTTTTTATTTTACAAAGAGAAAAGGGGGTGTTGAAAGGACCCCGCTCAGCAGCTGATCAGCAAGAGATCGGGAGAGAGATAAGAGTCCCGGCTCCCTTTCAGCCGCCCTCTTGCCCAGGCCTCCATTGTTGAATGTGCTGCAGAGGGAGGTTGTTTGTTTCCCCAGCGACATGTGACTGGCTGATTAGATTATCTGTCTGGAAACTGTAGAAAAGGCTCCCTTTCCTTTAGAAGCTGCAGAAATGTGAGTTGAACCCCATAAAAATGGGGCTTTTCCTCTTTGCTTTTCCCCCTTTGCAAAAGGAGCTTTGCTTTTCCCCTTTGCAAAAAAGCTGCAAAACTTTTAGCTGATCCTCAAAAAACAGGGCTTTTAGAGGAGGAAAACCAGAAAAATAAATTCTGGGTTTCCTCCTCTAAAAACGAGGTGCGCCCTATGGTCCGGTGCGCCCTATGGAGCAAAAAATACGGTAATCTGTTTTGCATTACTTCCTATGGGAAAGCGCGCCTTGGTTTTGGAACGCTTTGGTTTTGGAACGGATTAAGTTTGAGAACCAAGGTACCACTGTAGCGGAATGGTTGGCACGCAAGCTTGGCAGACCTTAATCCTGGCATTCTCACCTACCTTGTGAACATCGTTGAAGTATTGTATGTGAACTTTCAAAACCGGCAGTACTGTATTCTATGTTGCCGAGGGGCCAGCAGCCCGTGGCCTGTCCCCAAAGCGACTTTTCCTGGGTCTCTGCCCATCTGCCAAATTTAGAGAAAGTGTGTGGTAAAAGGTTTGCCTCGGGTGGGGGGGGACCTGAAGTCAGTGCTTTTGGAGCTATCGTGAAGGGGGAAAGGCCAAATTCATTGGGTTTTTCTTCTCATTTCTAAAAATGGTTTCTCATTTCCTGCTGTGTATATTTCCTAAATAAGAAGATTTCCTGCATAGGTTGTTCTAGCCAGTACAACCTGTTAGTTTACAGCAAAGTTGATCATTACGCTTGGGAGGGGGGGTATACTTTTCGGAGATCTTGGCAAAGAGTACCAAGAGGCACACTTTCTGCTACAGTGCTTCTTCAATGGGTACCGGTAACTTTGCTCGCCGTGCAGGTCGAGGCGAAAGGCTTCGTAGTTGCTGAGCAGAACAGTTTTAATGTACAGCAGATGTAAAGGAAATGTGCTTGTTTGTTTATGGAGGGTGTCTATCTATGCCTAATGCAGGCAAATTGCAAGGGGTTTTATAGCATGGAAGCAGCAGGTAACAGACGTGTGGGTTGTTGGGTCGGCCTAGCGATACCCAGCTGCACCTTGCAAACTGAAACTCTCCTTTTAAGATACAGGTAGGTAGCCGTGTTGGTCTGCCGTAGTCGAAACAAAATAAAAAAATAAAAAATTCCTTCCAGTAGCACCTTAGAGACCAACTAAGTGTGCTCTTGGTATGAGCTTTCGTGTGCATGCACACATCTTCAGATACACTGAAACAGAAGTCACCAGACCCTTATATATAGTGAGAGAGTGGGGAGGGGTATTACTCAGAAGGGTGGTGGGAATGGGTGATTGGCTGATAGGTGTGGTAAACCTGTTGACGACTGTTAACGACTGCAATTGGTCTTACAGGAAAAAGCAAGGGGTGAGATGGCTAAAAATATAATGAGATAAGAATCCAACGTCTTTGTTCAGACCAGGTCTCTCCATGGTTTTAAGTTCTGTAATGAGTTGCATAAAAGCAAAATGGATATAAATCTGACATCAGGAATCACAAGACAGAGAAACCAGTAGGAGAACACTTCAGTCTCCCAGGACATTCTATACAAGATCTCAAAGTAGCTGTCTTATTACAAAAGAATTTCAGAAATAGACTGGAAAGAGAAGTTGCTGAATTGCAACTTATTACCAAACTTAAAACCATGGAGAGACCTGGTCTGAATAGAGACATTGGATTCTTATCTCATTATACATGACAAAGCTATTTTTAGCCATCTCACCCCTTGCTTTTTCCGAGGAGGACAATTAGTCTTGGAGGGAGGCGATTGGGAGGAGAAGGACTCTGAAGATCCATCAGGTTTTAGTGAGCAGGGAGAGTCTATGGCAGAGAGCAGTCCAGACTCGGAGGCAGAAGAGGAAGGGAGTGCAGGAGACAGAGATGAGGCTGGCCGCAGAAGAGATCAGGGAGTCTCCCCTTCCTGCTGCCTGTCCTTGGTCTCCCCTGACCCAAAGAGGAATGAGGAGAGTGGTTAAGGACCATTGGACGGTTAAGTCCAGTCAAAGGCAACTATGGGGTTGCAGCACTCATCTCGCTTTCAGGCCAAGGGATCCGGCGTTTGTCCTGGGCCATGTGGCCTGCAGGACTAAACCGCTTCTGGCGCAATGGGCGACCGTGACGGAAACCAGAGCGCACAGAAACGCCGTTTACCTTCCCGCCGCAGCAGTACCTATTTACAGTGGTACCCCAGGTTACATACGCTTCAGGTTACAGAACTCCGCTAACCCAGAAATAACGCTTCAGGTTAAGAACTTTGCTTCAGGATAAGAACAGAAATTGTGCTCTGGTGGCGCAGCGGCAGCAGGAGGTCCCATTAGCTAAAGTGGTGCTTCAGGTTAAGAACAGTTTCAGGTTAAGAACGGACCTCCAGAACGAATTAAGTACTTAACGAGAGGTACCACTCTATCTGCTTGCACTGGTGTGCTTTCGAACTCCTAGGCTGGCAGGAGCTGGGACAGAGTAACGGGAGCTCACCCCGTCATGGGGATTCGAACCGCCGACCTTCCGATCGGCAAGCTCAAGAGGCTCAGTGGTTTAGACCACAGCTCACCCGCGTCCTTTGAGTGGAACAAAAGGCAGAGGAGCCTTAGGCTTCCGGGGAGCCTTAGAGAGTGGTGGAAGGTGAGTTTGCTTGGGGAAAAAATCCTTCAGAGGCAGGACGTTCAGTCCTTGCAACTGAATCCTTGGGGCAAGTTATACCAGGATGAGTTGCTTTGATCATTTAGCCGGTGCTGTTCTGGTTTCTCTGGATAAAGAGTTAACTTCGCTGACACTGGTGTTTTGTATTGCGGACCTAGTCCTGATTCCTGACGCCACCTAGAATATAAAGATCCAAACTTACTGTCTCTCCCTGGACTGTCGCGTCTGATGAAACGGCATGAATTGGAGCGAAGAGCAGCCCAAGGGGGGCCTTCCAGGAGCGTGGTGTTATGTACTGAGCTGAATCCTAGAACAATCTGATTGGTCCGCAGCAGTCTGATTGGTCCGAGAACAACAGGATCCAGAATGCAGCAGTCTGATTGGTCCGCAGGAGCCACCCAATCCAGCTCCAGGTGGAAGTGAATCAGCGACCTGATTGGCCTGCAAGAGCAGCCAATCAGGCTCCTGGAGGAAGTGAATCCGCAACCTGATTGGCCTACAGGAGTAGCCCGGAATTAGCCAATCACGTGGGGCCCATTGTGTAAATAATGTATATATAGCAGACGTTTTGGGGAAAGACTCATTCCTTGCTACTATGAGCTGAATAAAGAGCATGAAATTCACACTTGACCAAGTATATTTCAGTGTCTCTCCTGAACTTTTGAATCGGCAACCCTTACTCCCCGTTGCTCCTCGGTCTTCTGAGCATCTTGCTCGTTCGCCTCGGGGGGAGGAAATTGATTTTTGTGGCTGTCGCGAAACTTGCCTTCTCCTTCGCGGTTGCTGCTTCCCAGATTCTCCTCCTCGAGAGGGGTGGGGGGTGGGGAGAAGAATTTAATCTCCTTCTGAGATGAAAGAGATACCTGCTCGGTGGAGACAGGGCGCAAGGTTATCTCTCAGCTGCGGATTCATGGACATAGAAGGGATTCATCTCTGGCGCAAAGAAAAACAGATTGCATTGTTCTCCCTTTGGGGCAACGTCACGTGTGTGCATTTATAGATGCCTTTTTAAAATCTGCCAATCATACAGCGAAGGTGTTAATTAGTCGATTGCTTCCATCAGTACTTATTAATGTCTTGGATCTGGTACAGATGAAGAGCTTGCTACAGTCGTGATTATTATTATTAAAAAGTTACAATACATTTTCCATCAATGTATCACCTCGTGATTCCGCTGATGAAACCATGGTTTTAATGCTCTAGTCCAATGCTACGATTACCTAGGGGAGCACGATAAGAAGCAAGGGGGCTGCATATGCAATTTGACTCTTTGATTTCAAAAAGCTTGGGGTCACTGGATCAAGCCCGTCGACCTTTTTTTAATTAATTAATGGAACTAAAGAGTTAGAAATTGGATTTTGAATAAAGGGGCAACCGAGAGTCAACTGTTTTGAATTTTGTTGTGCTCTTACCTTCCTTAGTGGGTCAGGCAAACCGCTATTCTGAATGCTTTTCATAGGGGGCACTGAGAACCGAGGGTGGCAATGACCCGCCCCAAAGTTTGGGAAACGCCAGACATGCAGGCAGCAAGCATTATATCTCAAGGGCTGTCACACTGAAGATGGAGCAACCTTGTTTTCTCCTGCTCTGGAGGGTAGGACCTGAACCAATGTCTTCAAGGAGAGGTTGGGTAGTCATCTGTCATGGTTTAATGGGTTTTAAACCGCTTTGAGAGTCTTCCTTTAAAATATAGGTAGAGGTAAAGAGACCCCTGACCATTAGGTCCAGTCGCGGATGACTCTGGGGTTGCGGCGCTCATCTCGCTTTACTGGCCGAGGGAGCCGGCGTACAGCTTCCGGGTCATGTGGCCAGCATGACTAAGCCGCTTCTGGCGAACCAGAGCAGCGCATGGAAATGCCGTTTACCTTCCCGCCGGAGCGGTACCTATTTATCTACTTGCACTTTGACGTGCTTTCGAACTGCTAGGTGGGCAGGAGCTGGGACTGAGCAACGGGAGCTCACCCCGTCGCGGGGATTCGAACCGCCGACCTTCTGATCGGTAAGCCCTAGACTCTGTTGTTTAATCCACAGCGCCACCCGTGGTCCCTTCCTTTAAAATATAAAGCGGTATAAAAATGATAATCATCATCATCATCATCAAATTTAGGTGCCAGGCAAAAACATTCCTTTTAAACCAGACCTTTGGTTGACCTGATCAATATCCCATGCCCTTTTAAAATATGGCTCTTTTTGGGGGGGGGGTGTATTATTGGGTGGCACTGTGGTCCAAACCACAGAGTCTAGGGCTTGCTGATCAGAAGGTCGGCGGTTCGAATCCCCGCAGGGTGAGCTCCCATTGCTCGGTCCCTGCTCCTGCCCACCTAGCAGTTCAAAGCACGTCAAAGTGCAAGTAGATAAATAGGTACCACTCTGGCAGGAAGGTAAACGGTGTTTCCGTGCGCTGCTCTGGTTCGCCAGAAGCGGCTTAGTCATGCTGGCCACATGACCCGGAAGCTGTACACCGGCTCCCTTGGCCAGTAAAGCGAGATGAGCGCCGCAACCCCAGAGTCATCTGCCAGTGGACCTAACAGTCAGGGGTCCCTTTACCTTTATTATTGGGTTATTGCTTGTATTTTTATTTTCTATACTGTGATCTTTATATGTGAACCGCCCTGAGACCTCCGGGTATAGGGTGCTATAGAAATTCAAATAATAATAAGCCCCACTAGTAGGGTGGGAAGGGGCCTTAGCCATTCCGTTGTGCCGCCCGCAACCCAGGTTCAAGGTACCATTTGGCGATTAGCTTATATATCTGAGTTCTTGACGCTTGTTGTATGTATGCACGATGTATTCAGAAACACAAACTCTGAGCCCTAACAGTGGGCACAATAGTGGTAATATTGGGAGGGGGAAGCAGAGGAGAAGAAGGTGGAGATATTCGGTAGACTTGGCTGCGGTGTGGTGTCTATCCCCCCCCCCCTTAAAAAAACAAAAACGTGGCCTTTCCTGGATCCAATCCTCTCTCTTTCCCTCTCGCCAGAATATTAAATCAGGTTAATAAATCTCCCCTGCCCGGGAGCAACCAAACAGGCTTTGCAAGGGAAGGGAAATGGTTATGTCGATCAGCTGTGTGAGCAGGAAATGCAAGAAGACATGCGTGTTGCTTGATGATGGAGGGGGGGTTGCACCCGCCTGCCCTCCCTGTTCCCTGCTAGGACTTGTTAGGGCAGGAGGGCTTGTGCCCCAGAGCTTAGAGGAAGGCATTTCACTCATTTCACGCAGGTTAAAATCACTTTCCTTTTTGCTTGCTCCGAGAGCTTAAGGGGGAAGAAAAGGGCGTAACGCTCGGGCTCAGGCACCTGTCCAAAAATCCCACAGGTGTAATTGGGGCCTGGCCATGTGGCTGTGCCTGAGCATGTATTTCTGACGGCTGCGCATGCTTGGCCCGTTCGCGGCGCAGCCCGAAACCCCACCCCGTCTCCTGGGAAGGGAGAGAGGAGATGAGCCGGTTAAGGTGGCCTCTTCCGAACGTCTGTGGCCAAGGATGAGAGGATGGACCCGGGCGGCATTGATGCGGGGCGCACGGTAAGGAGCAGCCTGAACTTTCTGGGCCAAATTCCCCTGCGTTTCTCGGCTTTCTGTGGGTGGGGGGGGTGGGGGCAGATGTTTGGTTTGAGCCAGGCTGAGGTTGCTCCCAAGCAGATGATCTTAATGTAATTACGGCAAGGGTAGGCAACCTAAGGCCCATGGGCCAGATGCGGCCCAATCGCCTTCTCGATCCGGCCCACGGACGGTCCGGGAATCGGCGTGATTTTACATCAGTAGAATGTGTGCTTTTATTTAAAATGCATTTCTGGGTTATTTGTGGGGCATAGGAATTTGTTCATTTCCCCCCCTTCAAAATATAGTCTGGCCCACCACATGGTCTGAGGGACGGTGGACCCACCAACCCATGGTTGCTGACCCCTGTTTTATGGACTCATCGGATAAGAGGCAACTATTTGGGGCCGTGGTCTGTATCTGCGGTGAAATCCCGTGACGGAAGCTGGCAGAAAGAGTATGGAAGCAGTGGTATTTTTTTCTAGAAGAAGAGGGGCTAGAGCTCTCCATGAGCTTCTCCGTCGTTCTCTGAGAATGGCAGTGGCCCCCACCTGAACGGAGGTATAGGGAGGCAAACTGGGAGCAGACGGCGGAGAGGTGGCACACTTCCTAAGACCGCGACTGGCGCAGGTTGGGTTCCCGTGGAAGGTTTCATAGAACCGTAGAGTTGGAAGCGGCCCTGAGGGTTATCTGGTCCAACCCCCCCGGCATTGCAGGAAACATTAGCCCAAAGTGGGGCTCGAACCCACAATTCTGAGATTAAGAGTCTCGTGCTCTGCCGACAGAGCTCTCCCAGGCCTTATATATAGGGTCTCCCAGCCAATCACAGGGCTGGGATGTCCGCATGCCGGTTGGAGCCCTCGCAGCCAATCAGCACTGCGCCCTTCAGAGGAATATTAGAGATGCTTTTCAAATCCTCTTAAAGGACTCTCTCCGAGAATGATAACAGTGGTCATTTTTGGGGTCTATGTTGTTAAATGTACTACTTCTCTCTGTTTCGTTCCTTTGTTCCCCCTCTGTTTTCTGTAATCCTCTCCTCCATTTCCTAGTGGGATGTCTTTATGGCTGTTTTGGTGGTTGCTGTATCTCCTAGATTGAAAATGTTTAACGCATGCCATGAAAAGCAAAGCGAACAGGAGCGCTAGGAAGTTTCCGCTGGCGGACGGCAATGCCTCAGTCTTGTGGCGCCCAACTTTTTGGGGGGGGGGTGTGCCAGCATGCGTGTGTGACATCACGCAGCAGGATGAGGCCCAGCAGGACCTGTCGTGGGAAGACCCAAAGGGTCCCAATGTGGCTACAGGTAATCCCGGTGGGCTCTGCCGCAGAATATTGAGGATGCCTGGCCAACTCCTTGTAATTTTTTTTGGGGGGGCCTCAGTTCTTCGCGCTCCCCCCCTCCCCGGACAATTGTTAAACCAGGAATGGGGGACTTTCAGATGCCTTTGGACTGCATCTTCCATCAACACCTTGGTCGTGCTGGATGGGGCTGATTCAGGAACTGGAGTCCAACCAGTGTTCGAAATCCCCCCGGCGCATTTTGCGACTGGCACAGGTCCGGCTGCTTCTGTAGTTATGCTGCGTAAATTACGTTATTGTACACCAGCCCGAGGTCTCTGGATAAAGGGAGAGCGTATGGATCGGATGAATGAACCGGAATAGAGCCTCTCGCCTAGGGAAGAATTTGGGATCGCCCATCCTGGTGGTCCGTGTGCGTTTCTCAGATGCTGCACATTTTGCTGCGGGTGTTTTAACTGAAGTTAAGGCAGCTTCACATAAAGAAATCTGATATCCTGTCCTTTGTGCAATTGCATGAATTGGGTTTCTACTCTCACGAGGGGAAGGCAGGCCTATAGATCAGTAGGTTGAGCATCTGCTTTGTGTGCAGAAGGTCTCCGGTTCGATTCCTGACATCTCCGGATAGGGCAGGGAGGGATGCCTGCTTGAATCTATTATTATTATTATTATTATTATTATTATTATTATTATTATTAATTTATTCATTCATTTATTCATTCATCTATTTTGTATACTGCCCTTCATCTGAAGATCACAGGGCGGTTCACAACATAAAATTGTAAAATAAGAAAACAAAATATGTAATGAAATGGAGGCGTGAGCAAGGGACAGCAGCAGGCAAGCAGATATGGCAATGGTCCTTTTTGGGGGGGAATATCTGAAATAGAAGATCAAGAATTCAAGGCTATATCCACCCCACCCCCACCCCCATTTTTTTAAAAAAATAAATGTAGGCAAAGTAAGATTGTAATGGGCTGGTTTGCACATGTCATTTTAAACCGTAGTTAAACTAAACTATGGTTTTTCAGAAGAGGTTGGGTGGCCATCTTTCATGGGTCCTTTAGCTGAGATTCCTGCATTTCAGGGGGTTGGACTAGATGACCCTTGGGGTCCCTTCCCACTCTTTGATTCTGTGAGATGAACACACAGCTCCAGCTCTGCCTCTGCAGGGCATCCCAACTTGGGCTCGTGGTTTGTTTTCCTCCTACAAACCGTGAGTGGTAAGCCATCAGTTTGTGCCCTTTAGTCAGTCTCTCTCTTTCTCTCTTTGTGTAGGACAGGGACCCTCAAATTTGTATAATTTGGACCTCCTCCTCCTGAAATTCTTCCTTCCAACGATCCACTTCCAAAGTGAAGCGCAGATGCATGTTTGCAGCCGGTCGTGAATAAACCGGCCGTCTGCCTCGGCTGCAGTGTGCAAACATTTTGGCTGTGATTACTAATCCCAGCCTGGCACCCGTAGGAAAGGGAACTGAGAACAGATACTTCTGAGCCCCTCCTAAAACCGCACACAGAGAAATGGAACCGGCCAGAAGAACCCTCTCTTCTTCACTTGGGCTGGGATAACAGGGGGGTGCTTCTCCCCATCCCGCCCACCTGATGCTCAGTGTTAGAAATTAGCCAGGAGCTAGGTGTGCTTTGCGAGTGGCTCTGGTCCGCTTGCGACCACGTAGAGATCTCTGGGTGCCAGATCGCCGACTGACATCTCCACCTGGCTGGTCCCTCCAGCTTTCTTAAGCAGGTCAGCGGAAGAGCTCATTTATTGCATCCATATCCCACCCTTTTCTCCAAGGCAGGGGTCAGCAAACTTTTTTCAGCAGGGGGCCGGTCCACCGTCCCTCAGACCTTATGGGGGGCCGGACTATATTTTGGGGAAAAAAACAAAATTATGAACGAATGCCTATGCCCCACAAATAACCCAGAGATGCATTTTAAATAAAAAGGACACGTTCTACTCATGTAAAAACTCACTGATTCCCGGACTGTCCACGGGCCGGATTGAGAAGGCGATTGGGCCAGATCCGGCCCCTGGCCCTTATTTTGTCTACCCATGCTCCAAGGAGTATGTGGTTCACCCCCCTCCTCAGTTAATCCCTACAACGACCCTGTGAGGTAGGATAAGAGGCTGTGACTGACTCCAAGGTCACCCAGGGAACTTTGGGACCGAGTGGGGATTTGAACCACTACACCCTACTGTCTTCATAGAGTCCTTCTGCTGTGGGGCAGCTCTATAAATGAAGCAGGTAAACAAATAAAGGGAATGCCAAATGTCCCTTAGAGAAGGACCTGAAATATTTTCCTCGAAGCTTGACTTTGTTTATTTCCTGGATTGTTGTGTTTGATGTTTTTACGTGCTGTAAACCCCGCTTTGAGTTTTTAAACAAAGCAGTATAGAAATGAAGTGAAATGAAAAGGAAAGAAAAATACAGTCGTACCTTGGGAGTCGGATGGAATCTGTTCCAGAAGTTTGTCCGACTTCCGAAACGTTTGGAAACCGAATCGCACCTTCTGATTGGCTGCAGGAAGCTCCTGCGGGCCAATCAGAAGCCGCGGAAGCCCTGTTGGACGTCCGGGTTCCAAAAGAACGTTCTTCGTAAACTGGAACAATTGCTTCTGGGTTTGTGGTGTTTGGGAGCCAAAACGTCCGAGTTCCAGGGCGTTTGACAACCAAGGTACGACCGTAATAGCAATAAATGCCATTGCAGGGGGTGGCGCCTAGACGTTCTGTTTTGGCGACCACAGCCTAGCTTTAAGGTGCCATTTGGCAATTGGCTTATCTTATCTGAGTTTCTCGGACGTGGGTGGCGCTGTGGGTTTAACCACTAAGCCTAGGGCTTGCTGATCAGAAGGTTGGCGGTTCGAATCCCCACGACAGGGTGAGCTCCCGTTGCTCGGTCCCTGCTCCTGCCCACCTAGCAGTTCGAAAGCACATCAAGTGCAAGTAGATAAATAGGTACCGCTCCGGCGGGAAGGTAAACGGCGTTTCCGTGCGCTGCTCTGGTTCGCCAGAAGCGGCTTTGTCATGCTGGCCACATGACCCGGAAGCTGTACGCCGGCTCCCTCATCCAGTAAAGCGAGATGAGCGCCACAACCCCAGAGTCGGACACGACTGGACCTAACGGATAGGGGTCCCTTTACCTTTATCTGAGTTTCTAACACAGCAGATGGGCATATCTAGAGAATGTGAGTTTTATTCTCTGCTAGAAGCTTTGCTGGAAACTCACACACACACACACACACACACACACACACACACGGCCCTTTAGGATCTTGTCCTACTTCCTTCTAGGTGTTCCAGTGCTCACACAAAGCGCAACACAACAGTTAGAGAACTGCTGGATCAGTTCCTCCATGAAAGGGAAAGGACCCTTAACCACCATACGGGTGAGGTTTGCAGCGCAAGTTATCATTTCACCTGCGCCGATTCATGTCCTTCTGCTCTGTAGGGCCAGAACGGCGGTGCAAGACATTTGTGTGTCATCTGAAGGCAGCCGCAGAGGCGTCTGAGAGCTACCGAAAGCAGGAACCTGCGTCTTTGTTTTGGACGGAGGGAGCAGAGGAAGCGGCGGGGGAGAGTGTTTTTGCTGAAAGAATCGAAAGGATCGCTGGTTCTTTCAGATCCTGGTTTGCCGAGCGCAAGGGGGACTTTCTCTTCCTCTTCCGGGGAGTCCGAATAAGGTCCCCCACCTTCTGGTTCCATATCTTTAGCGCGCACCTTTTAAAGCTGAACCGGGGTAATAGAATCAGAATCGTAGGGTTGGAAAGGGACGCGTGGGTCATCTAGTCCAACCCCCTGCAGCGAAGAACGTTATGGTTAATGGTTGTCGCTTGTCTTTGCTTAAACTGCTCTGCTCACAGTTGTGAAGAATATTCTTATGTTATGAATGGTCCGTGTCGCCATTAAGGAGAAGAGATTGGAATAGGCCAGTAGATATGTGGACTGTCCCTGGATCAATGGACTTTCCTTCTTTCGGTTCTCAAAGTTCTTAACCGAGCTCAAGTTAGCAATCTGAACTAGCCAGATGTTTAACTGACAATCAATCACAGTCAATCTGCCCTTTGAAAAATAAGACTTTAGAGCTGGCTTGCCCCAAAATTTCATTTCACTTTCGGTTTGTATACTGCCTTTCTGTATTGCTCCAATACAGCAGCAAAACATACTGCAAAGAACTCACACCGTATAATAATCTGATCCGATACGGAAAGTTGTAACAGAACATAATTTTGGAAATGGAGCGACTTCTATCAAATGAAGCGATGTTCAATAAACTCTCAAAGCATCAGGTAATAATTAAACATAAATTCACCCTTCACAATTGCAACAAGTAATTACGGAACTATTGTCATTAAAAATAACTGCAAGTCACAATGCGTGAAATAACACAGTACATGCCAAACCATGTAAAAGGATCAAATTGAGAAACGAAGACACACAACTTATGGAATAATTACTTTTTAAATCCTTGAACTAGACATTCCGTTTAAGCTGTAAGCTTGGTTTAAGGAGCCATTTGGCGCCTAGCTGATATATCTGACTGAGTTTCTAACTCGGGGTCAGCAACCTTTTTCAGCCGTGGGCCGGTCCACCATCTCTCAGACCATGTGGGGGGCCGGACTATATTTTTTTGGGGGTGGAAATGAACGAATTCCTATGCCCCACAAATAACCCAGAGATGCATTTTAAATAAAAGGACACATTCTACTCATGTAAAAACACGCTGATTCCCGAACCGTCCATGGGCCGGATTGAGAAGGCAATTGGGCCGCATCCGGCCCAAGGGCCTTAGGTTGCCTACTCCTGTTCTAACTGCATCATTTGCATATTGCTTGTTTTCCTCTTCCCTCCTCCTCCTCCTCCTTTTCCTTTCATGTCACCCCTTTTCGATTATACATCTGAGAGGTAAAGACTTGTTTTTTCTGCTGTTGTTAGGTAAGACCCTCTGGGAACCTTTCCAGCAGTTTCTAACACAGCTATGAAGCAAATTCTCATGCAATGAGCTTCGTGCGATGGGTGACGCCACGGCTTTGGGGAGGCTGTATCAGATATGTGAGAAAGCCAGCGCTGTGCTTTCGCCTTCCCCCTCATCCTTGCCACCTGCTTGGAGGATGACATTGTAAAAGGGGAGGGGGGGAAGGGTGTGTCTTTATACGTGGATTTCCTTTTGCAAGCTGCAGGCAAGCTGCGACCTGGCTGGCCCCTCCTTCCCCTTGTGAGCGAGGTTGTTTAATCGCTGCTTGCCCAATCTCTTGCCCAATTTCTTGCAAGAGGGCAGGGAATTGAGGGAGAAGGGGAATTGCAAAACTTCCTCAGGGAGGATTTGAGTTATTTCCTTTTGATGGCCTTTTGGGCCGCTGCTCTGAGGAGGCTTTTGTTGTTGTTCAGTCGTGTCCAACTCTTCGTGACCCCATGGACCAGAGCACGCCAGGCACGCCTATCCTCCACTGCCTCCCGCAGTTTGGCCAAACTCATGCCAGTCGCTTCGAGAACACTGTCCAACCATCTCGTCCTCTGTCGTCCCCTTCTCCTTGTGCCCTCCATCTTTCCCAACATCAGGGTCTTTTCCAGGGAGTCTTCTCTTCTCATGAGGTGGCCAAAGTACTGGAGCCTCAACTTCAGGATCTGTCCTTCCAGTGAGCACTCAGGGCTGATTTCTTTAAGGATGGATAAGTTTGATCTTTTTGCAGTCCATGGGACTCTCAAGAGTCTCCTCCAGCACCATAATTCAAAAGCATCAATTCTTCGGCGATCAGTCTTCTTTATGGTCCAGCTCTCACTTCCATACATTACTACTGGGAAAACCATAGCTTTAACTATACGGACCTTTGTCGGCAAGGTGATGTCTCTGCTTTTTAAGATGCTGTCTAGGTTTGTCATTGCTTTCCTCCCAAGAAGCAGGCATCTTTTAATTTCGGGACTGCTGTCACCATCTGCAGTGATCGTGGAGCCCAAGATTCTTTCCTACCTATTCAGAAACCACACGTTTTCTGGACCACCCTCTTCTATCCTTCTCCAGGGCCGTCTTTACTCGGGGGTGCAAGGGGCGCGGGGCACCCAGGCCCCGAATTCTGGGGGGCGCCCGCCGCTGAAGCTGCCTAGGGCTCTTCACTATCTACCTGTTACGAAATAATAAATAATTTTGATCAAGCTGGAGAAACAAAATACATATATACCTAGGTACAGTTGTACCTCCAGTTGCGAGCACGATCCATTCCGGGGTGCCGTTCGCACCCCGAAAAGCCCGCAACCAGAGCGGTGCTTTTTGCGCATGCGCAAAGTGCGCAGAACGCTTCTGCGCGTGCGTGCACTGCGAAACCCAGAAGTAAACGCTTCCGTGTTTGCTGCGTTCTTAGCCTGAAAAAACGCAACCTGAAGCGGCCATAACCAGAGGTGTGACTGTAGTACTGAAATGTATCGACTTTGTGCGTTCATTTACCAAAGATGCGCCGTGCCAGCGGCGGCGCTTGTCATTCACAATGGTGGCGCTTGTCAGACAACGATTTGGGGGCGCTGGGCGGATTTTTGCACCCCGGCGGCCGATATGATAAAGACTCCCCTGTCCTTCTCCAGTCATCAGATCCCAGAAAAAGTGGGTCCTGTTATCAACCTTTTCAACTGCATAATAGTTCATCATCCAAATTTTATATCTCTCCATTCTTATCTGTATTATTTTCCGTGTTACAAGTGTTATTGCAATCCTGCTAATGTTTTCATCTTCTTACAGTGGTCTCTCAAGTGAGTTGTAAATCCCCCTCCCCCATTCTTTATTAAAGTTCTGGTCTTCTTGGTTCCTGAGCTTTCCAGTCCGTTTTGCCATTTTGGCATAATTAGTCCATCAGCTTAGTTTGCCATTCTTCTCTGGTAGGGACATTATCTTCTTTCCATCTCTCGGCTAGTAGCATCCCTGCGGCTGTCGTTGCGTTCATGAAAAGTCATTTCTGCTCCTTTGGGTACCTACGATTCCTAAACAGTGCGCTGATCTCCAACTCAGATGCGCAAACACTTCCTCGGTCCCGCCTGTTGATAGACCAGGGAATTGGATTCCCAAAACCAGCCCGGTCCCTGGAGTCAACAAACCCGGCGTGCAACCCATATCTGTGATAAAGTAATGTACGAACGAACCTGCGAGTGTAAATTTTTGGGAGTGCACGTGCGTGGGTTTGTGTGTGTGTGTGTGTGTGTGTGTGTTATTTAGCTACCAGAAATTGTGTGAGCAGAGGAGACTGTTTTTTGTTTGGCACGGTTTCTTTTTCTCAAGAGACAAGGTTTTTTTTCTTTGCGGTGGTTCGTTTGCAGCGCGGAAAGGAAGTCTTGTCGGTTATAGTGACTTGGCGTTTCCTTTTACACAAGAAGTGTTGCTCTGTCAAAGCTACTTTCTTGTTTTCGTCGCCTTCCCTGGGCTCTCTCAACCTCCTCCTTTGCTATCTGACCTCTGAGGGCTCACACCGTCTGGAAACCTGCTGCCTGCATGGATTCTTGGCCGTTCCTGTTTTCCTAGCTCTCCCTCCTCCCTCCTCCAGCTGGCAATGGAGTCCTCGGCGGGTTTGCCAAACTTCCCAGCCATGCCCTGCCAGGTAAAAACCTTCGCCAAAGTCCACTTTTCGGCAGCGACTGCTGTAGCCACCTGTCTCAGCTGACTGCAGCCTGCTCTCCGCTCTCTCCCAAGCGGCCTGGCTGTGTCGGGATGCTGCAAGGAGTCAGAAAGGAGCCCTGCCCGGGAAATAACCCCTCTCACGTCTTTGGCATCCGGTTAATTTTCAGCTTGTGTTTCTGAGCCATGCGTAGCTCAGTTGGGTGGAGCGCGCTGCTGGTAACGCCAAGGTTGCAGGCTTTGCCAGCTACCTGTTGCTGCATTGCAGCGGGTTGGACTAGATGACCTTGGGGGGTCTCTCCCAATTTTGATGGCGTATGTCTTGAAGGTATTTATATAAAGCGTTTAATCTGCAGAGCCTCGTAAGCGGTGTTGGGTTAGAACCAGTTCATCTTGTGTGCTTGGTCTGCGTTGCTAAACTGCTTGATTGCCTGCGGAAGGCACTTTGTACATGCTCAGGGACGTGTGTCTAAAATCCACGGTTCGAGTCCTGATTCCTATTGACACCTGATTTTGCAATGGACGTTGGATATGATGCGTAGGAAATGCAGTTGGCTGACATTGAGGCTTCCTTCCCCTGAAGGCTCTTAAAGACTTTCCGTGGATGTTTTAATTCTTGGCTGCTTGCTCTGCCTCTCTTCAGGGACGTTCGGCATGCCAAGCGTGTGACCTGCTCCTGAGCTCTGCATGTTCTCTCAAACGTTCTTCCTTGTGCTGGACCTTGTCCAGTTAGCGATGGGCAACCTCTCTCGCATTGCACTTGTTGGTGGGAAACCTCTGAGCTGGCGTACGCCACAAACCTTCCAGCGCCTTTGAGAACAGAGCTGCCTGAATGCTTGCAGCCCAGTTTGTGTGAGGGAAGGGGAAATATTCAGTTTGGCTGGGGTGATAAGTTGATCGTAGGCAAACCCAAGCATTGAGGTGTAGTTTGGGAACCGGGAGACTTGGGAGCCCAGACTCAGGGAGGAGGCAAAGAAAGAAGTGGCACCATATTTTTCGCTCCATAGGGCGCACCGGACCATAGGGCGCACCGGACCATAGGGCGCACCTTGTTTTTAGAGGAGGAAACAAGAAAAAAATTATTTTTCTGGTTTTCCTCCTCTAAAAGCCCTGTTTTTTTGAGGATCAGCTAAAAGTTTTGCAGCTTTTTTTGCAAAGGGAAAAGCCCTGTTTTTTTGAGGATCAGCTAAAAGTTTTGCAGCTTTTTTGCAAAGGGGAAAAGCAAAGCTCCTTTTGCAAAGGGGGAAAAGCAAAGAGGAAAAGCCCCGTTTTTATGGGGTTCAACTCACATTTCTGCAGCTTCTAAAGGAAAGGGAGCCTTTTCTACAGTTTCCAGACAGATAATCTAATCAGCCAGTCACATGTCGCTGGGGAAACAAACAACCTCCCTCTGCAGCACATTCAACAAAGGAGGGCGGGGCTGAAAGGGAGCCGGGGACTCTTATCTCTCTCCCGATCTCTTGCTGATCAGCTGCTGAGCGGGGTCCTTTCAACACCCCCTTTTCTCTTTGTAAAATAAAAAGCATGATCCTCTTTTGGCCCCTGGGCAATTCAGCTCCAGGGACCACCATTCGCTCCATAAGACGCACAGATATTTCCCCTTACTTTTTAGGAGGAAAAAAGTACGTCTTATGGAGCGAAAAATACGGTAAATTGAGCTTTTGTGTGCATGCACACTTCTTCAGATAAAAAGAAGTGTGCATGCACACGAAAGCTCATACCAAGAACAAACTTAGTTGGTCTCTAAGGTGCTCCTGGAAGGAATTTTATATATATATATATATTGTTTCGACTATGGCAGACCAACACGGCTACCTATGGCAGACCAACACGGCTACATGGTAAATTGAGAATGTGGAAATTGATGGGAAAGTTGATTCAGGTTTTTGAACCAACTGTCCACCTCTTCTGCCCTCTGGGATCTTTTATGGGTGCCAAGTCTGGGAGAGAAGCACTGGGAAACGAATTGATTGTGGCAAACTCTTGTGGTGCAGCAGCCAACCGTGAATGGTGGGCACAAGAGCCTGTTCTCATCTGGGCAGATGGTGGCGCTTGCTCTTCCTTCGTTCCTCCTCCACCTGCAGGGGCCGCTCTTGAGCTGCTGCCCTTGTAGTCAACCTTCCCCCTGGATCTCAGGAATTAGCAATTGGGGCTGGCCTTCAAGATCTGATAGGACCATAGAATTGGAAGGGAGCCCAAGGGTCATCTAGTCCAACCCCCCCGCAATTTGGGAATCTTTTGTCCAACGCGGGGCTCGAACCCACGGCCCTGAGATTGAGACTCTCGTGCTCTGCCGACTGAGCTATTCCTCTAGCCAGCAAGAGGAGGCTGCTGGTCCAAAGGAGGTGTTTGTGGACAGCGCTGGGTTTCAGCTTAGGAACGCTGGAAGCAATCTGCCTTGTAACTGACCACTCGTCCACCTAGCTCAGTTTTGTCTACACTGACTGGCAGCAGCTGGCCAGGGAGCTTCCCCTTCCCTCCTTGGGGATGCCGGGAAAGGAACTCCAGACAGAGCATCTGCATGCAAAGGGGGATACCCTCCCCCTTTGCCTTCACTGCAGTATTGGGTTTGGAGGGGGGTCTTCCATTTTTTTTGGAAGAACTTGACCTTTGGAAGACCATTTTTTTGGGAAGGCCTTGACCTCTACAGGCGCCGTTTAACTTGGAAGGAGATTCCACCCGCTGGCTTTCAAGGGAACGTGGTTGCCAGGAAGTGGTTTTGCGATGACCTCATTCCTCGCCCCCAAACTCTTCCGAGAGCCTTTCGGCAGCCTCGGAGTCAGGAGGAAGAGGAGGAGAAGGAAGAAGAAGAAGAAGAAGAAGAAGAGGATGCGTTTCTCAGTCAAGATGTCTGTTCTGCGCCCAGGGCCGGCACGTCCATTAAGGCGAACTAGGCAATTGCCTAGGGCGCTGAAATGGAGGGGGCGCTGGCCAGGCTTGGACGAGGAGGCGGGACTGGCTAGCAGCAGCTTCTCTGCTGTAGTGGAGAGATGCTGCTTGCCTCTCCACCACCCCCACCTCCCGCTAAAGCAGGCTTTGGCGGGGGGCGGCAGAAGGTGGTCTCGCCTAGGGCGCAAGAAATCCTAGCACCGGTCCTGCCTGCGCCTCTTGCTCGAGTTTCACGGCAACGCTTGAACCCGGCAACCTGCTGCGGCTTGCACAACGCTTAGCTGGGCTGTTGTGCGCCCTCTGTTTCAGCCCTCGCCATCCTGGTCCGGCCTCCATCCAGATAGACTGCGGCTCCCATCAGCGCGTGACTTGGCCAAGTTAGTGGAGTGTAGCTGTGAACCAGGGAGTCCCTTGTTTGGGTCCAGGCATTTGACAGCAGCAGCCAAGGTGGGAAATCCGGCGATACGAAGGACTCCCAGCTACTTAATGCGCTGCAAAAACATTTTCCATTTCCCCCGGGAGTCACTTGCAAAATGCAACGCCCTTTTTAGCAGAGTCAGTTTGCACACTCGGGTGCCAACCCGGCAGACGGGAATCAGGTAGAGATCGGGGGCTGGCGGAGTGGGATCTACTAACAGATCTCCGGGTTTGATTGGCAAAGGTTGCCAACTTGCAACCGTCTTAACAGCAACAAAACGACTTTGGCTGCTAAATAAGGGCCCCTCCAGATGTTCTTTGCACTGTGCTGTCATGATTATTTGTGCTATTGATGGTGTCGCAGCAATCATAGAATCTTAGCATTGGATAGGGACCCACGGGTCATCTAGTCTGACCCCCGCAATGTAGGAATCTCAGCGAAAGCATCCACGACAGATGGCCATCCAACCCCTGCTTAAAAAGCTCCAAGGAAGGAGAGTCCACAGCCTCCGCTGTTGAACAGCTCTTGCCACCAGAAAGTTTAGCTGAAATCTCCTTTCTCTGTAGCCTTCTTATTATTTTTGTATGGAAATGCTGCTTAGGGATATTTTGAAAACCAAAGATTTTCCTAATTTAAAGCAGACCCCTTTAAAAAGCCGGGGTGAGTGTCCAGATGCTCTCCAGGACCAGAGCGTCTATGTTCATGTTATCCAAGCAGCAGGTTGGTGGGGGGGGTCTTTGTGGGGTGGGGGGACGGTGGAGTAAAGGGGAACTAGGCAAAGGCAATAATCTCTAGGCTTTATTTTCGTCCTTATCTCTGGTCTGGATTTTTGCTGTAAATAGAGAAGGGGCCTGGCGGGGTGTTATGGCCCCATCTCGTCGTGTTTGCCGACAAAGATTACCGCAGAATGTTAGCTCTTGTTTTCAGCAAACGGCCGGTCTGGAAACTAGCCTGAAGGTCACCTGCTGGAACCGCAGACCTGAAGGCCGTTCTGTGCCCTGAATTGGGGGCAGAACGTGCCCACGTCCTAAAACCACCCACATTGCATACGTTTGGGAAACTGGGTGGGCTCAGGCTGCACCCCGAGTGTTTCGGAGATCTGTGTGCTCTTTTTGCTAGGCTTCTGAACAGGACGCTAAAATAGACTTATACAGGTGAAACTCGAAAAATTAGAAATATCGTGGAAAGGTTCATTTCTTTCAGTAATTCAACTTAAAAGGTGAAACTAATATATGAGATAGACTCATGACATGCAAAGCGAGATATGTCAAGCCTTTATTTGTTATAATTGTGATGATTATGGCGTACAGCTGATGAGAACCCCAAATTAACAATTTCAACTTTGGGGTTTTCATCAGCTGTACGCCATAATCATCACAATTATAACAAACAAAGGCTTGACATATCTCGCTTTGCATGTCATGAGTCTATCTCATATATTAAACTCCAGTAGCTAATGAAAACAACTGCTTACATAAATGGACTTTTCCACGATATTCTAATTTTTCAAATTTCACCTGTAGGTTGATTTCCTTGGCTTGTGACGGTTGTGCCCATTTGATTTTTTTCCGGATATTTCCATCTTTCTCTCTCCCGTATATGCAATGCCCAGAGAAAATTCTTTTATCTCCTGTTCTTGAATATAATCTTTATTAGTTTTCAGATTTCATACTTCAGATACATTATGTATTACATTGTACATTTACTATTTACTCCTGTGAGTTGACTTCCTTCCTTCCTTCCTTCCTTCCTTCTGGCTTCTTTTTTTCCGTTCTAATTTTCTCGCATTTCCTTTGTCCATTCTATTAATCAATCAGTCCATCAATCCATCAATTCTTTATTACATTCACCGGCCAGCACAATAAATTGCATTACATCATGAATATTTAAATTTTTTGAAATAAACTGAAATAACTTATTGTCCATTCTAAATGTTGTAATTCTAACTACGCAGTTGTCCATAAATTGTCTATAATTAAATATACCTTTCTATATATACAGTTCTTCTTTGTCTATCTGTACACTGCTTATAAATACAATTGGTTACTTAATTACAATGTACTTCTTTTTGTTGTTGTTATTATTCCAATAATATTTATTTGTATTACCCGTTATAAGGTTTATTTCTATACTACTGGTTTTCTATTTCACACAGATGTTGCCTACATACAACATAAATTTATTCCATTCTTTCAGAAATGTTTCATCACCCTGTTGTCTAATTTCCCCCGTTAATTTGGCTATTTTGGCGTACTCCATCACTTTCTGTTGCCAATCTTCCAAACCTGTGCTAGCAGCACTCTGGCTGCTCTGTTGTTGGATATAAAAACAGTTTCTGGTCATTCTTTGCGATATCTTCTCCAACAAGAATGCTTCTGGGGGTTTTTTCCTGGAAAGTGTATCTAAAGATCTTCTTTAATTCGTTATATATGTTGTCCCAATAAAATTTCACCTTCTCACTTTCTCTCCTGTTCTTAGCTGGTTCTCTGGTCAATCCCCCCTTGAAGTGACAGTCAAACTCTTAGCTGATAAAGACCCACAAATTACACACCTGGTAGTCAAATTTGATCTGGCAGCTGAGAAGCTCCATTCCAGCTAATGCTTTCTAATTTTACAACATTATCCTGTAAATATTTTATCCTGTAAACTTTTATAGGTTATGTTGTGTGGTTTCAGAAGAAATCCTTTCTCTTGCCCTCTGCTGTTGGTTGCAAAGGCCTCTGCCTAAACACAATAAAATGATGGATTGTATCTTTCTCGCTCACTGTAATTTTTTTTAATGCATTTCCCACTTTTTACATTTTCCCCGTCATGCATCTTTCGTCGTACATTGTTTCTATACTGACTTCCCTGCCGATCACTCCTTGACTTTCCAGGCGACCTTAGTTTGCTAAATATCCGTTCATTTCTCTAGCCGATTTCCTTTCCCTCAGTTCCTTCGTTTTGTTAACTGTTCCTCAAGATATTATCCCTACTTGCAGATTGGTTTTGATATCCTATCATTTTAAGTATTATCCAAAATATTCCCATTCGCCCCTTGTTTGCTTCTCACCCCTGTTCCTTATTTTGGCTGTCATATTCACTAATTCTGCAAACACTGTCATTGTTCTTTTGTTGGGATAGCTGTTTCTTTCCAGTTCTTAGCATGAACTATTCTTGCTGCTGCAGTTGAAGCCATGGGTTCAAGTCCTGGTCTCTGGAGCAGGATAGAACAGTCTTGCTCCATCTTCACATATTGAAAGATGGCTCTCATATCTCCTCTCAGTCTCCTCTTTTCCTGGCTAAACATCCTCAGCTCCTTCAACCGTTCCTCATCAGCTTGGCTTGCAGACCCTCGATCATCTTGGTCACCCTCCTCTGCACACATTCCAGCTTGTCAACAACCTTCTTAAATTGTGGCGCCGAGAACTGGACACAATATTCCAGGTGTGGTCTGAGCAAGGCAGAAGAGAGCGGTACTATGACTCAGGTTAAAGCTATGGTTTTCCCAGTAGTGATGTATGGAAGTGAGAGCTGGACCATCAAGAAGGCTGATCGCGAAGAATTGATGCTTTTGAATTATGGTGCTGGAGGAGACTCTTGAGAGTCCCATGGACTGCAAGAAGATCAAACCTATCCATCCTTAAAGAAATCAGCCCTGAGTGCTCACTGGAAGGACAGAAGCTGAGGCTCCGAGTACTTTGGCCACCTCATGAGAAGACTCCCTGGAAAAGACCCTGATGTTGGGAAAGATGGAGGGCACAAGGAGAAGGGGACGACAGAGGATGAGATGGTTGGACAGTGTTCTCGAAGCTACCAACATGAGTCTGACCAAACTGCAGGAGGCAGTGGAAGATAGGGGTGCCTGGCGTGCTCTGGTCCATGGGGTCACGAAGAGTCGGACACGACTAAATGAGTAAACAACAACATGACTTAGGGAGATGAGATGATGTTGCTTATTCACTCTGAGGCTAGACAAGGTTGCATCAAAGCAAGTGTTATCCCACACTTTGTATGGTTTTCCCATCACTTTCCATATCACAAAAAACCTGATATTTTGGGGAAGTGGGTTTCTTGCGCAATCAACTTTAATTGCGCAACCAGAATTTGCCTGAATGTGATTGAATCTGCTGTGCGGATAGGTCTTTCCTTTTGCCCTTCTGCTTCATTAGATGACCCCTAGACTTTCCCCACTCTGTGCATAATTTTATAAGCCTCTGGTCCCCTTTACTGCACAGTGGTACCTTGGTTCTCAAACGCCTTGGTACTCAAAACAACTTGGAACCCAAACACTGCAAACCTGGAAGTAAGTGTTCCGGTTTGCAAACTTTTTTCGGAAGCCAAACGTGCTCCGTTTTGAGTGCCACGCTTCCGATTTGAGTGTTACACTGCGGTCTGTCTGTTTTCGCTATTTATTTTGCATTTTTGTTTTTGCGGCTCTTTTTTGTATTGTTTTTGTGACTGTGTGGAACCCAGTTCAGCTACTGCTGGATTGATTGTGTGACTGCATTACATTGTTTATTGCTTTCATTTTATGGATCCATGGTCTCGTTAGATAGTAAAATCCATGTTAAATTGCTGTTTTAGGGGTTGTTTTTAAAAGTCTGGAACGGATTAATCCGTTTTGCATTACTTTCTATGGGAAAGCGTGCCTTGGTTTTGGAACGCTTTGGTTTTGGAACGGACTTCCGGAACGGATTAAGTTTGAGAACCAAGGTAGCACTGTTCTTGTTTTTTTCCCCTGAGCTAAAAACTTCCAAGCATTGTAAAATTTCATCCAGAATTTGGCCCAGCCCTTTTGTCATTCAGATCCTCCTCCCCCCCCCCCCCCGGCTTTCTGCATGCCGGTAGTTAATCTTCTGTTCTGGAGAATAAATATACCATCGCAGACAAGAGCAGGCAGACCATAGCCTGTGGTTCATCAGCGGAGGAGCACCACAAATTTCTGGTGAACCACTTTGACGCTGTTGGGATTCTTGCGGAAGAACGTTGGCTTAGGTGGAGCAACGAGGCACTTCATGCCAGTCAAAGTTTCCGGACACCTTTTAAAAGCAACCCCCACATAGAACGTGTTGCTGTCGTCTAATCTGGATGCGATTAGGTTGTGACTCACAGCAGCTAGTTTATTCGTCAGCAGGAAAGGGTGCAGCTTGCAAACCAGCCCTGAGTTGATAAAACACACTTCTTGGCTAGGTCACATCAGTGTCTAGGTGCAATGCAGGGTCCAAAAGCACCCCCAAGCTATGAATGCCCACTATAGGAATGCCCACTATATGCCTCAATAAGATCTAGGCTTCTCCCTCTAATCCCGCCGACTATCGCCAGGGACGATGACCGCATGAAATATCTACTGGCGGATGCCAACCCCTTGGTTTCACGTGGAGTGGCCATCTACATATTACAGGCCCTGAAACTCAGGACCACCTTTTTGGCCAACTTCCCTTAGCCTTAGTCTTATGTATATTCCCAACATGGACACTGTCGTCACGCCCGCTAGTGCTTTTTATTTTATTTGTTTTATCCTGTACGATTTTACTTCCAATTGTTTTAACTGTATCTGTTGTATTCTTTGCATAATCGTGTCAGGCTACTGCCTGGTCTTTTACTATGTGCTATAGTCATAGGGCTAATGCAATGAATAAATTGATTGATTGCTATGAAGAACAGGTGTTCTTAGAGGGAATGCAACCCCAAACAAACACAGTAGGGCTGGGCGATATCTTGTTTTCAGCATCATAATATGTCACCGGCTAAACATCACAATAGGGACGCGGGTGACACTGTGGATTAAACCACAGAGCCTAGGGCTTGCCGATCAGAAGGTCGGCGGTTTGAATCTCCATGACGGGGTGAGCTCCCGTTGCTTGGTCCTTGCTCCTGCCAACCTAGCAGTTCAAACGCACGTCAAAGTGCAAGTAGATAAATAGGTACCGCTCCGGCGGGAATGTAAACGGCGTTTCCTTGCGCTGCTCTGGTTCGCCGGAAGCGGCTTAGTCATGCCGGCCACGTGACCCGGAAGCTGTACGCCGGCTCCCTCGGCAGTTAAGCGAGATGAGCGGCAGAACCCCAGAGTCATCCGCAACTGGACCTATGGGTCAGGGTTCCCTTTACCTTTACCTTTAAACATCACAATATACCAATATATCGCAGTGTCTGAAATAAGAGTGGAACTATTGTCGAGGCAACGGATGGCTTCATGGGTTTTTCCCACATCGTGTTTTGATGCTTCCTGCAAGAAGCAGAAGAGCTCTGAGCCGGCAGTTTTAACAAGGCGGTGCAGGAATTGAGAGATGCATTGGCTGGCTTCACCGTTTCCCCCACATCGTGATTTTTGCAGAGCATCCACCCACGCATCATGGATTTGCAATATGTGGTACCTTGGTTCTCAAACACCTTGGTACTCAAACGACTTGGAACCCAAACACTGCAAACCCGGAAGTAAGTGTTCAGGTTTGCAAACTTTTTTCCGGAAGCCTAACATGCTCCGTTTTGAGTGTTACGCTTCCGATTTGGAGTGCCGCACTTCCGTTTTGAGCGTGCTGAGGTCTGTCTGTTTTTGCTATTTTGCGTTTTTCTGGCTCCTTTTTGTTTGTTTGTGTGAATATGTGGAACCCAGTTGAGCTACCGATGGATTGACTCTGTGACTGCAGTACATTGTTTATTGCTTTCATTTTATGGATCAGTGGTCTGGTTAGAGAGTAAAATTCATGTTAAATTCCTGTTTTAGGGGTTGTTTTTAAAAGTCTGGAACGGATTAATCCATTTTGCATTACTTTCTATGGGAAAGTGCGCCTTGGTTTTGGAACGCTTTGGTTTTGGAACGGACTTCCGGAACGGATTAAGTTTGAGAACCAAGGTACCACTGTATATAGTAAGGTCAAAAATACTGAAACCGACATTACAATATGGACTTCATACCAGCTTGGGATGATATATTGGCCGGCCCTACAACACAGGTTTGTTGGTTTGTTTGCAGAACTTGTACTCTGCTGTTCAGCCAAAAAGGCCCCTAGAGCAACTTACAGAGAATCGGTTACGAGCTGAAAGACACAGCACAGAAGGAAAAGGTGACAAGGAGGGAAGAAGAAAAAAGCGAAGTCGGGTACAGAGGTTGTATATCTGTTGTTGGGCTGGGCATTTTCTTAGCCAGCGGTACTTCTGTCCTCTTGGTTTTGACGTGCTTGCCCATATCATCAACTCCAAGCATCAGTTCAGGACTTCTGCGGTTCTTCCTATGACTGAATGACGGGAAGGGGTGATGGAGTCAAGTGTTCTCACTATACTGGCAAGGTTGTTTTTTTGCAGTCGGAACTCATCAAAACTCAGTTCCGGCCCTTCTCAGGTGGGCACCATTGACATTCTTAAGAGAACAAGGGTTCACAGTGAGTTCTGGCATCTTTTTGCTAGAAAAATAGCACTATTCAGAAGCTTCAATTTCCCAATCAAAACTTGCAATTTAGCGGACCACAGATACCAATCCCCCTTTCTAAGAAGAATTGTGCAATTATTCCTTCTATCTCGGCTTCCTGGGATGTATCATTGCTTTATTGCACGTCTTTAAAAATATACGAGTGTGTAAATGTTTTATTTTGTTACTTTGGATTGTGTTTACGCTGCTTTCCTTTGGGAGGAAGGGTGGGGTGAAAATGCAGCAATTAAAATTCTCCTTATGTATAGTTTGGTGCAATTGTTTGCCCTGTGTGCTGCCTCTGTGGCCGCCTCCTTCCTGAATAATCCGTACGGGCGAGATCCCACTGAGTCAGAGATCACGTAGTAAACTGGGTGATGTCACGGCATCATATCTGACTGATGTTCCGAGATATTAGTAAACCTGAGTGTGTGTGCAGATCGGTGCAACTAATCAGATTTGGCTCATTGTGGTGTTGTGCGACAGCAAGAGTCGGGGTGGGGAGCAGTTTTAAATGAATAAGTCATTCTTTTCGTTTTGTTTTTTGTTGTTTTGTTTTAAATAGTTTTTATTGGTTTTTCAAGGGACGCGGTTGGCGCTGTGGGTTAAACAACAGAGCCTAGGGTTTGCCGATCAGAAGGTCGGCGGTTCGAATCCCCGCGACGGGGTGAGCTCCCGTTGCTCGGTCCCAGCTCCTGCCACCTAGCAGTTCAAAAGCACGTCAAAGTGCAAGTAGATAAATAGGTACCGCTCTGGCGGGAAGGTAAACAGCGTTTCCATGCGCTGCTCTGGTTTCGCCAGGAGCGGCTTAGTCCTGCTGGCCACATGACCCAGAAGCTGTACGCCGGCTCCCTCCGCCAATAAAGCGAGGTGAGCGCCTCAACCCCAGAATCGTCCGCGACTGGACCTAACGGTCAGGGGTCCCTTTGCCTTTGCCTTTATTGGTTTTTCAATATATACATCCTTTATGAAATATCTCTGTAACAATTTTCCGTTTTTTCCTGCTCCCCTCCCCTGGACTTCCCTCACACATCCACTTTGTTTTACTTTCATTTTATTCATCCTGCGTATTATTTCCCCAATTAATTCCTAATATCTTTACATCTATTTTTTATTACATACATTTGTGAATGTTCATTCAAACCCTGCTAATGAGTCCAGCTCTTCATGTTTTCTCTTCATTTATATTTTAAATGGTTCCCATTCTCCTTAAAAGTCTTTGTTGTCCCTTTCATGTAATTTATCTGTTAGTTTTGCTAATTCTGCATATTCCGTTTCTCTTGCCACTGTCCTTTGGTTGGGGGGTTTCTTCTGTCTTCCAAGCTTGTGCTAGTAGAATTCTTGCCGCTATTGTTGCATACATAAACAATTTCCAGTTGTCTTTTCTAATTTCTTGGATCTAAAATCCCTAGGAGGAATGCTTCTGGTTTCTTAACATAAGTCTTTTAAAACATTTTTTTCAATTCATTGTATATCATTTCCCAATAATTTCTGACCTTTTTGCATTCCCACCACATATGATAAAATGTACCATATTTCTCTTTCCATCTCCAACAAGTTTTTGATCCCGTCTTATACATTGTAGCCACTTAGGATTTATTTCTTTTATTTCAAAAACGTTTATTTGGCCTTCTAAATTTTGGCCACTATTTAGCTTTGCCTATCTTTCCTATCCGGAAACCTCTGGAATCTCCAGAACCTTCAGAAACCTTCGGAAACCTTCAGAACTCATGACAACTACCTTCAGGTTCATAGCCAGCGGACCCTTTCACGGCCAGTGGGAGCAGGAACTCCGGGATTACTGGTCGTCCCAGATGCTGGCTATCCCCACAGCCGCTGCATGTGGAGGAGCGGGGACGCGAACCCGGTTCACCAGATTATGAGTCCACCGCTCTTAACCACTACACCACACTGGCTCTATAATAATTAAACAATAGTAAATAAATAAATATAATAAACAATAATAAATAGTAGAGCAGGTAAAAGATCGGACATGGATAGAGGGAAGTGTGAGGGATGGGAGGGGGAAAAGGTTTTTTTTAGGTTTGTTTGGATATTTTGAATATACCGTATATGGTTTGTTCTGAATTATGGGTTTTTCCCCCCTCTTGTTTCTTTTGTAACACTTAAATGTTTAAGTGGGTGGGCCGGCCCACGGCTGAAAAAGTTTGCTGACCCCTGTTCTAATCTCTTCTTCCCCTTCCTTTCTTTTCCAGAAGGACTTGGCGTACCTGCAGCAGTGGTTGGAAGCGTTCGTCGCAAATTTTGAGAAGATCATCACCGTGCATTCGATGGAACCGAGGAGGTAAGCAGAACGCATCTCGTGCTTTGCTGGTCCAACGAGGCGGGTGGGCATTCGGATGCTTGGTGGATAGAACTCCCTTCCGGCCCTCGAGGGGGAGATGGAAGATGGGGTCTGAATGGAAATTAGGCAATGAAACTCGCGGGAGACAAGTGATCCTTCCATAGTGGTCCTGCGTCACCACTGCAGCCCATGTTTCATTAGCCCCCCAAATGGAAAAACGAGCAAGGTCCCAACTAAAGAAGAGTGGCAACTTAAACTGATGGAATATGCGCAGCTTGCGGACTTAACGGATAAGAGAACAAGAAGAACATACGTTTAGGGAAGATTAGAAAACGTTTATTGAATATACCGGGGGGATTGTGTACATTTGAAAACGTTGGCAGCATTAAGGTAAATTCAGTAGTGTAAATCAGTTTTGATGGATGCAATCATGGAATACGGAATGGTTTAAGTTTGTGTAAAATACATGGGGATTTATGTTATGCAAAATGAACGATGGAAAGAGAAGAAGGAAAGTCATTGATATTTTAAGGTTGTTTAACTGAATATTTCAAATGGTAAAACACACACACACACACACACATAAACTATCTCCTTCCAGCCCTGTCTTGAAAAAAGGGAAATATTGAAGGTTTTTCACATACTGAGCACTGCGGTCATACTTTTCTCGTAATGTAATAGCAAGCAGCTCTTGATGCCACTGGTTCAGCAAGTGATTAGGAAGGTATCCCATTTGCCCAACAGGAGGGCCGTTCCCACCCTCTTTGGTCAGGGCTGCCATACATCCGGAATTTCCCGGAAATAGCCGGGATTCGTCGGTCAAGTATCGCATCCGGGCAGAATTTTCAAAAATCGGTTTTAATGTCCGGGAAAACCCAGGTTTACGGCAGCCCATATCAAACAATTTCCCTTTTAAAAAAATACCTCATAAACTTGGATTTTGTTGGAGATTTTGCATGAAAAGCTCGACAGCTTTTGGCAGGGGAAAGACAAAATGAAAAGCTTTTGCGTCCGGATTTTTGCTTTTTGAAATGTGGCAAGCACGATTGCGGTTCCTGCCTTGGCTCATCGGATCTGCTTAAGGCATGACTTTTCTGCGTGGCAAGAAGTGGTTGCAGACGTGTGAAAAAACACCCAGATGCCCCTGGTGGAAATCGCTTGCCTCGAGGCCCTCCTCTTCAGCCATCTCCTTGTGTGTTCCCTCGGCCTCCGATTAGCACACTTCCTGGTTTCCACACTGCCGTTGTGTTGCCACACATACAACTGCCTGTTGCGACAGTTGCTGGAAGGGATCCATCTATGGTGCAGTTTCCCGCTCCTTGTGAGTAGGAGATGTGTGTGTGTGTGAGAGAGAGAGAGAGAGAGAGAGAGAAGGTGGAGAGTAGATACTATACAGTGGTCTTTTGGTTCTCAAACTTAATCTGTTACGGAAGTCCGTTCCAAAACCAAAGCGTTCCAAAACCAAGGCGCGCTTTCCCATAGAAAGCAATGCAAAACGAATTAATCTGTTCCGAGCTTTTAGAAAGAACCCCTAAAACAGAAAATTCATATGGGATTTACTATCTAACGAGACAGTTGATCCATAAAATGGAAGCAATAATCAAAGTACTGTACTATAAAATAAATAAGACAGTATTGTAGATGATAAAAAAAATATATATATTAAAAATTCTTACCTGCACTGATGATAGTCATTGTTTGGATGGGGGGCTTTTATCCATTTCCGCAGTCACACAATCAATCAGTAGCTGAACTGGGTTCCACACAGTCACAAAAACAAATTAACCGAAAAAGCCTCAAAAACAAAAACACAAAATAAATAGCAAAAACAAAAGCGCCAAACTTAATCCGTTCCGGAAGTCCGTTTGACTTCCCGAAATGTTCGAAAACCAAGGCGCGGCTTCTGATTGGTGCAGGCGTCCCGGAAACAATAGCCGACAGCTGCATTGGATGTTCGGCTTTCGAAAAACGTTCAAAAACCGGAATACATACTTCCGAATTTTCAGAGTTTGAGAACCAAGCTACCACTATATTGCCTTATCCTACCTTATTGTTTGGCTGTATATCCTGCAGGCACCTTTCCCAGCTGTGCATCCCATCTTCTTTTTGCAGAAAAATGTGAGCTGGTTGTTTTTTTTGGGGGGGGGGGTTCCCCTTTCTTTTCTTAATCTGCAAAGCATTGGTGGATGGCTAGGGGGCTTGGAGCGGTGAATTTAGGCTCTCCCTGCTCTGTTTATGTGACGCGCAATTTCTGTCCCGGAAACGGCGTACGGTTCCCCCTCCTCCCGCCCCTGAAAAGCCAAGATCTCGTAGCTTGAGAAACGCTCCCACTTGTTGCTCAGAGCGTGTCTTCAACAGGGCCTGTGTCACAAATCTGAAATCGGGCAAAACTAGGCGCTTAAAAAAACAAAACTTTCTTGCTCTGCTGGAACTTGAGAACGCAACCGCCTTCGGGATTGCGCTCCAGATCTGAGTAGGATTCGCGCCTGAGCCTCTTCTTCTCCCGAAGATATTCTGCAAGGCAGTGGGAGTTTAAGGTCAGAGATATTCTTCTCCGTTCGCAGGATGAGCCCCATCTGCCCAGGGCCGGATTTAGATTTGATGAGGCCCTACGCTACTGGAGGTAATGGGGCCCTTTCTATGTCCAGCTGTCCTTGGTCAACAATAAATTGTCGCTGTTTTCTGTGCTGAATATATGCTATATGGTAATTTATGGACCTAATGGTATCTCAAGCCATTTGCACATGTGGCCATGCAACCAGTCCATGCAGAATGTAGGCACCCTATATATAGAAAGGAGCAAACCAGTGATATATTGAAGGTAATGGGGCCCTTTCTATGTTGAGCTGTCCTTGGTCAACAATAAATTGTCGCTGTTTTCTGTGCTGAATATATGCTATATGGTAATTTATGGACCTCATGGGTATCTCAAGCCATTTGCACATGTGGCCATGCAACCAGTCCATGCAGAATGTAGGCACCCTGTATATAGAAATGAGCAAAGCAGTGATAATTTAGGGAACAGGGTAGCAGGAAGGGCCAATGACTTACATCATAGGAGCCTACACAACACACAAACACTGTTGTTGTATGTAGGTTTTATTTTATTTGTTTTTTTATCTTATATTTTGGAAAGGTACACACAGGGTTTTTTCCTTTAATTTTTTTTTGGGGGGGGGCCCTAAGCTATAGCTTGTTTAGCTTATACATAAATCCAGCACTACATCTGCCCCTCACTTCCCTCTACGGCACGGGCAGAAACCGCCATCTTGGCTATTGGATCCATTCTTGGTCTCTTCCTCTCAATTCGCCGAAGGCCTGTCTTCTCCCCATGGGGAGTCTGGTGCTGTTTACACCCAGAGACCACCCAAAAGACGAGCTCTCAGCTGCCGGAGATATTTAAAGCACCGCTCAAGCGTTTGTGCAAAAAAATTGTCTGCTTTAGTTCACTGCCGGCCTGTGCCGTCGGGGACATGATTGCACCAAAATGAGGTTCAGCCTTGATTTTGCTGCCTGAGGCGAAGGGAAAAGATAGGCCCCTTCCCTTGTTCTGTGTAGGAAAAGCCTACCAGATAGGCCGGGCTCCCTCAACCTCGGCCCTCCAGACGTTTTTGAGACTACAACTCCCACCATCCCTGACCACTGGTCCTGCTAGCTAGGGATCATGGGAGCTGTAGTCCCAGGACATCTGGAGGGCCGAGGCTGAGGAAGCCTGGGATAGGCTGTAGTTTGTTGGAGGTGCTGGGTGTTTCCAGGAGAGAGCCTCACGGAACTACAATTCCCAGAGTTCCCCGGGAAGAGGGGTTGACGGTTAAACCGCTATCTGGGAGCCCCTTTGACTTTTCTGCCGACCGTGCAGTGGGTATGGTTCTCATCCGTCGCTCGGCCTACCTTTGATTTTGTGGCCCCTGAGAGTAATGAAGCGGTCTGGTTGAAGAAGCTTCCTCACCCCTGTCCTGTTTATGGGATGCTCTCCCCGAGGAAGTTCGGCTGCTGCCTTCATTGTACAGCTTTAGGTGCCGGGCGAAAACATTCCTCTTCAACCAGGCCTTGGGCTGATGGGCATCCGATGCCATTTTATTTTATTTTATTTTATTTTATTTTATTTTATTTTATTTTATTTTATTTTATTATTGTAGTGTAGTGTAGTGTAGTGTATTTTTCTTTGAAATCATTTTTTACAAAGTTGATATTTTAAAAAAATTCAAATACATACCTAGGGTTGCCAGGTCTGCTTCCAAAAAATAGCGGACAAGCGGGGGGGGGGTGTTAAATTAAATTAAATTATATATTTTCTTACAAACATTTTAACACGTATTAAAATACCATTTCATCATAAAGCTTTTGAATAAAAAAGTCCACTATTTTGTGGAAAAAAATAGTGAACATAATGTGAAAAAGTGGACTGTCCACTCAAATAGTGGACACCTGGCAACCCTATCTATATACAGAGATTTCTCCGAATCTCAGGACTCCCCCCACCCCCGCCCCGGAGTCCCATTTTAAACTGCATCTTCTTCCATACTCAATCCATATTTCCCATGGTAATTAGTTACACTACAAGTCAATTCAAAACCCTGCCAACGTTCCTGTCTGCTTACGGTGGTCTTTTAAGTAGCTTACAAATTTTCCCCATTCTTTTGTAAAAAAAATTGTCCTCTTGGTTCCAGAGTTTTCCAGTCAGCTTTGCCATATCGACATAGTCCCTCGGCTTGGTTTGCCCTTTTAAAATGTCTTGTGGAACTGGTTTTTTTTGCTTGTTTCTGTTCTTGTTTTTATTATGCATCTTGTGTCTTTTATGTTGTAGTTTTGTGTTTTAAACTGCCGTGAGATCTATGGATGAAGGGTGGTATATTATTATCATTATTATAATCAATAATAATAATAATAATTAATAACAATAACAGCAACAGCTCTTTTTCAGCTGTAAGCACCCAGTACACGTCGACATTAAGACTTTATGACTCTGTTAGCTGAAGAAGAATCACCGAAACAGGGCCTTGTCCTGCCACATTAATTTCACCTGGTATATAAACTTTAAGAAATAAATCTATTCATAAGAGACTTGAAAAACTTGAATCAATTGAATCATCATTGTGGCCTGAGTTCTTGTTTTCCTGCTATTTTCTGCACCGCTTCTATCAAGAACTCCAACTTTGGATGGAGTCTTGCCTGTTCATCCCATTTTTGTACCTCCTTCTGCCAGGGAGTATGTGGGACGCGGGTGGCTTGCCGATCGGAAGCTCGGCGGTTCGAATCCCTGTGATGACGGGGTGAGCTCGAGTTGCTCTGTCCCTGCTCCTGCCCACCTAGCAGTTCGAAAGCACGTCAAAGTGCAAGTAGATAAATAGGTACCGCTCCGGCGGGAAGGTAAACGGCGTTTCTGTGCGCTGCTCTGGTTTGCCAGAAGCGGCTTAGTCATGCTGGCCACATGACCCGGAAGCTGTACGCCGGCTCCCTCGGCCAGTAAAGCGAGAGTCGTCCGCGACTGGACCTAATGGTCAGGGGTCCCTTTACCTTTACAGGGAACCAGGCAGAGGGCCTTCTCGGTAGTGGCACCGCCCTGTGGAACGCCCTCCCACCAGATGTCAAAGAAAAAAACAACTACCAGACCTTTAGAAGACATCTGAAGGCAGCCCTGTTTAGGGAGGCTTTTAATGTTTAATAGATTATTGCATTTTAATGTTCTGTTGGAAGCCGCCCAGAGTGGCTGGGGAAACCCAGCCAGATGGGCGGGGTATAATAATAAAATAATAATAATGATAATAATAATAATAATAATAATAATAATAATAATAATAGCAACAACTTTACCTTTAACTGTCAGGGAGTCTAGCTTTTTCTCCTTATAGCATCACAACACCCCTCCAGAGCAGATTTGGCTGAGAGAGCCTGCTTCAAGCTAAGCCAGTTTTACCCACCCGGGTAACTTTGGAAGGGAGCGATGTTCTCCAGGGCTGATTTCCACGGAGGGGAGTTTGCAAACTTATTTTTGATGCCCTTCTCTTGCAGGCCAGAGGACTCTGTCTCCGAAATCCCGCTGCTCCCCTGCGATGTCCTTCAGACGCTGACCCAGCAGCTGACGTCTTGTGTGAACCAGATCTCCCGCCAAGAGGTGGCTGAGGCAGGCCTCAACCAGGCTCTCTTGCTGATCAAGTTCTTCATCATCATTTGCAGGTAGGGGTTGTTATTCCTCCTCGTTTTTGGACTCTGGCTAGCGCCGCTTCTCATCTTCTGACTTATTTTATTTTATTTTATTTTATTTTAATACTTTATTGAATTGCAGTAACAAAAAACAAACAATATCGCAAGGAAAAAACAAATGAAAAATAACAAATTACACAACAGAAAAAATAAAAGAACACACCAAAAAGACATAAAAACATAGACTTCCCTCCACCCATGTTTGACCTCTTTCCCTTAATCTTCTTTTATCGGTTGTGTTATTAATTTTACACTGTTTTTATTCCACTTCCATCCATTTCCTCAATATTTCTACCCTGTAAACTTTATTCATTGCATATTGATATATTTGTACCAGAACAATGTTTTTTCATATACTCCTTTACACAGTCCATTCTTCATTCTCTTTGTCCTCTTACCGCTGCCGTGAGACTCTAACCAAAACTATATATTCACAAAATTTGACTTGCCGCTCTCGAACAGATGGGATTCCCCCCCCCCCGTCCAATTTTTTTTGCTATAAGTATGCTGGCAGCAGCTGTTGTATATAAGAATATTTTTCTCTTGGTCGCAGGAATGTCATTTTTCATAGACATCCAAAGGCAGACCCATTTCGGGAATCTAATAATACTAAATAATAATAATAATAATAATAATAATAATAATAATAATAATACCCACCCATCTGGCTGGGTTTCCCCAGCCACTCTGGGTGGCTCCCAACAGAATATTAAAACATCAAACATTAAAACTTCCCTAAACAGGGCTGCCTTCAGATGTCTTCTAAAAGTCAGATAGTTGTTTATTTCCTTGACATCTGATGGGAGGGCGTTCCACAGGGGCGCCACCACCGAGAAGGCCCTCTGCCTGGTTCCCTGTAACCTCACTTCTCGCAGGGAGAAGCAATAGGATCTCTCCAGATGTACAGCCATACCTCCGGTTACGGCCGCTTCAGGTTGTGCGATTTTGGGTTGCGCACTGCGCCGAACCCGGAAGTACCGGAACGGGTTACTTCTGGGTTTCGACGCTCGCACATGCGCAGAAATGCCGAATCGCAACCCGCGCATGCTCAGATGTTGCGCTGTGGGTTGGGAACGTGCCTCCCGCACGGATCACGTTCGCAACCTGAGCATCCACTGTACAGCTTTTTCCTTTGAGGCTTTTTCAGTTAATTTGTTTTTGTGACTGCGTTGAACCCAGTTCAGCTACTGATTGATTGATTGATTGATTAAATTTTTATCATCTACAATACTGTTTTGTTTATTTTATAGCACAGTACATTGATTATTGCTTTCATTTTATAGATCCACGGTCTCGTTAGATAGTAAAATCCATGTTACATTGCTGTTTTAGGAGGGGTTGTTTTTAAAAGTCTGGAACGGATTAATCCGTTTTGCATTACTTTCTATGGGAAAGCGCGCCTTGGTTTTGGAACGCTTTGGTTTTGGAACGGACTTCCGGAAGGGATTAAGTTTGAGAACCAAGGTACCACTCTTATTTTCACCGGAGGAATGCTGGAGGCTATGAGCTGTGTTTTCCTCCCCATAATGCGTAGAGTCTTAGCTGTGTGTGTGTGTTTTGAGAATGCATCAGATCACCTTGCGCAATAGGAGTGACATTGTTATGGACCTCCGTGCTCATGTGTTTCTTCCTGTGCTTACTTTTATCAACCTTCCCCGGCTAGCAAAGTCGTAAAACTGCTGCAGAGATGCTGCAAATCTCTCTCTCTCGTCCAAAGGGCGCTGACCACGCTGTTCCCTCCTCTTCCCACGCCTCGGAGGAAGAGACAGCGTGAAACCAAATTGTCCTCCCAAGCCGCCCTGCCCCGAATCGGCCCTTTCTGGCCTCTCGCCTGCTTTGGTTTCCAGCAGCTCGGAGCCTGGGCCGTCCCTCGCCTTGCCAATAACCAGCTATCGCTCTGCTATCAAAACTCCTTTTCCTTCCTCCCTCCTGGCCTGCGTCCCTGCCCACCTCCAGCCGCTGAAGAGCTGGGGCTGCTCTGCTTCCCTGGCTCCCCCCTTAAAAAAAAAACCAACAACACAAAGAAACCTGGGCTATTCTGGGTCTGGTGTGATGCAAAGCCATGTTCTCTCTCCCTCTCTCTCTTCCTGTGAGGTCTGCGAGCCAGAGATAAGGACCAGCTGATAATTGCTCCTCTTGCACAGTTACCAAAAAACCCCGGGGGCCCAGCAGAGACCTGAAATGAAATTCCCCAGGAGAGGGGTCTCGGCTAGAACTGCCTTTATTAATAGTGCGGCCAAGAATGCCTTTGAAGTAGGCCTGCGGTGGACTTTGAGAAGGGGGGTGCGCGTGGGTTTGCACACCTGCCCCTTCTGGACCTCTGCAGCATCACCACCGAAAGGAGCCTCCGTGCCGAGCCGCCCAGCGCGACCGGCACTCTCTGGAGTTGTGCCTGGAACAGGCAACTTTTGGATGTGAGCCAGGAGCGGAGATTTGCCTGCGAGGAATCATGGCGTTTACTCAGGGCTTTCCAGCCAAGGCCAGGATAACCGGTTGTGCCCACCCAGGCCCCTCACCCACCCACCGCTTCAGGGGGAAGGCGTAGGCAGCCCGTTTTCTTCGGTGACTTTTTTTGCGGACTAGGCCGAGGGAGATGTTTTCTTCTGTGCGCGCGAGAAAATATGCTAAATCTGAATTCACTTATCAAGCCTGATCTTAAAATACACTAAACTGAGATTTAATCACACTTTTATGGGGGGGTTTAGGGGGAAAGAGAAAACAACGGGTGCGTGAATCTTGCTTGGTTGGCATACTTTGTTCTGCAGCCCACTGTGGAGTTATTGCAAAACATGGGGGTTTGGGGGTAATGTGTTTGGGGTGCAAATGCTAAATTATGTGTGTTTAAAGGTAAATGGAAAGGTATGGATTTGCGCACTGAATTGTATGTGGCATAGCAGCCCAGTATTTTTGGTGGAATGTATTAACAAGATGAAAGGGACCCAGGTGGCGCTGTGGGTTAAACCACAGAGTCTAGGGCTTGCTGATCAGAAGGTCGGCGGTTCGAATCCCCGGACGGGTGAGCTCCCGTTGCTCGGTCCCAGCTCCTGCCCACCTAGCAGTTCGAAAGCACGTCAAGTGCAAGTAGATAAATAGGTACCGCTCCGGCGGGAAGGTAAATGGCATTTCCGTGCACTGCTCTGGTTCGCCAGAAGCGGCTTTGTCATGCTGGCCACATGACCCGGAAGCTGTCTGCGGACAAACGCTGGCTCCCTCGGCCTATAGAGCGAGATGAGCGCCGCAACCCCAGAGTCGTCCGCGACTGGACCTGATGGTCAGGGGCCCCTTTACCTTTTTATTAACAAGATGGGAAGGGAGGCTGCCTTGTTCAGCAGTTAAAGGATTTGATTTGGAGAGGACCAAAAGTGATATGAGGACCAAAAGTGAACAGGGATGGAAGGATCCTCCTTCCCCACAATGCTATTCATAATAATAGAATCATGAGTTGGGAGGGACCCCAAGGATCATCTAGTCCAACCCCATGCAGTGCTGGAATATGCAGTTGTCCCATGCGGGGGTCGAACCTGCAACCTTGGCATTATCAGCACCATGCTGTACCCAACTGAGCTATGCAGGCTGTGAGGGTCAGGCTATAAGGTTTTGGGTTGCTCCCCTTCCTCAACAGGGCTCTTGTGCCTTGAAAAAAGCTTTTCTTATATCCCTTTTTTTGGGGGGGGACTTCACCTACTGAAAAGCACTGGAGCCCAGCTAGGGAAAAGGTGGCAACCCCGAAGACGACTGCGCTGCCTTTGGATATGAGTTTGTGTAAAACTGAACCTAGGCTCTGGGGAGTCCCCTATGTGAAAAACAGCTGTGTGCAAATTGAGTGTGTTTTAACGTTTGGCTTGGGGGAATTTTCGGGCTGGCATTTTGGGGGTTTCCTTAGGTATTTTGAGTATTTTCTCAGCATTCGGCTTAAATATATTTAGGGTTTTGGGGTTGGAGGGAGCAGTTGCTTTGCAACCTGCCCCGACCGTATTGAAGAAGGTGATTTAAGCGAAAGCGGCTCCAGTAATTTTCTCGCTGGCGGGAACAGAACCAGGAACTGCATCATGTACCCATTTGCCATTTTATGTGTGTGTTGATATCGATATTGACATGCGTAAAGGGTAAAGGGATCCCTGACCATTAGGTCCAGTCATGGACGACTCTGGAGTTGTGGCGCTCATCTCGCTTTATTGGCCAAGGGAGCCGGCGTACAGCTTCCGGGTCATGTGCACCAGCACGTTTACCTTCCCGCCGGAGTGGTACCTATTTATCTACTTGCACTTTGACGTGCTTTCGAACTGCTAGGTTGGCAGGAGCAGGGACCGAGCAACGGGAGCTCACCCCGTCGGGGATTCGAACCGCCGACCTTCTGATCGGCAAGCCCTAGACTCTGTGGTTTAACCCACAGCGCCACCCGCATCCTATTGACACGCATGTACAAAAATTATTTCCCTTTATGCAGCAGCATGATCCCATGGAGAAAATTGCTCTCCCGTTTTGCAGGCTTGTCATCATGCAAACTTACTACGTATTTTCAACTCTACGTTGCATTGATGGAAGGGGATGTGATGGAACGAGAGACAGGCAGCCCGGCTGTCTGGAGCACCGGACACAGTTTGCAAAAAGAGCACCTCCAGTTTTCCTAGATCTTGAGGGCTAGGAAGCTCCCCAGGAATTCATGGGCTGTGCACTCAACGCTCACGACTTAATTTATATGCAAATTTCTGCATCTGAAATATTAGCAGGACAGCAGCCCCTCCTCCTCTTTGCCAACTTACTCGCTCTCTCATTACCGCCTAGTGTCGAGGTGCTTCATACATAATAAATATTACCATTATCTCTCTTTTGCAGCACATTAGCATTCATGTGAAGAAATTAGCTGGCTTGGGTGTCGGGCGGCTGCAGATGACAAAAGACTTTGTGCTTGTTTGACTGCCTGTTTCTCATCCTCCCCTATTGCTTCTTTGCAGGAATCTAGAAAACGTCCAAACGGACCGGCCCCCAGTGTTTGTTCACGAGGTGACCAGTTTGCTGTCTGCTTATTCAAACAAGGTAAGCTCAGATTCCTCACCCTGTGTGTTCGCCAGGGCTGGATGCTTCACATTCCTAGGAACCAAGGAGTTAGCAAGTGGTTCAAGTTAGGTGATGAAATTCACATACCTAGCTCAGGGTCCTTAAGGGGAAGACTGATGGATTTGATGATGGGGAAGAGACAGCTATATACAGGAGCAACACACATGCATATTTTCTTACAAAGGAATAATAGCAAGTAATAATAATAAAAAACTTTTATTTATATCCCGCCCTCCCTCGTATAGTAAGATAAGACCTTCGGAGCAGGCATTTAAAAAAAAAAAATGTTCCTTGATAATTTGTCACCCCCTTCATTATGGAACACGGGGTGGCCCACCCCCTTGCTACGCCCCTGGATCTACTCACAGAGTTAAAAACTGGCAGCGATCTACCCCCCTTTTGGGGGGGGTTCAGGTCAAAGTTGTTGGGCTTTTTTTAGGAAGGTGGAAGGCCCATTTTGGGAGGAGGTAAAATGTTGACCTTTTTTAAGGGGAGCCACAGTTGTTTAGCTTCTTTGGGGGGAGCCAATGATCTGCCAGTGATCTACCAGTAGATCGTGATCTACCTGTTGGACATGCCAGCTCTATCCCTTTTCCAAGTTGCTTGCTACCTCCACTGGACAAGTGCAGAGCAGAAACAATATGGTAGAGCCAAGGGATTGATCCCTTTCAGCGTGCATCCTTGGTCCCCTTCCGATCATTGTTGTAATCCCCCAAGGTGACCACTTGGACGGAGGTTTTCCTTTTGGAGCGAGCCTCAAGTCACACGCTCATTTTTCTCCACCCCACCCGGTCTTTTTTTCCTTTCCTCTGGCGGCTCTGCAAAGGGGGCCTTGTTATCAGATGAATTAAATGAGTGCCCAGGGGTCTTTTCACATCTTCAAAAGCACCCTTAACGACATGAGTATATTTCAGCTAGCTGTTGGGTTGGAGGAAAAGCTTTCTTGAGAACAAGAAAGGCGGGCAGAGGGGGGACCTCGCAAACTGAAGATTAACCGAGCTGCTTGTGTCCTTGGCAGCTCAAGAACACCCAGGGACGGAATTTGCGTTGCTGGAGTCAGCTGGAGAACGTAACTCTCTACGTGTTGCACCTCTGTGAATGCCTCTTTGATCCCTACCAGACGTGGAGGAGGCAGCTGAGCGGGTGAGTGGGGAACCACTGGATCATAAAATCATAAGAGTTGGAAGGGACCCCCAGAGTCATCTAGTCCAACCCCCTTGCCGTTATTGCAGGGTGGATTTGATTTAAATCAAATCGATTTAAATCACTAGTCAGTAAGACTTGATTTAAATCATTTTCTTACAGAAAGACTCATTCTTGCTGGTATCATCTTAATATTGACAACCGGAGGAAGGTTTCATTTTTCAGAGTAGTTTTTACAGTTATATCAAAAATTACTGATTTGTTTATACTATTAGAAATAGACAATTATGAAATTATGGTGAGGTTCAATAAGTTAACTGTTTATATTTGGACAACTTTTCTGCTGTACTTTATTGGAAGGAGAAAAATAATCATTGCCTTAATAACAATTTAAGCCATTTGTTTAACTAAAAAAATAACATTATAGCGTATGTATCCATGTTTGTTGACTGATGTGGTTAAACAATTTTAAAAAAACCTTAGACTGAGTTTTAGCACACATGAAAAACTTAAAACAAATCCTTATTTCCTGATGAATAGCCTTTGGACTATAATGTAACTTAAACAGAAAACTATCTTTAGAAAGATTTTTCCTCCAAAAGCATTTTATTTTAAAAATCCAATTTAAATTTTAAAAAATTTTTTTAAAAAAATAAAAAATATTGATTTTTATCCACCCTGCATTATTGGCACCACGCACTAGCCGACTGAGCTACGCAGACCGTTTCTGCTGAATTACAACTCCCATCATCCCTGATCACTACCCCATGCCTGCTAGGGCTGATGGGAGTTGTAGTTCAGTATTACCTGACGGGCCCAAGGTTCCCTGCTCTGGCTTTAAACCTTGCGTGTCAGGAAGGAGGCTTCTGCCAGCGGCAGGCATGTCAGTCATTAAACCAGTATCTGGTGATAGCTGCAACTTTGGTGTTATCACGTGGGGGTCTGGTGCTGCTCAGCTGCCAAACCGAGAGAAGAGGAGTTCCAGGATTTAAAAAAACAACAATTTTTTTTAAGTTGTGTGCCTTTGTTTCTCTGTTTGACCCTCTTACATGGTTCTCTATGCATTGTGCTGGAGGGACGCGGGTGGTGCTGTGGGTTAAACCACAAAGCATAGGGCTTGCCGATCGGAAGGTCGGCGGTTCGAATCCCCGCGACGGGGTGAGCTCCTGTTGCTCGGTCCGTGCTCCTGCCCACCTAGCAGTTCGAAAGCACGTCAAGTGCAAGTAGATAAATAGGTACTGCTCTGGTGGGAAGGTAAACGGCGTTTCCGTGCGCTGCTCTGGTTCGCCAGAAGCGGCTTAGTCATGCTGGCCACATGACCCGGAAGCTGTACGCCGGCTCCCTCTGCCAGTAATGCGAGATGAGCACCGCAACCCCAGAGTCGGACATGACTGGACCTAACGGTCAGGGGTCCCTTTACCTTTACCTTTATGCATTGTGGTATTTTATGCTTTGCGACTTGCTGCTGTTTTCATTGCTAATAGTTTAGTAATTATTTATCACAATTGACTTTCTGTTTAATGATTGTTTGCTGATATTTAATTTCATTGTGCACCGTTACATTCTGATGGATTATTGAGGGTGACTTTATTTGAAATAGGGACCCTGGTGGCGCGGTGGGTTAAACCACAGAGTCTAGGGCTTGGCGATCAGAAGGTCGGCGATTCGAATCCCTGCGACGGGGTGAGCTCCCGTTGTTCGGTCCCAGCTCCTGCCCACCTAGCAGTTCGAAAGCACGTCAAAGTGCAAGTAGATAAATAGGTACTGCTCTGGCGGGAAGGTAAACAGTTTTCCGTGCGCTGCTCTGGTTCGCCAGAAGCGGCTTTGTCATGCTGGCCACATGACCCGGAAGCTGTACGCCGGCTCCCTTGGCCAATAAGCGAGATGAGCGCCACAACCCCAGAGTCGTCCGCGACTGGACCTGATGGTCAGGGGTCCCATTACCTTTACCTTATTTGAAATAAGTTGTTTCTTTTAAAGGTATGTTTCTGTTATGACTCTTTTTGGTATTGGATCAGATTGTTATAAGGTGTGTGTGATCCTTGTTCTTTCTTAGGCTCGTAAACCACCTTGCGTGATATAGAAAGGTGGTGTACGGATTTAAAATTTAATTAAATGCTTCCCAATGGAGGCTTCCAGGCAGATGAGTTTCTTGGCTGATTGATTATACGGTTTGCGTTTCGCTGGGGCCTTGCCATGAAGCCGGAGAAAGGCGTTTCAGTGTTTACGGTTTGAAGGCGCTCTTGAGATCTGAAAATGCCCGTGCCCCTTGGGGCAGGCAGAGAATGCCAAGCAGGACTGTTAAAACAAAAGCTTCTGTTTGTTTATACCTTCCATTAATCAAGTGCACTTAATTTTACTGGGAAATCAATGAAGCGCTTGCTTTTGGGCTCAGGTTTTTGGGCCGGCTGCCAAAATCCATTCCTGTGCGGTGTGATTGCAGACGCGTGGAAGGACGAGAGTCGGGGTTGCGACTGGGGACGGGGTTGGATCTCTGTGGCAGCTCAGCCGTCCCGGGTTCAGCTGCTGGCGTCTCCAGTTAGACCAGCTGGGAAGGTAGCCCAGTGTCAAGGAGCTGTCAAGGAGCCAGGTCAACCACAGGGCGGGCACAAACAGCAGTGTCCTCTGGTTCGCCTTCACCCAGCTGAGTTGGGAAGAGCACAGCGCTGATAACGCCAAGGTTGCAGGTTCGATCCCCGTATGGGATAGTAGTAGTGGTAGTAATAATAATAATAATAATAATAATAATAATAATGAATTTATTATTTATACCCTGCCCATCCAGCTGGGTTTCCCCAGCAACTCTGGGCAGCTCCCAACACAATATTAACACAGTAAGTGTTGGTGCTGACCTTTAAATCCCTAAACGGCCTTGCTTCAGTATACCTGAAGAAGTGTCTCCACCCCCATCGTCCATCCCGGACACTGAGGTCCAGCTCCGAAGGCCTTCTGGCGGTTCCCTCCCTGCGAGAAGCCAAGTTACAGGGAACCAGGCAGAGGGCCTTCTCGGTAGTGGCACCCGCCCTGTGGAACACCCTCCCACCAGATGTCAAAGAGAAAAACAACTACCAGACTTTTAGAAGACATCTGAAGGCAGCCCTGTTAAGGCAGCCTAGCCAGATGGGTGGGGTATAAATAATAAATTATTATTATTATTATTATTATTATTATTAACAGAATAAAACATCAAACATTAAAAACTTCTCTAAACATATTCCTGCATTGTAGGGTGTTGGATTAGATCAGTGTTTCCCAAAGTGGTTGATACCACCTGCTGGGTGTGTGTGTGCTGGAACGATCTTGGGGGGGGGGCGTAATAACCTCGGGTACAATGGGGGGGCGTTGAATAAAAAAAGGGGGCGGTTCACTGGATGCTTACCGATGTAATGTAAGAGTTATAACTGATCAGTGGTCAAGTCTGCCGATGCAAATTTGTCATTGCATCTTTGGTTGTTCGCTTAATGAAGGCAGATTTCGGGGGGGCGGAGATTTTTTTTGTTTGTTTGTTTCTCAAAAGGGGGTGGTAGGTTTGGGAACCTCTGGACTAGATGATCCCAAAGTTGAGATTGTTAATTTGGGGATCTCATCAGCTGTATGCCATAATCATCACAATTATAACAAATAAAGGCTTGACATATCTCGCTTTGCATGTCATGAGTCTATCTCATATATTAGTTTCACCTTTTAAGTTGAATTACTGAAAGAAATGAACCTTTCCACGATATTCTGATTTTTCGAGTTTCACCTGTATGTCCCAGCCAGGAGGAAACAGAAAGTTTTTGATTGGCTGGACCAAACATTCCCCTGCATGTCTACTCTAGGAAAACAAGGAATGTTGTCTGCTACCAGTACTTATGTATCAAAATGGTCAAAGGCCTGGAAACAATGCCTTATGAGGAACGGCTTAGGGAGCTGGGTATGTTTAGCCTGGAGAAGAGAAGGTTAAGGGGTGATATGATAGCCATGTTCAAATATATAAAAGGATGTCATATAGAGGAGGGTGAAAGGTTGTTTTCTGCTGCTCCAGAGAAGCGGACACGGGGCAATGGATTCAAACTACAAGAAAGAAGATTCCACCTAAACATTAGGAAGAACTTCCTGACAGTGAGAGCTGTTCGGCAGTGGAATTTGCTGCCAAGGAGTGTGGTGGAGTCTCCTTCTTTGGAGGTCTTTAAGCGGAGGCTTGACAGCCATCTGTCAGGAATGCTTTGATGGTGTTTCCTGCTTGGCAGGGGGTTGGACTGGATGGCCCTGGTGGTCTCTTCCAACTCTAAGATTCTAGGATTCTATCACATCCCACAGGAGTTTTCCTCCTTGGATAAAGCAGTGGGGACATGGGGAAGTGTCAGTGAGCCCTCGGATGGACCAATCATCCTGATTCTGGATAAAGCATTTTCCCGTCTTCCTAACTTCTCCTGTAACCCCTAACTAGAGGAACACTTCTCGCTGGCCTTTGTGCTTGTGTTGTGTTGTACAACCCTGTGTTAAGGCTGCCTCCTTCATCTACAAAACCTTTCTCACGCCCCTCTGCATTTCTCGCCTCTCCTAGGGAGATCGTCAGCATGAAAGAGAAGAGCAAATACAAATTTGCGCCAGCTGTGTTGCCTCAGGAGTTCAGCTCGTTTTTCCAAGGTAAATACTTCAGTTTCGAACCCCGCGGCCTTCCCCGGTTTTTCCACTCAAGAACGGCAGTACAGTGGCACCTTGGTTCTCAAGCTTAATCCGTTCCGGAAGCCTGTTCCAAAACCAAAGCGTTCCAAAACCAAGGCGCGCTTTCCCATAGGAAGTAATGCAAAACAGATAAATCCCTTCCAGACTTTTAAAAACAATCCCTAAAACATCAATTTGACATTAATTTTACTGTCTAACGAGACCATTGATCTATAAAATGAAAGCAATAATCACTGGACTGTACTATAAAATAAAGAAGACAGTATTGTAGATGATAAAAATTAAAATTATTATTTTTCTTTACCTGCACTGATGATAGTCATTGTTTGGATGGGGGCTTTTATCCATTTCCGCAGTCACACAATCAGTCAGTCAGTAGCTGAACTGGGTTTCGCACAGTCACAAAAACAAATCGGCTGAAAAAGCCTCAAAAACGCAAAATAAATAGCAAAAACAAAAGTGCCAAACTTAATCCGTTCCGGAAGTCCGTTTGACTTCCGAAATGTTTGAAAACCAAGGCACAGCTTCTGATTGGTGCAGGTGCCCCGGAAACAATAGCTGACAGCCGCATCGGATGTTCGGCTTCTGAAAAACGTTTGAAAACTGGAACACTTACTTCTGGGTTTTCGGAGTTTGAGAACCAAGGGGTTTGAGAACTAAGACGTTTGAGAACCAAGATACCTCTGTTTTCCTGTTCACCGCCAGTCCCGCTGTCCATGCACCACCCATCTTAACACAAACTATCCGGGTGTTTGCAACACCGAAGTTTTCCTGATCCACTCATTCCGAGTTTTGTCGTGCCAGGGAAGAAACAAAACGGAAGTTGACTTTTTGCATTGTGTGCAGACCAGGAAACAAACCACAAGTGCCAGTTTTATCAGGATAGCTTCTAAGTTGATCTATTGCACACACACACACACACACACACACACACACAAGCCCTTTCATCAGATTTTCAGCATTTGTTTAAAAACAGCCACTGCTGAGCAAGTTCCTAGTCCTCATGGGTGATGCCAATAATTTCAGCAGGTGGGCTAACTAAGCTTTCCAGGGGTTGTGGGATGCAGCTTTGGTTGCCCTGTTTACCTCCCCTGCCCTTCCTGTGGTTAACAAAATCGGGGGGGAAATGTGTGAAATAAGAGAGCAAAGTTGCTGGTTAATACAAGGAACAAAATTCACAATATTCACTATTCACAAGTGTGATGGAGGCTGCATGTTGTTTGGACAGAAAGCAAATCTTAAGAGGGATCGAGCTTCATGTTCACTTGCGTACTGTAATGCCACAATATAAAATTTAGTGTTTGCCTTGTGTGTCAGTGTTCAGGTCATGACAACGAGCTTGTAAGGTAGATCAGTGTTCCCTACAACTTTCGTGCAAGGTAGATTCAGTGTGTGTGTGTGTGTGTGAGAGAGAGAGAGAGAGAGAGAGAGAGTGTGTCTTGCTCAGGGCCCCCCAAGTGAGCTCAAGGAAGAGGTGAGACTCATAAGACTCAAGACCAAGGGTCAGCAAACTTTTTCAGCAGGGGGCCGGTCCACTGTCCCTCAGACCTTGTGGGGGGCCAGACTATATTGGGGGGGGGGAAAATTCCTATGCCCCACAAATAACCCAGAGATGCATTTTAAATAAAAGCACACATTCTACTCATGTAAAAACACCAGGCAGGCCCCACAAATAACCCAGAGATGCATTTTAAATAAAAGGACACATTCTACTCATGTAAAAACACGCTGATTCCCGGACCGTCTGCGGGCCGGATTGAGAAGGCGATTGGGCCGGATCCGTGCTCAAGACTGGTGCCAGCCTCTCCTCTGTGCCAGCTGCACACTGCAAAATCCACGAATGAAAACCTTGCAGGAAGTGCGGAAGCCAGTGCAGATAAACAGTGATGCGATTTTATTTTATTTTAATCTGATGCCGGCCCTGTTCAGGGACATTTTTAGTGTTTTAAACCCCTTTTGCTTAAAAATGAACAGGTTCCGAGTCAACTGCCCCTTCTGCCCACAAACGACATTTCCAAAGTGCTGAGGGCAACCCTCATATGCCTGCCAATTTTTTTTAAAGCGTGATTAAAGAGCAATTAATCTGCATTAAATGACTTTTTTTTCTTTTACATTTCTACCCTGGGAGACCAGATATCCCCGCCAGTTTGCACGGTCAGCTTTTTCTCCTGCCAAGATATGTATTAGATTCACATGTCAGCTCTAAGGGGGGGGGGGGAGCATCAATGCAAACTGAAAGAAAAATAAGTGGATCTATGAGTAACTATTTTTAATATATATATAAAAAAGCAAAGGAGATGTATCCCCCCCCCAATTCCAGGCATTAAAGTGCCATTATCTCTCCCCTTCCCTGCCGATCTAAATTTAATTTGTCCCCTTTGTTGCTTCTTATTTATCCTCTGGGCTGTTGAAGTGATCACAGTCAATAAATGCTGGGCTGAGCTCCGTGAGAAGGAAGGTCTGTCCTGCTGGTTTGACAAGAGGCCCTTCTTCAAAAAGCATCAAATTAGTTAAGGGGAATGGATTTGCAGAAACTGTTGGCAGATTTCTTATTTTTTTATTTTTTATTTGGTATCTATAAAAAACTCCCTGGGAGTTTTCAGGGTTTTTTTTTTTCCCCTTCCTTGCCAGGTGCTTGCAAACTGCAAGCCAATTACATCGACTGAGCATTAATAATGGCTGCCAGTGGGGGATTTCTCTGAGCTATTTGGGTCGTTTTTGGTGCAGCCGTGCGATTGCAGAATTGTAGAGTTGAACTCAAGGGGTCATCCAGTCCAAACCCCCCCCCCACGCAATGCAGGAATCTCTTGCCCAACCCGGGACTCGAACCCACGACCCTGAGATTAAAAGTCCCATGCTCTCCCGACTGAGCATGACCAACGCTTAACCCTGCTCGGTCCAAGAACGTAGCAAGTTGCCTTATACCAGATCAGGCCATTGGTCCATCTTTCTCTTTCTGCTTCTAAGCAAGCCTCCGCTGACTCCCGGCGGCTTTCCTGGGCTGCAGGCTAGAGGTCTTTCTCAGCCTGTCGGGGATCGATTCCCGCATTGCAGGGGGTTGGACTAGATGACCCAGGGGGTCCCTTCCAGCAGTTCTGCGATACCAACGTGTGCAGAGGAGGGCAAGCAAGACGACCACGGGTCTGGAAACCAAGCCTTATGAGAGACGATTGAGGGCATTGGGTGTGTTTAGCCAGAGGAAGAGACTTAGGAGAAGATACGAGAGCCACCTTCAAATATCTGAAGGGCTGGCCCATGGAAGAGGAAGCAAGCTTGCTTTCTCCTGCTGAGTAGCACTCGAACCCATGGCTTCAAGTTGCAAGAAAGGAGATTCCTGACTAAGCATCAGGAAGCACTTTCAGGCAGTAATAGCTGTTCGATGGTGGAACGGACTCCTTTGGAAGGTGGCGGACTTTCCTTCTTTGGAGGTTTCTAAGCAGAGGTTGGATGGCCGTCTGTCATGGATGCTTTAGTTGAGATTCCTGCATTACAGGGTTGGGTTGGGATGGATGACCTTTGGAGTCCCCTCCTCTGCAGTTTAATAATAATAATAATAATAATAATAATAATAATAATAATAATAATAATATTTATACCCCACCCATCTGGCTGGGTTTCTCCAGCCACTCTGGGCGGCTTCCAACAGAATATTAAAATACAATAGTCTGTTAAACATTAAAAGCTTCCCTAAACAGGGCTGCCTTCAGATGTCTTCTAAAAGTCTGGTAGTTGTTTTTCTCTTTGACATCTGGTGGGAGGGCGTTCCACAGGGCGGGTGCCACTACCGAGAAGGCCCTCTGCCTGGTTCCCTGTAACTTGGCTTCTTGCAGTGAGGGATCCGTCAGAAGGCCCTCAAAGCTGGACCTCGGTGTCCGGGCTGAATGATGGGGATGGAGATGCTCCTTCAAGTATACTAGTCCGAGGCTGTTTAGGGCTTTCAAGGTCAGCACCAACACCAACGATTCTATGATTCTGTGAACCCGGGATGTTCTCTTGCATGTTGTGTTAGACACCAATCAGCTGGACTTTAGGGAACTGCTCAAAAAGATGCCCCTCCCCAGGGTAGCTTGAAAGGGAGGCCTGTGGATCGGGGTGCCCTGCTCTCATGCCAACCATCCTCCAAGCCAGGCGAACTTGAATGGGCTGATCTGTCAAAACCTTCCCACTGGGAAGTCTCTGCGCATAAAATCTGAAAGCTGCGGCACCGCGTTGGTGGGTTTCTTGAAAAGGAATAAACCGCTGCCCACATTCATCGGTTGCTGTGTTCAGATTTGTAAGAGGACTGCTGGGTTATTTCTTGCGTGCCCAGAAAGACCTAGGGCTGCGTCTGTTGCTGTAGGATCGCAGAGTTGCAAGGGACCCCAAGGGTCATCTATCCCACCCCCATAAAGGCAGGAATCTCAACCGTGAAGGGTTAAGGGGCATGCTGCTGAAAGAGCTCCATTTCATGAGTTCCAGCTTCAGTCAGCTGGCAGGAGTCGCTTTTAGCCACCGTCTTTGGGACTGGCATTTTCCCCAGGCTAGTAGAGGCAGTGTGACGTAGTGGTTAGAGCAGTGGTTTTCAAAAGGTGCGTTGCAGTGGCAGGAACACTGGAAAACTGAGATACCAATAGGAGAAAAACTTTATAAAAGAATAGTGGGGGGGGATATAAGTTATCTAGGAGACCACTGTAAGCAGATGGAAACAAGAGCAGGATTTTGATTCCCTTGTAGTGAAAAAAATACTATGGATAATATGGTTTAATATAAAAATTGAAGTATGGATGAATATGCAGTTGTAGATGCTTAAAATAAGATTCCACAAAAGGGATGGGGGAAGTCTCGAGATTCAGAGAATCTCAGTTTATAGATATGTTTTTATTAGTTTGTGTTTATTTGTATTTGGAAAACCAATAAAATGATTTTTTTTTAAAAAAAAAAAGAGTGGCAGGAAGATTCAAGGTCAATCAAAGAAACACATGAACGTTTCAGCACAGTATAGTATCAAAATAACTTTTCTTTTTGTTTGCAGAATATGGATGGATATCTTTCCAAAATGAGAGCAAGCACTTGTGTTCTGTGTTACAAACCGAGCACTGCTCGGAGTTGTTTCTTTTTGTTTTCCGATGTATTTCTTAACCATCAAAAATGCCTTTCTCTCTTGCCTCCTTCGCTAGAGTGCTTCCAAGAGGGCGAGCAGCTTCCCGAGGTCCTTCAGGTCAGGCTGATCCATCTCTTCGGAGCCATCATCTCCGGAGCCAAGGCAAGCTTTCCTCTCTGTGAAATTTCAGGCTCTGCCTTCCGGAGGAGTCCAGGAAGTAGAGACCCTCTGCTGGTGGTGCACCACGGGGTTCTCGTGCTCACGATCATGCCTCGTGGCGACGAAGGAGCCCAGGGCTGCAAAAGATGACAGCAATCCAAACATCTAAAAGCAGATTCGGGTGGGGAAGACCTCTACTTATGAGGCTTGCTGGAAGTGGGACGTCCTCAGTCGGAGGCAGATTTAGGGTAGCGAAACCGGTTTTGCCGCCGCTCCGGGCGCTGAGCCTAGGGGACGCCGCAGGGCATCGCCACAATGACTGAACTGAGCGGAGCGGAAGGCAAGAGGAAAGGAGGGGTGCCAAATTTTGGGCCTTGCCCCTGAAATTTGAAAGGCCGCAGCCGGCCTCTATAAACTATAAATAGAAACAGAGGTGGTGTCTGCCTGATACTGAAGGGGAAAGTGTTCCAAACGGCAGGGGCCACAACACTAAAAGCCCTGGGAATGGGACTTCTGATTCAGTGGTATCTGGAGGCAGCCGTCCCCAGCGGAGCGCAGTGAGAGATTGGGTAGCTAAGGGATGAGATGATCTTTCAGGTATCCCGGTCCCAAGCTGTGTTGGCCTCCACAGTCTCTTGTGGACACACCACTAAGATGGTTATCACAGAAGACAATCTTACTTGGCCATGGGTGATTGCCACAGAAGAAGAAGAAGGGTCTTATACAGTGGTAAAGGTAAAGGGACCCCTGGCCATTAGGTCCAGTCGTGTCCGACTCTGGGGTTGCAGTGCTCATCTCGTGTTACTGGCCGAGGGAGCCGGCGTACAGCTTCCGGGTCATGTGGCCAGCATGACTAAGCCGCTTCTGGCAAACCAGAGCAGCGCACGGAAACACCGTTTACCTTCCCGCCGGAGTGGTACCTATTTATCTACTTGCACTTTGACGTGCTTTCGAACTGCTAGGTGGGCAGGAGCAGGGACCGAGCAACGGGAGCTCACCCCGTCATCGCAGGGATTCGAACCGCTGACCTTCTGATCGACAAGCCCTAGGCTCTGTGGTTTAACCCACCGTGCCACCCATGTCCTTATACAGTGGTACCTGCAAATAAACATTGCAAGTACAGTGGTACCTCAGAAGTAAAACAGAATCCGTTCTGGAAGTCTGTTCAACTTAAATGTTTGGACACCAAGGCGTGGCTTCCGATTGGCTGCAGGAAGCTCCTGCAACCAATCGGAAGCTGTGGAAGCCACGTCGGACATTTGGGTTCCAAAGAACGTTTGCAAACTAGAACACTCACTTCCAGGTTTGTGGCGTTCGGGAGCCAAGGTACACCCAAACTAGCACCTTGAACTTAGCCTGGCAGCTCATTGGCAGCCATTGCAATACTTTTTTCTGTGTATAATTTTTACTGAAGTCCTAAAACTGTAAGAAAAGGAAAAATCTACAGAAAGAAAATAAGAAAGTGAGGACACCGGCAAGTGGACCATCAATGCAGACATGGAACTGGAGTGCAGGAGCATATTTTCTGAGGTTTAACAAATGCTTCTACATATTTGGAAAGGAAAATACCACAATAATTACTGATACATAGAGCGCAGGGTGGAGCCAACACAAATGTCAATCTTAATTCCCCTACTTTCTTTCCATAGAGATATAATAATGATAAAATATGTTGTATCCTCTTGATTGTATTTTCATGTCGCCCATACTTTAGCACAGAGCTTTCCAAACTGTGTGTCGCAACACGTTAGTTCAGGGGTCGGCAACCTGCGGCCCACAAAACCATTTTGCCGGACCGCAAACCAAGCTGCCTGTTCGGCAGCGCGGTGTGGGTACTCGCCAAGTGGTGCCGGAAATGGCATCTGCACACGCGCAGATACCAGAAACCCCGTCTGCATATGTCCAGATGCCAAAAATTGCTTCTGCGCAGGCGCGGTTTTCGACGTCTGGGCGTGCGCAGAAGCGATTTCCGGTGCCACGGACATGCACAGGCGTGATTTCCGGCATCACGCTGCGCCAGTCCGCTCACGGACGATCTTCTTGGAAGTGATCCATCCCATGGCCGGTAAACCTTGCCGACCCCTGCGTTAGTGTGTCGGGTGAATGCTCCCCGCACTCCCCCCCCCCCGGGCTGGAAAGGGGCTAGTTTAACCTCCAGTTTGCTTATAAAACTGAATTCCCGAAATGATGCATGTCTCAAAAGCAGGGTGGATTTGATTTAAATCAAACTGATTTAAATCACTAGTCAGTAAGGCTTGATTTAAATCACAGTTTTCTACATAAAGACTAATTCTTGCTGGTATAACTTTAATATGCAAGTAGATGAAGATTTTTAGAATAACAACTTTTCATATTAGTTTTTTTATCCCCAGTTTAATAGGTTAATCATTCATATTTGGACAACTTTTCTGTTGTACTTAGGAAGGAGAAAAATAATCATTACCTTAATAATAACAATTTAAATAGATTTATTAGATCCATTCCACTCCAAACAATCAGAAAAATATTGTTTCTATTCTATTCACTGAACTTCTTGAAACTTAACACTGAAGGGGTTGATTCTGTATTCATAGGTTTGTAGAACAATAGGATTAAGGTCTTTTTCTCAACTCTGTTCATGTTATAACATTTTTGCTGTGAAGAAGAGGCATGTGATCTCTGCTGAGTCAAATTCAGTTTTGAGAACTGCAAAAGTAAACCAAGCATCTGTGATAATATCTTGTAGGCAGAGAAACTGCCCAATAATCTTACAAAAACCTCTGGAAGAGCATAAATGACATTGTGAATGGATTAATGGAATTTATTTACCAAAAAATTAAACATATACAGCCTTATTCTACATAATTAAAAAACTAATCTTTATTTCATGATTGAATAACCTTTGGATGGTAATATATTTTCCCCAAAAAGCATTTTATTTTTAAAAAATCCGATTTTTTTGATTATTATTTTTTTTAAAAAATCATTGATTTTTATCCACCCTGCTCAAAAGTGTGTCGGCAATGTGAAAAGTTTGGAAAGCTCTGCTTTGGCACAGTGCAAAGTACTTCAGCGCCGCCTTTCTCAAGTGCAGGCTTTGAAAGCTGGTCTCTCTTGCTCTTCTTAACAGCAAAACGCTCTCCTGGTGGTCACCCCGTCCTCGGTCGAGGTCCTCATGCTGGTGCTCCGGAGGTGGTGCTCCCCGGTCAGCGGCCCCCCCAGAGACTCCAAGCTGCTGCAGCTGACCCTGAAGGGCTTGGTCGGCATGGTCCACGTTCTCCACGCCAGCAGCCCCAACCAGCGCCAAGTCGAGATCCGAGCCATCCTAGACAGCTACTTCAAGGTCTTGAACTCGGACCAGCCCATGGCGTCGCTGGAAGGCTCTCCCGGCCCTCACTGGGAGGAGAGGCTCATCGCGCTCAGGGTGAACATGTTGGGTAGGTGCTGTGATTTGCGGAGCTCAAAAGCCGGGCTGGGTTCCGTTGTCTTTTCCACGCCTCGCCCTTGGGTGCCCTCGTGTAGGCCTGCATGAACCTTCAGCCGGTTGGGACCTCTAGGCAGCTATCTCCAAGCTTAGTTCCCCAGGTGTTGTTCAACTACAATCCCCACCATCCCTGGTCCAATTTGGGCCAAGGTGGCTTGGGCTGATGGGAGTTGTAGTCCAGGAACATCTGGGGCCTTGCGAAAGGCCAATCTAGGCCGTTGGGTCTTCCAACTTGGTGGGTCGTAGACTGGCCTAAGGCGGATCGCGCCAGCAGCAATAACACCATTACAAGTATACGGCAAAGAAATTAAGAAATGTTTTGCATTTTATTATGTTTTTATACGTGCTGGAAGCTGCCCGGAGTGGCTGGGGAAACCCAGCTAGATGGGTGGGGTATAAAAAAATAAAATTATTATTATTATTATTATTATTATTATTTATTATTATTTATATTAAGTGGGTCCCCCAAATGCATGTTTGGGTAAAAATGGGGTCCCATGTCTCAAAACATTAAAGATTGCTGCTTCAGGCAGTAGAAACCCATGTTGTGTGTGTATGTGTGTGTGTGTATAGAAACCTCAGTTGGTAGCACATATAATAATAATAATAATAATAATTTATTTTGTATTTTGTATTTATTATACCCTGCCCTTCTGGCTGGGTTTCCCCAGACACTCCGGGCAGCTCCCAACAGAACATTAAAAACACAATAAAACATCAAACATTAAAAGCTTCCCTTAACAGGGCTGCCTTCAGATGTCTTCTAAAAGTCAGAGAGTTGTTTATTTCCTTGACATCTGATGGGAGGGCGTTCCACAGGGCGGGCGCCACCACCGAGAAGGCCCTCTGCCTGGTTCCCTGTAACCTCACTTCTCGCAGGGAGGGAACCACCAGAAGGCCTTCGGCGCTGGCCCTCAGTTTCCGGGCTGGATGATGGGGGTGGAGACGCTCCTTCAGGTATACTGGGCCAAGGCCGTTTAGGGCTTTCAAGGTCAGCACCAACACTTTGAATTGTGCTCGGAAACGTATTGATCTTTCCCCGGTGGTGTGGTGAGTCAAGGGGAAGTCCCACTGTGGAGAGCTTTAGATTCCAAGTACCCCCGCTCTTCTAGAACTAAGTTGGAAGGGCTGCCGTGGAAACTGGTTGTACGTTGCCAGGGTGGTGGCGTGGCGGGACGCAGCTCCTTGCTCCCATCTTCCCAAAAGGTATCAGTCCGTTAGAAGGTAGGATCCCATTCGAAAAGGCTGGGGTTGGTGGTCTCTAGTTTTGAAGGCCCCCTTGGGCATCCGCCTTTCTGCCCACTCCCGTCATCTCAGACTGATGCATCGCAAGGACCGCAGAGTTGCTAGAAGAGGCAAGGTCCCATCTGGAGCCTTTGTTTTCAACATCTATGAATTGGGCCTGATTGGTGCAGGAAAGCAAATAGCAATTGGCACGCATTTCTCCAAGCCTCGCAGTTGTTCATCCTGGCATGCCTTTGTGCAGTGCCCAGTGCCAGATTTACATAAAAGCTAAACAAGCTATAGCTTAGGGCCCCACTCTCTTGGCCCCCCCCCAAAAAAAAATTAAAGGAAAAAACCCTGGATGTACATTTCCAAAATATAAGATAAAAACAAATAAAATAAAACCTACATACAGCAACAGTGTTTTGTGTTGTGTAGGCTCCTATGATGTAAGTCATGGGCCCCGCCTGCTAGCCTGCTCCCTAAAATATCACTGCTTTGCTCCTTTCTATATATAGGGTGCCTACATTCTGCATGAACTGGTTGCATGGCCACATGTGCAAATGGGATAACCTATGAGGTCCATCAGTGACCATATAGCTTATATTCAATACAAAAAACAGCCACAATTTGTTGTTGACAAATTACAGCTGGACATACAGGTGAAACTCGAAAAATTAGAATATCGTGGAGAGGTTCATTTCTTTCAGTAATTCAACTTAAAAGGTGAAACTAATATATGAGATAGACTCATGACATGCAAAGCGAGATATGTCAAGCCTTTATTTGTTATAATTGTGATGATTATGGCATACAGCTGATGAGAACCCCAAATTAACAATTTCAACTATTCTGTCTAATATCACTTTCTTCTTGTTGCTCAAGTTTAAAACCCTCCCCGCGATTTCATTTGGTTACCGGTATATTTTTTTCAAATGATCCCCAAAAGGCTTCCCCTTTTCCATAAATTGTCCGACATATTGATCTCTTACTTTCACCATCCCTTTTGGTCCCAAGCCTTGTGTAAACAGGAGTGGAGGGCACAGTGAGTGCAGGGATTGAGTGTCGCGGGAGCAGGAAAGCCTTTCCGGCTGCAATCACTGTTCTCATACGGTCCTCTGTTAAGCAAAAATGCTGGGATACCTGAATTTCGGTCCACCTCCACCAGTCTTAAGCTTTATGCTTTGTGTCTGAGCATGTTTCTGAGCATCCCCTGGCTAGCTCAGGCTGGTTGTGTGAGATCCTCTGTCTTCTACCTCCCCTGCAGATGCCATTCCGGAAATGTTAAACTGTGATGACCGTCCCGTCCTGCAGGCCATCTTCCTGAGCAACAACTGCTTCGAGCACATCATACGCCTGATCCAGAACAGTAAGGTACAGTAACAATATAGTACCATCCTTGGGGGTTTGGCTTTGCATTCAGTGTGGTGTAGTGGTTAAGAGCGGTAGACTCATAATCTGGTGAACCGGCTTCGCGTCTCCGCTCCTCCACATGTAGCTTGCTGGGTGACCTTGGGCTAGTCACACTTCTTTGAAGTCTCTCAGCCCCACTCACCTCACAGAGTGTTTGTTGTGGGGGAGGAAGGGAAAGGAGAATGTTAGCCGCTTTGAGACTCCTTAGGGTAGTGATAAAGCGGGATATCAAATCCAAACTCCTCCTCTTCTTCTTCTTCTTCTTACTTGAGTCCTATCAAATGGCTTTTTTAAATAAAAAAAAAATCCTGCTTTTGGAAAGGAGTCCGGCTAACGACGACTCCCAAGGCAGTGCTAATCGCTCTTTGAACATCCCCTAGTCATGGTGCAGTTAAGGCACACATACCCCACTTGAAAATAATGGCATTTTGTGTGCCTTTTTTGTTCCCCTTGCTACCCTGAGCTCTTGGGAGAAAAACCAGAATAAAAGTAGAACAGATAACATCGCAGATGAGGGTCTGAGATGCCTAAAGCTGAGCTTACGAGCTCAGAACCAGGGGTGTTCTGGTTCACAGCAGCCAGGAAAAGTTAATCTCCAGGGTGCAAAATTGAGCCTTTTCAAGTGGCATGAGCCATTGGTCAGGTGGGAGTAGTATTATTTGGCCAAGGCAAGGATGTTGAAACCTGCCCGTGGCGTCCAGCCTGAAAAACCACGGCTGGTGACCTGCCGTTCGTCCAAAAACTGGGTGCCTCCCCCTTGATTCACTGTGCCAAGGTGTTTCTTCTCTGGTGTGGAACCAGAGCAAGACTGCCGCAGCTTTTAGGAAAGAGATCTTCTTGCAATAGCGCTGTGCCAGAAGGAGAAGTTACCCATCGCAGACCATGCACTGTTTTTCTCCCTCTTCGCCACTAAGGGAAGGAGCTCGGATGTTCATCTGGTTTTACATGCGATGGGCAGTCTTGGGAAAGAGTAAGCGCAGAAGAGGTCAAAGGGCAAGAATTGCCTTTGAGGAGTTGTGGCCGGGTGTTTGTCCAGAGGTCCCGAGGGACGTTGTCCTTTGCAAGGCCGATGCTTGAAATGGCAGCCTTGGGTGTTTAGGAAGATGGGAAGCTGCCCTGCACAGCATTCGTCTAGCAGTGGTTCTCGAGAGTTTCAGGTTAGAGGAGACTCTCCCAACCTTACCTGGCTACACCAGGGGTTAAACCTGCAACCTCCTGTGTGCAAGGCCATTTTCTTTACCACTGAGCCACAGTCTTCCTTGCAAAATGTGAGTCAGCAATATCAAAAGCAACACGGTGACCAGAAACAGACACAATACGAAAAACTTTATGGAATGATTCAAAACTAACAAACTGGAGTCTCTGAAAGTCCTTAAATGAATCACGGTGCCAGACTTTACCCGGCAGAGAACAAGCTGTGAAGCTTTGTATAACCGGCAAATGTCCAACTCTGAACAGTGTTTCCGAATATCAACTCTGAACAGTGTTTCCGAATATCAACTACTGTTTCGTTGAATTCTTCATCATCAGCGAATTAGTTCAACACTCGTTAGGAGAAAGATATGTAATTTCTTCATTGACCAATCTTTTCGACATAGATACAGGTGAAACTCGAAAAATTAGAATATCGTGGAAAGGTTAATTTCTTTCAGTAATTCAACTTAAAAGGTGAAACTAATATATGAGATAGACTCATGACATGCAAAGCGAGATATGTCAAGCCTTTATTTGTTATAATTGTGATGATTATGGCGTACAGCTGATGAGAACCCCAAATTCACAATCTCAACTTTGGGGTTTTCATCAGCTGCGCCATAATCATCACAATTATAACAAGCAAAGGCTTGACATATCTCGCTTTGCATGTCATGAGTCTATCTCATATATTAAACTCCAGTAGCTAATGAAAACAATTGCTTACATAAATGGACTTTTCCATGATATTCTAATTTTTCGAGTTTCATAGTAGTGTACGGAAGTGAGAGCTGGACCATAAAGAAGGCTGATCGCCGAAGAATTGATGCTTTTGAATTATGGTGCTGGAGGAGACTCTTGAGAGTCCCATGGACTGCAAGAAGATCAAACCTATCCATTCTTAAGGAAATCAGCCCTGAGTGCTCACTGGAAGGACAGATCCTGAAGCTGAGGCTCCAGTACTTTGGCCACCTCATGAGAAGAGAAGACTCCCTAGAAAAGACCCTGATGTTGGGAAAGATGGAGGGCACAAGGAGAAGGGGATGACAGAGGACGAGATGGTTGGACAGTGTTCTCGAAGCTACTAACATGAGTTTGACCAAACTGCGGGAGGCAGTGGAAGGATAGGGTGCCTGGCGTGCTCTGGTCCATGGGGTCACGAAGAGTCGGACACGACTGAACGACTGAACAACAACAACAATTACTCTGGGTGGCTTCCAACAGCATATTAAAAAACACAATGAAACATCAAACATTAAAAACTTCCCTAAACAGGGCTGCCTTCAGGAATCTCAACCAAAGCATCAATGACAGATGGCCATCCAACCTCTGCTTAAAAACCTCCAAGGAAGGAGAGCCTACCCCCTCCTGAGGGAAACCATCCCGCTGTTGAACGGCTCTTGCTGTCATAAAGTTATTCCTGGTGTTTAGTCGGAATCTCTTTTGTTCCTGTCATTTGGGCTTAGCCACACTTGGTCTCGTCTCTCTGCATTCCCCAGGGGAAAAGACCGATTATTGTTGTTGTTATGATTACTGTTATAATACCACCAATCATCCAAAGTTCACAGGGCGGTTCACAACATATGAAAACAAAAAAATACATAATGAAACAAAAGCAAAACACACCAATAATGGCCCTTTCCCACAATGGTACAATTATTATATTTAAAACAATAATGAATATGAGGGGTAAGGGATGCAAACTATTAGCTGCCGGGTTGCGAAAAAAAATAGGAACAAACCACGGAATGAAAACTCTGTAGAAAAAAGCCCCCCCCCATTGCCATTTGTTCCAATCTGTGAGTTTTCCCTGGGAAGGGATAATGGGACAAGGGGGAAACCTGCTTGGACCTGTATTCCGCTCTGGTCAGACCTCACCTGGAATACTGTGTCCAGTTCTGGGCACCACAGTTCAAGAAGGATACTGACAAGCTGGAACGTGTCCAGAAGAGGGCAACCAAAATGGTCAAAGGCCTGGAAACGATGCCTTATGAGGAACGGCTTAGGGAGCTGGGTATGTTTAGCCTGGAGAAGAGAAGGTTAAGGGGTGATATGATAGCCATGTTCAAATATATAAAAGGATGTCATATAGAGGAGGGTGAAAGGTTGTTTTCTGCTGCTCCAGAGAAGCGGACACGGGGCAATGGATTCAAACTACAAGAAAGAAGATTCCACCTAAACATTAGGAAGAACTTCCTGACAGTGAGAGCTGTTCGGCAGTGGAATTTGCTGCCAAGGAGTGTGGTGGAGTCTCCTTCTTTGGAGGTCTTTAAGCGGAGGCTTGACAGCCATCTGTCAGGAATGCTTTGATGGTGTTTCCTGCTTGGCAGGGGGTTGGACTGGATGGCCCTTGTGGCCTCTTCCAACTCTATGATTCTATGTGTTTTCTAGGCACGGCGCAGGCAGAAGTGTGGGCAAAGCTTTTGCCTTCTTCGGGGATGAGGAGCCTGTGTTGTTGGACCACAAGTCCCATGACTCCTGATCATTGGCCACGGTGGCTGACATTGATGAGAGTTGGAGTCGCGGGACGTCTGGAGGGCCAAAAGTGTCTCACCTCCGGCCCTTGGACTCGGAGGTGTGCTGGTGAACCTGCAAAAGGAAGCAAGGGGGTGGTCGGAAGTGAGGGGAGGGATGATAGCAGCCTTCCTGCAGAATAAAGCGAGACGCTTCAGTGCTTTGAATCTGACCATCCTCCACGGATCATGCAGAGGGACACAGTTTCCATAATCTCTTCCAGTCATGGGATCAGGGCTCTTTTTCGCTGAATTGGGCGAGAGCAAAAAACAAAACGCAATTCTAATTCCACAAAAAAGTATAAACGTGCCATAAATATACGGATAGAATTACTCAGGTGCACTAATGCATGATCTCATACGTCGAGACGGATTCCTCAACGTCCAACTGATGTGACAAAACAGTGGATAGATTTATTATACTGCTCCCTGTTCCTTTGTTTTGCTGCTTTGGCGTTGTTCTGGACTGTCCGAGAACATAGATATTGTTGTGTCTGAGTGATTTTATCCCTGTTTTTATTGTACCTTTATACTGCTTCGCGTGATCGGAGTAGCAGTTTATTCTTGCAGGTTTTTGCAGCTGTTCACGTACATCTTTTTGCTGCCGTCCAGTTCTTTGTCTTAGGCCAAGGACTGGAGTGGAGATTGCAAATTGCATACCCCTTTTGGGCCTTGCATAAGGGACGCAGGTGGCGCTGTGGGTTAAACCACAGAGCCTAGGTCTTGCCAATCAGAACGTGGGTGGTTCGAATCCCCGCAGTGGGGTGAGCTGCCTTGCTCGGTCCCTGCTCCTGCCAGCCTAGCAGTTCGAAAGCACATCCAAGTGCAAGTAGATAAATAGGTACCGCTCCGGCGGGAAGGTAAACGGCGTTTCCGTGCACTGCTCTGGTTCGCCAGAAGCAGCTTAGTCATGCTGGCCACATGACCCGGAAGCTGTACGCCGGCTCCCTCGGCCAGTAAAGCGAGATGAGCGCCGCAACCCCAGAGTCGTCCACGGCTGGACCTAATGGTCAGGGGTCCCTTTACCTTTTTATTAACAAGATGGGAAGGGAGGCTGCCTTGTTCAGCAGTTAAAGCATTTGGAGAGGACCAAAAGTGATATGAGGGCCAAAAGTGAACAGGGATGGAAGGATCCTCTTTCCCCCACAATGCTATTCATAATAATAGAATCATAAGTTGGGAGGGGCCCCAAGGATCATCTAGTCCAAAAAGCGAGATGAGCGCCACAACCCCAGAGTTGTACATGACTGGACCTAACGGTCAGGGCTCCCTTTACCTTTACCTTTCGGCCTTGCTGATGTACCTGTAGCTAGAGTACCTGCAAACACCGGGGGGGGGGGGAGAGGGAGAGGGAGAGAGAGAGAGAGAGAGATGCTAGCTAGGCAGGTTCATTCCCACAAACCTTACATCCTGCAAAAGGCTGAACCAGCTTGTTCTGCCCTCCTCCCCCCGCCCCCCACTGCTGAGCTGACCTCCTGGAGGTGCTAAGCTCCCATTTTAGCTGTAATTGCTTTGAAGCTGTTTGCCACAATCCTCCTGAGGAATCTTAACCAGGCTTTTCTCCTCTTCTACCCTGTGATTTAAGCATCAGTGTAATGCCTGCACCGCGGGGCGTCTCTGGGAAATGGCTTTATAGTCCCTCGCTTACTGTTTTCAGCAGCTGACGGCGTTTTTATTCATTCGACAGCATACAGCTGGGCTCATGGTCAAAGATTCTTGGGCTTTATTTGTGTGTGCGCGCGCATACGCATGTTGGGACGAGCGTCGTGGTATAACAACAACAGCGGCAACAATTTTATTATTTGTATGCCGCCCATCTGACTGGGTTGCGCCAGCCACACTCCCAACAAAAATATTAAAAACACACAAACTTTAAAAACTTCCCTGAGCAGGGCTGCCTCCAGAAGTCTTCTCAAGGTTGTGTGGCTCTTTATCGCCTTGACATCTGACGGAAGGGCGTTCCACAGGGCGGGCGCCACCACCGAGAAGGCCCTCTGCCTAGTCCCCTGTAGCATCACTTTTCACAGTGAGGAAACTGCCAGAAGGCCCTCAGAGGTGGACCTCGGTGTCCGGGTTGGACGATGGGAGTTACAGACTCTTCTTTGGGTATGGTGTAGTGGTTAAGAGCAGTGGACTCATAATCTGGTGAACTGGGTTCGCGTCTCCGCTCCTCCACATGCAGCTGCTGGGTGACCTTGGGCTAGTCACACTTCTTTGAAGTCTCTCAGCCCCACTCACCTCACAGAGTGTTTGTTGTGGGGGAGGAAGGGAAAGGAGAATGTGAGCCGCTTTGAGACTCCTTCGGGTAGTGATAAAGCGGGATATCAAATCCAAACTCCTCTTCTTCAATGCGGTTTGCATTGCCCATTTGAATATTGGCTCAGCCTTTCCATGGTGCTATGAGGTCCGTTGTGCCTTTGGATTTTGTTATGCTTTTACAGTGGTACCTTGGTTCTCAAACTTAATCTGTTCCAGAAGTCCGTTGCAAAACCAATGCGTTCCAAAACCAAGGTGCGCTTTTCCATAGAAAGTAATGCAAAATGGATTGATCGTTGCGGACTTTTAAAAACAACCCCTAAAACAGCAAAACAAAATAACCTATACCCTTTTTAATGTTACAGGTAGGTAGCCGTGTTGGCCTGCCATAGCCAAAACAAAACAACAACAACAACAAAATTCCTTCCAGTAGCACCTTAGAGACCAACTAAGTTTGTTCTTGGTATGAGCTTTCGTGTGCATGCACACTTCTTCAGATGCACACGAAAGCCCATACTAAACAAACTTAGTTGGTCTCTAAGGTGCTACTGGAAGGAATTTTTTTTTTTTTTTTGACCATGGCAGACCAACACGGCTACCTACCTGTAACTGGAACCCTAAACCAGCAATTTAACATGAATTTTACTATCTGATGAGACCATTGATCCATAAGATGAAAGCAATAAACAAAGTAATGCAGTAGCTGAACTGGGTTTCATACAGTCACAGTCACAAAAACAAGAAAAAAAGAGCTGTAAAAATAAACAGCAAATGTATTTCCTCAACGTAACCATTCAAAATGGAAGTGTGGCACTCAAAACGGAAGCGTAACACTCAAAACGGAGCACGTTCGGCTTCCGGAAAAAGTTCGCAAACCGGAACACTCTCCTCTGGGTTTGCAGTGTTTGGGTTCCAAGTTGTTTAGTACCAAGGCGTATGAGAACCAAGGTACCACTGTATTAAGGTGCACATATGGGGACTGGATTCTTCACACGTGCATCAAGAAGGGAGCACCTGGGCCACTGCTATTAGAAATGTCATATGCCCAGCCTCTTGGGTTTCTCATATTTTGCAAACCACGAACCCCACACTTCTGAGCCCAGCCTTGCAGCCCCTTTGGCTTAGAAATGGAGCTGAGCTTCTCAGGAGGTCATATGCTGCTGTTCTTATGCTTCTGCAAATTCATAGCATGCACATGGTCCTAACTCCGGCTGTTTCTCACGTTGGTGGGACGCGGACTTGTCGTATAGCATAGGAGCGAGTGCTAAGTCAGTCAGTCAGTTTTATTATGGCAAAAGCCAGCAGCACAGAAAACCATAAATCCAAACAGAATACAATGGGCAACAACGTCACCAAAAATAAAACAATTACACAGAGGAACTTTACACAATTACACAGAGGAACTTTAGAATAAAAGAGATTTGCACTTCTCGATAGCTTAAAGTGCAAAATTTGGCCACATCATATGATACTAGACTTGAGGAATCTTCTAGAAGATATTTTCGTAAAATTTCGGGGAAGGATTCCAAATAATGTTGTGAGGGTATAAATTTTGTTAAAAGGGGCAAAATAAATCGAGCATGTTCTTCACTATAGAATTCGCAGAATAAAAGGATGTGAGTAACGGATTCTATCTTGTTAGACATGCGGGGGCAGAGACGCGCAGACATTGGAACCCTCATAAATTTGCCATTTGCGTTTAGATGCCCTCAGGTGCCTTAGCCTCAACCAGCCTGTACATTTGACCTGCCAGGAGCTTTCTACATTTGGCAACGATGCAGATGTAATATAGAGCTTGCCCTCAACACGGCTGTGGCTAGCTCTGGCCTAGCCTGCAATCTCTCCTCCTCCTCCTCCTCCTCCTTCCTCCCTTGCTTCCCTCTCCCTTCTCCCATGAATGACGTTGGTTTTCTGACCCCGTTTCCGACAGCTCTACCTGAGTGGGGAGTGCAAAGCGTCCGGGGACGATTCCGCCGGGACCGAGACGGAAAACCGACAGGTATTGCCTGCAGCTTGTGGTGTGTGAGATGATGGGCTTTGCACGTGGGCTTGCATGCGCTCTCCTTCCTTCACGGGGCACGGAGGGATTTCCCGGGATTTAAAAGGAGGGAATTTAAATAATACGGAAGAGATAAGAACAGGGGTCAGCAACCTTTTCCAGCCATGGACCGGTCCACCATCCCTCAGACGATGTGGTGGGCCGGACTATATTTTTTTTGGGGGGGGGGGAGATCACAAATTCCTATGCCCCACAAATAACCCAGAGATACATTTTAAATAAAAGCACACATTCTACTCATGTAAAAACACCAGGCAGGCCCCACAAATAACCCAGAGATGCATTTTAAATAAAAGGACACATTCTACTCATGTAAAAACACCAGGCAGGCCCCACAAATAACCCAGAGATGCATTTTAAATAAAAGGACACATTCTACTCATGTAAAAACACCAGGCAGGCCCCACAAATAACCCAGAGATGCATTTTAAATAAAAGGACACATTCTACTCATGTAAAAACACCAGGCAGGCCCCACAAATAACCCAGAGATGCATTTTAAATAAAAGGACACATTCTACTCATGTAAAAACACCAGGCAGGCCCCACAAATAACCCAGAGATGCATTTTAAATAAAAGGACACATTCTACTCATGTCAAAACACGCTGATTCCCGGACCGTCCACAGGCCGGATTGAGAAGGTGTTTGGGCTGCATCTGGCCCCCGGGCCTTAGGTTGCCAATCCCTGGATAAGAATAATAAAAGCCTGCCTTTCTGGCCGATAACGGCTAAGCGTCTCTGGGAGAATGGATAGCACCGAGAAAGGACTTACAAGGGTGCGGGGTTGGTGGTTCCTTGCTGCAGAGGGACGTTTTGGCCTTCTTTCTGGGTTCTTGTCATGCACTGGCAGCCGTCTCTGGGCAGTTGCGAGCTCCCTTCTGAGATGCATGTGGCAGGTATAATACAAGGGGATCATGGAAGGACCCCCACCCCTCTAGGACGCTTGCTACTGGAATTCTTGCCATGGGGGGCTGGCAAGACCCGCTGTGATCCTGCTCCCTCTCTTTTCTGCAATTCCTGCATTGCCCCCCACCCCACCCTGGTAGACCTGAATCTCGTATGCTGTTGTCTTTCCTTCCTACGCTGTGAGGTCATCTCAACCGTCTTCGTTCTCTCCGCTGAACATTTTACTGAAAATCAAGAGTGCCTACGGAAAACTGCAAATCACCATCGATAAGCTCAGCCTGATAAAAATCCCATGCTTACACAGCTTGCTTTTTGAACGATAAGGAAGGAAAGAAATAAAACAAAATAAAAAATTAAATTAAATAAGTAAATTAAAGCAATGGAGGCACCCTAGCCAATAAGACTACCAACATGCTAAGTAAGTTAAAATTTCAAATTTCAAATCATCATAAAATAAATGGCTGTCCACATCAATTTCCTATTTTGCTCATGTAGTTGTTGTTGTTGTTCAGTCGTTCAGTCGTGTCCGACTCTTCATGACCCCATGGACCAGAGCACACCAGGCACGCCTATCTTTCACTGCCTCCCGCAGTTTGGCCAAACTCATGTTAGTAGCTTCGAGAACACTGTCCAACCAACACTTTGAATTGTGCTCGGAAACGTACTGGGAGCCAATGTAGGTCTTTCAGGACCGGTGTTATGTGGTCTTGGCGGCCGCTCCCAGTCACCAGTCTGGCTGCTGCATTCTGGATTAGTTGTAGTTTCTGTAGAGACTATGCCAGCATGGAAGCTGCCTCTGCTCTTCCCTCTTCAGTCCTCTTCTGGTTCTGGGAGACATTGGTGCAGGAGAGGGTGGGGAAGCACCCGGCCCTTCACTTGCCTGGCCTGCCTCATCGTCCTCTTCCTCCAGCTCTGAAGCACCCCGTGACTCTGATCCTTGTCTCCTGGCCAATCTACTAAGACCAATAATTCATAAAATCGTGGGTACGCCAGCAGAGTCTCACCTTGCCCTAATTTTGCAAGACAATGATCCTCATATAACCTTGCAGGTGGCAAGGTTTTTAAACTCTGTTTTGTTCCAAAAAATGCAAAATGGCCAACTACATGACTAATAAAGTTTTTTAGCATGTTCCCCCTAGATTGCAGTTTTAATACTACTGGATGTAGGTTTACTTCCGATGGCCGCGGTACGATATTCTGTCATTGTGATTTCTGTGCATCCCTGTGTTTTTATGCCTTGTTCCTCGCTATGTTTATGTCTATATGGGCTTATAGCCGCAATAAAATTTCTGTCTGTCTGTCTCCTGGCCGGTACAGGTCCCCACAACCTCCTCTTCTGAGTCATACTCCAGTCTTCTGCCTCCCTTTTCCCAGTTCACACTTCTCAGCATCCTGCCTGTCCATCACATTCATACAGCACCTTGAATTTTATTTGGCGGTTTGGTTTTTTTGCATTCAGTTTGCCATATTGAGGCGAACTCGCTTAGTTTTCTTTTGTGTGGGCAATACCGAGCTGGGCTGTGTCCACATGAGAGGGCCCAGCCACGCAAACATTTGCCACATGAAAATTTCTCACTTTGGGCTTCTTCCTTCTGGCTGCCGCACGTTGCTCGTTGAAAAATATATAATTAAGAACTCTGGCCGGAAGTTTCAACCAAAAAGATGCGTTTACTCGTGAGTAAATACAAATGTAGTATCAATTCTGTTAAGAATTACAGTCTTAAATGAAGGAATAGTTTCACAATGAAAAATCCCTTGAAAGTCTTTTAGAAGTTGATGTAAGGGCTTCTACGATGCGTGTCAGATGTATAATGAGACAACTGGAGACCAGGACAGGGTACCGTTTCGTCGTAGACGCCTTCCTCAGCTCGTTTTTTTTTTTAGAGAAGTGTATAAAATATATATGGTTTCTATTTCTTTGATTCTTGAGATGATGTAGCGTTTTCCTGTGTTTTCTATGCGTTTCCTTCTGGCTGCGGCACATTGCTCGTTGGCATGGAAACGCTGATACAGTGGAACCTCGGTTTCCGGACATCTCCGTTGCCGAACTTTTTGGTTTTTGAACGCCGAAAACCCAGAAGTAAATGCTTCCGTTTTCGGATGTGCCTCGGAAGTTGAACGGCTTCCGCTGGGTGTTATCTGTTGTTTTTCACAATTTTCTCTATTGAATTGGCAGACTGCCCTTTGCGCCTCGGTTTTCGAACGTTTCGGAAGTCGAACGGTCTTCCGGAACAGATTACGTACGAAAACCGAAGATTTCCCAGTGCTCTTGTTTTTCCGTGGGAAGCTTTTCTGTTTCGTAAGTTCCTCGGTGACCGCAAAAGGGCGCCAACCGCAAATTCAATATTACACAAGCCTGACAGTTTTAGCTTTTAGCTTTTGCCTCCTAAATGCATGGAAAATAAACATGCTAAATTGGATTGATCGCCCTCTGGGGCACCAGAATAAATTCCAGGACCAGCTGAAAACTTTCTGAGGCAAAGTCACCTTGATTGGCGTAGGAAATTTTTCCTGTTCCTGGTTTTCTGGAAAACTTGCACCGCTCCCTGAGAATTGGGAATTTGCAGTTTCTGTGGCCTGTCAAGCGATTTGTAGCAAAACTCAATAGCTCACCAGTCAAGCAGTGCTTTAGCATGGGTCACTGGACATCAAAGTGTTCTGCTCTCCAAACCAACTTGACAAGTGGAAACATGCTGTGTGGGTTAGTTTCTTCCCTCTTCTCCTTTCATGAGTAGATTCGTCTTCTTTTCTGTAGTTTGCCATAGTTGTAGTTCGCACTTGTGTCCAAATAAGACCTAGCGGTGATTAGCATTAACTGGGATTTTTCCCCAAACTGTGATTTAAAAAATATGGTTGGTTGGTTTGTTTTGCATTGTAAGGTTGATAAGATTCTACAAACAATGATATAAGAGTACACAGACGGAATTATAAAGAGAGAAAATTATCACTTCTTACACAGTGTAAAGATGCTCATTAAAGAAAGGGGAAATGAATTAATGAGCTTTTCTTAAATTGAATAGTTATTATTTCGGCTACATACAGATGCAAAATAGCTGCCGACATTAGGTTAATGAGATCCAATATTGACTACTTGGGTGCATTACAGTCGTACCTTGGTTTTCAAATGCCTCGGGAGTCTAATGTTTTGGCTCCCGGACAATTGAAAACCGGAAGTGATTGTTCCGGTTTTGGAACGTTATTTGGAACCCGAACATCCGACATGGTTTCCAATTGGCTGCAGGAGCCTCCTGCAGCCAATCGGAAGCTGCGCCTTGGTTCCTGAAGGTTTAGGAAGTCAGACAGACTTCCGGAACGGATTCCGTTCGACTTCCAAGGTGCCACTGCACTGTGCTCCTACAATAGTCAATAAATCACGATCGGTTTCTCCGGCATTTAACTTAGTTTTGTCCTCCTTCTTTTGTGCCTGATTTTCCAGGGACTGTCCCGGAATACCATATGCCATCCTAGTTTCTGATTTGATCCCAGAATGTCCCCATTTCCTGCTCCAGTGCTGCTGCCGCCAAGTTTAGGATGAGCCGGTGCTTGTTCTAAGCAGTGGCAGTGAAGGAGCATCCCATTGCCTCTCCTTGCCCTCTCCATGACTGCCACTGCCATCCTCTATTGTCCAGCTCATAGCAGTTACTGGAGAGCAGGAAAGGAAGAAAGGAGGAGGAGATCAGGAACAAAAATGGGGGGGGGGGTTGTTTGAGGAGGGTCAGTTGGGGGGAAGTGAGAAATGTCCCTATTTTCATCTGAGTTTAATAAGAGTTATAAGGGGTCCTTCTCCGGGAGGGAGCTCGGACCTCCGGCAGACCACAATTGGAAGCCTTTGTTGTTGTTGTTCAGTCGTGTCCGACTCTTCGTGACCCCATGGACCAGAGCACGCCAGGCACGCCTATCTTTCACTGCCTCCCGCAGTTTGGCCAAACTCATGCTAGTCGCTTCGAGAACACTGTCCAACCATCTCATCCTCTGTCGTCCCCTTCTCCTTGTGTCCTCCATCTTTCCCAACATCAGGGTTTTACTAGCCCTTACCAGCTAGTAAAATGACAGAGACCAGACCAGAATGATAGTGAAAAGCAAGACGGCTAGTTAAGCCTGATCTTTATGAAAAGCTGTTGCAACAGGGTGCTCCCCACACACACAGGAGGGGGGAGGAGGGACCCAGAGCCATGTGTGCAAGCCCTTATACAGTGGTACCTCGGGTTACATACGCTTCAGGTTACAGACTCCGCTAACCCAGAAAATAATGCTTCAGGTTAAGAACTTTGCTTCAGGATAAGAACAGAAATCGTGCTCTGGCGGCACAGCGGCAGCGGGAGGTCCCATTAGCTAAAGTGGTGCTTCAGGTTAAGAACAGTTTCAGGTTAAGAATGGACCTCTGGAATGAATTAAGTACGTAACCAGAGGTACCACTGTATAGACATTTTAAATTGCCCACCCTGGAGTCCAAGACCACCCCCAGAAACACCATACATACATCACAGAAAAGGCGGTCTACCACAGAAATCTGAGTGCGTTGTTTATCTCCTTTCCAGCAAGCTATCTGATTGCATTATCTGGGAATCTAGGTCACAGGCTCACTATCTTGAATGTGCCCTTAAGACAGGATTTGTGAGGAAAGAGACAATGGGGAGGTTTCCCACTTGCAGAGAAATATTTGAGGTTAATTTGTTCAGGGCCTAATCTGTGGGGTTTCAGACAAGTGGTTTATATATACAAAACAAAATAAAATAAAATAAAAAAATTCCTTCCAGTAGCACCTTAGAGACCAACTAAGTTTGTTCTTGGTATGAGCTTTCGTGTGCATGCACACTTCTTCAGATACCTGAAGAAGTGTGCATGCACACGAAAGCTCATACCAAGAACAAACTTAGTTGGTCTCTAAGGTGCTACTGGAAGGAATTTTTATTTTTATTTTTTATTTTGTTTTGACTATGGCAGACCAACACGGCTACCTACCTGTATTTATATATAGTTATGAACATTTAATTTTTTTATATAGGACCTTAAAATTTTTATAACATGAGGAATGCTGGAGGGCCTGGGCCTCCCATGGGCATCAGGTTGGCCACTGTGAGAACCGGATGGGACATTGGGCTGACCCAACAGCCTCATCATGTTCCTAGGAGGAAACCGTGGTTGCAGTTGTGTCCTCGCAGTCTTGCTGCGACCCCCAGCAGCTTCCTTATGAGCAATAAGCCGTTTTCGCATCCCCAGAGTTGTTTAGGCCCAGCTCCACGGCAGCATCACTGACTTGGCAATAGCTACCAGCCTCTGTAGCCGTGGAATCGGATAAAGGCTCTTTAGAAGTTGGCCTCTTTGGCTCCCAAGTGTTTAAGAAAATGCAGTGGTACGTCCCAGAAAAAAAGCCTGTTTGGGAGAGGAAGTCGCAGAGGGTAATCTCTTAACAAAAGGAAGGCGCTGTCAGCCCTGCCGGTGAGGCAGCTGAAAAGTATTCACAGCTTGGAGTCTCTCCGGATGGCTTACAATTGTAGGAGCTGCCTTTCCAAACCAAGAGGCCGTTTGTATCTTTCACTGCTGGTTTTTGGACTAGAATTTGACTCCGCCGACTGGCCGATTCAAATTAATATGTGAACTCCCACCTGCATCTCACTGCTTCCTTGGTTTCCGATTTGCAAGGTTGATTTGCAAGGTGTCAGACTGCTTCTGCATCGCCTGCTACCAGAATCCGGTTTCCTTTTTATTTTCACTAACAGATGCGTTTTATGCACACATTTCCAAAAATATGTTTGTTTGTTTGTGTGTGTGTGTGTGGTGCATTTTTGTATGCATTATTTTGTCTGGAGAACTGCACCCCAAGATTCAGAGAGGTGGTGGATTCTGAAGGATAGTTTTTTCAGGAGCTACAAATTATGGCGGTTCCTTCACTGCGAGAAGTGAGGTTACAGGGAACCAGGCAGAGGGCCTTCTCGGTGGTGGTGCCCGCCCTGTGGAACACCCATCAGATGTCAAGGAAATAAACAACTCTCTGACTTTTAGAAGACATCTGAAGGCAGCCCTGTTAAGGGAAGCTTTTAATGTTTGATGTTTTATTGTGTTTTTAATGTTCTGTTGGGAGCCCCCAAAGTGTCTGGAGAAACCCAGCCAGATGGGCGGGGTATAATTTATAAATAACAATAATAATTATTATTATAGTACGTGCTACCAACTTTAGGTTTTTGTTTTTTTGTTTTTTAAAAAAAGATATATATGCAGCATGCATTCATACTGCCTCAAGCAGCAATCTTCAATGTTTTGAGACATAGGACCCCTTTTTTACCCAAACATGCATTTGGGGGACCCACATAATAATAATAATAATAATAATAATAATAATAATAATAATAATATCCTTTAGATGTCAAGGAAATAAACAACTATCTGACTTTTAGAAGACATCTGAAGGCAGCCCTGTTTAGGGAAGTTTTCAATGTTTGATTTTTTTTTCATTATTATTATTATTATTCTGTCAGGAGCTGCCCAGAGTGTCTGGGGAAACCCAGCCAGATGGGCGGGGTATAAATCTATTATTACTTAATTAATTAGATGCCAAATTTCTCCTGCACCCTTTAGATTTCAGCACCTTCCTCTGTGTCTAAAGTTAGACCTCTGAACGTGCTATTGTTGGTGGAGATCTCTATAATGCCTGTGCATGTTCGCGCATGACCACTAAGGCACTCGCAGCGCGCAACCCACCATTTCACACTGGCAAGGTTTATTTTGAGTGTTCGGTAAACATTAGTGACAGTGTTACATCTGTCTAGTGAGTCTTAGCCAATTCTACTGCCCTCCCCCTGCACTGGGTGTGTGTGTGTGTGTGTGTGTGCTTTTTCCTCTGCCACATGTGACGCATCGGGGGTTGGACTAGATGACTCTCATGGTCCCTTCAAACTCTACAGTTCCACGATCAGTTGCTCCCACCTGTCTTGTAACGACAGATCTTCTGGGCCACGGACCGGTACCAGAGTTTTTAAGGAGTCCAGAATTGTGCCCCCATTGAGAAATGGCAGAGGTCAGGTACTGCCAGCCTGTTAGGGTCCTCTTTCATCCTGTTGTTCCATCTGCCCCTTCTATTCTGCAGCCAGCGAACCCAACTGCGGCCTCCTCTCTTTGCAGACGTTTCAAAGATTTGCCTCCCATTCCATGTGGATTTTCAGATCTCTTCTTCCTAACATAGATTGTGGCATTGGATGCTTAGTAGTTCAGGAGGTTCTCCTTCTCTGTTCTCTGTGTGTGTTTGCGTGTGTTGTAATGACTTCTGAAAATCCGCGCTGCCAATTTACTTAAAATTCTGGATGCGTGCCAAAGAGATTGCCGACATGTAATTGGGATATTACGTGCCCTGCACAGGGCTAGACGGTGACTTGGAGATCAAGAACAGATTGGCCAAAAACGAGGCCTTGGGAAAATATATTAAGGAGAGAGAGAGAGAGGGAGATAAACCCATGCAAATTGAACTGTACAGTGAGCCCAGCTTTCAGCACTGATCTGATGAAAACAAATCAAAAGGGTTGATACCTAGGCCTTGAGATGGAAAATGCTGTTCCACTTAAGACTATAGGTGGGAGGGTACTCGCATGATGGAATGTTGGTTCACATGACAAACCCCGCACATAGAAAAATAGCTTGCCAAGGAAAAGGGTTCTCCCCAGTTTTCTATGTGCGGGGTTTTTGGTTTTTGAAAACCATATGGGCCCTTTTCAGTTTAGATGCGGGTGGAAGGCACTTTGCGGGCGTATGATAGAAGTATGCATGGTATGAAGAGAGGGAGGTTTTTCTTGCTTTCATAGAATTGTAGAGTTGGGAGGGACCCCCAGGGGTCATCCAGTCCAAACCCCTGCAATGCAGGAATCTCAGCTGAAGCATCCACGACATATAGCATCATTATATTATTAAATGAGTAAAATGGTACCAACTCGTTGAGAACCAGGTCCTTCAAGGCCAAGGACTCAAATGGAGCATCTTCAACTTTTTCTGCACCACAGACTGAGTTGCTAGCTTTAAGAAGTGCATCGAGGGCAGAGGACAATGCTTAGCGCGGTAGAACAGAAACGCCGGTTTTGGGAGTTAAGTTTCTTTATCTATCTTCTCGAAGGAGCCCAGGACAGCAAACAGCATTGGTAAAACCCTCTCTGCCCCTCTTTTTCAGTGTCTCTCTTGTGCCTCTGATGTGCGACATTTAATGCGCCTGCTTTTTGTGATGTGTGCCGCGGCTTAATGTCGTAGTTTGAACATCCGCATCCCCAAACCCTCTTTCCGCTTCATGAGATTTAAGCCCCTCGCTTTCCGCACTTGCTCTGAACCCGCTGCTGTTCCTGCCTTGAAAGCAGAGGGGCTCAAATTCTCGCGGCATCTTTGTTAGGCTTTTCGCAGAGATCCCTGCACTGTAAACAGAAACCAGGAACTTGGGGCTGGAGTCGCCATTGCAGTCTGTTTACGAGACGGTATTCGCTCGAGGGTAGGGGAAATTGGGCGGCCCATCGCAGCCGAGATTTCCCACCCTGCCGGGTAAACAGATGTTGGGTCTTGATTTCTCACCCATCTCCTTCCTTTTCGTCTTCAGGTTTTCGAGAACAACTCTGACGCCATTCCCATCCACGCTATCGGAGTGCTCACGTCTATCATGAGCAACTCTCCTTCGGCCAAGGTAAGGGACACACATTCCTCGCCTCTTGGTAAAATAGGGAGCACAGGGTGAGCAGCAAGAGAGACAGTGTGGCGTAGCGGTTAGAGCGTCAGACTAGGACCTGGGAGACCAGGGTTCGAATCCCCTCTTGGCCAAGCAGCTCACTGGGCGATCTTGGGCCCGTCTCTGCCTCTCAGCCTCACCTACCTCTCAGGGTTGTTGTTGAGATTAAACGCAGAAACTATGTATGCCAGCTTGAGCTTCTTGGAGGAAAAGAAAGTGGGATAAGGATGCAATAAATAATAATATCTACAGCTAAAGCTGGAGACTTAGGAAAACAGGTAGCAGCCTCAGCAATCTAAAAGATTTACCGTATTTTTGCTCCATAAGATGCACCTGAACATAAGACGCGCCTAATTTTTAAAGGAGGAAAGGGGGAAAGCCCCGTTTTTTTGAGGATCAGCTCAAAGTGGTGCAGCTTTTTTTGCCAAGGGAAAAGCCCTGCTTTTATGAGGATCAGCTGAAAGTGGTGCAGCTTTTTTGTGCAAAGGGAAAAGCCCTGCTTTTTTGAGGATCAGCTGAAAGTGGTGCAGCTTTTTTGTAAAGGGAAAAGCCCTGGGTTTTTTTTTGAGGATCAGCTGAAAGTGGTGCAGGTTTTTTGCAAAGGAAAAGGCCTGCTTTTTTGAGGATCAGCTGAAAGTGGTGCAGGTTTTTTTTCCAAAGGGAAAAGCCCTGCTTTTTTGAGGATCAGCTGAAAGTGGTGCAGCTTTTTTTGCAAAGAGGAAAAGCCCCGTTTTTATGGGGTCCAACTCACAGTTCTGCAGCTTCTAGTCCTACAGCCATTTCTACAGTTTCCAGACAGATAATCTAATCAGCCAGTCACATGTCGCTGGGGAAACAAACAGCCTCCCTCTGCATTCAACAATGGAGGCCTGGGCAAGGGGGCGGGGCTGGAAAGGGAGCCTTATCTCTCTCCCCGATCACTTGCTGAACAGCTGTTCAGCGGCTTCCTTTCAACACCCCCTTCTCTCTTTGTAAAAAAAAGAGCACGATCTGCTTTTGGCCCCTAGGCAATTCGGCTCCAGGGACCATGCATTCGCTCCATAAGACGCACAGACATTTCCCCTTACTTTTTAGGAGGAAAAAAGTGCGTCTTATGGAGCGAAAAATACAGTACTAAAAATGCATTTGTAGTCCAAGGAAGAAAAAAAGATGTGAGTTCTTACAGCTCTCTCTGCATGTGGTTTGAAAGACACTTTAGTATATTATTGTCTAGACGTGGCTTTATTTGATACCCACAGAAGGCAAGATCTATTTTCTTGAATCATGAGAGCTAGAAACTTGAAAATGTTGTGTGCAGCACCAAATTCCACACCAGATGCCTGCTTGTGTATTTCCTTGCGGGGAGTACAGATGGTCGAGATAACACTGCTGGCAGCGAGTCGAGGAATTACCCTCTTACCTTTAACAAGATTAATTAAACGAAGATGCGATTAGTGAAGGCTCCAGTTTGGTGAGGAGTTTCACACCCTCCAACATCCCGCAGAGGAAAATCGGGATGGCCATCTTTCAGGGCCGCGCTTTCACGAGAACCAAAACGGGACATCCCGGGATCTAGTCCGAAGCTCGGGTGGCTTCTGTAATTCTGGGGTGTCCCGCCCAAATCTGGTCTGGAGTCTCAGATACATTCTCACTTAAGATTCTGATCTAGGCGTTTGTAGAATAGAGTCAGCTACTAGGAACCTAAAAAGATAGGGTTGTGTTCAACTAGATCAGGCGCCCCCAAACTCGGCCCTCCAGATGTTTGGGGACTACAACTCCCATCACCCCTAGCTAACAGGACCAGTGGTCAGGGATGATGGGAATTGTAGTCTCAAAACAATTGGGTCTACTCCAAGCGTTGGCCGTTTTGAAAGTGGGCGTGTGAACTTCTGTAAAGTTGTTCCGAAGTCCTAAACTCTGGGCTGCCTGGAGATGGGTGATCTATTCCTCTTAACACCCCACCATATTTCCTACCTAGATTTGAATGCTCACTTTATTACAGTGGTACCTCGGGTTACATACACTTCAGGTGACATACTCCGCTAACCCAGAAATAACGTTCCAGGATAAGAACAGAAATTGTGCTCTGGTGGCGCAGTGGCAGCGGGAGGCCCCATTAGCTAAAGTGGTGCTTCAGGTTAAGAACAGTTTCAGGTTAAGAACGGACCGCCGGAATGAATTAAGCACAGGTGAAACTCAAAAAATTAGAATATCGTGGAAAGGTTCATTTCTTTCAGTAATTCAACTTAAAAGGTGAAACTAATATATGAGATAGACTCATGACATGCAAAGCGAGATATGTCAAGCCTTTATTTGTTATAATTGTGATGATTATGGCGTACAGCTGATGAGAACCCCAAATTAACAATTTCAACTTTGGGGTTTTCATCAGCTGTACGCCATAATCATCACAATTATAACAAGCAAAGGCTTGACATATCTCGCTTTGCATGTCATGAGTCTATCTCATATATTAAACTCCAGTAGCTAATGAAAACAATTGCTTACATAAATGGACTTTTCCATGATATTCTAATTTTTCGAGTTTCACCTGTACGTAAACAGAGGTACCACTGTATTCATACGTGCCCCAAACAAAAACAAAACATGAGAAGCAACTAACACTGATTTTATCCCACTGGCTTCTTTAGCTTTAACTGAATTCGACACTGTTTTTTGTGTTTTGTTTAATCTTTGAACAGTCTTCATGCTGAAAGCTTGTGGGATTGCCTTACCCCTTTTGCACCCATCCGACCAATTTGATAGCTGTGCTACAGCTGCCACACAAAACCCAAACACGTAGATGCGTGTACATTTAAATCTTTTGCTGTTAAACTGAACGATCATTTAGAGGGGTTTGGTTACAATCAAGCCAGGGTATAATTTTTGCTACCTAATAAAGAGCTCAAACACGAAACAAATCACTTTTCACCCGCTTTTGCCTTGGCCAACTGAATTTTGTGCTGTTTTCATGTTGTTTCTTAATCACATAAGCTCCCTACAAAATCCCTACGTGGAAGTCAGGGGAGCAGAACGAGAAATCCCAAATCGTACTTGAAGCAGAATAGAAAAGTTCAAGCCCCCCTCTCTCTTCCCCCTCCCCTGGATGTACTGGGTAGAAATTCAGGAACTAATGACATGATCTGCTCTTGCTAATCCTTAACGGCTGCCTCCATTTTCAGGAGGTGTTCAAAGAAAGGATTGGCTATTCCCACTTATATGAAGTTCTGAAGAGCCAGAGTCAGCCGACCAAGAAGCTGCTGCAGGAACTCCTCAACATGGTGAGATCTTTTTATTTATTTTTATTTTATTAAATTTATATACTGCCCTATACCCGCTGGTCTCAGGGCAGTTCACAGAATAAAATCAAGATATAAAACCACGAAATACCTAATGAAAATAAAAACAACAACCCAGTAGCAAACCCCCCCCACACACACAAATAAACACACAAGTGTGATGCAGCAGCTAAAAGAGCCAATGCAATTCTGGGCTGCATCAATAGGAACATAGCATCTAGATCAAGGGAAGTAATAGTACCACTGTATTCCGCTCTGGTCAGACCTCACCTGGAATACTGTGTCCAGTTCTGGGCACCACAGTTCAAGAAGGATACTGACAAGCTGGAACGTGTCCAGAGGAGGGCAACCAAAATGGTCAAAGGCCTGGAAACGATGCCTTATGAGGAACGGCTTAGGGAGCTGGGTATGTTTAGCCTGGAGAAGAGAAGGTTAAGGGGTGATATGATAGCCATGTTCAAATATATCAAAGGATGTCATATAGAGGAGGGAGAAAGGTTGTTTTCTGCTGCTCCAGAGAAGCGGACACGGGGCAATGGATTCAAACTACAAGAAAGAAGATTCCACCTAAACATTAGGAAGAACTTCCTGACAGTAAGAGCTGTTTGACAGTGGAATTTGCTGCCAAGGAGTGTGGTGGAGTCTCCTTCTTTGGAGGTCTTTAAGCGGAGGCTTGACAGCCATCTGTCAGGAATGCTTTGATGGTGTTTCCTGCTTGGCAGGGGGTTGGACTGGATGGCCCTTGGGGTCTCTTCCAACTCTAGGATTCTATGAATTTTACAATTTAGAATAGTCATTTCGACAACCTTAAAATATCAACGACTTCCCTTCTTCTCTATCCATGGTTCATTTTGTGTAGCATAAATCCCTGCGTATTTTACATAAACTAAACCAGTGTTTTTCAACCTTTTTTGGGCAAAGGCACACTTGTTTCATGAAAAAAATCACGAGGCACACCACCATTAGAAAATGTTAAAAAAATTAACTCTGTGCCTATATTGACTATATATAAAGTAATTCTCTTGAATTTTTCAATTTTTCCCACGGCACACCAGGCAACATCTCGCGGCACACTAGTGTGCCGCGGAACAGTGGTTGAAAAACACTGAACTAAACCATTCAGTATCACATCATTTCTGAAGGCCTTTTCCCAGATCACCAAATAACGGAGGTCTCCCGACGGCAGGCAAGCATTAAGAAGGCCCCGTGTATCTGTTTCAGGGGTGGTGGGGGCCTCTCGGTCAGGGTCCAAATGTGCCCCCCCCCAGGATTGGTCCCTCTGACAACAGAGAATTAAAATCTGCCAGCACGTTCGCAGAGCTAAGCAGGATCCATCCGCAGTTCACTTGCATGAAAGGCGTACAGTCATACCACATGTTGTGTACGCTCCGTGTTGTGTACGTTCAGGATACGCACTTCCGCACCCCGGAAGTGTTTTCCGGAGCACTCCGTGTTGTATACATTCAGGATATGCACTCCTGCACCCCAGAAGTGTTTTCCGGAGCACGTGGAACCGCCGGATGCACAGAACGCTTTTGCGCACTTCGCGCATGCGCAGATGCGCTCAAAACGCGCGACTTCCAGGTTTTCGGTGTTTTTTTACGTGCGTTCGAGTTATGCACACCTGTGTTATGCATGGCGATCCGGAACAGATTGCGTGCGTAACCCAGGGTTCCACTGTAATATAAACTTCTGGCTAAAATAAGTATATATTATTGGCCTTGGGAGGAAAGTTGAAAGCCAAGCAAATTAAGAGTCGATTAGGAAATTAGGGGGACAATTAGGTAAAGGTAAAGGGACCCCTGACCATTAGGTCCAGTCGCGGACGACTCTGGGGTTGCGGCGCTCATCTCGCTTTACTGGCCGAGGGAGCCGGCGTACAGCTTCCGGGTCATGTGGCCAGCATGACTAAGCCGCTTCTGGCAAACCAGAGCAGTGCACGGAAATGCCATTTACCTTCCCACCGGAGCGGTACCTATTTATCTACTTGCACTTTGACGTGCTTTCGAACTGCTAGGTGGGCAGGAGCAGGGACCGAGCAATGGGAGCTCACCCCGTCGGGGGATTCGAACCGCCAACCTTCTGATCGGCAAGCCCTAGGCTCTGTAGTTTAACCCACAGCACCACCCGTGTCCCCATGTGGACAATTAGGAGTCATCAAATTAAGCATGACATGCTAATAACCTCTTTTGATTTGAGTTTCCTTTTATTGAGAGGGAATTTCTGGAACAGGAATGGCTGCAAACTGGAACCCTGGCGTCTCCCATGAAACAATCTCAGAAAGCAGGCTGAGAAAGTCAATATTAGGGACTCTCTATCCCAAGACAACCCCGCCCAACATCAATAAAGAACTCCAGGATGTTTTGGTCAATGTTCTTTTTCTCACATGGCACGATTGCGTGTCTTCCAGCGAGTTTGGGGCTCTGCTCAAGCAAACTTCCCCAAACATAGACCTGCTGATATTTGCTTGAACAGTTAATCCTCTGGCACGAACAAACGAAAGGTGGCTGCCCAAACCCTCTTCTGGTTTTCGTTCATGCCTTTGCAGGCAATTAAAAATACATCTTTCCACATTTAGTTGATTGATTATATTTCTTCTTTTTTTCCCCTATAGTTTTTATTAAATTTTACATTTTAGAATATTCATTTAAAAAACCTTAAGATATCAGTGGCTTCCCTTCTTCTCTTTCCAGGGTTCATTTTGCATAACATAAATCCCTGCGTAAACTAAACCATTCAGTCTTCCCTTATTACACCCATCAAAACTTACTTTCACCGTTGAATTTATCTTAACGCTGCACGAAGGGGTGCCAGGCGGCGGATTCGGGAGTCTTTGTGGGCTGCAAAGACTCCCGAATCCGCCGCCCGGGCTCCCTTGGCGGAGCGCAAGTCGGGGCAGGGAGAGGGACGGGCCAGCGAGGAGGGGTGTCCCTCCTTGCTGGCCCGCCCCTCTCCATGCCCCGGCTCCGCAAGCCAGCCAGCAGCGGAGCTCGGCATAGAGGCAAGGGGCGGGCCAGCGAGGAGGGGGTGGCACCCCACCTCGCTGGCCCGCCCCTTGCCTCCATGCCGAGCTCCGCCGCTGGAAGGGGGGGGCTATTTTCGGCGCTGCTGGGGCGGAGCCGAAAATAGCCTAAATTTTTTTAAAAAATTAAAAAAAAAAAATAAGAATAAGAATAAGTCCAGGGGGCGGGGCCAACACCCGAAGTGTCACCCTCAGCAGGGGTGCTGCCCGGGGGGCCCCCGCCCCCCCCCCCCCCTTGCTATGCCCCTGATTTTAGAGAAGATTGGAAAAGGCTTATTGAATATATGGGGGGGGGGTAAGTGGGAGAAATTATCTACACCTGAAAATGTGGTCAGCATTAAGATAACAGTGTAAATAAGTTTTGATGGATGGAATAATGGAAAGCTGAATGGTTTAGTTTTTGTAAAATATGCAGGGATTTAAATCTTGTGCAAAATGAACCATGGAAAGAGAGGAAGGGAAGTCATTGATATTTTAAGGATGTTTAAATGAGTACAGTCGTACCTTGGAAGTCAAACAGCTTTGTTCCCAAAACGTCTTGGCTCCCAAACGCCGCAAACATGGACGTGGGTGTTCCGGATTTCGGCCGTTCTTTTGGGAGCCAAAGGTCCGACGGGGCTTCCGATTGGCTGCGGGAGCTTCCTGCAGCCAATCCGAAGCCGCGATTTGGTTTTTGAATGTTTTATAAGTCCAACAAACTTCCGGAACGGATTCCGTTCGACTTCCAAGGTACGACTGTATTTTACATTGCAAAACAGAAAATTTAATAAAAAATATTAATTTATTTTTTTTAAAAAAAAATGATTACAACTTGACTCGCCCTCCCCACTTCAGGCCGTCGAAGGCGACCACAGCTCTTGCCCCGCACGCCTGATCCGCAACGAGCAGCCCCTTTTGATCCTGATCATGTGGATCCCGGAACTGAAGTCCCGGGAGCTCCAGGTCTTCCTCTCGGAGTGGCTCAAGAAGATCTGCGACGCCTCCCTGCAGAGCCGCACCACCTGCGTGAAGGCAGGGATGGTGAGCTGCCTGCTGGATGCCCTGTGTGCCACGGGGCAGGAGCTGGACCCCAAATGCTCCGAGAGCCTCCTCTACCTGCTGCAGGTCTTGGGCGGCCTCTCCATCCGGCCGGGGGAACTGAGGCAGCTCCTGAAGCTCCTCCGGACCGAGCAGGGCAAGGGGCCGCACCCGTACACCGTCCAAGTCATCCGGGCCCTCTCGGGGATGGCCAGGAAAGAGAGCGCCGAGCGGGCGCTGCAGTATTTCGACCTCACCCCCAGCATGGCGGGGATCATGGTGCCTTCCATCCAAAAGTGGCCCGGGAGCGGGTTCGCCTTCCACGCCTGGGTGTGCCTCGTCGAAGAGGCCAAGGACTTTCCGGAGGAAGCAGCCAGGCTGAAGCGGAAACAGCTGTACAGGTCGGTTGGAAGGGGAAGGGGGCAGCGGAAACCTGGCTAGGTTCGGGTGGGGACGGAATGAATGAATGAATGAATGAATGAATGAATATTTATTTACATAAGCCATTGGCCATAGCGATAAAACAACAATATGATATACGAAGGATAGAAATGAAAAGTCAGTTATATAAAATGCATCTTTGGAGTTTTGTATCAATAGTCAAATAGTGGATCTGGCTAAAAACCTTGCAGCCTTTGCTGTCACCTGCTCATCTTGATCTGCCAAGAGAAAGGACCCGGTGGCAGGGGTTGGGTGACCCGGAATGGACAATAAAAGAGGGGCGACGATCACATCCCTCAAGTCTTTACAAAGAGTGCAAGCCAGAAGGGCGTGTGCCACCGATTCGGTCCTGCCATCTCCGTAGGGACATCAGCGTTTTTCATGTGGAATCTGTTGGAATCGGCCCTTCAGTACATCCGAGGGCAATACATTCAATCCTGCAAGAGTCAAAACACATGTACAGGTGAAACTCGAAAAATTAGAATATCGTGGGAAAGTCCATTTATATAAGCAATTGTTTTCATTAGCTACTGGAGTTTAATATATGAGATAGACTCATGACATGCAAAGCGAGATATGTCAAGCCTTTGTTTGTTATAATTGTGATGATTATGGTGTACAGCTGATGAAAACCCCAAAGTTGAAATTGTTAATTTGGGGTTCTCATCAGCTGTACGCCATAATCATCACAATTATAACAAATAAAGGCTTGACATATCTCGCTTTGCATGTCATGAGTCTATCTCATATATTAGTTTCACCTTTTAAGTTGAATTACTGAAAGAAATGAACCTTTCCACGATATTCTAATTTTTCGAGTTTCACCTGTATATTTTAGAATTGCTAGGTTAATAATGAAATAGTTATTAAGCTCTAACTTAAAATGATGTAGGTTTTATTTTATTTGTTTTTTTATCTTATATTTTGGAAATGTACATCTAGTTGTTTCTTTCCCTTTAAATGTTTTGGGGAGGCCCAAGAGAGTGGGGCCCTAAGCTGTAGCCTGTGTAGCTTATGTGCAAATCCGGCACTGGGTCTCAGTATGGCTCCTGTGAGTCAGGGAGAACACCATCCTACCAGCTTGTAACCTACCCTGCCCTTCGATCCCACCAGCTTCTTCACCACCAATGGGACGGGCTTTGAGGCCTTCTTCACAGCTGACGGGATGCTGGTGGTGGCTGTCTGCACCAAAAAGGAATACATGACGGTGGCCCTGCAAGAGTTTCCATTCAACGACGCAGCCTGGGTGAGTAAGAGGCTGGAGCAGACCAGGCTGCAACCAGATCCCTTGGCGCCTGCCTCTGTGACCCTATTGGGTTTATCGGTGTGAATGTGAGATACGTTCCGCTGTATATGAGAGCCATGAAGAAGCTGAGCTTGTTAAGCAACCCTGCACTTTTTTTTTTTAAATCATATTTATTGATTTTCCAAAATATATATCCAATTACCAATCGAATTACAATCCAAATTAATTATATACTTCCAATTATAACAATTCCAATTATACCAAATTTTTAATTTATGAGTTCCCCATGTCTCGGACTCCAGAGCGCTTTTCTGATCTCATCCCGTTGCATTCAAAAACCAATATCTTCACAGCCACTGATCAATGCTAGCAAGCAGACACGATTATCTATATATAAAAATGCAAGTGTCTCTGCGTCCAGTCCGTGTGTCTCTGGGTTTGCGCTACTGCGCATGTGCCCCAGGGACACAGGGATTGGATGGAGAGAGATCGGGCCGCGAGCAGCGTCGGCAGTTCAAGCGGGGCGGTTGAATCCGAACGTGGCTCTCCAGAGGACGAGGGGAAGCCGAAGAGGGAGGTCACGCTGCCGCTCTCGCAGCGGTTGTTGTTGTTGCTGCCAGTCAGTGCAGGGGGCTGCTTTCCAAGCATGTCGGGGTCGCTGCCGCCGGCCGCCCCTCTGCCAATCCACCGCCTCCAGGAGCCGCTGCTGAGGAGGCTGAGTGTCTCTCTGGACCGGGTGGCTCCGGCAGAGGCTGGAGGGACTTGGCGCAGCTGGCCGGCACCCACACCGCTTCCCCTCAGGAAGGCACGGGCTGAGGGCAGGCTCACAGACCCTCTCGACTCGGCAGCCTTCCCCCCCCCAAGCAACGCGGGTCTAGAGCGGCGGGACGTGAGGAAAAGGGCACTGAGCGGGACAGGCGAGTCAATATGTGGCGCGCTGTGAGAGACTTGAGGAGAGGTGGGCTAACGTCGCCCCCTTCCTCCCCCCCTCCCCAGCAACCGCGGTCCGGCTTAGCAGCAGAAGCGGTCGGAGAGCTGTATCTCCGACCGGCAGAGAAGGAGGCGCCTCCCCCAAGGGCCATGTGACAAACAAAGGCAGGGATCCCCGCCCTGGACGGACCATGCGCGCGCTCCGCCCTTCACTCGGTGAGGTGTAGGGGTGTGGGGACCTCGCTGGTGCCTCAGGCCGTCTTTTTGCGAGGCTTTCGGGCTTCTACAACGGCTCCCCCTCCCCCTCTTGCACGCTCTCTCTCGCTCGCTCACGCGCCCGCCTCTCAGCGTGCGGGCGCGCATGCCCCCCGCTTCCCCTCACACGCGAACCCTGCCTTCCGCGGTCTGCGAGTCCCAGCGCCGCCGCGCGCACCGTTCAGACCGCTTCTGGTGTCCCCGTGTGCCCCGCCCCCTTCGCCTCCCCCCTCTACGCGTCATGGCGGCCTGTGAGGAGAAAGGCTTGGCAGGTGAGGGGTGTGTTGGGGGAAGTGGAGTGAAGGATGGGGTGAGGGGGTGGAAGAGATGCGATGGGGTGTCTCCTATGGGAGAGAGACAACAATCCACAATTAATTCTTGTAATAAATAATGTCTCCGTATGGATAAAGCCATCATCCTCCAAATATCGTATATCAGCCGGCGCCATCTTGCCTTCGTCTTCTCATAAATCCAACTTGTAAATCAAACTACGACACAGAGATCCTCCATTACTGTTTAAATCAGTCCAAATCTTATTCCAACTCCATACAGTTTATTTCTTGTAATTTCCAATCTAATTTGCATTCAGTCTTTAAAGTCCACTTGCCATTTGCCTGTGAAAGTGGATTTTCTGGGGGAGGTTTCGCCCGTGTTAAGTAGATATTGAGGCAAAACAAACGGAGATTCCAGAGCTTACCCCCCCTTCTTTTCCCTCCTTCACATACCAATGTAAAGTCCACGTCTTCTTCCAATCTTCATTCTTAATCACTCAGGGCTGCAGTTAGCAACATTCTTCCCACTCCTTTGTCCGAGACATGCCCAAAATCTTTAAACAAATTTATATATCCAATTAAAGGGAACGTGCACGAACGGGGCCGGCTCCAGGAGCTCTATCTATCTCGAGCGCTATGTGCCCAGACCCACCCACTCGGTCCCGAAGGATCCAAAGTGGTTAAAGGGTACCGCGGGCAAGGCAGCCCTCCCCGTCGTCCCGGGGAGGTCGGGAGGCTGCTTACTCCCATCGCAGCCGCCAAATTAACTCGTGATAGATAGCAGAGATGTTACGGTCCGCCATCCTCCCGCTGTGCACGCCGGGAATCGTAAGCAACCCTGCACTTAGTTGTTTTCTTGGTGTTGTCAGAGCAAAGCAGAGGTGTGTGTGTGTGCATGTGTGTTTTTATTAGTAATAATAATTTTATTGTCATATGCGCGCTACGTAGCGGGTTGCCAGTGCCACCGCTGCAGCACCGTAAAGACGGTGCTGGGATCCGCTGCTCGTGATCCGTGAACGGAGGGTCCTCTACGTGCTGCCGTAGCCGCGAGCAGAGGATCCTGGCACCAGCTGTACGGCGCTGGAGCACCGCCGGCGGCAAACCATATGCCTTGTCACCCCTGGAGACGTGGCACCAGGAGCACACCGCACCCACGTTGCTATGCCCCTGGTTTTGGAACACTTTGGTTTTCGAACGGACTTCCGGAACGGATTAAGTCTGAGAACCAAGGAACCACTGTAGTTGCCCAAGGGAGCTGAGGACCCAAAAAGGTACCTCTGTACTGAACTTCGCAGGTGCTGTTTGAGCGGAGTATGTTGCTCAATGGACCCATAAACACCTCCTTCCACTCTCTCCCCCCCCCCAACAGCACTGTGTCGATGTTGTCCACATCACAGGCCGACGTCCCTTCGGCCAGAACCTCGTGAACATCTACGTGGACGGGGAACTCCAGAAGACGGCTCAACTGCGGTTCCCCTCCTTTGGCGAGGTAGCGGCTCTTTCTGCAACCCCTTCTGCATTGAGGGAACCATAATTATGTCGGCCGGGGTGGGGATGGGGGGGACACAACATATTAAGACGGTCTTTTGAGAGAGCAGGGGAATCAAACCCCAGAAGCGGGAGAGGAGAGGGCAAAACAGGCATCTGCTCCTGGCAGGGTGAATAAAAATCAATGTTTTTATTTATTTTTTAAAAATCGGATTTTTAAATATTTAAATCAGATTTTTTTATTTAAATCAGATTTTTAAAATAAAATGCTTTTGGAGGAAAAATCTTTCTAAAGATAGTTTTCTATTTAAGTTACATTATAGTCCAAAGGCTATTCATCAGGAAATAAGGATTTGTTTTAAGTTTTTCATGTGTGCTAAAACTCAGTCTAAGTTTTTTTTTTAAAAAAATTTTAACCACATCAGTTAACAAACATGGATACATATGCTATATGTTATTGTTTTAGTTAAAAAATTGTTTAAAATTTTATTTTTCTCCTTCCAATAAAGTACAGCAGAAAAGTTGTCCAAATATAAACAGTTAACTTATTAAACCTCACAATAATTTCATAATTATCTGTCTATGTATTTCTAATAGTATAACCAAATCAGTAATTTTTTATATAACTGTAAAAACTACTCTGAAAATTTATTATTCGAAAAATGGAACCTTCGTCTGGTTGTAAATATGCAAGAATGAGTCTTTCTGTAAATAATAATACAGTCGTACCTTGGGTTGGGACCCAGGTGGCGCTGTGGGTTAAACCACAGAGCCTAGGGCTGCTGATCAGAAGGTCGGCGGTTCGAATCCCCGCGACGGGGTGAGCTCCCGTTGCTCGGTCCCAGCTCCTGCCAACCTAGCAGTTCGAAAGCACGTCAAAGTGCAAGTAGATAAATAGGTACCGCTCCGGCGGGAAGGTAAACGGCGTTTCCGTGCGCTGCTCTGGTTCGCCAGAAGCAGCTTAGTCATGCTGGCCACATGACCCGGAAGCTGTCTGCGGACAAACGCCGGCTCCCTTGGCCTATAGAGCGAGATGAGCGCCGCAACCCCAGAGTCGGACACAACTGGTCCTGATGGTCAGGGGTCCCTTTACCCTTTACCTTGGGTTACGCACGCTCCGGGTTGTGTTCTTTTCGGGTTACGAACTCCGCTAACCCAGAAGCACAACCTGACGCCCGTGTGATTTGCACATGCGCAGAACGTTTTCCGCGGGTTTTTTTCCCCGGGTTAGAATGAATTGTTTAGGTTACGTCCTTTTTGGGTTACGTACTGTAACCCGGAAAGGATTAAGTACGTAACCCAGGGTACCGCTGTAATAATAGTGATTTAAATCAAGTCTTACTGACTAGTGATTCAAATCGTGGTTTAAATCAAATCCACCCTGGCCCATGGCGAGGGAATAAAGTTTCTGAGCTAATGGTGGAGCCAGGTAACAATGAAAGATGTTTCAGGATCGAGGGAAAGCTGCATGCCAGGGCTGTGAGTAAAAGGCATGTTATCTCTGCAGACACAAATTCACCCTTTTGAGAACTGCAAAAACAAGCATACCTTCTCGTTAGGAAAACTGCCCCAAATAATCTTACAGAAACCTCTGGAAGAGCATGACATTTCTCCTCCAAAAGCATTTTATTTTTTTAAAAAATCCAATTTAAATCTGATTTTAAAAAATATTTTTTTTTAAATCATTGATTTTTATTCCCCCTGGCGGGGGGGGGGAAGGGAGAGGAGAGAGGCTGGTGTAACCCTGCAAACGCCCTTCTGAGCCCCCCGGCAGATGTGCCCGAACTTGCCACCTTTGTGGGGCTTTTGCGGGGGATGCTTTTTCTAGCACTCGCAGTCAGACTTGCACACACAAGCACCTGCCCTGCAGACCCCACAACTTTGCTGCGCCGGCCTAAAACTGCCCGTGCTTTGGTTAGAGACCCTGGCCCGGCGCAAAGAGAACGGCCTTGCCCGGCCGTAGAGTGGGCAAACGCAAAAAGTCCAGGTGGCTCTTCAAAAGCCTGGGCACACTATATTCTCAGAGCATGCGGCGCAACAGAAGTGGTGAGACAGGCTTGTGAAAGCATATCTGCATGCAGATTTATTGAGAGAGGCTTGTGAAAGCATATCTGCATGCAGATTTATTGAGCATAAATCAGGAAAGAGAAAAACATGTCAGCTCTGCTATGTCTCCTCAGAGAGTCTCACAAGCAAAAGCAAAAGCTACACACAACGGAAGTTCCCAGCAATCTGTGCTGGTGTGTAACCAGACTTGTGACACACAACAGCTCCATGTCTGCAACTTAAGGTGGAATGGAATTTCCTAACAATTTGCAACGAGGCAGAAGAAAAAGCGATGCTTCTCATGCAAATACACCTATTTATTTAATTTTTTTCTGCAAATCTTCTCTCCTAGTCCTTCACCTCCTGCTGCATCGGCTCAGCCGGCCACCGGACCACCACCACTTCCGCCGTCCAGCCCTCCCCGTCTCACTCGCCGGACCTGGGCTTCCCATCCCACCCCTCGCTGAACCGCTCCCAATCGTTCCCGGCCTCCTTGGCCCCCCACGCCTGGACACCCATCCCCCCGCAGCCGCCCCGGGAAGGCGTGGTTTCGGTCACAGTGGCAGGCAGCCAGGACACAGAGTGGGGGGTGCCCACCTCCCTGGAGGGCCACCTGGGCTCTGTCTCCATCTTCTACGAAGTCCTCCAGCCAGCTCAAGTGAAGGCACTCTACTCCTCGGGACCAAATGTTGCGTCGCCCTTTAAGCTGGAAGGGGATTTCCTGGAGCTCAGCAGCAAATTGCTGCTGTATTACACGCCACAGGTGAGCATCAAGGCAGGACCATCTCTCAGCCCTCTCTAAGAAGCGACAGGGGCTGCTGTACAAGCCCTAAGGTGCACAGCCTGGGAGTCATTTTCTACTCGCAGCTATCCATGGACGCACAGGTCAGTTCTGTGTCCAGGGCAGCTGTCTACCAGCTCCACCTGGTACGCAGGATGAGACCCCACCTGCCCATGGACTGTCTTGCAGGAGTGGTGCATGCTCTGGTTATCTCCTGCTTGGACTACTGCAATGCGCTCTAACGTGGGACTACCTTTGAATGTGATTCGGAAACTGCAATTAATCCAGAATGCGGCAGCTAGACAGGTGACTGGGAGTGGTCGCCGAGACCATATAACACCGGTCCTGAAAGACCTACATTGGCTCCCAGTACGTTTCCGAGCACAATTCAAAGTGTTGGTGCTGACCTTTAAAGCCCTAAATGGCCTCGGCCTGTATACCTGAAGGAGCGTCTCCACCCCATCGTTCAGCCCGGACACTGAGGTCCAGCTCCGAGGGCCTTCTGGCGGTTCCCTCCCTGCGAGAAGCGAAGTTACAGGGAACCAGGCAGAGGGCCTTCTCGGTGGTGGCACCCACCCTGTGGAACGCCCTCCCATCAGATGTCAAGGAAATAAACAACTATCTGACTTTTAGAAGACAAGGCAGCCCTGTTTAGGGAAGCTTTTAATATTTGATGAATTATTGTATTTTAATATTTTTGCTGGAAGAGTGGCTGGGGAAACCCAGCCAGATGGGCGGGGTATAAATAATTATTATTATTATTATTATTATTATTATTATTATTATTACTATTATTAGTAAGATGATGCCACATGCTTGGACGTGTCCTCTTTCACCAAGTCTGAATTCCCCCACCAAGAGCTTTATAATTAAGTTTCCACTTCCCCTTCCTCTTCCTCTCATGTGACTTTCTAGGCCTGCAAGAACAACATCTGCCTCGACCTTTCCCCGAACCACTTTTTTGACGGGAGGCTGACTGGACACAAAGTGGTGAACTGGGATGTCAAGGTACGGGCGTCGTGACGCAGCAGCCATTCAGCGGCTCACCTCTTGACTGCGTTCTAGGTCTACGGGCGTGGGGAGAAAGGTGGGCCCCGGAGGGAGGGCAAAATTTTTCAGGGAGCTTGCAGAGAAGACCAGAGTGCATTGGTTTGCACCAATTGCTTGTTTCCCTCAGAGTAGTCCCATTGCAATCGCTGCATATGCATTAGTCGTGCGTTGCTTCTCAACACCGCAGAGCCCATCGCTTTCACTGGAGAGCCAGTGTGGTGTAGTGGTTAAGAGCAGTAGACTTGTAATCTGGTGAACCGGGTTCGCTTCCCCACTCCTCCACATGCAGCTGCTGGGTGACCTTGGGCTAGTCACACTTCTCTGAAGTCTCTCAGCCCCACTCACCTCACAGAGTGTTTGTTGTGGGGGAGGAAGGGAAAGGAGAATGTGAGCCGCTTTGAGACTCCTTCAGGCAGTGATAAAGCGGGATATCAAATCCAAACTCTTCTTCTTCTTCTTTCTCCTGAAATCCTGACACTTTTTATATTGCAAACGTTCTGGGTTGTGTGCGGTTTTTTTGTCCTTCTTTTGTTGTGCCGCAGTGCGAGAGGGCCTCTGCGGATGTCAAGGATGCCCCTGGAGAAGCATCGCAGAACTGCTCATAAAGCAGAACGATGTGCGGACGGCCCAGTATAAACCCAGCACCAATGTACTATGATTGCATCAGTGAGGTGTTGCAGAATACTATTGCTGGCATCTGTCTGTCTGTCTCAGGAGACAGCGGAGGAATGTGCCATTTGAATTCTACTCAGTATTGATGCAGAGTAGATTCCAGTGTACATTTAGCAGAGTAAAAACTTAAACACGTTGCAGGATTCCCAAAAAATAGACCAGAGGCAATACTATTTCATCCAGCAGAACATTGCTGCTACTGAAGGCAGATGAGCAGAATGGTCACATATCCAATACATTCAGGATTGGCCCTGTCCATCAGAAAGCCAGTTGCAGCACACATAACTTAAACTTACAGTAACTTATAATAAGTCTGAAGCTTAACACTATGTACAGAACACCAACACCAGAAGGAAAAGAGATAGAAACAGAAAGTGAAACCCAGGCTCCTTCTGGCCTTATTATTATAGTCAGTATGACCTTGTCAGAAGAGATAACATGACCACTTTAAGCCAGCTGTATTCAGCTTCTCTGAAGGAATAACCCAAAAACATCAGGAACCTTCTGCTTGTTTCTTTCACACAGAGAAGCTTCCAGAACCCTCTGGAATTAAGTAGAATAGGAAAGCTCTCTACACATCATATCAATACTTTCTCTACCAAGAAATGCAAAGTGACAGAATGCTCCTTTGGGGGTGAGGTCAAACTGTTGGATGGTTGCAGCGCCTGCTGTGGCTGTAGAGACTGATACAGGAGAGACATGTTTTGTTGCAGCCGGGGCAGATGAAGGCAAACAGTTGTGTTGCTGCAGATGCACCAGGGCGTTTCTTCTCTCTGCGTTCCTCCCAGCCGCCATTCCTCCTCTGGTCACTGCTGTGGATGCACAACCTTTCTTGTCTCCAGGCTCTGTGGTCAGGATTCCCGCAGGGTGGGGTTGGTGTTGCCACCCTTCCTGTCACATTTGCCAGCATCTTTGCAACGCAGAATTGGCCCGCCCAGAGGCCTGGTGCCGGAAGCCAGCTCCCCGTAGATCACGTCCTTGCGGATCCCGCCAGTCTAGGGGAGGGCCCTCCGATGGTCTCACGGCGCTTTGTGGTTCTTGCAGGACGTGGTGAATTGTGTCGGTGGAATGGGGGTGCTGCTTCCCCTCCTGGACCAGGTGGCATCTCAGAGGAAAGAGTCAGAAGACCACCAGGAAACCCACGACTTGGTGGGCCCGGAGCTGACCTCTTCTCGCAACGCCCAGGGCATGGTCATCCCGCTGGGGAAATCCTCCGGCTATCGAGGTATCCAGGCTGAATTTTGTATAAACCCGTTTATTTAATTTTTTTGTCAGTCTTTTTTTATTTGCCACCACGACACTTTTCCTCCTGGTTTTTATGCAGTACAGCGGTACCTCGGAAGTCGAACGGAATCCGTTCCGGAAGTCCATTCGACTTCCGCAAAGTTCGGAAACCAAGCCGCGCCGGACGTTCAGGTTCCAAAGAACGTTCGCAAACCGGAGCACTCACTTCTGGGTTTGCGGCATTCGGGAGCCAAAACGTTTGGGTCGCAAGGCGTTCGGGATCCAAGGTACGGCTGTATTTGAAAAATAATGGTATGCAACTAAATTACCTTTAAAAAACAAAACTGTGTTTTAAAGCAACGCATTCCTGACCACCTCTGTTGAACATCGCTGGTCACTTCACCACATTGCTCTATAAAGGCTCGTTTTAAATTATTGCTTTTAATGAATATTAAAGCTTTGTGGCAGAGGTTTTCAACCTTTTTGAGTCCATGGCTCCCTTGACCAACTGCATTCTTTCTGCCCAGTTATGTCACCCCTTGTCTGCAGGGCTGGCAGCTTCTCACCCTTTTTCAAGCACCCTTGTGGAGGGTTCCCTCAGCCTCCCTTCCCTTCCCCTCTCTTTGGGAGTCCTCAAAGCAGCCATAACTCCCCCCCCCCCCGCTTTTAAAAAAGCCCTTTAAAAAGGGAAGGAAGGAAACCAGCCGCCGGCAGAGCGAACAAGCGGCTGCTTTCCTTTCATAGCGCCCATGCGTCATGACGCACACGCCGTGTGTCATGACGCACGCCGCTGCCCCCGTGGGTGCCTTCGGGTTTGGCGCCCCAGGTGCCGTGGCAGCTTGCTCCGCCACTGAATGGGAGGAGGAAGTCCTAGGATCCAGCCTGGGTTTGTGTTGTGTGTATTAGAGAATTGTGTGCTAAAAGTCCCAAGTGATTTGCAGTCAGAAGGGTGAGGCGGGGAAAGAGAAAGAAGTCTATAAATGGACTTGACTATTAAAATGAAGCTAACCCTTCCATCTCTCTAGCTCCTGCCAGCCCTCCCTCTCCCATGGGTCAAAGATCCTTTCCTTCAAAACAGTTTTCTTTCCCCCCACCCACAGAAGGTAGACTGGAAAGGAACGGGGTAGCTGCCTTCCTGCTGCTGATTAAGAACTTCATCCATTGTCACCCAGTCAACCAGGAGAGCCTGGTCCAATGCCAGGGGCCAGCCATCATCGGAGCGCTTCTGCAGAAGGTAAGGGCTTCCATGCTGGCGCCAGGCCAGGCCAGATTGCTCAGGGTATCTGACTTTTCCAGGTGAAATGTGTTGGCGTTTTGCATTTTGGTTAAAGGGGAAAATACTAGCTGTAATAAAAGGAGAATTCCCTTGTTGGGGCTTTTGGTTTTAACTGGAAAATCCTCAAAACCAGTTTAGCACTTGGAGTGGTGTCCAGCAACACTTCCTGTTGCGTTTTCCTGCTTCTCCAGTGCTTTTGCAGAGTTGTTCAAACTTCAAACCTCTTCTTGCGCAACGGTATGTGTGCCTTTCTTGCCAGCAATTAAACTCCCACAAGTCTAGCTTGTTTCAAGTAAGCAAGCTTTAATTTACAGGCATATAAATCACAGACACTCCCGGGCTTACGGACAACATGTCCGCTCCGGTTCAAACCGAAACCAGGACTGACCAGGAAATAAACAGTGCGTCACATAAATCACATAGGCTTCGCATACAGCAGATACCCCGGATGTTGTGACACATCTTCCCTGTGGGAGGGGCGTACTGTTGAGCTTATTTAACCCTGAAAGCTCCAAACCTCACATCCCTAGATGCCAAGGTCCAGGTTTGGGGCAAGTACTCTTTGGCGAGAGAACCTCAGCAGAGATTTAATATCACAAAACGTTCAGCAAAGTGTAGCGTTGAAATGTAGGCTGTTAGACCTTCAAATATCCCCTTCTCAGCTGCTTCCAAAGTTCCCCACTTCCTTTTGCATGGAAAGAGACCACAGGTTTGGTGAGTTAAAAGTGGTTTACTTACAAACTCTTTGAAGGTCAGGTTCATGTGCTTTTCTGTACAGCAGCGAGAAAACACAGGCAGTGTGATTTAGGTTCCCAAGTGGTCAGTGTGTCTAAATTATTTGTATAGAAACACCAAGATGGCTTGCATATAAACCACACAGTCTTAGCTTGGAGCATCCAGCTTAGACTTCTATATTGTTGGATTCTCAGGGTGGGATGGAAGAACAAAGGGGGAAGGCTAAGTGAAGACCCAGGTGGTTCCTGGCTGCACCTCTCTTTCACCAGGCAGCAATGATTTATCTCTTCTGCATCGCAGGTCTCCAGCCAGACGATGGACATGAATGTTCTGATGGCTTCTCAAATCCTCATGGAGCAGGTGGCCACAGAAGGACACAACTTTCTTCTGCACCTCCTGTACCAGTTCCTGCTCTTTGACTTCCGGATCTGGAGCAACAGCGACTTTGCTGTCCGATTGGGTGAGCTTAGACCAACCCAAGCCCACATCCCTTACAGCCCCATGGACGGGCACGTGGCGTGGTTGAAGCTGTGCACCTGCACTCGAGTGCTCCTGCTGGTTCGTGGCATTGTCGCCCCAACCCAGGAGCAGCTTGCTTGTGTGGCTGTGTTACGACAGGCTGTAGTTCAGTGGTAGAGCAAGATGAGCGTCACAACCCCATAGTCGCCTTTGACTGGACTTAACCATCCGGGGTCCTTTAGCTTTGTTGTTGTTGTTGTTCAGTCGTGTCCACCTCTTCGTGACCCCATGGACCAGAGCACGCCAGGCATCCCTATCCTTCACTGCCTCCCGCAGTTTGGCCAAACTCATGCCAGTCACTTCGAGAACACTGTCCAACCATCTCATCCTCTGTCGTCCCCTTCTCCTTGTGCCCTCCATCTTTCCCAACATCAGGGTCTTTTCTAGGGAGTCTTCTCTTCTCATGAGGTGGCCAAAGTATTGGAGCCTCAGCTTCAGGATCTGTCCTTCCAGTGAGCACTCAGGGCTGATTTCCTTCAGAATGGATAGGTTTGATCTTCTTGCAGTCCATGGGACTCTCAAGAGTCTCCTCCAGCACCATAATTCAAAAGCATCAATTCTTTGGCGATCAGTCTTCTTTATGGTCCAGCTCTCACTTCCATATATCACTACTGGGAAAACCATAGCTTTAACTATACGGACCTTTGTCGGCAAGGTGATGTCTCTGCTTTTTAAGATGCTGTCTAGGTTTGTCATTGCTTTTCTCCCAAGAAGCAGGCGTCTTTTAATTTCGTGACTGCTGTCACCATCTGCAGTGATCATGGAACCCAAGAAAGTAAAATCTCTCACTGCCTCCATTTCTTCCCCTTCTATTTGCCAGGAGGTGATGGGACCAGTGGCCATGATCTTAGTTTTTTTGATGTTGAGCTTCAGACCATATTTTGCGCTCTCCTCTTTCACTCTCATTAGCTTTACCTTTCTTTTTACCCTCACTTTCCACCTCTGTGCTTCATAGGTCACATCCAGTACCTGTCGAACGTAATCAAGGACCACAAGCAGAGAATCCGTCGGAAATACGGCGTGCAGTACATCCTAGACTCCATCAGGACGTATTACGGGTGAGTTCGGAGCTTCTTCTTATATTGTGAGGACAGAGGAAGGAAATACTGCTTGCGAAGCATCCTTGCTGCTGTTATTGCGTACATAAACAGTATGTACGCAAGAGTTAACTTCACTTACTTGGTGTGATTTATTGTTGACCTGCTCTTGTCACCCCCTTATATTGCAGAAAACTTTGTGGAATGCCAGTTCAGGGAAGTTTTTTTATCTGTGACATTTTAATGTATCCTAATGTATCCACACTGTATCCTAATGTATTCTAATGTATCCACACTAGAATGTGGTGTAGTGTAGTAGAGAGCCAGTGTGATGTAGTGGTTGAGTGCTGGACTCATAATCTGGGGAACCGGGTTCGTGTCTCCTCTCCTCCACATGCAGCTGCTGGGTGACCTTGGGCTAGTCACACTTCTCTGAAGTCTCTCAGCCCCACTCACCTCACAGAGTGTTTGTTGTGGGGGAGGAAGGGAAAGGAGAATGTTAGCCGCTTTGAGACTCCTTCGGGTAGTGAAAAGCGGGATATCAAATCCAAACTCTTCTTCTTCTTCTTCTTCTTCTTCTTCTTCTTCTTCTTCTTCTTCTATCTGTTGGAAGCCACCCAGAGTGGCTGGGGAAACCCAGCCAGATGGGCAGGGTACAAATAAATTATTATTATTATTATTATTATTATTATTAATGCAAGCCTATGTTGGAGGAAGTTGGCCATGTTGGGTAACTCAGTGGAAATAGCTTACACAACCTTTAAGTGCCCGCAGAGTCCATGTTTTCCTGATCTCCCCTTGCTCTTCTCCAAGATTTTTCTGCGTTGATGCCGATTGTTTTCAAATTTGCTGGACCAGGTGGACCTCCTGGCTTGACCCAGCAAAGCCAGCCCCTCCAGGTGACCCTCCCTTGCTCTCTCTCCCCCAGGACTTACAAAGAGAAGCCCATCGCAACTGATGACATCAAGACGGTGCAGACATCCCTCTTCAGCCTGATCAAGGAGTTCTTCTGCAGGAACTTCTCCACCGAGGAGATGCAGAGCACCTTGAACTACCTTGCTGCTGTGAATGATGAGCACCAGGTATTGGGTGGGGCAGGGAAAGCCAGCAATGACCTGTTAAGGAAAAGGAACCTCCCCAGGCTAGAGTTTTGGAATAGGATAGGGTTTCTTACACTGTGATCTACAGACCACCAATGGTCCACAAGGTTCATCCGGGTGGTCTGTGGTGTGTATGTGAAGCTCTGATTGAAGAGTGGAGTTGGCACGTACATTTTATTATTTTTAATCAGGTTTTGCTTGCTTCTCTTATTTCCTACTAGTGGTTTTTATGTCCGTTAATTTAACAGGCACTAGAACATAAGTTCTAGAACATAGGCGGGAAGCATGTGGTGGGCGGCGGGAGTTGGAAGGGAGCGAAGCGCCGCGCGGCCTACAGTAGGCTCCGCGGGCGTCGCTTTGGGTCCGGCTGCCACCGCTCCTCCCCAGGCACGCTTCCCTTATCCTGCATGCTGCTGACTGTCGTGTGCTCCGCCTGGGACGGACAGCAGGAGGAGGGAGGCGGAGGGAGGGAAGGAGGGAGAAGGGGACGGACGGCAGGAGGAGGGAGGCTGCAATGCAGCAGGAGCGGAGGAGCAGCGAACCCAACCCCCTCCTTGCCCGTCCCGCCCTCGGCTCCTCGCCCGCGCGCCGCTGCTGCTACTGCTCCTCCCTGCTCCGCTCGCTTCAGCCCCAGCAGGCAGCTGACGGGACACCCAGAGCCGGGACTCGTGACAACAGGCGCCAGCCTCCCTGGCCCCAACCCACCCAAACCGCCGCCAGTCGTCACCGTCCTCCTTCTTCTTCTTCTCCTCCTCCTCCCTCTCTCTCTGCGCTACTGGAGCTCCGCTTGCAGCCTCTGCCGTCCGCTCGTTCCCTCCCACCTTCTCCTCGCGCCGACCTTTCCCAAAGTGTCTCTGCGTTCCAAGTCCCAACAGCTATCCTTGGGGCACATGCGCAGTAGCGCAAACCCAGGGACACAGGGACTGGACGCAGAAACACTTGGATTTTATATATATAGATATTGTATTTTATGATTCTCAGTTGCATTTCGGTTGCTTCTTTTATGTCCTATATTTTCCAATTTGAGTTCTGTGGAACAGGAGCCTGGATAGCCCAGCTGGTTAGAGCACGGTGGTGATAACGCCGCGGTTGCGGGTTTGATCCCTGTATGGGGCGGCTGCATTGCAGGGGGTTGGGCTAGATGATCCTCGGGGTCCCGGCTCTACATTTCTACCATCTCAAATTGTAGTCCAATATGTAAGAAAATGAGGAAGCAATAACAATGCAATTAAAAACCGTGCAGCCTCTAGTACAGCACTTTACAACTGCTGCAGCAGGCAGGGGGGGAAATCATTTAAGTGGTCCGCCAAGTCCCTCGGCAACTGGGGCGGGGGGAGAATTTGGGAACTCCTAGAATAGAAGATTTCATGCCTCCAGTGCCAGTAGCAGCAGGACCAGATATCCTGGAAGAATGAATGAATTTATTTTTTTACGGTCAGATATCCTGGATCCCTGTCCACCTGTGCCTTCAATAGTGTGTACTAAAGGAAAGAAGATTATAGGATGATGTGGCCGAAACTTCCTGCGTTTGCACAAATTTTAGTTCCCTTTGCCTCGTAACTGGGGGGCACATCTCTGGATCTGCCATGTCGGCCACTCGTTCTCTTCCGTGTGTTGGGTGGGGGGCTTCCTTTGTTCTACCCATCCTTAAGACAAGATTTTGGCCCGCCGGGTAATGCTGGGTTGCAGTTCCCACCACCCCATACCATCTAGGGGGGGGCGCCCACCTGGGAACAGCTGACTTGGTGAACTGCTGTATTAACACAATGGATATGGGTGTATCACTGGTCTAAACCACTGAGCCTCTTGGGCTTGCCGATCGGAAGGTTGGCGGTTTGAATCCCCGCGACGGGTGAGCTCCCGTTGCTCTGTCCCAGCTCCTGCCAACCTAGCAGTTCGAAAGCACACCAGTGCAAGTAGATAAATAGGTACCGCTGCGGCGGGAAGGCAAACAGCGTTTCCGTGCGCTCTGGTTTCCGTCACAGTGTTCCATTGCGCCAGAAGCGGTTTAGTCTCGCTGGCCACATGGCCCAGAAAGCTGTCTGAGTGCAAACGCCGGCTCCCTTGACCTGAAAGTGAGATGAGCACCACAACCCCATAGTTGCCTTTGACTGGACTTTGCCGTCTGGGGGTCCTTTACCTTTTACCTACACAAATATATCTAGAGACTCAAACAACAGAGGGCAGCTCTAACACCCACATTGCTTTCCTCGAGTTTTTGTGATTTTGTGCAGCAACCCTGCCTTCTGGCCGATGCTTTTGTGTATGTTGGGGGCCTCTACCATTCTCCTGTTGTGTCCTGCAGGTCTGCGGAGTGCTGGAGGTGATCCACAGCCTTCTGAAAAGCTCCCCATCCCAGGAGCAGATTTACACATTCCTCTTTGAGCCAGGGAACGTGGAGATCTTCTTCTCGCTGCTCGTCCAGCGGAAGTTCTCAGACGAAGTGCGAGAGAGGATCTTCAAGGTGAGAGAGCTGGGGGGGGGGGTGTCCTTCCCGGGGCTCGCGTGCTCCGGGTCTCTCGCCAGATTCTGATGGGGTTGGGGCTTCAGGTCCAGATGGGCCCAAACACGGGGACTGTCGTGGGCAGAAATTCCAAGGCCTAGTTCGCAGCGGGAGACTGTCTGGTGGGGTTTGTGCATGAGCAGCCATTTTTGTAGACCTGAATCTCTTTCCTGTGCAGTTTCACTATGACATAGCAACAGAGTTTCCCTATTGCCTTCATTATATACCTCTAGGCACCAGGCAAAAACAGTCAGGTGGGCAGCTTACTATTATTATTATTTTTTTATTTATTTATTTATTTATTTATTTATTTATTTATTTATTTAAGCCAGGCCTTGGGCTTATTGGTAACCTATACCCTTTTTAATGTCAAAACAAAATAAAAAAATAAAAAAATTCCTTCCAGTAGCACCTTAGAGACCAACTAAGTTTGTTCTTGGTATGAGCTTTTGTGTGCATGCACACTTCTTCAGATACACTGAAACAGAAGTCACCAGACCCTTATATATAGTGAGAGAGTGAGGAGGGGTATTACTCAGAAGGGTGGTGGGAATGGGGGATTGGCTGATGGGTGTGGAAAACCTGTTGACGACTGTTAACGACTGCAATTAGTCTAAAGGAAAAAGCAAGGGGTGAGATGGCTAAAGATAGCTTTGTCATGTATAATGAGATAAGAATCCAATGTCTTTGTTCAGACCAGGTCTCTCCATCCATTTTTCGCTCCATAGGACGCTCCGGACCATAGGGCGCACCTCGTTTTCAAGGAGGAAACCAGGGAAAAAATTTTTTCTGGTTTTCCTCCTCTAAAACCCATGGTTGTTTTTTTTTTGAGAATCAGCTCAAAGTTTTGCAGCTTTTTTTGCAAAGGGAAAAGCCCTGCTTTTTGAGGATCAGTTCAGATTTGTGCAGCTTTTGCAAAGGGGGAAAAGCATTGCTTACAAACCAGTCAAACAGTCAGACCAGTAAGCACCAGCAGGTAATAGGAAGCAAGAGGAAAGCAAACCAGTCAAACCAGTAAGAAACAAACCAGTTCCTTTGTATTAAGACAGCTACTTTGAGATCTTGTATAGAATGTCCTGTTTTACAAACCAGTAATGTGTAAGCACCAGTACAAACCAGTGTAAGGGGTGAAGCACCAGTACAAACCAGTTCTTGTGGGAACGTACAAACCAGTGAGGATCGTAGGAGAGGAAAAGAGGAAAGCGAACCAGTACAAACCAGTAAGCACCAGTGATTAAATATTATCCTTCCTCACTCAAGCTAGTGAGCTAGTAGCACAGCACATTCCCTTGCGCATTGCTAGAAGCAAGTTGATGGCTTCGTTAGAATCGTATAAGTTGAGCAATCCAGTCCGGCTTGTCCAGAATGGATTGTTCCCAGTAAATTCCCATTCAGTTCCCCCTTAAAAACAATAATGACATGACAGTCTTCTTTTGAAAGTAACGATAAAGTTTACAAGTAGAGCCTCTACTTGGATCGCAAACCTGGAAGTAAACACCAGGTTTGCCGCGATTCACACACACGCAAAATCGGCTTCTGCCATTTGTGTACGCGCAGAAACGGCCGCCGCCGAATGCGCCTGCGCTCAACGGCGCTTCTACCAGCGACCCAGATTGACTTACGGACGGACAGACCTCCAGAACTGATTATGTCCGTAAATAGAAGTTCCACTGTACTTGCATTCAGTTCACAGTAGTGTCCCGAAGGCAGGCTTGACCTTGTAGTTAGTTACAGTTGTAGAGAAAAGTAAGTCTGAGCTATGTCTTCTATTTTGTGGCTTCCATCCTCTGTAAGGATGAGCCATGTGCTGCTGGCTAAGAGCCAGCAGAAGAGTCCGAAAGGAAAAATGGGAAAAGGCGAAAAGAGGAAGATGGCTGCATGACTGTTGGGATATTTGTACACGCCGAGCTGCAAAAACAACAGCGAGGCCGGTGTAACATGTGTCTGTTTTTATCCTGTGAGAAAGCCAGTAGTCCTATATCTGCTTTCTCACACATGTGATGTTATTGTACTTTACTTTCAGTTCTGGCTCGAGAGATGCTAGACAGCTCTGAGTATCTGAGCTGGCTAGCAGAGACATATTCTGCATTTACCTATAATAAATAGTTTAGCCTCATCAATGGCTTGTGTGTGTTGTTCTTCACACTGGGGAACAATCGCATATTGAATGTGCCACCGGTCTCGCGTAGCCGGGAATGTGCACAAGGCTTGGTTCCAGGTTCAGGGCAGTCTCACAACTGACCCCGGGCGGGACATTTGCCAACAGTGACTACCTCTTTTGTAGGGTCTGCTAGGGTCACGCCCATCTACCTGGTGACGCACAGGGGGAGGATGCCCCAGACCAGGTGTGACAGGAAGTCCTCTCTGTCTGGAGAAACATTCCCCTGTTTGTCCGCTCGAGGAAAACAGGAAATGTTGTATTTGACTGCTTCCATGATGATACACCCCACAGTTATTGGGGGGTGGGGTTCCATTCTCACGGGATGCTAGCGTCCTTGTCCTTGCTCCACACAGATCCTGTACAAAATGCTGAAGTACGAGAAGATGAACGAACGGAGCAAGCAGCGTTTGAAGCTGAAGGACGTCGGCTTCCTGGGCTTCATCTCGTACCTGAACGACATCCCGGTTTCCATGCTGATCCGGTACCTATGGGAGCAAGTGATTGGGCCAGGTAAGGGCCAAGAACGACGGTTCAGGAACTTCACCTGGTGCAAAATTCGGCAACCAGGTTGCTCACCGTTGAAGGATATTGCACTAATCCTGGGCCGACTGCACTGGCTGCCAATTAGTTTCCATGCCGTGCTGGTTTTGACCTATAAAGCCTTAAACAGCTCAGGACCTCACACCTAAAGATATGCAATGAAGACGCCAGGAGGGCCTCCCTGGGGAGAGCAACTCGCATGCAGGAAGCCACCACAGAAAAGGCCCTGTTCTCATGTTGCTGCCCATCAGACCTCTCGTGGAAGAGAAACACTCTTTGAGAACCACTGCCCTAGATAAATCCTAGTGTCCCCCCCCCAAGGGGGCAGTCCTTCCAACTTTGGGAACAGTATCAGACTATGACCCGGGAGAGACCAGTATATGAATCCCCACTCAGCCATGAAGCTCCCTGCTCAGTCTAGGGCCCATTGCTCACTTTCAGTCTCACCTACCTCGCAGGGTTGTTGTGAGGATAAAATGAGGGGGTAGAAACTGTTGAGCACCCCTGCTGTTTCCTTTTGCTCCAACCAAGACTGTGTTCAGCTGCCTTGCTTTCTCCCCAGACACCCCGAACTACAAGGATTTGCTGGCCGTGATCTACCTCTCGCACCGGGCAGAGCTGACCGTCAGGCTGGACATCTGCAGAGAGGTGAGGGGTGGAGCCAAGATCTTACCGGCTGGGCAGGGCAAATGTCAGGGAACCGTCAGAGCCCAGCGGGGTGGTAGAAGGGCTCTGCGAGGCTGAAGGTTCCCAACACCACCGGAGCAGCAGGGAGACATCCTGCGGGAGCGACAGGCAGCAAGAGAGTTCCGTGGGGAAGGGGCTGTGGGATGCTCCAGGTTCCCAACACTGACCAAGCGGGTCAATTGCGCAGAGGGGTGAAACACAGGGATGAGAGGAGGAGACTTGGGGTGCCCAAGTTCTTTTGTTGGGGCGCTCGAAAAGCGCCACTTCCGGGATCTGAGAGTGACATCTGAGGTGTCAGGCAGCTCTCACTGTCAGAAAGTTCTTCCTGATGTTTGGTCGGGATCTCCTTTCTTGTAATTTGAAGCCATGGGTTCGAGTCCTGATCTCCGGAGCAGGAGAAAACAAGGCAGCGGCAGATCCGGCCTCCAAGGCACATCGTAGAAAATAATGTGGGTGTGAGTCGATTGCAACCATCTGCCCGTAGCTGGCTCTAGAGGTCAGGCCGACAGGACATGTGTCGACATTCTGAAAAGAGGGTGAAAGCATCTGATTACGCTCACGAAAATATTCTATAGTATTTTAGGCAGATAGCATTCCTTTGAGGCCAAATCTGCTGCCCCTTGTGGATCCTGCTGCCCGAGGCGGTCGTCTCATGGGTGGACCATCCCTCTCTCTCTCTCTCTCTCTCTCTCTCTCTCACACACACACACACACACATCACCACTCAGCAATCACCTGCTTACACCCACCAAGTTGTGCCGTCTTTGGTCAAGCTCAACATCCGCGACAGCCGCCAGCTCGCTTGCCCTGGGCTGGATCCCAACGGCTTCCCTTTTGTCTTTCAGCTCTTCCGCCTGATCTACAAGCCGCAAGACCCGGCCAAGCAGACGGTCCGGCAGCTGGCCAAACTGGCCGGCTGGCAGGACACCCTCACCAAGCTCTACGTCAAGGAGTCCTACGAGTCGCGCCAGCACAGCCTGTCGGGCTCCGCCAACGGTGGAGGGAGCCTGGACCTTCCGAAGGCCTCGGACCAGCCCGGCGCAGAGGCCGGGAAGGAGCCCGCCGGCTCCGCGCCCCCTTCGGCCTCCGACCTCCAGGATCTGGACGTCTTCCTCCCGCTGGGCTATGAGGCCTCGGACCCGGAGCTGTCGGAAGGCTTTTCGGATCACTCGGTCTCGCCCACCAGCAGCCAGAGGGGAAAGGCCTTCCCGTCGTACGGCTTCAAGTCGTTCGACTCCTCCGACCTGGCCAGCCGCTCCTCCTCTTCCAACACCATCGATGCTCCCGGGGCCGCGGAGGCCCCCCAAGCGGGGGACGCGCTCCAGGCCGACAGGGTCTACCACCCGCTGTCTCCCTTCTCCATGTCTCCCTTTGACCTCGGCCTGGACATGGGCAGCATGAGCTCGGCCGCCACAGCCGAGAGCGGAGACCAGACGCCCGTGAGCCTGCCGGGGACCCCGTCGCCACTGGAGAACTTCAAGCCCTTCCCGGGGACGCGGGTAAGGAAGAGCTCCAGCCTCTCTAATGTGCTGGACGACACCAGCTACCAGGAGACCTTGCCCAGTGACAGCATCTCCAACACCAGCAACCCTCAGGTGAGCCTCTCCCTCTCCCTCTCCCTCTTCCTCCAGCTTCCTGTGCGAGGTGTTCAGACAGGTGCGCAAACTCCGAGATCTCCGCCTAAGCATGCTCTCTTTCGAGGAGATCTTAGCCAACAGAGACAGAGAGAGGCTGTGTGGTGTAGTGGTTAGAGTGCCAGACTAGGAGCTGGGAGACCAGGGTTCAAATCTCCAATCAGCCATAGAATCATAGATTCGTTGGGTCGCGAGGGACCCTGAGGGTCCTCTAGTCCAGTGTTTTTCAACCACTGTTCCGCGGCACACTAGTGTGCCGCGAGATGTTGCCTGATGTTGTGCCTGCCGTGCCGTGGGAAAATTGAAAAATTACTTTCCTTTATATATAGTCAATATAGGCACAGAGTTAATTTTTTTAACATTTTCTAATGGTGGTGTGCCTCGTGATTTTTTTCATGAAACAAGTGTCGTGATTTTTTTCCGCCCATGAAAAAAGTTGAAAAACACTGCCCAAAAAAGGTTGAAAAACACTGACCTAGTCTGACCCCTTGCGAGCAGGAATATCCAGCTGTCCCTTATGGGGATCGAACCTGCAAGCTTGGTATTGTCAGACCCTGGATCTAACCACCTGAGCTATGAAGCTCACTGGGTGACTTTGGGCGAGTCACTTGCCGTCAGCCTAAGCTACCTCGCAGGGTTGTTGCCGATTATTTATTCTTAGTCTTATTTATTAAATTGGTATACTACCCTTCACTTGAAGATCTCGGGGCGGCTCACAGCGCAGAAACACAAAATGCATAATAAAAACAGGAACAAACCCGAAACAAAATAATAGACTCCTCCTCACATTTAAAAGGGGCATCGGATGTCAATCAGCCCAAGGCCTGGTTGAAGAGGAACGTTTTCACATGATATCTAAAGGTGTATAGTGAACCTCCCTGGGCAGAGCATTCCACAAGCAGGGAGCTATCGCAGGAAAGGCCCTGCCTCGTGTGGTCTTCATTTGGATGTCTCATAGAGGAGGCACACAAAGAGGGGCCTCGGAGGGTGAAAGCAGAGTCTGGATCAATTTATATGGAATCATACAATCGTAGAGTTGGAAGGGACCCTTAGGATCATCTAGTCCAACCCCCTGCAAGGCAGGGAGTGTTACTTGGTTATTGTTATTGTTATTGTTATTTTATATATTGTGATCTTTTCTGTGAACTGTCCTGAGACTTCCAGGTATAGGGCAGTATAATAATAATAATAATAATAATAATAATAATAATAATATGATATACAAGTATGAGATAGTTACCATAAAGAAGACTGATCCCAAAGTTGATTTTGATTATGTGCTGGAGGAACTCTTGAAGTCCCATGGACTGCAAGAAGATCAAACTATCCATCCTTAAGGAAATCAGCCCTGAGTGCTCACTAGAAGGACAGATCCTGAAGTTGAGGCTCCAGAACTTTGACTCATGAGAAGAAATTGACTCCCTAGAAAAGACCCTGATGTTGGGAAAGATGGAGGGCACAAGGAGAAGGGGACGACAGAGGATGAGATGGTTGGACAGTGTTAAGAGAAGGCCCATGGAGACTTAGGCAGTGGCAAAATGGGTGCCTGGCGTGATCCAAACACGATCGGACACGATTGAACACTTAAAACAACATGCAAATCACCCAACCAGGGATCGAACCTGCAACTTGCTCATCAGCACTGGAAGGACATCTGAGAGCATTGCAGTCTGAGGCAAAAAGACGAGAGAAAACAGTCCAGTACTTTGCTACCTCATGAGAAGAGAAGCTCTCCCTGAAAAGACCCTGATGTTGGGAAAGATGGAGGGCAAAGGAAAGGACAAGGATGATAACAGTGTTCTCGAAGCAATACTGTTCTGGACTGCAGTGGAGGACTAGGGGTGCCTGGCGTGCTCTGGTCCATGGGGTCACGAAGAGGCGGACACGATTGAACGACAAAACAACATGCAGATATCCCATTCAGGGATCGAACCTGCAACCTTGGCATTATCAGCACTACACTCTAACTATCTGAAGCATTGCAGTCCTGAGGCATAAAAGACGAGAGAAAACAATGTGTGCTACCTTGAGCTCCATGAAGAATAAATGCAATGGATGTGTAATGTTCTGGACTGCAACTACCCAACCAGCTCGGCTGTGCTGGCTGAGCCTGATGGGAGTTGTAGTCCAGAGCTGGAAGCTGCTGGGTTGGGGAAGACTGTCCTTGGATGTCGAAGCGAGAGCTGTAGCACAGTGGCCGCTTTCCCCCTGCAGGATAGTCCCAGGTTCGATCCCGGGTATCTCCAGTTGATGGCCGCTGCCTGTCAGAGTAGGTGCTACAAGGCTGGATGGGCCAACGGTCTGGCTCACTGGGAGGCAGCTTTCACTGGGAGGCAGCTGAGGTTCAATCCCTGAATGGGATATCTGCATGTTGTTGTTGTTGTTGTTTTACTGCCCTATACCTGGAGGTCTCAGGGTATAGATCAGAAAAGATCACAATATATATATATATTTAAGAAATTGGACTAACTTTCAACTCTACAATTATGTGATTCCGTATAAATTGATCCAGACTCTGCATTCACCCTCTGAGGCCCTTCTGTTTCTGGGCGTCTCTGAATCCCAGGAATCGAAATCTGGGTAGGAACACCGCCAGACAAATGTTAGTGTCACTTTAGAAGTCCAAATATCAAACGATCTGTTTCTAGCGTAATAAAAAAACAAAACCCTGCTTATTTGCAATATGAAGTGCAGATGAGTTAAATGAGATTCATCCTTCTTTTGCAAGAATATATTGTTTCTCTAGCACTAGAATTGGTTTACTTTGAATCTTTGCATTCTTCTTTTCATGGCACACACGCGAGCAGTGAAGACTCATCAGTAATGTGACAAAATAACTCCTCCCCCCCCCCCAATAAACAATAAACTGAGAAGTCTCGAACGCGGCAGCTTTTCCTTATAGGGGAGTTTCTCCACCCCCTTGATCCATGGGCGTACCCAGGGGGGGCACCTGCCCCCCCCAGAAGCAAAAAAAAATTAAATGGTTTTCAGCAGCCTAAAAGGAAAAAAAGAAGACTGGTCTTTCTCCCCCTCCCAAAATCTCAATAACAGCTCTGAGCTCTTCCGCTCTTGTGCCAGGCAGTTGGCCATGTGTGTGTGTGTGTGTGTGTGTGTGTTGTGGGATTTCCACTCCTGCCGTGCCTATCAGAGGTGGTGATTATCAGAGACCGTGCATCCTGCTGCACCCTGGGGATGCAGTGAGACTTGGGATGCAGGCTGAGGTTGACATCCGAGGGCTCCATTCTTAGCCTGGTCTTTTTGTATCCACTCGCTACCTGTTTTTGTGGCAACGCTACATCGTGCTGAAGGAGGACAGTTTCTGAATTTGCGGGATTCATCGTTGCAAGGGAGCTTGGGAAACTGAGTTCCCTTGCATGGTGAGTAGTTCCTTTGCGAGGACTGAGGATCCTGGGAAACTGAGTTTTTCAGCCATTTGGGGCTTTCTGTTTGGGGGGGGGAGTTTTTCTGTTTTTTGAAGCTGTTTTTGTTTTTGAACCTGAACGACCATGGCTTGCCCCCCCCCTAGTTTTGATCCTGGGTACGCCCCTGACTTGATCCCATTGGCTGCTCTTTTCTGAACCTTTCCCAAGCCTGCACGGTTCCTTTATGGGGTGAGCTCACCTCTTGCTTCCTCCTTCCGCAGCAGACGCCTGAGGAAGAGCTGTGCAATTTGCTCACCAACATCGTCTTCTCGGTCACCTGGCGAGGGGTGGAGGGCTGGGACGACGCGGCCTGGAAAGAGCGCGGGCAGGTCTTCTCCGTCCTCACCAAGCTGGGCTCAGCCTGCGAGTTGGTGCGCCAGCCGGACGAGATCAAGCGCAGGTAAGGCGTGATGTTTGAGGTGGGCAGAGGGTCACCAGTGGGGCCGAGCCAGGGTTAAGCTGGTTAGACTCCCTGCCCTGGACTGAGCCCAGAAATTCTCCCTTTTTGGGGGTGCATTTGGAAGAAAGTATGCATTCTGTTAAAGGGATGCGGGTGGCGCTGTGGGTTAAACCACAGAGCCTAGGGCTTGCCGATCAGAAGGTCGGCGGTTCGAATCCCCGCAACAGGGTGAGCTCCCGTTGCTCAGTCCCTGCTCCTGCCAACCTAGCAGTTCAAAAGCACGTCAAAGTGCAAGTAGATAAATAGGTACCGCTCCAGCAGGGAAGGTAAACGGCGTTTCCATGCGCTGCTCTGGTTTGCCAGAAGTGGCTTAGTCATGCTGGCCACATGACCCGGAAGCTGTACACCGGCTCCCTCGGCCAGTAAAGCGAGATGAGCGCGGCAACCCCAGAGTTGTCCATGGCTGGACCTAATGGTCAGGGGTCCCTTTACCTTTACCTTTATGCATTCTGTTTTCTAAAAGTCAGATAGTATTTGTTTCCTTGACATCTGACAAGAGGGCGTTCCTCAGGGCGGGCGCCACCACCGAGAAGACCCTCTGCCTGGTTCCTTGTAACCTCGCTTCTCACAGGGGGGGAACCACCAGAAGGCCCTTGGAGCTGGACCTCAGTGTCCGGGCAGAACGATGGGGGTGGAGACGCTTCTTCCGGTATACTGGGCCAAGGCCGTTCATTGAGGGCTTTCAAGGTAAGCACTGCCTCACCTCTCTTTCTCTCCCAGCCTCCTGGAGATGATGATGGAGTCGGCGCTGACGGACATTAAAGAGGCCACCCCTGCCATGCTTCCCAGCCTCACACAGAACGCTCTCAAGCTGCTGCGCCTCCTCCAGGACTTCCTGTTCTCCGAGGGCCACAACAACCAGGCCTTGTGGAGCGAGAAGGTTGGTGGGAGCTTTCTAGCTGGATGCAGAGGCCTAAATGATCAGGTCTCCTCCTCCTCTGCAATGGCAACACCGATCTGTGCACCTTCAGCGCTGCCCGAAGTCAGTTACAGCATCCCACTGTTGAGGGCCTGGCCGCAGGAGCTTGCATAATCTGCTTTATGCCATGACGGCGAACCTGGTGCCTCTAGATTAGGGGTCGGCAAACTAAGGCCCGCGGGCCAGATCAGGCCCAATTGTCCTCTGGATCCGGCCCACAAACGGTTCTGCAATCTCCGCATGGCATTTCCCCCTTTTTTTCTCGGGCGCCATTTTTTTTTGTTGCATTCCCCCCCCCTCACCTCGGTGGCGCCTCCTCCCTCCCTCTTCCTGGCTTCTCCCCACACTGCAGAGGAACGGGGCTGGGCTTTCATAGGAAGCCTCCCTGCCTGCCGGCTGGTCTCTCCCCATATCCGTGCTGTGGGCTGGAGCTTGTCGCGCCTGCTGGCCCCGTGCCTGGTGCCCAGGAAAGCTGGTCTGGAAAGGAGAGCCACTGCCGGCGGATCCCAACCAGAGGCAGAGCGGCAGAGGAGGTAGGCAGGGGGAGGGGAGGGGCTGGGAGAGAGAGACAAGCCCCCTCTGCCGCGTCACAGTCCGGCCCGCCACTAGGTCTGGGGGGCAGTGAACCTGCCCCATCCCAAAAAAGGTTGCTGACCCCTGCTCTAGCTGGTGCCACACTACAACTCCCATCATCCCTGGCCATGGACCTCTCTAGCTGTTGGGGGTCCTCCAGCATCTGGACGGCAGCAGGTTGGCGAAGGCCGGCTTCATTTCTGGCAAGGTCTGAGCCTGCTGTGTAGTTTTGAGCCCTGAATCCAGCCCCCTAGGGTTTGGGGGGTGAGGAACGGGCACCCTACAGGGGCTCAGAGGCACTACAGTCATACCTCGGGTTACGACTGCTTCAGGTTGCGTGTTTTCGGGTTGCGCACCGCGCTGAACCCGGAAGCACCGGAACGGGTTACTTCCGGGTTTCGGCGCATGCGCAAAAGTGCTAAAACCCGCTCAGACGCAGCGCTGCGGGTTACGGACACTGTGGGTTGCGGACGCGCCTCCCGCACAGATCGCGTTCACAACCCAAGCGTCCACTGTATTTGCAGGCCGTTGGGTTTGGTGTGGTGGGGATATTTTGGCAGCTTTTCTGATGCACATTTTTGTTCCGCCCTTCTCCACCTCGTGCTGGTCCTGGGCTGGTTGCACGCAGAGGAATGGTGGGAGGAACAAGCTAGGGAACCCCCAAGGGAAGAAGACTCAGAGCCGGGGAATTGGTGGTGGGACGACAATGAGTGGTCACAGGGAAAAGACTGGGAATGAATGAATGAATCTTCATTTGCGTCAGCCATCGGCCATAGCGATAAAACAACAGTATGATATACAAAGAATGGAAATAAAAAGTCAATTATATACAATACATTTTAGGGTTTTGAATCGATAGTCATAGATAGTGGATCTTATTCTGATTGCCCTGGCTAAAATCCTTGCAGCCTTTGCTGTCACCTGCTCGGTGGCTTTCTGAATTCTCCGCCTCCAGGGAGCGTAAGAGGTCGGTCGTCCTTGTATCTTCACATTCTGCTTCTCTCCTCATTGGCTCCAGGTTTATGAGGGGATCAATAGCCTTCTGGACAAGCTGGGGGTCTGGCACCACTTGGCCAACGGCACCTCCGACTTGAAGGAGATGGCCCAGATCGGCCTGCGGGTGCTCATCGGATATATCTCACTGGAGGACTTACAAGTAAGTTGCCCAGCTAACTTGGGGGGGGGGCTCTCTTCCTCCTCCCAGTTCCTGGTGATTCCAGGCTGCTTTTGTAGCAGAGAAGCATGCAGACAGCCAACATGTGCAAAAGATCTCCCCCAGGTTTGCTGGTTTTTTTCTGCACACAGGGAGCAATTTTTTCTTCTTCTTTAAAATATTTTTTATTTGATTTTTAAAAGTATAAACATACAACGAACAACAATTCAAGATCCAAATACAGCCATACCTCGGGTGGTGTTCGCTTCGGGATGCTTTTTTTGGGGTTGCGAACGTGGCAAACCCGGAAGTACTTCCGGGTTTCGCCGCATGCACAGAAGCGTTCTGCACGGTTTGCGCATGCGCAGAAGTGCACTACCGCGCTTTCGTGCATGCACAAAAGCGGCGCTTGGGTTACGGACTTTTCGGGGTGCAAACGGCACCACAGAATGGATCGGGTCCGTAACCCGAGGTACCACTGTATCGAGATTACCGGTACTCTGAATCTCCCCTCATCCCTTCCTAGTGGTAGTGTTTACAACTGCATATCAATACAGATCCAAAGTTTTATCCTAAATTATCCATACTGTCTGTTAGCTTACAAGTGTGATTAAAACCCTGCCGATGTTTTGACCTGCTTGCAATGGTCTCGTAGATAAATCATAAACTTTTCCCATTCTTTTTGAAAGTTCTTGTCTTCCTGATTTCTGAGCTTCCCAGTTAATTTTGCCATTTCGGCATCGCCCATCACCTTGATTTGCCATTCTTCTCTGGTCGGGGTTATCTCTTCCTTCCATCTCTGAGCTAGTTGCAACCATGCAGCTGATGTAGCATACATAAACAGTCCTTTCTGGTCTTTTGGGATCTCAATACCTATATTTATTTGAGTTACAGGTAGGCAACTGTGTTGGTCTACTGTAGATGGGTCCAAACACAGGGACTGTCGTGGGCAGAAATTCCAAGGCCTAGTTTGCAGCGGGAGGCTGTCTGGTGGGGTTTTTGCATGAGCAGCCATTTCTGTAGACCTGAATCTCTTTCCTGTGCAATTTCACTATGACATAGCGACAGAGTTTCCCTATTGCCTTCATTATATACCTCTAGGCACCAGGTGAAAACAGGTGGGCAGCTTATTATTATTATTAAAACCAGGCCTTGGACTGATTGGTAACCTATACCCTTTTTAATGTTACAGGTAGGTAGCCGTGTTGGTCTGCCATAGTCAAAACAAAACAAAACAAAAATAATTCCTTCCAATAGCACCTTAGAGACCAACTAAGTTTGTTCTTGGTATGAGCTTTCGGTGCTTCTGTGCATGCGCGAGCAGCGAAACCCGGAAGTAACCCTTTCCGGTACTTCTGGGTTTCCCGCAGTCCGCAATCTGAAAACGCATAACCCAAAGTGTTTGTTTTAGCTATTTGTTTTTTTATTGCTATTTTATTGAAAATTTTTCTTTCTTGTTTTTTAAAAAAATAATTTTTATTAAATTTTACATACATTCTTTTAAACATCCAATAATTTTCATCTGTTATACATATTTTTGACTTCCATCAACCCCTTCTCAAGATTTTCAAATTTCCTAATTTCTTCTTGTATTTCCAACTTCACTATTACTTTTTATCACAAGTAACCCGAAGTGTTTGTAACCCGAGGTACCACTGTATACAAATTCAATGAATGAATGAATGAATGGCCGGTGCTTCTGTTTCTTCCCCCCTTGAACCGCCCCTCTCCTCCCTCTCCAGTTGCAATCGATGGCCTACGTGAAACTCCACAGCCTCCTCCAAACGGCCTGTGCCCCCAAGAAGGAGGAGGCCTGCTACGTACTGGGCAAGCTGGAGACCCCCCTGCGCCACTCGCTGCACACCAAGTCGGAGACCTTCTCTTGGTTGGTGCCCATCATCCGCACTTTGATGGACAAGTGCTACAACACCTTGCAGCTTCAGCACTTCCTCCCCTCCCTGCCCCCCACCAACGGCAGCCCCACCTTCTATGAGGACTTCCAGGAGTTTTGCACCACCTCGGAGTGGATCGCCTTCATTGAGAAGCACGTAAGTGAAAAGCCACTGTTTTGGGTTTTTTTACAAAAAGAAAAACCCCTGGGCATCTTGTCGAGATCTAAGCAAGCAGAAGGGAGCAGATTCTGGCTGTCGGTTTGTATTTCTTGGTGCAGAAAGTATTGATCTGTTGTGTCCAGATCTTTCCTACTTAATTCAAGAGGGTTCTGGAAGCCTCTCTGCGTGAAAGAAGCAAGATAGAAGTTCGCGATATTTGGGTTATTGCTTCAGAGAAGCTGAGCACAGCTGGCTTCAACTGGTTCTGTTATCTCTTCTGTCAAGGTCATGCTGACTACAGTGGCGCCTTGGTTCTCAAAATTAATCCATTCTGGATGTCCACTCCAAAACCCAAAGCCTTCCAAAACCAAGGCACACTTTCCCATAGAAAGTAACTGGAAAAATGTAGAAGAGCTAGGGGTGAACCAATGGAGGAAAAAACTGAATAATATTATAATTTTAGAATATCCAACTGTGAAGATACACAGAATGAAAGGGTTTAAGCGCAGTGAGAAAGAGGAGGATTGGTTTGAGAAGATACTGAATTATTAGATACGAACATTTTGGGGTAATTAAAATGTTAAAAGTTAAATAAACCTTGTGGAGGGAGGAGTGTTAATGTATATAGGATTGTACATATGGTTGCTTTGATTATGTTTTTATTGATTATGTACACCCAATGTATCAGCCGCCTAGGGGGGTTTCACTGTGTTTTGGTTGTTGGTGAAAAAAATTAATAAATTTCTTAAATAAATAAGAAGATGGGTGGTGGTGAGGAGGAATGAGGACTGCAAGCTTCCATTGAATGAATTTGTAGATTAACCAGCCCAAGCTGGTTTTAGTGGGGTGCATTAGGGCTGAGCACTGCCTCAATATATTGTCCAAAGCCGGTTTGAAGACCAAATCATGGTATCGGTTTCATAATTTTGGACCTGGCAATATATCACAAATCATGACGTGTGTGTGTGTGTGTGTGTGTGTGTGTGTGTGTGTGTGCTTTGCAAAAATCACCATGTGGGGAAAACCGTGAAGCCAGCCTCTACAGAGCACCATCCTTATTTCAGACATTGCGATGTATTGGTGTATCACGATGTTTAGCTGGTGATATATTGCGATGTTGAAAACCAGATATCGCCCGGCCCTGGGGTACGTTTGGGTGTTCATGCGAGGCAGTCAATGCTAGTTATGCGCAGAGTCATAGCTGTCAAGTTTCGGATTTGAAAATAAGGGATCAGCAGTCTCACCCATCCTGGGGACAGTCACATGTCAGTGGTGGGCGGAGCCAGAAGCAAAAGTGGGCGGAGCAGCAATGTAAACTCCAAGCGGGCTCGGGCTCGGAGCGGAGCAAAGAGGAGGGCAGCCAGCAAAGAGGAGGGCAGCCATGTGCTCCGCGATGGAGCCCCATCGTCTTCTTGTCTGATCCCATCAAAACAGGACAGGAAGCAGCAGCTGCTCAAAGGCAGCCAGGCTCCGCCCGCCAGCTAACCCTATTGGCCGGCTGAGGGGCTCGGCGGCAACGGATAGGGGCTGATGCAGGGGGAGGAATACACCCCCCTGTAAGCACGGGAAACGGCTCCCACTTGCTTTGAGGGCTGAGGCTTTTCTCTCCAAGTAGGCGAGGTCTTCCCACCCAGTCCCTGGCCAGCAGGGGAGGAGCTGCTTCCATTAAAAACGGGAAATTTAAGGGAAATAAAAAATAAGGGAGAGCAGCGGGAAACTGCTTGAAATAAGGGAGAATCCCGGGGAAAACGGGATACTTGACAGCACTGCGCAGAGTAGAACCATTGATGCTGATGAACCTTGCTGAGTCAGGTCTAGTAATTTGAGTGCGCCTGCTCTTGAGTAGGACCAGACTGAATACGACCCTGGATGTGGCTGTTTGACCCGCTGCTTCTGTCCCGTTGGATGCAAAGTTGTTGTTTTTTTTTAACGGCTCTTGACGGATCTTCCCCGGTGGGGTCTCCTCCGCAGGTGCAGCCCACCATGGCCCAGTTTGAAGTGGACACGTTCGCCAAGAGTCACGACCACATGTCGAACTTCTGGAACTCCTGCTACGATGCCTTGATGAGCAGCTCCCAGACGAGGGAGAAGGAGAAAGCAGAGAGCAGGAGGAGGTTCCAGGTAGGCAGCGATGGGCATGGAGCAGCCTTCTCCAAGCCGGCGCCCTCCAGACACCCTGCGCTACAACTCCCACACCTGGGTGGGCTTGGGCTGGTGGGAGTTGTCGTCCCAAGCGAGGAAGTGTCAGGTTGGGGAAGGCTAAGTACTCGGAATCCAGTCCTCTCTGCGGTAGCATCCTAGGCATAGCTGTCAGCCTTCCCTTTTTTGCGGGAAATTCCCCTATCAGTACTATATATATATATATATATATATATATATATATATATATATATTCCCATTGCGTGCGCGGCGGTTACCAACTTGCTCCGTAACCGCTGGACCAAATAGCATCAAATTAGGACACAGCGTTCCATGACCAGCAGGGAATAACATGGGATAATTTAATTTCAAAAAAAAAAAAACACCCGACGTACCTAAAATAAAGAATAAACGCCCCCCAAAAATGGCGCCCTTATTACACGTCGCCAGCAAAAGCACTGAAGACTCCAACAGCATCCAATAGAAAGGCGGACTGCCCGGCAGCGTCACAGAACCTGTGCGGACAAAAAGAAACCTCCGTCGCTGGGCTGGAGGGGCGGGAAGGGGCCGGGGCTGGTGGGGGCTGGGCTGAGAGGGCAGGATAGGCCCAGTGGGCGGCGGAGGCAGAAGTCACTTCCCCTTCTCCTCCCCACCCACCTCCCCCTGCGGAGTCCCGGCTGAGCTTCCCTCTCCGCCTCCCCTACGGCGCTCTGCCCGTTCCCAAACAGGGAGGCTGAGGCGCGGCCGCTTCTCATGCAGCAGGAGCCGAGGGCAGGGAGCCGACAGAACCCCTTCCACTACACAAAATCAGCCTCAGCAGGGCGCGGCCGGGTCAGTTTGTGGTCTATAATATAGTACTGATAGGGGAATTTCCCGCAAAAAAGGCAAGGTTGACAGCTATGCAGGCAAAGAATGCTGAGAATCCGTTTGCAATTTTAAGAAGCAAGTTTTTAGCCTGCCTGGTTTGTTGAGCATCCGTCCTGATTCGTTTGCAGGGAGATTAGACGACGGTGGCTATTTATTTAGCCTTAATGCTGGCCCCACCCTTTCCCTGCCCACCTCCCTTGTCACGGAAAATCTGGCCTTTTGGGGAAGTGTTGTTTGTTGCTGCATGGGACCTCCTAGTCAGCTTATTGAGGCAGGAATTTTGCAAAACCCATTAAGGCCGGTCTCACATACGCAAGGCTGCATCCTGACCACAAGACTGGCGAGAACCAGTTTCAGGGTGAGCCTGACTGCTAGAGTGAAGAGTAGCCCCAGATAAGGTACAAGAAGGGTTCTGCACATACAGCAAAACAAAAAAACTTGCCTTGTGTAAGTGCAGGGGTTGGCAACCTAAGGCCCGTGGGCCGGATGCGGCCCAATCGCCTTCTCAATCCGGCCCACGGACGGTCTGGGAATCAGTGTGTTTTTACATGAGTAGAATGTGTCCTTTTATTTAAAATGCATCTCAATGTTATTTGTGGGGCATAGTAATTCGTTCATGCTCCCCCCAATAAATAAATATAGTCCGGCCCACCACATGTTTGGAGGGACGGTGGACCAGCCCACGGCTGAAAAAGGTTACTGACCCCTGTGTGTTTCCTTTCTTTTTTTAATTTTTAAAAAGATTCTTTATTACAAAACAATTTACATAGAACGTAAACAAAATGAAAAAACAATATAAACAGACCATAGACACTGACTATGGCATGTGATTGAATCCCACTCAAAAACTAGCCGCCTAGGTGAGCTTGAAAATATCCCGGCATCAGTTGACGGTCTCTCTCTCCCTTTCTGCTTCCATGGATGAACCACACCTTTCTCTTGCTCCACCTGCAGCAGGGGGCCCCTTTCAGCCGAGGGGACCCCCTGCCCATTCCCCTTCCCTTCATCACCCTCTTGCCCTTTTCTCCCCCTCTCCCCCCCCACACCCACCCACCCTCTGTTTCCCCCTTTTTCCAGGAGTTGATCTTGGAGCCGGTGATGAAGAAGGCCAAGCACGAGAACATCCGCCACACCAATATGCTGAAGCAGCTCAACAACCACCAGAACACCATCCTGAAGCAATGGAAGGCCTTGAGGAGACTGCTCACCTCCCAGCGCTCTGCCTGGGCAGATCGGTAGGGCTCTCCTCCTCCTCCTCCCTCCGCTGGTCTTCAGCCGCCTTGACCGGCTGCTGGGCGGGGCAGGTGACCTTAGAAAAAACTGTGCTTTTGAGATTGCTCCCACTTCTGCATAAGCTTTTCCTGGTGACCCTCAGGCGTGGAGGTTTTTCACGACATCCACACAATGATGCCCTCGTCCCAACATCATCCCCTGTTATCCCCACCACTTATTTGCAAAAGCATTTATACACTAAAACGTAAAGGGACCCCTGACCGTTAGGTCCATTTGCGGAGGACTCTGGGGTTGTGGCACTCATCTCGCTTTACTGGCCGAGGGAGCCGGCGTACAGCTTCCAGGTCATGTGGCCAGCATGACTAAGCTTCAACCCCAAAGTTGAAATTGTTAATTTGGGGTTCTCATCAGCTGTACGCCAGTAAGTAAAATCTTTATTACAGTCAAGGACCAGAAAGCAATTTATAAAACCACATATTGGTGTAAGTTGTGTCCGCCGACGCAAATTTGTCATTGCATCTTTGGTTGTTAACTTAATGAAGGCAGATTTCCGGGGGGGGGGAGAATTTTTTTTTTGTTTCTCAAAAGGGGGTGGTAGGTTTGGGAACCTGTGGACTAGATGATCCCAAAGTTGAGATTGTTAATTTGGGGTTCTCATCAGCTGTACGCCATAATCATCACAATTATAACAAATAAAGGCTTGACATATCTCGCTTTGCATGTCATGAGTCTATCTCATATATTAAACTCCAGTAGCTAATGAAAACAATTGCTTACATAAATGGACTTTTGCACGATATTCTCACTTTTTAGTTTCACCTGTATATGTTGGAAGCCTCCCAGAGTGGCCGGGGCAACCCAGTCAAATGGGCAGAGTGTTGTTGTTGTTGTTGTTGTTGTTAATAATAATAATAATGTTAAGAAATTCCTCGGCCTCATCCTTCCTGTTAATGCCCAGGATGCTGGAAGAGGGGAACTTATTGACCCACCTTCCTTCCTTCCTTCCTTCCTTCCTTCCTTCCTTCCTTCCTTCCTTCTTTCTCTCTCTCTCTCTCTCTCTCTCTCTCTCCCCAGAAATCCTCCCGAGATCCACTGGAAGTTGTCGTGTGCCGAGACCTACTCTCGAATGAGGCTTAAGCTGGTACCCAACTACAACTTTGACCGGCACACGGAGGCCAGCGCTCTGCGTGACAATCAGGGTGAGGAGGAGACTCCCTGGGAGTAAACAGGCAGCTTTTGGCGACGGCCCATCGCACAGCCCCATTTCAATGAGCCAGCGTCGTTTACTGGTTGGTGTGTCGGACTAGGGACCAGGGTTCAAATCCCTGCTCGGTCGTGAAGCTCTCTGACCGACCTGGGGCCAGACACCAACGCTCAGTCTGGCCTACCTCGCAGGGTTCTTTGCGGGATAAATACGGGGAGGAGAGCCACGGACCCCTGCCCTTGACCTTGGGGGAAAGGTGATATATATATGCTGCGGTGAAAAGTCACCCTCTTCCTGCATTGGACTAGAGGACCTTTCCATCTCTACAATTCTGACTCTTATCATTTGTTAATTGTCCCTCGGGCATTCGACCCCCTGTCCCAGTGCAGCTGTGAGGTGAGGGTCCTGATCCCAGCGTTCGTTTCCTCTACCTTCCAGGGGCCGATTATTTGCACAGCCCGGCAGAGCCGATCCCCTTAGCCGTCGCCAAGGAGGCAAAGGTCAGCGAAATGCAGGATGACCAGCTGGCGGAAGAAGACCTCTCCTTCCTGGATAACCAGTAAGTTCTCTTCTGGGCAACCGTGTGATAGATTGAATCCAGTGGGGGGAAACTCCCTTCCGCAGGAGGCACCAACCCGGATGCCTTTAAAAGAGGGCTAGGCAAATCCATCCAGGATGGCTATGCTGTGCCTCCGCAGCCAGAGGAAGCCATGCTTCTGAATCCCAGTTGCTGGAAACCCCAGGAGAGGAAAGTTGCTCTTATGGTCAGATCCTGCTTGCCGGTTTCCCACAGTCCTCTCCCCATATAAACCGACCCGGACTCTGCACTCACCCCCTGATGCCCTTTCTTTGTGTGCCACCTCCTTGAGAGGTCCAGGGGATGGCAACACGAGAGCGGGGCCTTTTCTGCTGTGGCTCCCCATCTGTGGAATGCTCTCCCCAGGGAAGTTTGCCTGGCGCCTTCATTATGCATCTTTAGGTGCCAGGAGAAAATGTTCCTCTGCAACCAGGCCTTTGGCTGATTAATACCATACGGCCTTTTGAACGTGTTTGTGGAAAAAGGGGTTGTTGTTTATTTTGTAACTATTTTGTGTTTTTATCCTATATCTGGGTCTTGGGAACTGCCCTGAGATCTTTGGATGAAGAGTGGTTAATAAACTTAATAAATAATAATAATAATACAGCGGTCCTTTGGTTCTCAAACTTAATCCGTTCCGGAAGTCCGTTCCAAAACCAAAGCATTTCAAAACCAAGGCGTGCTTTTCCATGGAAAGTAATGCAAAAGGGATTAATCTGTTCTAGACTTTTAAAAACCACCCCTAAAACAGCAAATTGATGTGAATTTTACTATCTAACGAGACCATGGAATCCATAAAATGAAAGCAATAAACAATGTACTGCAGCCACACAATCAATCGATCAGTAGCTGAACTGCGTTCCACGAAGCCACAAAAACACAAAACGAAAAAGAGCCGCCAAAACAAAAATGCAAAATAAATAGCGAATACAGACAGACCTCAGCGTAACACTCAAATCGGAGCACATTGGGCTTCTGAAAGAAGTTTGCAAACCGGAACACTTACTTCCGGGTTTGCAGTGTTTGGGTTCCAAGTTGTTTGAGCACCAAGGCGTTTGAGAACCAAGGTGCCACTGTAATAAGAATAATCCATTTGGCCTTCCAATGAGGTATAAAGGAACGCCCCAAAACGTCAAGCATTGCCTACCAACCCTTCTTCCGTCCCTTCCAGGGTGGAGCCCAAAGAGCAAAGTCAGAGAGAGAAGCTGGTGATCTCTGAAGACTGCGAGCTGATCACCATCGTGGCCGTGATCCCGGGGCGCCTCGAAGTCACCACTCAGCACATCTACTTTTACGACAGCAGCAGCGAGAAGGATGAGACCGAGGAAGGTAAGGGCGGAGTGTGTGAGGTGGCTCTGCTCCCAGGAAGCGCTTCCAGTTACTAAGGTCGAGAGGCCAGAGTTCATGGCCTCTCCAAAAAGAAACCGGAACATCTCCCTTTTGTTTCTGAGCCTTGCCAGCTGCCATTGAACTCTGTTCCACTTGATTTCACCGCCATGGAATTCTACTCAATATTGATCCAGAGTGGATTCCAATGTATAGTTAGCAGAGTAAAAAGTTAAACACGTTGCAGGATTCCCCCAAAATAGACCAGAGGCAATGAATATTTCAACCAGCAGAGATTTACTGCTTTGTTGTTGTTCAGTCATTTAGTCGTGTTGGACTCTTCGTGACCCCATGGACCAGAGCACGCCAGTCACCAGGCACTCCTGTCTTCCACCTGCCTCCCGCAGTTTGGTCAGACTCATGTTGGTAGCTTAGAGAACACTGTCCAACCATCTCGTCCTCTGTCGTCCCCTTCTCCTTGTGCCCTCCATCTTTCCCAACATCAGGGTCTTTTCTAGGGAGTCTTCTCTTCTCATGAGGTGGCCATTTTACTGCTACTTGAAAGCAAATGAGCAGAATGGTCACAAATCCAATACATTCAAGATTGGCCCTGTCCATCAGAAATCCAGTTGCAGCAGACTTAACTTAAACTTACAATAACTTGTTGTTTAGTTGTTTAGTCGTGTCCGACTCTTCGTGACTCCGTGGACCAGAGCACACCAGGCACTCCTGTCTTCCACTGCCTCCTGCAGTTTGGTCAAACTCACATTTTTGAGATAGCACCCATGGGTCTCTCACCAGAGTGTGCTGTTGTTTTTTTACTTACTGGGTTTTCCCTGCAGAAGGCAAATATGGATTGAGCGGGCTGGGAGAGATGCTTGCATTTTGGTGTCAACCTTGTGTGATTCGTGCAAAAATGCGGCATGTTTGAGGACACACACACGCCCAAATCCCACAATAAAGGTCCCACTGGAAGCAGCCCAGGTGGGAAGTAGGAAATTCAGGTTCCCATTCCTGAGTAGCCAAAGTTGCAGCTGTCAGGAGCAGGTCAGCAATAAATCACACCGAGTAAGTGAAGTCCCCTGTTTCTGTTAGGAGAAACAAGTTGCTCCGTACAGTGGTATCTCGACTTACAAGTGTCTCGACTTCCATATTTTTCGTCTTCCGAATGACCCCCGGAAGCGAAAAAATGGCCGCCGCTTCCAAAATTTTCGACTTACAAAGGGAAAGCGGCGGCACGATACCTCAACTTACGAAGTTTTGAATGCGTTTTTTTTTTGACATACAATTTTTTTTCCTGTTCCGAGATGGCGCCTTCGACTTACGAAGATTTCGACTTACGAGCGCGCCTTCGGAATGGATACTTTCATAAGTCGAGGTACCACTGTACTGCCAGGCCTAGTGAGCGCAACAACTCTTCCTGGCAGGTCTTGCCCCTGTGAGACTGATGGTTGCTGCCTTCCCACAGCTGCCTAAGTCTCCTACCCTCCTCTTTGCAAAGCAATCTGAGACTATGCCAATGCGCCTGCCTCTGATCCTCCCTCTTCATCCCTCTTCTGGTCCTGGGAGGCATGACCAGAATCCCTTGGGGGGTTCCCCCGCTGGTCCCTCCCACCATGCATCCAGCCAGTCCCTGGCAACAGCAGAGCATTGTTTTTGGCTCTCCACACTTGAGAGATTAAGCGCCGTGATCCTCCCACCCAGGAATCGGCTACGACTTCAAGCGCCCCCTGTCTCAACTCCGGGAACTGCACCTCCGACGCTACAACCTCCGCAGGTCCGCCCTGGAGTTCTTCTTCATTGACCAGGCAAACTACTTCCTCAACTTCAAGAAAAAGGTAACGGCAACCGGGTCCCTCCTCCTCATCATCTTTTGATCTCCTAGTGGAGCGCATCTTGATTAATTTGCAAATGCACAGCTTCAGCACAGTGGCAGAGCTTCATTCTCCGACACCGGCGGCAGGGGCCGGGCTGGCATGCGTCCTGGGGCTGGGCACGCCACCCAAAGGGGCGGAGCACGCATACTGGGGCAGGGCGCGCTGCCCACAGGGGCGGGGCATGCGTTCTGGGGGCAGGGCGCACAGCCTGCGGGGGCCAGCCGTGATGGAACCCCACCGGGATCGTGCCAGTGGGGCGGGGCGCTCCCATCGCCCCCACCTTCCTCCGCCCCTTCTTCTGCAGACCCAGCGCCCTTCTGGGAGAGTCGGTTGCTGGGTTGGCAGCTGATAGTAATAACATCCTGCTGGTTTTTCTGCCCTCTCTCTTCCAGGTCAGGAACAAGGTTTATTCTTCCATCCTGGGCCTCCGACCACCGAATCAGATCTATTTTGCCAGCCGCTCGCCTCAGGACTTGCTGAAAGCCTCGGGCTTGACTCAGGTGCTTAATTTAACATTGTCTTTTCATCACAAACAAATCTGATACACATCTGACGCTCCTGATCGTTGAGAATGAGGGCAAGTGGTTTGCAAAGTGGAAGTTTGTTTCGGGAAGTTTTTAATGTTTGATGTTTTATCGTGTTTTTCATATTCTGTTGGGAGCTGCCCAGAGTGGCTGGGGAAATCCAGCCAGTTGGGCAGTATAAATAAATTATTATTATTATTATTATTACAGTGGACGCTCAGGTTACGGACGTGATCCGTGACGGAGGCACTTTCGCAACCCGCAGCATTCAAATCCTGCAGTGTTGTGTCTGCGCACGCGCATGACGCAATTCGGCGCTTCTGCGTTAGCGTGAAGCGCAATTTAGTGCTTCTGTGCATGCGCGAGCACCGAAACCCGGAAGTAACCATTTTGGCATAATACATCAACTTGATCTGCCAAGGAAAGAAGATGAAGTCCCCACCAGAGAATGGCAGATCAAATTGATGGATTATGCCGAAATGGCAAAAATGACCGGAGGAATCATAAATCAGGAAGGCCAAAATTTTAATAAGGAATAGGAGGAATTTATAAATTATCTTAAAAACCATTGTAAAATCGTTCGTAGGATTGGAATAACACTTGTAGCTTAATGGTGAATTTTGGATATAATGGAGATGTAAAAGATTTGTATCTGAATAAGTGTGCATGCACACGAAAGCTCATACCAAGAACAAACTTAGTTGGTCTTTAAGGTGCTACTGGAAAGAATGTTTTTGTTTTTTATTTTGTTTTGACTATGGCAGACCAACACGGCTACCTACCTGTAAAAGATTTGGATTATTTAAAAAAATGCAGGAGGAAATGGTTAACAACAGGACCCACAATAGGGAGGAGGGAAGTCCAGGAGATTCTATGGAATCTTGTTTTTATAATGTATGTCGGATATGTAATTGTAAGACTTTAATTTGAAAAACCAAACAAATAAATTTATTTATTTATTTAAAAAGAATTTACCATTCTGGCCTGTCTGTTTTGCCAGATCCTTACCAAATCCACTGTTTTCTTTCACCCTCCTTTTCCAGAAATGGGTTAACAGGGACATCTCCAACTTTGAATACCTCATGCAGCTCAACACCATCGCAGGCCGAACCTACAACGACCTCTCCCAGTATCCCGTGGTAAGCATCCGAGGGCAAACCTTCGCCCTTGAGCCTCAGGTGTTGCTTAAGAGAGTTTCCTCTCTTTCCCACCCCCCCCCCCCGCCTGCAAACGCTGGATCCCACAAGCACGCAAAACCAGAGGCTCTCCTTTCTCTCCTCCCCTCAAGTTCCCGTGGATCCTGCAGGATTACGTCTCGGAGACTCTGGATCTCAACAACCCTGCTGTGTTCCGAGATCTCTCCAAGCCCATCGGGGTCGCCAACGAGAGGCACGCCAAGGACGTCAAGGAGAAGTGAGGGCAGAGTTTTCTTGGAGGCGTTGCAGCCTTCCGGGGAACGGGTGCAGCTGGGAAGGCGGGAAGCATCTCGGTGGGGGGAAATGCAGGGTACCTCTTTCCCTTGAGACAACATGGGAGTTGTAGTCCAAAGCCACCTGAAGGGCAGTGACCGCTCTAGGCCAGGCATAGGCAAACTCGGCCCTCCAGATGTTTTGGGACTACAACTCCCATGATCCCTAGCTAACAGGACCAGTGGTCGGGGATGATGGGAATTGTAGTCCCAAAACATCTGGAGGGCCAAGTTTGCCTATGGCTGCTCTAGGCTTTTGCTTCTCTACAGTCCGCCTCTTCTCCCAATGGTCTCTTTAGCCCTTCCCTTCCCAAGTAGCACTGCCTTTGCATCAGTTTCCTCCCTCTCCCACCGCTGCCCATCCCAGCAAATTGCAGGAAGAGCAGGATCGTGGCTGGGGGGAAAGAAGGATGATTTAACTCTTCCCCCCTCACTAAGGTCCATATAAAAAGTGCTTTCATCTCAACATTCGAGATGATAATAATAATATTGATACGATGCCCATCTGGCTGGGTTTCCCTAGCCACTCTGGGCGGCTCCCAACAGATTAAAAACAGAACAAAACATCAAATATTAAAAACTTCCCTTAACAAAGCTGCCTTCAGATGTCTTCTAAAAGTCAGATAGTTCTTTATTTCCTTGACATATGATGGGAGGGTGTTCCACAGGGCGGGTGCCACCACCGAGAAGGCCCTCGGCCTGGTTACCAGTAACTTCACTTCTCGCAGTGAGGGAACCGCCAGAAGGCCCTCAGGAGATGGACCCTGGTGTCCAGGGTCGAGATGCTCCTTCAGGTCTTCTGGAACGAGGCCATTTAGGGCTCGAAAGGTCAGCACCAACACTTTGAATTGTGCTCGGAAACATACTGGGAGCCAATGTAGGTCTTTTAGGACCGGGGTTATATGGTTTCGGAAAGGGGACTAGGAAAGGGGAGCTGCCCTGCAGGGGGGGCATATCTGAAAGCAGAAAGGCAGTGGCCGAGTCATGCGCCATTTCAGAACCACCATTGGTGAAAATGCTTCTCGGTGTGATTGTGGCAGGGGAGTTATTGCCTTGCTTTCGTTCTGTTTTGCATTTTGTGTTCCCGTGTTGTATCTTAGTAGTAGTAATAATAATAATAATAATAATAATAATAATAATAATAATAATAATAATTTATTTATACCCCCATCTGGCTGGGTTTCCCCAGCCACTCCAGCAAAATATTAAAATACAATAATTCATCAAATATTAAAAGCTTCCCTAAACAGGGCTGCCTTGTCTTCTAAAAGTCAGGTAGTTGTTTTTCTTGACATCTGAAGGGAGGGCGTTCCACAGGTGGGTGCCACCACCGAGAAGGGTCTCTGCCTGGTTCCCTGTAGCTTTGCTTCTCACAGGGAGGGAACCACCAGAAGGCCCTCAGCACTGGACCTCAGTGTCCAGGCTGAACGATGGGGGTGGAGACGCTCCTTCAGGTATACTGAACCGAGGCTGTTTAGGGCTTTCAAGGTCAGCACCAACACTTTGAATTGTGCTCGGAAATGTACTGGGAGCCAATGTAGGTCTTTCAGGACCGGTGTTATATGGTCTCGGCGGCCACTCCCAGTCACCAGTCTAGCTGCCACATTCTGGATTAATTGCAGTTTCCAAGTCACCTTCAAAGGTAGCCCCACGTAGAGCGCACGGCAGTAGTCCAAGCGGGAGATAACCAGAGCATGCACCACTCTGGCAAGACATTTTGTGTTCCCGTGTTGTACCTTTACGATGTGAACCGTCCCATGACCTTTGGATGAAGATCGGTATATTATTACGATTACGGTGGTGTCTGCCATCTGGGAGTCACCGCACAGACTTGAGTCCTGCTCTTTCCGGCTTTGCCATTCCGCCTGCAGGTACGAGAGCTTTGAGGATCCCACGGGCATGATTGACAAGTTCCACTACGGCACCCACTACTCCAACGCCGCCGGCGTCATGCACTACCTGATCCGCACGGAGCCTTTCACTACTCTGCATATCCAGCTGCAGAGCGGGAGGTGGGTGAGAGCAAGCTGGCAGCAGGGAAAACAGACTTCTCCCTCTCTGCTCCTCCAGTAAACACACGCAGACATGATGGCCGAGGCCTTCCCTACCCTTTGCTCATTTCCCTTAGTGTCATGTAGAAAGTTTGGCCCCGGAGGGCAACATTTTCAGGGAGCTTGCAGAGAAGACCGGAGTGCATTAGTTTGCAGCAATTGCTTGTTTCCCTCAGAGTAGTCTAGAGATGTAAAATTTCCAGAAATTTTGAAGCTCGGAAACCCCCCTGGGTTTTTTTCCGGGGGGGGTGTGTGTGGAAATTTTCAGAAAAATTGAAAAAAAAATGCTATATTAGCACTTCTTTTTTCTTTTCCAGATTGAAAGTCATTCTGTTACTTTAGAAACATAAAATATAACTATGGACAATTTTAATGGGCATAAAATTATCACAACTAGCATATTAAAAATATAGTGTATCCAAACAATTATTACAAACAGAATTTACTTTTAAAATAATATTTATTTGTATTTGTAACAAATGGAGCAACAATCTCCTGAACTGTTTACTAGTTTATGTGGAACAAAAAAAACAAAAAACTCCACAAAACAATTTTTAAAAATCCAGAAGTAACAATGTGCGTCTCTGCCCATTTTGACAAGGCGGTGGTGGCCGCCGACTTGGGACGGCTTTAGCGGAGAGGATCAGACAGATTCCAACCCTGCAGCCTTGCGGTTCAATCTCCTCTCGCTCTTACGCCGGCAGGTTTGACTGCTCCGACCGGCAGTTTCACTCGGTCCCCGCCGCCTGGCAAGCCCGCATGGAAAACCCCGTGGACGTGAAGGAGCTGATCCCGGAATTCTTCTACTTTACGGACTTCCTGGAGAACCAAAACAGTAAGCGTTCCTTCCCTGGGCTGGTTCAGATTCCAAGGCCATCTGGGCTGCCGGTTCTGCTGGCCAACAGGGACCCGGCAGATACCGCCGAGGAGTTCACCAGCAGGAGATTAGTCGTCCTCCTCTCGCGGCCAAGTATTTGGAGAGGGCTTGTATTCAAACATGGAGTCAGAAGATCGGAATATCCCAAGTTCAGTCCCTGTAGTAGCCAGGCAGGGCTGGGTCAGGCCTCTCTTATCCTCTATTTAACGTTCGGATCTGGCCGGAAAGCTGCAAAATGGGTCTTTTCAGAGTTTGCCCAAGGGGAGAGAGGAGGATACCCCTTGCCCTGAAGGTGGTGAGGATGCTTCAAATCTGCCTATATTTTCACCCTTAGGTGGGTAAACAGAGATCAAGGGGAGACGTCAGGGACCGCCAGTAAGATGCGTAACTTTGTAGTAACAAGTCCCATAGGTTGATCATGCCATGTGTGAGTTGCTGGTCCTCGACTCTGGAAATCGGAAGTGCAGTTTGCAAAAGGGGAGCTAAGGTTGGGGCGGGGCTTGGGGGGGAGATAGCTGGTTTCGGCTGCCTGCTGCATTCTCCCACATTTTCCCCTCCCTTCAGGCTTTGATCTAGGCTCTCTGCAGATGTCGAATGAGAAAGTGGGAGACGTCGTCCTTCCCAGATGGGCCAAATCCCCAGAAGATTTCATCCGCAAGCACCGCAAAGCCCTGGTAATAGGAGCAGTGCTCCACATTGCACAGGCAGGCAGGGCAATGGAGAGCGAGAAAGGTTTTATTGCTATACAGTGGTACCTCGGGTTACGTACCCAATCCGTTCCAGGGTGCCGTTTGCGCCCCGAAAAGTACGTAACCCGAGCGTCCATATTGCGCATGCTCAAAGCGCAATACCACGCTCCTGTGCAAGCGTGAACTGTGCAGAATGCTTCTGCGCACGCGCAGACCGTGCGGACAGGCACAGAAGCATCTGCACGGCAAAATTCACTTCCAGGTCTGCGGGGTTCGTAACCCGAAAAAACGCAACCCGAAGCTGACGTAACCTGAGTTACCACTGTAAATAATGTTCCTTTAGTTTTAACTAAGCCCAAGTGCTTTAATTGCTGAGGGCAAGCTGCTGAAAGTCGAGGGGTCTTCTGTATCTTTTTTTCTGAGTCCAATGCATTCTGGTACACGGCTGTAGTTAGGGAAATAAAGTACGCAACATGCCCCTTTCCAAACAGTGAGCGACGCGCTTTTATTAAATTCTTTCTTTTCAGTCTCACACAAAGGACACCGCGGCATCTTAGCGATATGCAAATCCATTTTAAAATTTAAAAATCCGCTGAAACTGATCAGCAGAATGACCTGACTTGGGGGGGGGGGGCGCGGAGACCCTGCTTTTTCCCTCGTGAAGCGGGTCTAGATGCATTGGGCTTTGCAAAACAAAACAAAAGATGCAAAAAGATTCAAGTTTATTTGCAGTGTCTCTGCATTTCAGTTACAGTGGTACCTTGGTTCTCGAGCAGAATGCGTTCCAAGAGTCCGTTCGACTCCTGGGACTGTTCGAAAACCAAAGCGCGGCTTCTGATTGGCTGCAGGACCATCCTGCAGCCAATCAGAAGCTGCAGCGGCTTCCAAAAAGCATTCGAAAACAGGAAGGCTCACTTCCATGTTTCGATCGTTTGGGAGCCGATTTGTTCTGAAGCCAAAGCGTTCAGCTTCCAAGGTACGGTGGTATTTGGATCTGAGCAGATTGCACCCTGGGAAAAGCAGTAGTGTTCTTTTTAAATAGTTTTTTAATGGTTTTTTAATGGTTGGGTGCCATGGATAGATAGATATTTATTATTACGGCCATTGGCCCATCGTGCACCATTTTTCAATGGTGCCATACAAGACTGTGCTGTCCTCCGATCTCATCATCTTGCAAACCAACATCAAACCTGAGGTTACGTGAAACACATTCACAAACACACACGACGTAACCGGCTGCACATAAATAATGTTCTTCAATATAATTCTCACAATATCAATTATTTCTCTCATACATAATCCACATGTAAAGATCGACAAAGTGTAAAGGTCAATAAAGTAAATAGAAGTCCCAATAAACCAGTTTGTTCATAAAGTCCGAATATAAGCTAGTTTCTAATCCACATATGCCTCGGTGTATTCGTAAGGTCCAAAGAATCCAAATGGGAGCTTGCTACAGTTCCACGACAAGGATTTCCGGAATAATGGCCTCGTTTCGCCCTCCTGGGCTTCGTCAGTGGTACATGTTTCTAAATAATATAAATAAATAAAGGTAAAGGGACCCCTGACCGTTAGGTCCAGTCGTGTCGACTCTGGGGTTGCGGCGCTCATCTCGCTTTATTGGCCGAGGGAGCCGGTGTACAGCTTCCGGGTCATGTGGCCAGCATGACTAAGCCGCTTCTGGCGAACCAGAGCAGCGCACGGAAACGCCGTTTACCTTCCCGCCGGAGCGGTACCTATTTATCTACTTGCACTTTGACGTGCTTTCGAACTGCTAGGTTGGCAGGAGCTGGGACCGAGCAACAGGAGCTCACCCTGTCGTGGGGATTCGAACCGCCGACCTTCTGATCAGCAAGCCCTAGGCTCTGTGGTTTAACCCACAGCGCCACCCGCGTCCTTAATATAAATAAATACAATATGGTAATTCAACATCTTTTTAACACATAGTACAAACAATATGGACAATTGCACCAACAGTGTACATACCATATGATTGCCATCACCTGTACTAAAATCAATACTGTTCCTGTCTATATAACCTGATATGGCAACAATTGTTATTTTACGCAGCAACCACTATGTCATGAGATCCATGTCTTGATTTACAGGAGAGCGAAACTAGAGAATGAGAGAAATAATGGATATTGTGAGAAATATATAGAAGAACATTATTTATGTGCGGCCGGTGTGTTTGTGAACCGATCTCATCATCCCCTTGTGTCCTTGGCAGGAGTCGGATTACGTGTCTGCCCACCTCCACGAGTGGATTGACTTGATCTTTGGGTACAAACAGCGGGGCCCAGCCGCTGTGGAAGCGCTGAATGTCTTCTATTACTGCACGTATGAAGGTAAGGTGGGACCTCGTTGCATCTGATGAGGCGGGTTGGACTGGATGACCCCAGGGGTCCCTGTGATTCTGTATGTATGTATCGGGGTAGTACCTCTGGTAGGGGACACGTCGTGCTCCTTCTAAGGTAGTCTGTCTCACCTGGGGCTCATAGAAGCTGTCTGCATGGAACAGCGGCCACAACCCCAGGAAACGGCTTCGAACTGGCCGGCTAAACCAGGTGAGGGGAGCCGATGTGGCTCAAACCCTCAGTGAGTTCGGAATTTCCCCTGAATGCAAAAACAGGCTCTGGCAGATGGAGCGGATGAGACCAAGAGTGGGTCCAACAGTCAATGCGCTTTATGTGGGGCTACCTTTGAAGGTGACCCAGAAACTGCAACTAATTCAGAATGTGGTGGCCAGATTGGTGACCGGGAGCGGCCGACAAGACCATATACACCGGTCCTGAAATACCTACATTGGCTCCCAGTACATTTCCGAGCACAATTCAAAGTGTTGGTGCTGACCTTGAAAGCCCTAAATGGCCTTGGTCCAGAAGACCTGAAGAAGTGTCTCCACTCTCATTGTTCAGTCCAGACACTGAAGTCCAGCTCCAAGGGCCTTCTGGTGAAGTTACAGGGAACCAGGCAGAGGGCCTTCTCGGTGGTGGCGCCCGCCCTGTGGAATGCCCTCCCTTAGATGTCAAGGAAATAAACAACTATCTGATTTTTAGAAGAAATCTGAAGGCAGCCCTGTTTATGGAAGTTTTTAATGTTTGAATTCTATTCTGTTTTTAAGTGTTCTGTTGGGAGCTGCCCAGAGTGGCTGGGGAAACACAGCCAGATGGGCAGGGTATAAATAATAATAATAATAATAATAATAATAATAATAATAATAATAATTACCCTCAAAGAAGGCAGTTTTTGTCAGGATTCCTACTCACGAGTAGGAGCTTTGGCAGAGAGACATGCCCAACTGGCATGTTCCCTCCCTCCTGGACGATCGTTCGGGAGCTTCAAAAGCTTTCTTCAGCCCAAATATCACAGCGACTAATGGCAGAAGACATTACCGTAGCACACTTAGGGATCCGCAGAGTTTGCGCAGTTGCGTAACAAAACTCAGCAACTCGGAATTCTGGCTAATCTACTTTATTTACATATAAACACACACGGAGCTCTGCAACATGGCTCCCCCTCTCTCTCTGGCATCAGGCAGCAAAGAGAGAGAACAAAGGACAATAGTCCCACTTCAGGGAACACAGTAAGACAAACATCCTGTCTTCTGTCACTTCTGTCACCATCATGGGATAGACAATAATCCCATGACTGTAGACACGGGGAATGAGTCTCTGACGAGACCAAGAGTGGGTCCAACGGTCAAGAAGGCAGCTTCGTCATGTGCAGTCAGGGGCAGATGGGGCTCGTCCACCTGGGAAGGGAGCCCATCTAGAAGAAGGAAAACTCTGGTCCTAAACCTCTGCCTCCTTGCGGAATATCTTTGGGAGAAGGAAAGGCACTGGATGATGGGCTTGAGGGCATCCTGATCAAGTTTGCAGATGACGCCAAATTGGGAGGGGTGGCTAATACCCCAGAGGACAGGATCACACTTCAAAATGACCTTAACAGATTAGAGAACTGGGCCAAAGCAAACAAGATGAATTTTAACAGGGAGAAATGTAAAGTACTACACTTGGGCAAAAAAAATGAAAGGCACAAATACAGGATGGGTGACACCTGGCTTGAGAGCAGTACATGTGAAAAGGATCTAGGAGTCTTGGTAGACCATAAACTTGACATGAGTCAACAGTGTGATGCAGCAGCTAAAAAAGCCAATGCAATTCTGGGCTGCATCAATAGGAGTATAGCATCTAGATCAAGGGAAGTAATAGTACCACTGTATTCCGCTCTGGTCAGACCTCACCTGGAATACTGTGTCCAGTTCTGGGCACCACAGTTCAAGAAGGATACTGACAAGCTGGAACGTGTCCAGAGGAGGGCAACCAAAATGGTCAAAGGCCTGGAAACGATGCCTTATGAGGAACGGCTTAGGGAGCTGGGTATGTTTAGCCTGGAGAAGAGAAGGTTAAGGGGTGATATGATAGCCATGTTCAAATATATAAAAGGATGTCATATAGAGGAGGGAGAAAGGTTGTTTTCTGCTGCTCCAGAGAAGCGGACACGGGGCAATGGATTCAAACTACAAGAAAGAAGATTCCACCTAAACATTAGGAAGAACTTCCTGACAGTAAGAGCTGTTGGACAGTGGAATTTGCTGCCAAGGAGTGTGGTGGAGTCTCCTTCTTTGGAGGTCTTTAAGCGGAGGCTTGACAGCCATCTGTCAGGAATGCTTTGATGGTGTTTCCTGCTTGGCAGGGGGTTGGACTGGATGGCCCTTGTGGTCTCTTCTGCACTTTGTATGTCCCTCATGCCACCCGAAACTTATTTATTTCAGGGGCAGTTGACCTGGATGCCATCGCCGACGAGACCCAAAGGAAGGCTCTGGAGGGCATCATCAGTAACTTTGGGCAGACCCCTTGCCAGCTGCTGAAGGTAGGAGGAGCTGTCAGGGCCAGATGTCCTGCGGATTTTTGCACAGAAGGCAACGGGGGGGGGGGGTGACACGACCTGTAGGCAGGCGGCCATTTTGCAAGGCCCAGGTGGAAAACAGCAAAATGCGGGTAATGCCCTGGTTTGCATTTCTCTGCTTCTCTTAGGCCCACGTTGAAAATAGGGTTTATTTTTAAATTTCACATACTGCTTACAGCTTCTAATTCAGATTTATTTAGTTGCACGTATATCCCACATTTTTAAGTAGCTCAAGGCGGTGTACACGGTTGTCTCCCCCCTCCCCATTTTAACCCCACAACAACTCTACCAAGTTGGTTAGGCTGAGAGGCCGTGACAGGCCCAAGGTCACCCAGCGAGCTTTGTAGCCGAGGGAGGATTTGAACCCAGCTCTCTCCCAGGCCCTAGCCTGACACTCTGACAGCAGCGCCGCACCCAGTTTGCAACAGGGTGTTGGTGGTTTAATGCGCCATTGACGCCTTTTAATAATAATATATTTAATATATTTTTAATCTTTTGTTGGAAGCTGCCCAGAGTGGCTGGGGAAACCCAGCCAGATGGGTGGGGTATAAATAAATTATTTTATTATTATTTATTATTATTATTATTATTATATTATTATTACCCGCCCACTCTGGGCGGCTTCCAACAAAAAGATTAAAAATACATTAAAACATCATTTTGGCTGCTTGGCTTTTCCCACATGGATATGTCTTGGCAGGTTAGCCTAGAAAACGATCTGTAGAAAGCTCCCTCCCACCTTCATACTCTCAAAGTAGCTGTCTTATTACAAAGGAATTTCAGAAATAGACTGGAAAGAGAAGTTGCTGAATTGCAACTCATTACCAAACTTAAAACCATGGAGAGACCTGGTCTGAATAGAGACATTGGATTCTTATCTCATTATACATGACAAAGCTATCTTTAGCCATCTCACCCCTTGCTTTTTCCTGTAAGACCAATTGCAGTCATTAACAGTCGTCAACAGGTTTTCCACACCTATCAGCCAATCACCCATTCCCACCACCCTTCTGAGTAATACCCCTCCCCACCCTCTCACTATATATAAGGGTCTGGTGACTTCTGTTTCAGTGTATCTGAAGAAGTGTGCATGCACATGAAAGCTCATACCAAGAACAAACTTAGTTGGTCTCTAAGGTGCTACTGGAAGGAATTTTTTATTTTATTTTGTTTCGACTACGGCAGACCAACACGGTTACCTACCTGTAACTGTGTTTCCCACAGTGTAGGAACCAGCTTTTCATCTCATGGGGTGTGTGGATTGTACAGGACAGGAAATAAGCGGGAACCATAAGATACTGAGGTTTGACACACAAAGTTAGATAGGGTGCAAAATGCCAATATCCCGTTTGAAAGAAACACCTCCCTGCTTCCTTCCCTCCTCTAGGAGCCCCATCCAGCCCGGCTCTCTGCCGAAAACGCAACCTCCAAGAGACTCTCTCGCCTGGACACCATCCCCCCCAACGTCTTTGAGAACCTCGGCGAGCTCAAGTCCTTCTTTGCGGAAGTAAGTCTGTTTCCTCCAGGGTGCGGTTTTGTGTGTTGGTCCACGTGTAGAGTATATGGATATACGCATGCACAAACACACCGCAGTTCAAGAAGGGCATTGACAAGTTGGAACACGCACAGAGAAGGGCAACCAAGAGGATCGAGGGTCTGGAAACCAAGCCTGATGAGGAACAGTCGAAGCAGCTGGGGATGCTTACCCCGGGGAGGAAGAGAAGACTGAGAGGTGATATGAGAGCCATATTTAAATATCCGAAGGGCTGTCCCATGGAAGATGGAAGAAGCCTGTTTTCCTCTGTTCCTGGAGGGTGGGACTCGAACCAGCGACCTCAGGTTACAAGAAGGGAGATTCCATCTCAACATCAGGAACTTTCTGATGGGAAGAGCCGTTCGGCAGGGGCAAGAAGTGGTGGACTCTCCTTCCTCGGAGGTTTTTAAGCAGAGGTTGGATGGCTGTGGGTGCTTTAGTTTGAGATTCCTGCATTGCAGGGGGTTGGGCTAGATGACCGTTGAGTGCCCCTTCCAACACTACAATTGTATGATACGTATGAAAGAGCATAGCCACCCACCTATCTCCTGCAACTCCCTTTCCTTTTCTTTCCCAGAGCAAGGCTGGAGGTGGGTGGATCTGTAGTTTTTGGTGGTGGGGAATTATCACAAAGGCGGGAACCGTAACACGGCACAGATTTTACCGAAATCAAGCAGCTAAACGCAGTGACCCATCTCCTCCTTTTTCAGAGCATCAGTGATGGGATCCCACTGGTACAGGCCGTGGTCCCCAAAAACCAAGCCCACTCCTTCATGACTCAGGGATATCCCGATATGCTGGTAGGTTCAAACTGATGCTTTTTTCCCCAAGGCCTCCTCCTAATAATAATAATAATAATAATAATAATAATAATAATAATTATATAATTTATTATTTGTACCACTCTGGGCGGCCTCCAACAGATATTAAAATACATTAAAATATCACAGGTTAAAAACTTCCCTAAACAGGGCTGCCTTCAGGTATTTTCTGAATGTCAGATAGTTATTTATCTCTTTGACCTCTGCTGGGAGGGCGTTCCACAGGGCGGGCGCCACTACCGAGAAGGCCCTCTGCCTGGTTCCCTGTAGCTTTGCTTCTTGCAGTGAGGGAACCGCCAGAAGGCCCTCGGAGCTGGATCTCAGTGTCCAGGCTGAATGATGGGGGTGGAGACGCTCCTTCAGGTATACTGGGCCGAGGCCATTTAGGGCTTTCAAGGTCAGCACCAACACTTTGAATTGTGCTCGGAAACGTACTGGGAGCCAATGTAGATCTCTCAGGACCGGTGTTATGTGGTCCCGGCGGCCACTCCCAGTCACCAGTCTAGCTGCCGCATTCTGGATTAATTGCAGTTTCCGGGTCACCTTCAAAGGTAGCCCCACGTAGAGTGCATGGCAGTAGTCCAAGTAGTCCTTGGAAGGGGGGGTTGGACTAGATGACATTTTGGGGTCCCCTTCCAACTCTGCAACAATTCTATGGCTCTTTGGGTAGGCAGTCCCCCTTGTCCCAGGAAGGATGCTGCGATTCCTGTTTGCCCTCTTCCTTCCCCACCTCCCCAGCGTCGCCGTGAGCTGTTACCCTGCCTCTCTTGTTGACTAATCTGCCCCCCCAACAACTTCCTCCAGGTCACTGTAAGTGCCAACGGGCTGCTGGGCACGCACGGCTGGCTGCCCTACGACAAGAACATCTCCAACTATTTCAGCTTCACCAAAGACCCCACCGTCTCCAATGCAAAGTGAGTCAGGGCTTCGCTCCCACCTAGGGAGCTGAGGCTTCTGGGTGGGTCTCCCCGAGCGGCAGGACCCCAAGAGAGAAGCCGCCTCTGCCGCTGGTGAGATCGCATGGGTTTTTGGCGAGATCTGGCCGCTACCCACCTCTGCTGCTTGGCGGGTGCCACACCCCAGCTCAGTGTCTCTCAAACTTTGGTTTCCGGCTGTCGCTGGACTACAAATCCCATCATTGCGAGCAGGGTATTTGGGACCTTCACCTGGTTGTCAATATTAAGATGATACCAGCAAGAATAAGTTTTTCTGTAAAAAAAAATGATTTAAATCCCCCCCTCTCTCTCTATATATAATATTTTATTAATTTCCCCAAAATTACAAAAATAAAACAACAACAATACAAATTCAGTACCGAACAAAGAAAAATTCACTCCCTCCCAGTCCTTTCCCTGGTTCCATTATTTGTCAGCATATACTGCATGTCCATTATAATTTTTTAAAAAAAACATTAGAATTACTTGTTGTCCATTTTTAAGTTGGGAATAGAGTAGTTGCTTTGGAAGACGATAATTAGGCATCCGCACAACATGGCCAGTCCAACGAACTTGATGTTGGATTTGCTAATAAAGAGCTAACTCACCTGGTGCGATTTACCGCTGCTTGCTCCTGACACAGGACCAGTGGTCAGGGATGACGGGAGTTGTAGTCTAGGAACAGCCAGAGAGTTTGAGAAACACTGGCCTAGGTAAAGGAGTCTTCAGTGGTGAGGTGTGCGGTTTCAGCGGGTTTTTTGGTGGATCCCTGATTCCTTCTCCTCACCTGCCTAAAGTGCAGGCTTCGCTGCTTGGCAGGAACATCTCTCTCTCTTTCTCCCTCCCTCCTGCTAGGACCCAGCGCTTCCTGTATGGACCCGTTGCTCCAGGAGTAGAGGTGTCCTCCAAGACGCTGACGGTCTCTCACGATGGGAAGCTCCTCTTCAGCGGAGGCCACTGGGACAACAGCTTGCGGGTGACGTCCCTCAGCAGAGGGAAGGTTGTGGGGCACATCAAGAGGCACATAGGTAGGAGGCCACGAATTGTGGGAGGAGAGGCTCCTTTCTGAAAATCGCGAGAAATTGAAAAACTGAGCGTGCTGAACTTCTAAATGCCAGCGTATATTTTCCTCCTCGAGTACAGGCTCTGGCACCCTGAGAATTGCTGCTTACCTTTCGTTTTGTCTTCAATCTTAAAAGGGCATGTTTCTAGTCCTCGTGGCTATGGAGAGAAGAGAATGGAAATGTCCGAGTGCTATTTCCTCCCTTTTCTGTGAACCTTCTGTGGAACTGCCACCTGGCCCCCTGAGGGGAACGGAGGGTCCGTTAGCATACAGAGAGCCCCGGCGCCCTTTGAGCAGCAGCACCTCTTACGACGTGAAAAGCAGCCACACTTCCAGTGGGGAGGAAGGGGAAGGGGCCAGACGGGAGAGGATAGGGCTCGGGGATGCTGCTGAGAGCCCCAGCACCTCACCTCGTCCGGCTGGTCAGGAGGGAAGCACGCCATTTCCGGCACCCCAATTGCGCAGAGGGGTGAAATGCAAGGAGGGTAGGAGGAGATTTGGGGTGCCGAAGCTCTTATGCTGGGGAAGGAGCCGGAAGGGGCCACTCCCGGATTCTGCCAGCGACTGAGACAGACATGCTTTTGGTAGCTCTGCACTGTAAATAGTTTGCACAATAAAACTGCCAAAAGACTTTGTTCCTGCTTCATTACTCGTAAGCACCATCACGCAAACCTTACACCCGTGATTTGAACACCTAAATAGTTTTGGAAGAATGCTTGAGGGACTTCCAAAGTCAAAACAAAATAAAATAAAAAATTCCAAGTTTAACTTCCAAGTTTAACTAACCACTGAAAATCTAGCATTTATGTACTAATTCTAGCAAATGGATGCTAACGGAGAAGGGAAGGAGGATTTTCAGATGAGCAGTTCTTATAATTCCAATAGTATTATTGTTCTGTTACCTCTTCCTAGAGTTTCCTCCCGGTTTCCCTTTTTGTTCACTGTAAGTTCAAAGAATATAATCCTAGTGAGCGATGGCTAAACTGGTTGTTTTTCTTTGTTCCCAATCTTTCAAGTTATATTACTATTGCCTCCCTGATGCACTCCTTTTCTGCCTGCAGGGAGTTGTCCTGGAATGCTCCTCCATTTGTACATATGTATGCATATCCCCTGCATGTAGATAAGGTAACTAACTGGGGACCATTATCCGTCTGCTTCTGTTTTGGTGATCCCCTCTCCTCTCCCTGCAGACGTCGTCACTTGCCTGGCCTTAGATCTGTGCGGAATCTACCTCATTTCCGGGTCACGGGATACCACCTGCATGGTTTGGCAGGTCCTGCAGCAGGTAAGAGGAGGGCTGGACTGGATGACCCTTGGCGGTCCCTTCCAGCTCTACGATTCTGAGAGATTCTGTTGACGGCCTCTTTTCCTCCTCTGCCCCAGGGTGGCTTCTCCTGTGGCCTGGCACCCAAGCCCATCCAGGTCCTCTACGGGCATGACGACGAAGTCACGTGCGTTGCCATCAGCACCGAGTTGGACTTGGCCGTCTCGGGGTCAAAGGTGAGCCGCAGCGGGGCCCGTGTGTGCCTTCGGGACTTGGCGCGTCTTTTCTGGATCTCCTGTGGGACCTCATTCTTATCCGTGGCCTCCTTCTGGTACACACAAGCCTCACAAAGCAGAGAGATTTACTCCTGCCTTCCCAACCTGCAGCTGTCCAGATGATTTGGGCAAGAACTCCCAATGTTCCAGGAGAACGGGGAAGGCTTCTTTAGTAGGACATATTGGATTTTTCTTTTTCTTTCTTATTTATTTATTTATAATTTTTTTTCTCTCTCTCTTTCTTTTTTTTAAATTTACATTTTTTTATTAAACAGCAAAACCACAACACATCATATACACGACTCAATAAAACACATGACGATTTCACAACACAAAAACACACACACTTCTACATACAGCCCATACAGAATTTAACAATACTAGAAAAAAGAATAGTCCCAGAAAGGAACCAAAAGAAAAGGGGAGAGTAAAGAGGGAATAGAGGGGAGAAAGGCGGGAGAGGGGAAGGGAAGGAAAAAAAAGGAAGAAAAGAAATCTACATTGAAATTACAACTTACAACATTAATATACAAATAAATAAATTTGACTTCCGTTTGTACTCTTTGTTCCTTTATCTTAACCCTTCCTTTTCCCCACACAGGTCTTGTTACATCCAATTTAGTCTTATATTTCTTTCTAATGGTATATTGATATTCAATTCATACACAAGAGTCACCTTCCTATTACCAAATTTTTTTAATGTTACTGTAGTGGTTTAAATAATCTATGAAAACTTCCCATTCTTTTTGTGCCTTTTGATTGAAATGACCTCTCATTCTTCCCGTCATTACTGCTAACTGCATATATTCCATCATTAGAGCTTGCCAGTCATATATTGTGGGGTTGCTCTCAGCCTTCCAATTCCTTTTTCTCTCTCTCTTTAACATCCTTCAACAATACAATACCCAACAATATAACCCTTAGCTCTGCCGAGCTTTTGGCTTCCCTCCCTCCCTCCAGCAGGTAATTTATTTCAATCCAATTGCACAATTTTAATCTTTATCTATAGTCCACATGGTAGGACAAAACAAAACAAAAAATAAAAAATTCCTTCCCGTAGCACCTTAGAGACCAACTAAGTTTGTTCTTGGTATGAGCTTTCGTGTGCATGCACACTTCTTCAGATACACTGAAACGAAGTCACCAGACCCTTATATATAGTGAGAGAGTGGGGAGGGGTATTACTCAGAAGGGTGGTGGGAATGGGGGATTGGCTGATGGGTGTGGAAAACCTGTTGATGACTGTTAACGACTGCAATTGCACATGCAATTGCACATGGTAGGATTTATTTCAGTCCCGCTAGTGTCTTCAATTTTTTGCAATTGTCATTTAAATAAACAATTTAAATAAACAATAAATTTGCTCCAATCTCTATGGAATTTTGAGTCATCCCGGTCTCGGATTCTGCAGGTCAGTTTGGCCATTTCCGCATATTCGACGTGTTGGGTTTTTCAAATCCGATCTTTTTTTCTTAAGTTTTACATTGCAAATTGAAATTCAAACATTAAACGTCAAGATCACCATTTAGGATTCCGTGAATCCTTCAAATCCCCTCCGCCCTTCCGTGGTTTCCATTATCAATCTTTTCCCAACTGCTTCTCTTATTTTCTCTATTTTTTAAAGAACTAATCCATTTTAACCACAATTTTTAGTACATTGCAAGCATTACTCAAATCCTGCCAAAATTTTTACTTCTTTACAGTGTTCTGTTAAAAATTATGAATTCTTCCCATTCCATCTTAAAGTTCTTCTCTTCCTGGTTTCTGTGTTGGATTTTTCAACCTTCAAATTCCCAAAATAAGGGGTGCTGAAAAGTTGCAACGTGACTAATTCACAGAGAACCATAGAATCGTAGCATTGAATGGGGCCCCATTGGATCATCTAGTCCAACCCTCCGCAATGCATGAATCTTTTGCCCTGCATAGGACTTGAACCCGTGAACTTGAGGGTCTCATGCTCTACCAGCTGAGCTCTTCAAAAGGCATTTTGATTAACACCATTTTGTTTTGCTTTGCAAGGAAAATGTGTGAAATTGCATGGAGATCATTAAAAAACGATTACCAAGTACGTGCAGTTTTAGATTGCGGTGGTACCTTGGAAGTCGAACGGAATCCGTTCTGGAAGTCCGTTCGACTTCCAAAATGTTTGGAAACCAAAGTGTGGCTTCCAATTGGCTGCAGGAAGCCCCGTTGGACGTTCGGCTTCCAAAAATAGTTCTCAAACCGGAACAGTCACTTCAGGGGTTGCGGCATTCGGGAGCCAAAACGTTCGAGAACTAAGCTGTTCGAAAACCAAGGTACGACCGTATCAATATTATGTCGATTATTATTATTTAGCATTTCCTGACATTGTCAGAAGGTAAAATTAAAATCCTTCGGTTTTCCGAACGCAGTTTATGTCAGGCGTTGGCAAGGTTATCTGGCCATGGGCCGGATCAAACCCACGGCAAGCACCCCCCGCTGTGCTAAACATGCGCGGGGACATGCTGAGCGGCGCCAGAAATTGTGTCTGCACACGCGCAGATACTGGAAATCGCATCTGCGCATGTCCGTGGCGCCATAAATCACTTCTGTGCATGCCCAGACACTGAAAATCGCGCCTGCACAGAAGCGATTTTCAGTGTCTGGACATGCGCAGACGTGATTTCCAGTATCTGTGCGTGTGCAGATGCAATTTCTGGCGCCACTCAGCATGTCCCCGCGCATGTTTAGCACAGTGGGGGGTGCTTGCCGTGCAGGCGGCTTGGTTGGCGGGTGGCTCATGGGCCGGTAAAACGGCCTTCGTGGGCATTCGTGGGTTGCCGATGTCTGGTTTATGTGGAGTTCTCTAGTCCTATAACTCTCTGCCCTAACCGAAGCTGGACACCTTCATTTCCACACCGTTGCCTTCCGTTGCACGCTTATGCGCTCTCTCTCTCTCTCCCTCCGCGTTCTTTTCCTTGGCATCCTTCTCAACGCTGAAAACTTTGTCTTCTTCCAGGACGGCACTGTCATTGTGCACACCATCCGCCGAGGCCAGTTCATGCAGTCGCTCCGGCCGCCCTGCGAGAGCTCCCTGCCAGTGACCGTCTCCAACCTCACCATGGGGCACGAGGGGCAGGTCGTGGTGCAGACGACCGTGGAAGGGAGAGCCTCTCTGAAGGTGGGCTGCGGGAGGCCTTGCATGGGGTGGGGGAAGCAGGCAGCTCACCTTGGCAGATGAGAGAGACAAGTCCCGAGCGGTTCTTAAACGGGTCTCTTTCTGCAGCACAGAAACAAACTAGGAGCTTGTAGAATCAGGACGGAAGGAGCCTACTGAGCCAAAATCTCATTCGGTGTCGGTTTTTATTCATTTTGTATTTATTCAGAGCATTTGTCCAGCCAAGAAAAATCCCAGAGTAGTTTATGTACGGTCAAAACTAGGTGGTCCATACCCGCAGGCTTACACTCTTAAAAAGCCATGACACACAAGGAAAGAGCATCAGGGAGGGAAGAGGAAAAGGGTTTTTTGTGGGGGGCCCTCCCTGCTGCCGGGCATAGGCAAACTCGGCCCTCCAGCTGTTTTGGGACTACAACTCCCATGATCCCTAGCTAACAGGACCAGTGCTCAGGGATGATGGGAATTGTAGTCCCAAAACATCTGGAGGGCTAAGTTTGCCTATGCCTGGTTTAGGCAAAGCCAAAGTGGAGCCATTAGCAGAAGCAGTGCAGGACTCGTGGGTGCTTGTCGAGAGACCCATTTTGGGAGCGTCTTGCAATGCCACGAAGCAGAGCGGCCCTTTCTCACTTCCATCTTTGCACACGTGCCAAAGACCTCTGCTGGTGCGCTTTGCGTGGCATCGGCGGGGCGGCTTAAGGTTTCCGTTTGAAGGAGCGTCTCTTGCGAGAGCATCCTTGGCTAACCTCCGCCTCTCGTTTCTTGAAGGACAAGTTTGCCCTGCACCTGTACTCCGTCAACGGCAAGCATCTCGTCTCCATCCCTCTGGACGAGCAGGTCACCGCCATGTGCGTCACGGAGGAGTTTGTCGTGCTGGGGACCATTCAGTGCTCCTTGCAGATCAGGGACCTTCAGAGGTAAAGATTCATCCCTCACCCCTTGGATGCTCAGCTCAGTTACCCTTGTGTCTGAACAGACAGCATCTCACATGCCTCACCTGGAACTCTTAAGCAGTCCTCATTAAGCAGCCTCTGAATCTTCACATTCGACAAGGGATCTGTTGGACTACAACTCCCATCATGCCTGACGATTGACCGCGCTGTCTGGGGCTCATGGGGGTTGGAGTCCGGCAGCACATCTGGATCAGGCCAGTGGTCTTATCTTGCCCGACATCCTGTTCTGCAATAGCTAACCAGATGCCCATTGCAGGAGCCCCAAAGCAGCACCTGAGATCAGCAGTGGCCCTCTCCCCGCTTAGGTTTCGCAGCAACAGGCACTATGGAATAATAGAATTGTAAGAGTTGGATGGGATCCTCAAGGGTCCTCTAGTCCAACCCCCTGCATTGCAGGAATCTGGACTAAAGCATCCATGACAGATGGCCATCCAACCTCTGCTAAAAAACCTCCAAGGAAGGGAGAGTCCACAACCTCTTGAGGGACACTATTCCACTGTTGGGGAAAAATATGATAATTGAAAAATGGAAAACAAGCGAGGTTCCAACCAAAGAAGAATGGCAACTTAAACTGATGGAATGTGCACAGCTTGCGGACTTAACATATAGAATAAGAGAACAAGAAGAACATACATTTGGAGAAGTATTATTTTAATATTTGATGGAAGCCGCCCAGAGTGGCTGGGGAGACCCAGCCAGATGGACGGGGTACAAATAAATTATTATTATTATTATTATTATTATTATTATTATTATTATACCCCGCCCATCTGGCTGGGTTTCCCCAGCCACTCTGGGCAGCTCCCAACAGAATATTAAAAACACAATAAAACATCAAACATTAAAAACTTCCCTAAACAGGGCTGCCTTCAGATGTCTTCTAAAAGTCAGATAGTTGTTTATTTCCTTGACATCTGATGGGAGGGCGTTCCACAGGGCAGGGCCACTACCGAGAAGGCCCTCTGCCTGGTTCCCTGTAACCTCACTTCTCACAGGGAGGGAACCGCCAGAAGGCCCTTGGAGCTGGACCTCAGTGTCTGGGCTGAACGATGCGGGTGGAGACGCTCCTTCAGGTATATGTTGCTCTTATATTTACATAAAATAAAATAAAAAATTCCTTCCTGTAGCACCTTAGAGACCAACTAAGTTTGTTCTTGGTATCTGAAGAAGTGTGCATGCACACGAAAGCTCATACCAAGAACAAACTTAGTTGGTCTCTAAGGTGCTACTGGAAGGAATTTTTTATTTTATTTTGTTTTGACTATGGCAGACCAACACGGCTACCTATCTGTAACTGGAATTATATTTACATGAAAGCCAAATAAAATTATTTTGATTTTTTTAAAATTATAATTTACGGTTGTACTAAGATTTCCCCATGCCTGTTCCTGCCTTTATTATATTCCTCATTATTTTAGATTTTAAGTGCCTCGGCACCTAACACAGTCGCCCCCCTCCTCTCCTTTCAGCCTCCAAGCTGCCGTCGCCCCCTTGGCAATGAAGGTCCCCATCCACAGTGTCTCGGTGACGAAGGAAAAGAGCCACATCCTCGTCGGCTTGGAGGATGGGAAGCTGATTGTGGTCGGAGCAGGGCAGCCTCTGGAGGTGAGTGAGTGGCAGGTGCCCTGCAGCTCAACTCTTCCTAGTGCTATAAGAAAAAACTGTTCCTTTTCCTCTTATGGGGCATCCAAGATCCCGTATAGAGTCCTTAAGTGGGTTCCCTATTGGTAGGAGAAAATAACAGAGGCCAACCAGAGGATGCGGGTGGCGCTGTGGTCTAAACCACAGAGCCTAGGGCTTGCCGATCAGAAGGTCGGCAGTTCGAATCCCCGCGACGGGGTGAGCTCCCGTTGCTCTCCCAGCTCCTGCCAACCTAGCAGTTCGAAAGCACGTCAAAGTGCAAGTAGATAAATAGGTACTGCTCCGGCGGGAAGGTAAACGGTGTTTCCGTGCGCTGCTCTGGTTCGCCAGAAGTGGCTTAGTCATGCTGGCCACATGACCCGGAAGCTGTACGCCGGCTCCCTCGGCCAGTAAAGCGAGATGAGCGCCGCAACCCCAGAGTCGTCCGCGACTGGACCTAATGGTCAGGGGTCCCTTTACCTTTACCTAGCCAGAGAATATTGAGAAGCAAAGCTGCTAGTAAGCCTGATCTTTATTAAACTGTTGCAACAGGGCCCCCACTCAACACACGCAGGAGGGAGGAGGAACCCAGAACAATGGCACGCGAGCCCCTATATAGACTTTTGAATTTGCCCACCCTGTAGCCTTTGGGTAGGCAAACAAAGGCCCGGGGGCCAGATCCGGCCCAATCGCCTTCTAAATCCGGCCCGCGCAGGTCCAGAAATCAGCGTGTTTTTACATGAGTAGAATGTGTCCTTTTATTTAAAATGCATCTCTGGGTTATTTGTGGGGCATAGGAATTCGTTCATTCCCCCCCCCCAAATATAGTCCAGGCCCCCCACAAGTTCTGAGGGACAGTGGACCGGCTCCCTGCTGAAAATGTTTGCTGACCCCTGGGACCACCCCCCTGAAACATCATACATACATCACAGAACACAGAAGGAGTTCTACAGCAGAAATCTTGCCTGCCAGGATACCTGATAATGGTCACTGATTGCATTACCTGGGCAGCCTGGCCATTCTTTTGTTTTCCTGAATCCAGGTCACAGGCTCACCCTATTCATACACAGATACGTCCTTAAGACAGGATTTGTAAGCAAAAAAGACGGGGCTTGGCTTTCCCATTTCCTTCCTCAGTGCAGAGAAATATTTGAGTTCAATTTGGGAGAGTCAAAATGGCTTCAGGATTGCTCTCCTGTGCTATTTCAGACACGTGGTTTATGTACCTATGTATGCGTTTGCCTTGTACATTTATGAACATTTAATTTATATTTGAGACCTTAGAAACAGGAACCCCATACCACCAACTCTGGTAACACTAGTAACAATAATAAACTAATTCCCCACCTCCTCCACTTCCTGGCTCGACTTCCCAAACTAACACCAATTACCCTCTCTGCAATTCTTACTGTCTGCCTTTCTTATCCAGTGCCTGCAGTAATAGTGAAGTCGGTACCTCTGTAAAATTGCAACAATTCTTGGGGCAAATTAAATTTTCTTAGTTGTCAAGAAATACAATCTCTGGCCTTTTTAATAATAATATTGGCTGACCAATGGAGAAATTATAGAGCGTTAAAGGACTCTACCACTACAACCATGACGAATGGAAAGTGGCGGAGATGGGAGGATGCTTCCTAAAATCGATTATCATCTCTTTTGGGCATTTAAAGGTAAAGGGCAGGTGTCGTCCGGAGAGACAGCTTCCGGTGTCATGTGGACAGAATACAACCCCGCCGAGTCCAAGTAAGGAGTTCAGGTTGGCTTTAACCTGTAGCCTCGCAGCCACGGCGGGACACGGGATCTGCCCAGCCTGGCCCGCTTTGGGGCATATTCCACTGCCCGGAGGCCTCTTTGCCTTGTCCCCGGAGCGTCGCGTTCTGCAGGCCTCTTTGCCTTGTCCCCGGAGCGTCGCGTTCTGCAGAATTCCCCTGCTTGGAAGAAGGAGGAGGAAAACAAACGTCCTCGGGGACCCACCTGCAAGTCGGAGGTCTCTAACACACCTGGAGCAGCCTTCTGAGGGCGGCGCTCTCAGAACAATCGCGGGGAAGGGGCTTCCTAGAGCCCACCTGGCTGCTCCTCTTTTCCCCGACCGAGACTCGATTCCTGTGGCGCTTGAAGGGGCAATTGCGTGACACAGTTGTCACACCGGGAAAGAGACAAGAGGACTGGAATGGGTGGTTTTGGGGTGGGGGACAGAAACGCAATAGACGCACCAGCCTCAAGACTGCGGTCTGGTCTTTCTCCGATGGCCTTAAAAGGACCCGTTTTCGTTGCACTACGTCCAGAAACTTGCACCGATTCCAAGGACGGCTGCTTCGCCCTCGCCCAGGCAGAAGTTCTGTCCTCTCGCTCTAAAGAGAGAAAGCTGTAGTGGCCGGCAGGCACATGTGGCATTTTGGGATGGGGGGAGAGGTGCGCACACTGTCCCCCAGCTCTGGCAGAGCAGCAAACCTGCAAAGCATTAAGCCAGGGGTCCTCGGCACAGATGCCGGCATGTCCTACCCCGACCCCCTAAACCAGGCATCCCCAAACTCGTCCCTCCCGCTGTTTTGGGACTACAACTCCCATCATCCCTAGCTAACAGGACCAGTGGTCATGGATGATGGGAATTGTAGTCCCAAAACACCTGGAGGGCCGAGTTTGGGGGTGCCTGCCCTAAACCTACCCTCTGGTTTGAAAAAGGGAAGGAGGGTGCCCCTCCCCAAAGTCCCACTCGCTTTGGAAACTGGGTGGCTTAGTTCCGGTGACCCCAAGTTGAGGGGATCATATTGGTTGAATGGGGGGGGGAGTAAGGAGTAGAGGAACAGAATGTCTGTAATCTTACTGCACACGGCTGTCTTAGGGCCCCGCAAGTGTCTTCACCAGCAATAAAACCCTGCCACTTGGTAATTTGTGTCTTCACCCCAACTTTTTACCGAGCAAAACCTTAGTTTCCGGCGGCCTCTGCTAAGCATATTCAGGAGAAGGCATCCACACGGTTTTCTGTCCCACAGAGGTGGGTTTCCTGGCCTTCTAACCCTCCTGCAGACGCAACTGCTTTCAACCTCTTGCTCTCCCCCCTTGAAATAAGCCCAGCGCTCCTCTTTTAAGGGGGCCACGCTCCCTTTACCGTCACCAGTCAAACATTGAAAAGCGGTCGAAGGAGCTGGCTGAGGTCTGCTGGTGACTCTGACCTGCACCCTAAGGTGCTTTCTCTTAACGGCGTTGAAGGTTGGTTTTTAGTTTTGCAGCTACCTGTAATAGATCCTTTGTATCAACCCTCAAGGGGGGGGGATTGTACCAGTTTGAAAGGTGTGCAGTTTTGACACCATTCCCCACCGTTTCTCAGTTGCAGCAAATTTTGAGACCTTGGCGCTTTTAATTTTATTCACCAACCCCTAGATATCGGTCTGGGCTTCAGTTCCTTTTCTTGGTGGACTGGGGCAGTGGATAGGAGGTTTTGTTGAGATAGCAAAAGATCCGGTTTAACTCTGAAATTGGCGACTTGCCTGTTGGTACCGGGATACCTCCCGGCAGCGTTGGCACCAGGTATTTTGGCTCACAGCTCCCATCAGGCCTAGCCAGGCCTGTAGGCCCAAAACATTTGGAGGATACCAGGCTGGTGGAAGCTGATGTCACCAGCAGCAAGTTCCCCTTGGGGTCCAGCTTTTTAAAAAAAAAAACCAACAGGGCTTTGGCCGGGTGAGAACCTTGTTGAGAATAACCCCTGTGCTGCAAATTTTGCATTCCCAAAGGACACAAAGGGAAGGGTGGGTTCGGGGAAGTTGTTGTGGGCTGGAGAGTTGGAAGGGGGGACCCCAAGGGTCATCCAGTCCACCCCCTGGTGATTCAGCACCAGAAAAAAACAAAACAACGCTGGCCTTTCCCCTTAGTGGGCTTGCAACGGTGCGGCTCCGCCACACTTCTGCGATCGCCCCTGTTTTGAAAAGCTAGTTGCCAGTAGTCTCCTGCAGAAGTCTAGCAAAAGTGCTAAGTGGGGAGGGCAGACCTGATGACTTGGCCCCGTCTCTCTGGGGCCCTCTGCATTTGCAGAAAGTCAGAGAGGAAACCCCAGCCCCAACCTTCTGAGTTCCAGGATCAACAGAGGAGCAGTTTGCATTCGTACAACAGGCCAGCCTTTGGCGACTGGGCAGCTCCAAACATCTCGGACTACAACTGCCATCAGGCCCAGCCAGCACCAAACCTCATGGGAGTTGTAGTCCGAAACATTTGGAGGGCACCCGGCGGCTGCAGTAGGTCCTTGGCCCCCTTCGTTCATAAAGAGAAGACCTGAGCTCTAAAAGCAAAGGCAGCTTCCGATTCCTCCCACCCACCTCCCCATCGACCTCTTCCAAAAATAATAATTTCTGGGTGAAGACCAAATTCCACAAAGTGCAATATCCGCTCTCTTTTTTTTGTCAAAAAAGACTCCCCTCCTCCTCAAACCCCCCCCAATTGTTCTGTTTTCTGTGTACATATATATACATACACACACACAGGTTTTGTATCTTTTATGAATAATGTTGATCCAAACTTTTCTAATTTTTTGTATTTAAAGTGGGTGGGGTGGGGAGTTTATCTGTGAGTTTCTTAGATCCTGCTGGCTTGGAGAGAGCAAGACTCAAAACACCTCTGATGTTTCTCCCATGTGGATTTGCTTTTCGAATGAGAATTTAAGGAGGGGGGGGGGGCGGTCAGGCTCCAAGGCATAGCAAACGTTTCACCAGAGAGGTCTTTGTTACCTCCTCGCTTTGACCTTGGAATCTCCTGGCTTTAGGAGGGGAGAGAAAGGACCCGAGAATCTGTTTTGGGTTTTTTTGCCCGTGCGTGTCTTCGAAATTCTGTGTTTTAATGCTTCCGAATGGGACAACAACAGGGCTCCCAGCTGGAACGGGTTCAGAATAGAGGTTGGATGAGGGTGGCTTTGAGGAACCTCTTCCTGTGGCTGCTGGACTGCGTCCCCAACCAAGTCACACTCGATGCAGAAGGGAAAAGGGGAAAAGGCCAGCAAAGGTGGGGGGAAACAAACGCTGAGCTTTGTCTAGGTGGCTTGGTCTGTTTCCCACCTGGGGATCTGTTTGCATAGCAGGATTGCCGGAAGGAAGATCCTGCACGGACCAGTTTTAGCTTGGGACCCCTGTAAGAGCGGCTCTTGCCGTCAGCCGAGGGAGAAAATGGACCCTGTTTTCCAAGTGGCGCTCTGTGCAGGCCCCAAAGCCTTATCGCAGCCGTCGCCCCTTTGCAGTTGCAGAGGTTTTTCACTCAACTCGGCAACGGCCCAAGGAAAGGCTCGTGGCCCCAGCTCCGGAGCAGACTTCTCCAAGCTGGCGCCCTTGTGACGTTGCTAGAGCGCAGCTCCCGCGGCTGATGGGAGTTGTGGTCCACTGCGCCAGCTTGGGGGAAATCTGCTCCAGAACCTCCGGTCCATTTGTGCAACTATACAGACCTCCACCTGAAGGACTGTGCGGTGACGACTGGTAAGCACAGCATTTCCACGTCTGGAGCACTCGCAATATGCCTTACGATTCTTCAATGTCAGCATGCAACCGGCTGGGTTTCCCCCCCATCTTAAGTTTTTCCTTCTGATGGGCAATTTGGAGATGATTTACACGGGGAGGTCGGCGGGGAGCAGAGGAGAGACCTGGGAGGGGAAATGGGATTCTTTATTGTATCATAATGCAGAGTGCCGTTTCCAGCCCCTGCTCCGATTCCTAAAGCGCTGCGCCAGTAGCAGCTTTTTCACAACTAAGATGAAGGCCGCCCAGGTAAACGTCAAGGTAGATTTGCACCTGTTTTCACTGGCGAAACTTAATGGCACACAGCAAAGCAGGCAGGGATCGACTCCATCAGTGCTTTTGAGGTCTTCTTCTTGGCGTTCAGTGCTATGGAAGTGCCTAGAGGGACATACGAATTGTCCTTTTACTCTCTGTAGCGTGAGAGCAAAAAAGAAATGTTTCCAGTTGGGGAAGATGGTAGGGACAAGGCCAAGCCACATTGAGCTATCTACTCTCAGGAAAACACAGCAAATCCAAGGATCTGTCCACAGTTCTTCTTTCCGAAAGGATATAAAAGCACAATCTGAACTTCCGATTATTTTATTTTTTTTAAATATAAATATGCCTTAAACTTGAAAATGACTTCTTGCCTTCAGCTGTACTGGGCCTGCCCCACAGACTTGACGGTATCCTGTTCACGTGACTTTGAATAAACTTTGAAAAGAAACAAGCGCAGCCTGCGAGTTCTTTTGGTCCGGCTCTCGCTGTTCCTTCCGGGTCCTGAGCGATTAAGGCAGCTATTGCCAACCCGGTGCCCTCTGGATGCTCTGGACTACAACTCCCATCAGGCTCAACCAGCACAGCCTGATGGAAGTGGTAGTCCAAAAGATTTGGAGGGCACCAAGTTGGCAAAGGCTGCCAATTTAAGGGCACCCTCTTCCTGGAGGGTCACCTGAATAAGCTCCCATCGAAGTGAAGCGTGCATTTTCACAGTTCCTGGTTTGTGGCCCTGCCTTTGGGCCCATGTCATAACGTCCTATGTAAAGCCCAGTGCAGAGGGTTGGGAAAGAAAAAAGCAATCAACCGGGGGGCGGCGGTTTAAGGAGCAATGTCCATATTGTAAAAGCAGAGCCAGAGATTGAAAAGGCAGCTGGGACCTCCAGCAGCTTCACTATGAAAACGCTTGTTTTCCAGAGCAGTTTGCATATCAATAATAAATAAATAAAAAACTCAAAAGTGTTTCTGATCTCTGGTTTACAAGCTAAGACACACAAGGAAAGGGAGGTGGGGAGGGAGAAGGAAAAACACAAAACAGGAGTACTGGTTTCTTAAAGTTCTTATAATGACTGACTAGACTGGAAACAGTTGAGGGAAGGAGAAAAGGGGCTTGTTATCTCAGTGGACACAATGGAGTGCTCCTTCTTCCGGAAATGCAGACCTTCTGAGCAGCCCGTTTCTCTGTTGCAAGAAGACGACTTCTTGATGAAGCAATGAGAAGACTTCCCTGAAAAGGTGGGAAGGATGGAGGGTGTGTTGGTGCTTGATTTCCTATGCAGGACCGGATTTAGGTTTGATGAGGCCCCAAGCTACTGAAGGTAATGGGGCCCTTTATATGTCCAGCTGTCCTTTGTCAACAACAAATTGTCGCTGTTTTTTGTGTTGAATATATGCTATATGGTAATTTATGGACCTAATAGGTATCTAAAGCCATTTGCACATGTTGCCATGCAACCAGTCCATGCAGAATGTAGGCACCCTATATATAGAAATGAGCAAACCAGTGATATTTTAGGGAGCAGGCTAGCAGGCGGGGCCCATTACTTACATCATAGGAGCCTACACAACACAAAACACTGTTGCTGTATGTAGGTTTTATTTTATTTGTTTTTTATCTTATATTTTGGAAATGTACACCCAGTTTTCCCCCCTTAAAACCTTTGGGGGTCCCCAAGAGAGTGGGGCCCTAAGCTATAGCTTGTTTAGCAGCTTGCTTAGCTTATACGTAAATCCGGCACTGTTCCTGTGCACCCTCTGCCATGGGGGTCCAGGGTGAGTGGCTTAATAATAATTTAAGAATAAGCTGTCTGCATCCACACCACCCTGAAAACACCTGATCCCATCTGCTCTCAGATCATAGCAGCAGCCTTGCAAGCAGGATCAGGCCCAATGTCAAATCCACTCCAGCATCCGACCAGGGTGGGAAACCTGCAAGCAGGATCTGAGCCCGCCCCGCTCCTGTGGTTTCCAGCGACTGGTTTCCAGAAGAATTGCTGCCAATGATCTCCCTCTCCTCCTCCATGAATTTGTCCAAGCCTCTTTTGAAGCCAACCAGATTGGCGGCCATCAGTGCCTCCTGTGGGAGGGAATTCCACAGATTAACTATCCGCTGCATGAAGAAGGACGTGTGTCTTGCTAGTTAGTACCAGTTAGCCCTGCGGCATCCATTTCCCCTCCAAGTACATCCAAGAGCCAGTGTGGTGTAGTGGTTAAGAGCGGTAGTCTCATAATCTGGTGAACCGGGTTTGTGTCTCCGCTCCTCCACATGCAGCTGCTGGGTGACCTTGGGCTAGTCACACTTCTCTGAAGTCTCTCAGCCCCACTCACCTCACAGAGGGGGAGGAAGGGAAAGGAGAATGTGAGCCGCTTTGAGACTCCTTAGGGTAGTGATAAAGCGGGACATCAAATCCAAACTCTTCTTCTTCTACTACTATGCTGCCTTCTCTAGAGGCAGAGCATTTAAATGCCCGCCTGTCTGTATCCTTTGGGGAGCTGCAGTTTCGGGAGAACTTTGCCCGAGGTCCGGTCTTGACCTGGAACAACCCTGCGGCAGCTCCGAGCTCCTTAACACTTTCGGAGCAAGGAAATGTTTCCAGTGGCCTGTTTTTGCTGTTTGTGCAGAAACACGTGGCTCTGGGTTCAGACATGCAACAGGCAGCGAGATGGCTCTGTGGGAATCGCACGTGCAGTTCTGCAAGCTTGGGCATGGGGTGCGAAAAAGCTCTCCAGGTGAGCACCTGAGCAGGGTGGGCAGGCGTGAAATGCACTTTCCACCGTCACACCCCATCTTGCAATTTCTCTTTAAATTGCAGGCAGATTAGGAAGCACCAGTGGCGCTGTGGGTTAAACCACAGAGCCTAGGGCTTGCAGATCAGAAGGTCGGCAGTTCGAATCCCCGCGACAGGGTGAGCTCCCATTGCTCGGTCCCTGCTCCTGCCAACCTAGCAGTTCGAAAGCATGTCAAAGTGCAAGTAGATAAATAGGTACCGCTCCGGCGGGAAGGTAAACGGCATTTCCGTGCGCTGCTCTGGTTCTTAGTCATGCTGGCCACATGACCCGGAAGCTGTACGCCGACTCCCTCGGCCAGTAACGAGATGAGCACCGCAACCCCAGAGTCATCCGCGACTGGACCTAATGGTCAGGGGTCCCTTTACCTTTACCTAGGAAGCACACCTCCTTGAGTGCATCTGGAATGCAGGGTGCATGCATGTGAAAACAAAAGGTTGCAACTTTATGCATCAATCAGGTTGCAACTTTATGCATCAAATCTGCCTTTCAAGGTGACTCAGAGGCCCGCAGATTTTTGGAAAAATGCAAGTGGAAATGCAAAAATAAAAAATTGACAGTTCTATGAGCCTATAAACAGCAGCTGCATCTAGAGTTATGTCATTGGGTGCCATTCTAATTTTGGAAGTTAAGCAGGTCGGGTTTGTCCTTTGAAGGGAGACTACCTGGAAATGTCATGCATGGTGGGATTCTTACTTTTGCTCCCATTGATTGTCACTTCGACTTTCCCATCCATCTCAGAGCTCAGGAACCATCTCTTTTTTTCCCAAAATCCAAAGACTGTTCTGACACTTTATAAAAGGGAGATTTGATGCAGATTTTTGCATGAATTTCCCATTCGGGTCGTGGCTTGTAACTGCCTGCAATTTCAGGGGAAATTGTGAGACGGAAGGGAGAGCATTTCCTAGCCACTTTTTTGCATCAAACGTGCCTTTCAAGGCAAAAGCCCGCGGACTTTGATAAAAAGGAGGGGATTCCTCGGTCTGAGTTGCAAAAGGGGAAATGCAAAAAAGCCTACCGCACCCAGTATTCCCAGGCGGTCTCCCATCCAAGTACTAACCGGGCCCGACCCTGCTTAACTTCCGAGATCGGACGGGATCGGGTGCTTTCAGGGTGGTGTGGCTGTAGGCAGTAGAAGGGCTTTCAGTGGCCCTTTTCTAGTCCTGACTCCGCCTTTGCAAGAGTTTGCATCTCATTAAGCTCTTCTTTCCTGCTCCTGCTGCCTCCCACTGCTGCTTGCCCGGGGAGAACGGCATCTCCTTTGCTTTCTCTCCCTCTCTCCTTCCAAATTTTGCAGGCAAGAAAATGCTGGGACCTGCAACCGAGGCTTTGTAGCAGCGGAACGCATTTCCTGCAGAATTGCAACCGTGCAAGAGCTGCAAAAAAAACCCCGCTCAGCTCCTCCACCGTGCATTTTATTTTATTTTATTTTGCGCTCTGCTCTGCTAAATCCCAGAACTTGGCGTGGGTTGCAGCGGTCAGAGAGGCGGAACGAGCCCGTGCTCTCCTCGCCCCTGCCGGCAGGTGGCGCTGCCCAGCCATCCCTTAGAAAAGAACGGCGCGCGGGGCGAGACGGCTACCACAAGAATAAGTGCCGGAGGACGCGGCCTCCTGACGCATGCGCGTCCATTAAGTGCTCCCGGTCCGGAGCAGTTCTGCGGTTCTCCTCCCGGGATGAGGTGCAGAAGTTACGCGGTCGGGCGCAATCGGCTCTTTCTCGCGGCGGCCTCATTCTGAAATCTCAGCTGAAGGCAGAGTTAACCCTATCCTGCCCGGCGTGCACTGAAGAGCTGGGGTTTGCAGAAGCCCTGGGGTGAATATATTGGGGCGGGGGAGAGATCCTGCAATATTTTTAATTGAGGGGAGCAAACTGGAGGCTTTGGTGATTCTGGCGAGCAGCAGGATGCTGCAATGCTGGAGAAGAGAGGGCAGAGGAGCAGGGGCCGCTGAAAAAAGTTGGCAACATTCTGTTTTTCTGGAATATTTTTATTAATTTCCCAAAAATAACAAAAATAAAACAGTTACAGGTGGGTAGCCGTGTTGGTCTGCCATAGTCGAAACAAAATAGAAAATTCTTTCCAGTAGCACCTTAGAGACCAACTGAGTTTGTTCTTGGTATGAGCTTTCGTGTGCATGCACACTTCTTCAGATACACTGAAACAGAATAAAACAACAACAATTCCAATTCAAATCGAAACAAAAAAATTGACTCTCCCCCAGTCCCTTCCTTGGTTCCATTATTTATCAACATACCACATGCCCATTGTAAATTAAGAAACCATTAAAATTACTTATTGTCCATTCATAATACAATTACAAAGTATCATTAAACATTTCCTCATTAAAAAAAAAAACCCAACAACGTCATTTTCCTTTCTTGGGTTTTGACCAGTGCACAGCCAGTAGCCACATGTGAGCCTTAGAGCTTTTTTTGCATGAACTTATGTCGGGTTTTTGTGTTTTGTTTTTGGAGTGGCAAGCAGTTAATTCAATAGGAAGCAGAGGTGGGTCTTGCACCCCCTTTGGCTAAGCCAATGGGGCTCCCTGCACAGCCAACACGCCCCCCCATGTCCCGCCCCCCCATGTCATATGACCTCAGCCCGGATCAGGCGCCAGCTGTCTCTTGTGCTGCTAAAGCGGACTTTACCCCCAACTTAAGAGCAGCTGGATCTGAGCGAAAGCAAACTCTGCGAAGAGGTACACTTATTCTTTCCAAATTAAGATTTCATTCCGTTTCCTTAAGTGTCTCGAGAAAGGCCGGCAAGCAAAAAAAAAACAACTTTCCATTTCTTGTTGCACGCGGATAAATTTCCCTTCCCTTTCATCGAGCCTCAAAAGGCAAAATCCCCTGAAGTAGCCAAGAATACTATTGTGCAGGCTGTTATCTTGGCCTCTATGCTTTCAAGATCCCTTCCTCTCCTTTGCACTGGGGTTCAGAGAACAGGATCAGACTGCAGGAGAGTTTGCCAATAAGATCTTTGTGTCTTCTCAAAGCACAGTGACACAAGATGATAAAGAGATGCATTCCTTGTCTCCCAAGGAGGAGGAGAGGAGTTGTTGGGCACCCATCATAATTATTATAATTATAATTATAATTTTATTATTTATAGCCCACCCATCTGGCTGTGTTGCCCAGTGGCTAATAGGCTACGTCGGGCAAAAGTTTCCCGCCTCAGCGTTGCATTAGATCAGGCATCCCCAACTTTTGGCCCTCCAGATGTTTGGGGACTACAATTCCCATCATCCCTGACCAATGGTCCTGTTAGCTAGGGATCGTGGGAGTTGTAGGCCAAAACATCTGGAGGGCCGCAGGTTGGGGGTGCCTGCATTAGATCATGGGTAGGCAAACTAAGGTCCATGGACCGGATCAGGCCCAATTGCCTTCTGGATTATATGTTGCCTGGGTGAAGAGTAGCTTCTATACTGAATATGCAGGATAAAGCTATCAATGACTACTAGAAACGAACGTGGTGTTCTATGCCCCCTCTTGGAGGCATTATGCTGGTTGTTTAGAGGCAGGTAGAAGTTGGTATGGTAGAAGTCTGTAAAATTTGCAGGGTCGGGGGAAAGTGGATAGAGAAGGGGTCCGGTCCCCCCGCTCCTATCACTAGAACCCAATGAAGCTGAATGTTGGGCCTTTGGGAGAGGTTCAACTATGGAACTCCGTCCTGCAGGAAACAGCGATGTCCACCAACTTCGATGCCTTTAAAAGAGGATCGGACAAATACATGGAGGAGGAGAGGGCTGTGAATGGCCATTGCCTTTCCCAGCAGGCTCTTCTGGTCATAGAATCGTAGAGTTGGAAAGGGCCCCCCAGAGTAATCTAGTCCAACCCCCTGCAAGGCAGGAATATGCAGCTGTCCGAAATGGGGATCGAACCTGCAGCCTTGTCGTTATCGGCACCTCGCTCTAACCGACTGAGCTATTCTGCTGAACTGCAACTCCCATCACCCCTGACCACTGGCCATGCCTGCTAGTGCTGATGGGAGTTGTAGTTCAGCGTCAGCTGGAGGGCCAACGGTTCGCTGCTTTGGGTTTAGACCTTGCATGTCAGCTCTCCGGCCACCGGCAGTCATTAAGCCAGGATCTGGTATGTTTAGCCTGGAGAAGAGAAGGTTAAGGGGTGATATGATAGCCATGTTCAAATATATCAAAGGATGTCATCTAGAGGAGGGAGAAAGGTTGTTTTCTGCTGCTCCAGAGAAGCGGACACGGGGCAATGGATTCAAACTACAAGAAAGAAGATTCCACCTAAACATTAGGAAGAACTTCCTGACAGTAAGAGCTGTTCGACAGTGGAATTTGCTGCCAAGGAGTGTGGTGGAGTCTCCTTCTTTGGAGGTCTTTAAGCGGAGGCTTGACAGCCATCTGTCAGGAATGCTTTGATGGTGTTTCCTGCTTGGCAGGGGGTTGGACTGGATGGCCCTTGGGGTCTCTTCCAACTCTAGGATTCTATGATTCTATGGTGATAGCTTGGGGTTATTGGCACCATACTCTGATAGCACCAACTGAGCTAGCTCATGCCAACCTAGCAGTTCGAAAGCACATCAAAGTGCAAGTAGATAAATAGGTACTGCTCCAGTGGGAAGATAAATGGCGTTTCCTTGCACTGCTCTGGTTCGCCAGAAGCGGCTTAGTCATGGTGGTCACATGACCCGAAAGTTGTACGCCGGCTCCCTCAGCCCGTAAAGCGAGATGAGTGCCGCAACCCCAGAGTCGTCGGCGACTGGACTTAACTGTAAGGGGTCCCTTTACCTTTTAAGCATCCCTTGTGCCATTCGTGTGGGTCTCCTGCCAACTTTCTCCTCCTGACAGATGTGGACCGGGAGACCCGTGGGAGAGCTGCCGAGCCCGGCGTTCACCGTGGACCTGGACACGGCGAAGAGGAACGCCGAGAAGATGAGGGATCGCTGCAAGACCCTCGGCGTGGTCTTGAGACCCCACATGAAAACCCACAAAACGCTGTGAGTGGTGCCAGGTTGAATTGTAGTAATAAATTGCAGGCAGGGGAGAGAGAGAGAGATGACATGACCATCTTGCTTGCAATTTGGCAGGTCAAGTACAGTGGCACCTTGGTTCTCAAACGCCTTGGTACTCAAACAACTTGGAAACCAAACACTGCAAACCTTAGAAGTAAGTGTTCCGGTTTGCGAACTTTTTTCAGAAACCGAACATGCTCCGTTTTGAGTGTTACGCTTCCGATTTGAGTGTTACGCCTCCGATTTTGAGTGTTACGCTGAGGTCTGTCTGTTTTTGCTATTTATTTTGTGTTTTTGTTTTTGCGGCTCTTTTTTTGTTTTCGTTTTTGTGACTGTGTGGAGCCCAGCTCAGCTACTGATGGATTGTGTGACTGCAGTACATTGTTTACTGCCTTCATTTTATGGATCAATGGTCTCGTTAGATTGTAAAATTCATGTTAAATTTCTGTTTTAGGGGTTGTTTTTAAAAGTCTGGATTAATCCGTTTTGAATTACAGCGCGCCTTGGTTTTGGAACGCTTTGGTTTTGGAACGGACGTCCGGAACGGATTAAGCTTGAGAACCAAGGTACCACTGTAAATCGAATTCCGAATCCTGAAAAAGGACCCGGATATCGAAATCCCACACCTACGGCTTGAAATCTGCTCCAAACTTTGCAAAGCTTTCCCCTCAATCTTCACGTATTACCCTGTCGTTTGTTTATAATCCTCCTTTTATAGCCCAAAAGGACACCGCCACTCTGCCCCTTGCTTTTTTGCAGGAATTTTGTATCTTGAGCTCACCAGATCTGTTCCACATTTTGCTAATTTGCTGGGAGTCTGTCCAAGCAGCCGGTGAATTCCTTGTCTGGGCTTCCCAAACTGACTCGGTAATTGGTCTCTCATGTGTAGAAGAAAGGATAGGTTCTGCGTTGTTTGCTGCTTGCGAAGCCCCAGAAGGAAATTCCCAAGGATTTATTGCATTTCTATCCTGCTTTTCATCCGAATACGAATATCATTTATTTGTGTAGCCAAAGCCATTGCAAAAACCAAAACACGTAGAACAGAAATGCATGACCCAATTGAAATGGTTATTAAAACCGGGCATTCTGGTCAGATAAGTGTTTGTTCCCCTGAAGAATTTCACTTAGCATCCCCACAAACCTTTCTCCTTAAGATTGCTGTTCCGAAAGCAAAACAGGTCGCTTTTTCAGAGATGCAAGGGGACCAACCCCGTAATAAAAAGTTAATCGGATACCCAATCGGGCAGTGTAAGAAAACTGAGACATTCTCGGAGGAGATTCACTCAGAGTTGGAAAAAATGTTTAAATTTCCCTTAAAAAAAACAACAACCAGAAGCCTTGCTTTTGGGAATTACAGACCTAGATAATTCCCAAAAAGGCAAAAGGAGTTTTTTTTTTTATATGCCACGGTTGCTGCGAGAGTTCTTATTTCCCCTCAAGGAAAGAATGGATTTCAAAATTAGTGGAATATGTGGAATTACAGGTGGGTAGCCGTGTTGGTCTACCATAAGGCCATTCCATTGTCACGGGTGGGATACTTGGACCATGGTTTTTTGTATTCACACATGTGTAACAATGTAAATATACATAAAAATTAACAACCAAAATTTAAACTATGTTCTTAATAAGATACTGAACATTTTACTAATTTTTTAATTATTTTTATAGATATTTTTGACAATTTTATTAAATGTTAAAGTATTGTCACGGGTGGGACAAAAAAAGGACATGGCGCTTGAGATAAGTTTGATTTATGGAAAAACTCGGCGAGTTGGGAGGTGAATCAATGATAAACTCAGCATATCTGTTTAAATCAATGTTTATTGGTTACAACTATGCAATCAGAAATTAAGTTTAAGAAATTTAACGATACAAAATTAAGGAAAAAATGCTGTCACGGGTGGGACAATCATCAGAAAACTTTTAACTTGAACACTTCTGTGAAGACTACGTGGGTGGACTTTTGAAAAGAAGGTCCATAAACTAAACTTCTTGTGTCTTTAGCTTTAAAAAAAATGGTTAGACTCCATGTTTGGAATCTTCCCCACCAAAGTCCAGCGCTCAACTAGCATTCTTATCAGGCTTATTTTTCATGGAATGGCCCCATAGTCAAAACAAAATAAAAAATAAAAAAAATTCCTTCCAGTAGCACCTTAGAGACCAACTAAGTTTGTTCTTGGTATGAGCTTTCGTGTGCATGCACACTTCTTCAGATACACTGAAACAGAAGTCACCAGACCCTTATATATAGTGAGAGGGTGGGGAGGGGTATCACTCAGAAGGGTGGTGGGAATGTATGGGAATGTATCACCCATAGTGGCTCCCAGACATCTTTGCAACTGCCTTCCCAAAGAAGCCAAATTGGCTTCCTGCTAGCTGTCCTTCCATTGTCAGGTGAATACTTCCTTATTCTAACAGGCCTTGGGGAAGTGAGTGGTTGTTTTTAAGGAAAGGTCTTAGAATAGTGCTATTCTTATTAATCAGAATTCATCATGAATTGGACTGGATGAATCCCAAACCGGAATTAAGATTGCCGGAAGAAATATCAACAACCTCAGATATGCTGATGACACAACCTTGATGGCAGAAAGTGAGGAGGAATTAAAGAACCTTTTAATGAGGGTGAAAGAGGAGAGCGCAAAATATGGTCTGAAGCTCAACATCAAAAAAACTAAGATCATGGCCACTGGTCCCATCACCTCCTGGCAAATAGAAGGGGAAGAAATGGAGGCAGTGAGAGATTTCACTTTCTTGGGCTCCATGATCACTGCAGATGGTGACAGCAGTCACGAAATTAAAAGACGCCTGCTTCTTGGGAGGAAAGCAATGACAAACCTAGACAGCATCTTAAAAAGCAGAGACATCACCTTGCCGACAAAGGTCCGTATAGTTAAAGCTATGGTTTTCCCAGTAGTGATGTATGGAAGTGAGAGCTGGACCATAAAGAAGGCTGATCGCCGAAGAATTGATGCTTTTGAATTATGGTGCTGGAGGAGACTCTTGAGAGTCCCATGGACTGCAAGAAGATCAAACCTATCCATCCTTAAAGAAATCAGCCCTGAGTGCTCACTGGAAGGACAGATCCTGAAGTTGAGGCTCCAGTACTTTGGCCACCTCATGAGAAGAGAAGACTCCCTGGAAAAGACCCTGATGTTGGGAAAGATGGAGGGCACAAGGAGAAGGGGACGACAGAGGATGAGATGGTTGGACAGTGTTCTCGAAGCGACTGCATGAGTTTGACCAAACTGCGGGAGGCAGTGGAAGACAGGAGTGCCTGGGGTCATGAAGAGTCGGACACGACTAAACAACTAAACAATAACAACTATTTTAGCCCGGTCCCACCCGCATCTCTGAGCAGCCGGAGGGCCCAAGGGAAAGCTGCAGCTGTTGCCCCCAGAGAGAGCCCCTATGCCCCTTGGGGGGCTCCCTCAAGAGGGGCAGATAGAAATAAGAGAAAAGAAAGAAAGAAAGAAAGAAAGAAAGAAAGAAAGAAAGAAAGAAAGAAAGACACACGCGGAGGCACTGACCCTCCTCCGGGGAGGCTTCTCCTGATCCCGCTTCTGGTGAGGGAGAAAGCGAACGAGAGCGCACAACAACAACATCATATACTCTTTAGCCTTTTCTTGTCCTGAAGATATCAAGACAGCAGAGGTTTAGGCTCGGAGTTTCCCTTCTCCCATATGGGCTCCACGAGAGCCAGTGTGGTGTAGTGGTTAAGAACGGTAGACTCGTAATCTGGTGAACCGGGTTCGCGTCTCCGCTCCTCCACATGCAGCTGCTGGGTGACCTTGGGCTAGTCACACTTCTCTGAAGTCTCTCAGCCCCACTCACCTCACAGAGTGTTTGTTGTGGGGGAGGAAGGGAAAGGAGAATGTTAGCCGCTTTGAGACTCCTTCGGGTAGTGATAAAGCGGGATATCAAATCCAATCTCTTCTTTTTCTTCTTCTCCCTTCCCTGGTGGATGAGCCCCATCTGTCCCTCACTTTCCTCTGTAACCCATGCAGGAACTGCCTTCTTGACTGTTGGCCCTACTGCTGGTCTCATTCGCTCAATCCTCTGGTGCCTGTCTTTGTAGCTCCCTGACTCTCCAAGGGATCAAGACCCTTCCGCAACCCTCACCTGGTTTAGCCGGCCAGTCAAAGCTGTTTCCCAGGTGTGGCCGCTGTCACATGCAGGCAGCTTCTAGGAGCCCCAGGTGAGAGCAGGGTGGGGAGCAGAGGTGGACCAAGTGCCCCAGAAGGAGCAGGATGTGTCCCCCATCCAGAGGTACTGCCCCCTCCCCTAATACTCCATGCATCCCACGCAGCTTACCATAAAAGAGAAAGTTCCCAGGGTGGACTTCGCTGAGCTGGGCCATCTCAGGCACCGGGTGGCTGCAGGAGGGAGTGGAACCAATACTGCAGAGGGAGCAGGACACCCCGGCCTCTTTCAGCCTGGAGGAGACGGGAAAAGGTTAGATGGGCCCTCGCAAAACTGATCAGGGGCTGGGGAAGCACAAGGGGAAGCAGTCTGGGAGGTCCTGCGTTCGAATCTCGCCACCTTAGCCGTGGATCCACGACACGGCGTTAAGTCAGCACCAGCCCGCCGCAGCCTGAGAATGATGGGACTACAACTCCCATCATCCCAGACCACTGGTTTGGGGGTGATGGGATTTGTAGTCCCAAAACAGCCGGAAGCACTGCTCTGGTTTGCACACTTGGGTGGTGAGTGCTGAATAGCCTGGAATTTCAGAGCAAAGAATTACAGTGGCCTTTGCTGACCTAGGGCTGCCCAGATGTTGTGGACTGCAACTCCCATCGCACACGCCCCAGCTGAACATCTGGGTTAGGTATGCCGTGAGCCACCCTGAGGTCTGTGCATGGAGGGCAGCCTAAAAATGTAATAAATTGAATGCTTATTGCGTTTCTAAACTGAATGTTCATGTCAAGAAGTGGAATGTTTATTACATTGTCGTCGAATGTTATTGATATTAATTATTCTAATTAGTAATTATTGTTGTTGTTGTTGTTGTCATATTCATTACCCTAAGGTCCCAGGGAGGGTGAAGGCATTAAACCACATTAGAAACAGTTTAAAACAACTTTATTAAACCCCAGCATTCACTGACTCGGCAGGTTATACTGTACTGCGGTTAAGGTAAAGGTAAAGGGATCCCTTCAGTTACACTGCTATTAATGTGCCAAATTCTAGAAATACTCTCTAATATTGCAGTCATTTCAAATTCAGACTCCTCAAAGCACAGAATACAGGCAGTGGTCATTTTGTGTGCATCCAATTGACACGTGGGTCTTTTTTGGAGACGGAAGAGGGGGTGCAGCCAGAAAGGGGTTCATTGGAGGACAGGAGCTTCCCAGGCGTACAAGTGGTTGTTTTTCTACAAGTTCCTTGCAGCATCCTTGTCATCAAAATGCCAAGCTGTATTCTCCCTACCCCATATAATGAAACTACAGTTCCCAGCACCCTTAGCAAACTACCGTTTCCATGATTATTGGGGGTCATGCGTTTAAATGTACAATGCAGAAGTGGGAGGGAAGATAGTGTTGCAAAGATGTAAGGCTGGGCGGTGGGGTGGAGTTGAAGAAAGACCATCTCTCCATCCCCTTGACCCCTCCTTGAGTTTGCAAATGGATGAGAGATTTGAAACTCAGGTCTTTGTGGCTCATGTAAGCCTAGGCAGTGAACTGGGGGTGGGGCTCCTTCTTCTAAAAGCAGGCAGTGTTTAAACCCCCTTAAAACCCTTATAAGTGGTAGGGAGCAAAACCAGCTGTTATTTTGTTTTATTTTCTTGGCAGCTGCTTTGGTGAGATGAGCCAAGGTGCCCAGAAGGCGCAAAGTGTTGGCAACTCGTTTCTGTGTCCCCATATGGCCCTGCCTGCCCCCAGGGCTGCTCCCCTCCCCTTGAAACTGCCTCTTTCCCCTCATTCACCATGTCAGTTTGTGACATCACAGGGAGTTGCTAGATGTCTGTGACATCATAGGGGGTCTGTAGCCAACGGCCACAGCTGGGGAAACATCTGCACAGCCCTCCCTGGCCTCACAATGGGGGGGCACCTCAGGAGTCATTTATTAAAAATTGCCGTTGACTACCAACTTTCTGTGATGTCACAAGGGGATGGAACCCCCTCTTCCTGTGACATCACTACTAGAGGAGTACCCTGTGATCCTAGAGATTTCCCATATAATAAAAATATGACACAAAACACAGATTTGATTTCAGAAAGACGTTTATTTAGAAAAAAAAATAGAAAGCCATTGATTTAGAAAACAAGAGCTGTCTGCTGTTCATGACTTTCCCGACTGGTCTCGGGGGAAACCTCGCCAGCATTGGATGTCCCTGAAAGGCAAAGGCAAACCGGTGATGGGATGGCGACTATCCGCCAGCTTCCCCCCAGACACTTCCACTGGAATCTTTCTGACAACTTCATCCCTGACTGGCCTGCCGTTAGGCAGGTTGCAGAAGTGGAGGGCCACCAGTATCGACGACTTTTGACTGGTTTCCCTGCTTTCCACCTCTAGGGCTGGCCGGGCAGTTTCCCTCCTCGCTTTGGCCATCGACGTAACGTCAAGAGCTCTACGAATGCCAGCTAGCTGACCTTCTCAATTGGCAGGCCTGTTGACGTTCAGTTGAGGGCAAAAGACTCAGGTGAATGCCACCAGATAGCGTTCGCAAATATCAGCCAGCTTCGACCTCTCGGCCTCCGCTGACCTCCAAATGTGAACCTGGCTTCACCGTAGGCGCCACCACTAGAAGCCGATGGGCAACTCTCCCTCCTCACGTCATTCCGCCTAGGGACACTCACCCGCCGCCAAAGGGGCAGCTTCCCTCCTCGGTTTGTCTGCCTGTTAATAAACAAACTAGGCTTCCAAACCAGTTTGCATCCCCTCGGTCAGTAGAGTGGCCTTGCGGCATCAACCAACACTGAATGCAAACTCTTCCGGCATCCATCCTCCCCCAACAGCCGCGCCAGGTCCATTGCCAGACGATCACCAGCTTCAGAGCTGCGCTTCTGCCGTCTTCAAGTGCGATCCCACCAGCAAGTAAACTTGAACTTGCCTTCTCCTTGCTCCACAGCATTCCAGCGCTGGGCGATTGCCTCCTCCCGCCAGCCAGCTTGCCGCCATGGGGCAGGAGGCCACCTGATCTGAGGGCCACTGCTGCTGCAACTGCCTCGGCTTTTGACTTGGCCAACATTTATACCCTCTCAGCTGCCAGATGTTTTTGTGGCATCACAATGGCAGCTTCTGGGGAGGCATCACTCCTCAGACCTCACAATTTTTGTGACATCACAATGGCAGCCTCTGGGGAGGCATCACTCCTCAGACCTCACAATGATGGGCGCAGCTCAGCAGCCATTGGCTCCTAGGAGATATATAACAATCCCCTCCCCAACTTGTGCCAATAGCTGTGAAGTCCACACTGGAAGCCCGGGGGGGCAGGAGGGGGGCATTTTTCAGCCCAGTGGTTGCATTTCCCTCCACACAACACTGGTCAAACACACAAACGAACAGAACAATGAATGTTCTATGCACAGGAATCCTTTCAAGGAGTGACATGGCAGGGGGAAAGTTATCATCTCAGGAAAAAAGCACCTTTTTAATCAATCAATCATTTATTATATTTGAATAAAAGCCATTACAGATCCAGTTCCAGAAGCAGACCAATCCAATAAAACCTATTAAGAAAGAACCCAGAAACAAGCAACTATTTACAATAAATCAAATTAATAAATCCTTATTAGTCTGTTTTATATGTGACAAGTGGGTCACAGTCCAGTAATAGCCAACATATTTTCACTTCTGTGTTCTGTCCCTGTAACGGTGCCAACATCTGTTCCAAAAATCTCTCTGGTGTTTTGATAGAGCTGACCATGGAGTATGTAATGGGGAAGATCTTCTCCTTCACCGACCCCACAATTGGATGCCCCAGAGTCATCCATTTATGTACCCCCAATGAACAACAATGCTTATAATCATTACATAGAAGTCTGGCCAAACTCCTTTGACCAAGCCATTCCCTTGGGAATGGATATTATTTTAAAAATACTGATGTTGTAGACCTGGAAGGTCATGACAATAGATATGGTTGGCATGCTTATTTGTGGTATGAAAAGGTTATAGTACATAAGAGATTTCTTGAATCATGTTGTAAGGCAATCGGTTTGTGAGGTATGGGGAAAATATAAAACATTATTAGAGCAAAAAAAACCTTTGTGGCTCTCCCCACTAGAAGTGATATCCTTAAAAAAATTGAATATGAGAAACGTTAAAGGAGCTGTTAATGGAAGTAGATTATCAGTTGAAACTGAAAAGGTTTGAAGATATAAGACAATTATTAACTGATTGGTTACAATATCATCAATTAAAGATATATTCAGGTTGGACAGAAAGAATGGTTTTTGTACGGAAATATCAAATTCGAAGAAGAGCTGCTGGAGAATAAAACAAAATCGCTGTCAGAAATGTATAAAATAATACTAGAATGGAGTACAAAAAGATGAAGGGAAATAGGGACACTTGGATAGTGGCGTGGGGTGGGGTGGGGCTGGCAATATTAGGAAGAATCGCCAGAGGGTCCCAGAACCAGTGCTTTGAACTATGTGATTAATTGGCAAGGCAAGGGAAAGAGCTAAACGCTCTCTTGCTGGTTCCAGACCCCAGGCACCCTCTTTCGTTGTTTCCCATAAGGGGGCGGGGGAAAGAGCAGCTTTTTATCACTTTATAGCATTATATTCATCAATGAAATAAATAATAATGATAACCATATGTTCAGGCTGCCCTTGAATGGAAACTCCCAAGAAAGTGGGTGCAATAAACTGTGACATTTGGAATAAACGCAGAAATCCATAGCGTGGTCAGAACCTGCAAATCTCCCATTAGAATGTAAGGAGAGGCTGCAGGATGAGGCCAATGGCCCATCTAGTCCAGCATCCTGTTCTCACAGGGGCCAGCCAGGGGCCTGTGGGAAACCAGCAAGCAGGATTCGAACACAAGAGCATTTCTCCCCTCCTAGGGTTTCGAGAAAGAGGTTTTTGGAAGTGTTGCTGTGGAGGCAGAGCACAGCCATCCTGGCTAGTAGCCATCGATTGCTCTCTCCTGCTCCATGAATTTGCCAAATTCTCTTTTAAAGCCATCCAAGTTGGTGGCCATGCCTGCCTCTTGTGGCAGGGAGTTCCATAGTTTCACTCTGTGCAGAGCGAAGAATTGCTTTCTTTTATCCGTCCTGAATCTTCCAATATCTGCCTCCATTGAGGACTGGATTCTTGGTTTGCTCAAACACAGGTATTCTGCGTCAGGTGTCATATATTCAGAAACCATCTTCCTGGGAGTCCAAGAAGACCGGCTCAATGCCTTACAAGCCTTTTCCCACCTGGCCTGGGCAGGCAGGGCATGGACTGACTCCAACTACAAAAGCTGAGACTGTTGAACAGTCTCCTGGGCTGGGCTGTTGTTTGGAGGGTTCTTGCTCTTGGTTTTTTTGTATCTTGGTTTTAGCTCTTGTTGTGATCTGTGTGGAAATGGTTCCATTTGGTTGTGCATTTTTAAAAAATATTTTATTTAGTTCAGGTGGTAAAGAATGAGATTTTTCATTTCAGGGTTGTGGGTTCGAGTCTCACCTTGGGCAAAATATTCCTGCGTTGCAGGGGGTTGGACTAGATGACCCCCCCGGGTGCCTTCCAACTCTGCAATTCCATGACCACCTTTGTGGTGCTGTAATTACACGATTTTTCCATGTCGAAAGCAGCCTTGATCACAGTCTGAACTGCGGAAAGGCCAGGATACAAATAATTACGTGTGCATGCATGTCTATTGCTCAGGATTCTATCCAATTCTGCGGAGTGCAGAGTGTTTGAGGACTGGGACATTCGTGGGGAAACCAAAATACTTGTTTGCAAAGCTATGATACTAGAAACCTTACTGTATGCTTGTGAAACATGGACCATCTCCAACTCCTCGAAAGATTCCATCAATGGTGTCTCTGAAAATTTTTACACATCACTTGGGAAGACAGGCAAACTAATGTCAGTGTACTGGAAGAAGCAAAGATCACCAGTGTGGAAGCAATGATTCTTCAATGTCAACTTCGTTGGACTGGCCATGTTGTGCGGATGCCTGATGATTGTCTAATCAACAACAACAAATCTTTATTAGCTGCATTTGAACAATTTGTTTCTTTTTTACATCACAAACTTTTTTCCATTATTATTATTAGTAGTATTATTATTATATTTTGACAAAGTAATAATCATACATAAATAAGAATAAAAATGTGCACCCCACCACCGCATAGGCAAACTCCGGCCCTCCAGATGTTTGGGACTACAATTCCCATCATCCCTAGATAACAGGACGAGTGGTCAGGGATGATGGGAATTGTAGTCCAAACATCTGGAGGGCCAGAGTTTGCCTATGCCTGACCGAGACCATTCCATTGTAACTATGCAACCTCCCAAAATTTCAACACCTCTTGCGATGGTTTCACCCCCTTTCCATTTTAACAGTACGCATTCTGCGAACACCCTTCATATCTCCTCAAAATCATTTCTCCTGCATATTCCCCGTCTTACCTTAATGGCACATGTTAATTTATCATTAATAGCTATATCCCACACCTCTTTATACCATTCTTCCATTTTATATTCTGCTTGCCCCTTCCACTTCCTAGCTATAATAATTTGTGCAGCTGTCAATAAATTTGTGAGCAAGTCCTTCATAGCCTGCGAACCTTCCACCCCATCGTAAATTGATAATAATGCTACCTCTGGACTTTCGGTCAGCTTCAACCCAGTGATTTCTGTTATCTCATAAACACCCTTTGCCAGAAAAACAACTGAAGAAACAATCAAATCTCAGTAATTTGTTTCTTCAGTTGTTTTAATTCTATTAGAGTTTAGTTATTTTTTAAACGAAGGTCTTTTGTACGTTTTAGCCCTCCCTATTTTATGTTTAAATGAATATTCTAAAATGTAAAACAGAAGATGTAATAATAATAAAAAAAAATATAATCAGATATCGCCCAGCTCTAACCAGCATCCCAAACGTCAAACGGAAAAAAGCCATATACCAGGATATACATATATATCATTTTGAATTTTTTTGGATTAATCCATAACAATTTCAATATCTTTATAGGGGTTCTTCCAACCCCCGAACTTCCCCCCACTCCTCTCCCCGGTTTCGAATATTTATTTCTTCTCTTTTCTACGACTAAATACTTTTATCCAATCAATTAAAGTCTCCTTTTTCAATACCCTTTATCAAATCATATTACAAGTGCTCATCCAATCCTGCTAACGTTTTTAAATGTTTGCAATGCCCCTTTATATATTCCATAAAGTTAATCCATTCATTTGTTGTTATTGAATATTAGATATTAAAACCAATATTAGATATTGTTGATCGTGGGAAATTAACTGACGCGATGAACAGGATGATGTGAAGGGAAGGCCGCCTAGAGCATTCTAGGGGGCTCCTTTTATTGAAAACTCACAGCTAAGTTAACCATTAACATACACAGAGAACTCCAAAGACCAAATAAGGAATGGTGTGCCTTCTGATACCATATATGGAAGTTGCTCCTTTGGCTACACCCATGTGACATCTTCATTGAGTACGTGACTTAATGCATGCTTACAGCTCTATCACTCACCCCCTCCTCTAAACACCTCATGATCTCCAGTACTTTTCCACCTATTCCTTTGTTCTCCTGCTCTACCTAAACATGTGTTTCCCAACTTGGTGCCCACAATGCCCACAGAGCCAAATGGTATGCCAAATGAAGCTCTGCATCTCACCCAATTCAGTGTGGTATGCCAACACTGTACATTAACCATTCTCATCTAAACAGAGAGGCGTGGTATGCCAGCGCCTGGCTAAACTATAATTCCCACATCTCCCCCTTTTTAATTTATTAAAAGCAAAAGGCCAAATCAGTTAGATGAGCAAGGGTGTAAGCATATCTGTGTCAAGTGTGGAGAGTCATTTCTGTGAGAGGGTAAGGAGTGCCGCTTTTATGGGCATAATGTGTATGTCATGAGGCAAAACTTGTGCAACAATTGCATTAACTTTGTAAACCTTTTCATATGAAACATTATACAAACATAAACTTTATATAAAACCCTATGTAAACTTTGCATCAAACAATGAAACAATTAACAATAGCAATAAGAATACTTTTCAGTCTCTCAGAAAGTGAGGGCTCAATAGCTTAATGTCTGTGTCAAATGTTCAACAAAATAAACTTGTTCCTCAATGGAGGGGTGGTGTCTTCTGTAAACGTGTTGTTGACACATTAATGTTGTTATGTTCATGTGTCTGCATCAAGTTAGTAGTAGACAAGTAAAAGCTGCCATGATGTGATGAGAGCGCCTTGATTTGTCCCCAAGTGACATGATGATGCTGTAGTGGCTCTCTGTGGGTCTTGAATCTGGAGTGCTGTAGCGACACGCGATTCTGGTCCCACTGGGGGTCATGGATTTGTAGTGCAGCCAGGTTGAGCATCTGGGCGCGAGTCCTGGATCTGCAGTGATGCTAGGTTGGCCGTCAGGTGGAACATTGGATCCTGACGCCAATCCATCTTTCCATGGTTTCACACAGCGGGCTGTTCACACAAAGTGAGCTGGAACCAAACTGAATCTGAAAAAGTAAACACAGAAACGTAGCCCCACCCATTTCCCCTGTGGTTGGGAATTGGCCAAAATGATTTCCAATTGGAGCTAATAAATTTGAATTAATAAATTTGTAATGTTTAAATAAATTTGTGATGTTTAAATTTAGAACTTTGGAACTTCAGCTACCCTTCCTGATTTGCAGGGAAACCATTTCCACTTTTTTCTTTTTAATTTTGACAAAAGCAGCCTTTAAGGTGCTGTGAAATCTCTTAATAATCATTCCAAATCAATAATAAATTTCCAATTGATGACAAAACTCTGCAAAATTATGACTATAGTAAGCAGGTTTTGAGAACTTGCCTTGTGGCTTCTCCTTTCTTGAGGAGTTGTCCAAATATAATGAGAATGCGTCCAAAGAAAACAAAGGAAAAATACTGTGTTGCCAAATTACATTTGCTTGTAAACCCTCTGGGATTTAAACCAGTAGAAGGTAATGGTGCAGTCTGAGAACATTTAGACACTGCTGTAAGATAGCTGTTGCATGTTCTAAAGAAGCTAAAACCTTTTTTTTCCAACTCTTTTTGCATGTTGGTGAAACATAGCATGACTGTCCCATGGTGGGATCTAATATGAGCCACATAAAGCTGGCAACTGCATGCTTGTAATAACTGTTGCCATGTTAGAAACAAACTTAAAAGATTTTCAGCTATGTTTGGTGTGATATAGATCCTGAAAGAAAAGCAAATAACCTGACAAACATACTATCTAAAACAATATTAATATCCTGCATTAGGAATTTCTGAAGTGCTAAAGTTACTACATCTTGGACCTCCATCAATAAAAAATTATAAGAGCATCTTGTCAAAGGATTGCTGTGCAATTATAGAATAAACCTAATTAGATCAAAAGCAAACAGATGAGGATCTGATAGAATATGATAAGAAATCTTTTTCCACATAGTCTGTTAAAAGCTGTTTGCAACTGAATATAACCATTCTCTCCTATTCCCTCAGTGGCAGAGGGATCACTATATCAACTAAATCTAAATATCAAAACTTTATCTCACTCTCTCTAATTTTAAATATACTACAATATTAACAATAAAACTTAGTGTATGCACTAGAGAAATCTATTCTAAATTAGCAAAAAACTTTCTCTTTTGCTGCCTGTGCTTCTGAATTTCCTGTTGTTGGCCAGCTATGGAGATGAGGATTAAAGACAAAGAGATTCCTTCCTGGCATTAACCCTTTAAAATACTGCCTGTGCTACTGATGTTAAAGCAACAAGGTCTGCTAAAAATCAGTTCTGCTGGATTCCTTGTAAATCTCAAAGCTTCAAACAAAAGAAAAGAATAACTGAAAATAAGAAAAGAGAATCTGCCACCTTAATTTGTAATTATCTGTGAATGAGAATATGTCTATAGTTCAAATATAAGAATGACTTCTGCAGCTGAACTTTTTTCAGGAGTAATTTGCAAACTAAAATTAAGCCAAATTGTTCAAAATTTATTCCAGCCATCCAGGTACAAAACTCTTGTAATGCACCAGATAAACCTCTAGATGGTGTTTCAAAGCCTGTGCCAAATCATGCCTAGTGGTAAAACTTTTTACACAATGGAATGGTGAAAAACAATACTCAAATTACCTGGAAGCTTGCTTGTAATAAAATCAGGATTAGGAAAAATCACATTGTAACAATCTTTTTACTTGCCTGATATTTACAAAAAATTAGTGAAATGCTAAATGATTAATTGCCAATGCTTTAAGAATTAATTACTTCTCCTGAGTAAATTGTAACTGTTTTTCTCAAATAGGGTCTGTAAAACATCACACTATAGGTAGGCAGTGAGCTTAGAAAGACCTATGATTGTTCTCTAATTATCTATAAATAACTTATTACTAAACTCTAGTCATCTATAACTAACTTTTCATTGAACTGATTCATTAAGTCCCTTCCCCACAAGTTAACTTGAATGGGAAGGACTGCAATGTGCTTTTTGAGTTCCTCAGATACCCTCATTTGCATTGCCCAACAAAAACCTTTCTTAAATCTGAGATGGACTATTTTTTCTCTAATTACCTGTTCTCCTCCTGTCTCAATGATCCTATAAAATTCCTTTATGGGGAGCCCACGTGGCACCCAGCCTCTCTCTCTTGCATCCAGTTTAAACTTTCTGCATAAAAAGAACTCCAAGCTACTTTAAGCTTGCCTGAAGCAGAGACTTTCAAAATGACTTTCTTAAAAGGCCAGGTATTACAAAACAGAGGTAGAAAGGGGGATTGGCTACCATGTGCTTCCGGCAGCAGCAACAATAACAAAAGCAATAATATCAAAACCAACAAACAGAATTCCCTTAAACAATTCCTGCCAGCTGTCTGCTTGCCCTGCTTCCTCCTTGCCTTTTCAAGACACTCCTACCTGCATAGCACGGAAAGACTGAAGCTCTGCTTTTAACCCTTTCCTGAATCTCGGTCCCTCAGCTCTCATTGACTCCTTTAGAGAAGAAACTGATGACTTAGCTCTCTGAAATGCTGACATTACCTGCAAATCTGAGAGCGAAGGGTTAACATCCCCTTCTGTTGGGAGCAGAGAATCTCCCTGTGTAAATGAAGAAAGCAAGCCTGTTTCTGCTAAGCTTGTCCTCTGCTCTCTCAAAACCTGATAAGATACAGGAGCCCACTGATACTGAATCTGCCCCTGGGCATCTACAACCCATGAAACAAATTCCATAGCAGTAAGCGTCCCTATCAATTGCTCTGTCCTAAAACCCATTCTAATTGCTCCTGGAGAATTAGCTGGCAAAACTGTTGCCTCGGAGACTAATGGCACAGGAGGAGGGGTAGGTTTCCGATCTCCTGTGAGCAAATAATCTCTCTGAGGCTCTAACGCTGCTGCAGCCTGCAGTTTTGAGAGCGAAGGGGGAGAGACCCCTTTTTTTGGGAGTGAGAAATCTGATGGGGGTGCCTTGAGATCTACTGAATGAATGACCCATCTTCTCAATAACATCCCTGCATGAAAACATCCCATAACAAAAGATTTAGCTATGAGAACCACTTCCTGAATTCCTGCCTGACTAAAAATCTTAATGACTAAACTTTCTGCATGCTTCTATACCTGAATTCCTAATGTCTGCATACTCACCGGGAGCTCTTGAGCTGTGGATCCAAAAGGCTTTACCCTGCCTTTGAGTGAGTGTTCAGCTTATCACGTCGGCGTTCACCAGATGTTGTTATTGAATATTAGATATTAAAACCAATATTAGATATTGTTGCTTGTAGGAAATTAACTGACGCGATGAACAGGATGATGTGAAGGGAAGGCCGCCTAGAGCATTCTAGGGGGCTCCTTTTATTGAAAACTCACAGCTAAGTTAACCATTAACATACACAGAGAACTCCAAAGACCAAATAAGGAATGGTGTGCCTTCTGATACCATATATGGAAGTTGCTCCTTTGGCTACACCCATGTGACATCTTCATTGAGTACGTGACTTAATGCATGCTTACAGCTCTATCACTCACCCCCTCCTCTAAACACCTCATGATCTCCAGTACTTTTCCACCTATTCCTTTGTTCTCCTGCTCTACCTAAACATGTGTTTCCCAACTTGGTGCCCACAATGCCCACAGAGCCAAATGGTATGCCAAATGAAGCTCTGCATCTCACCCAATTCAGTGTGGTATGCCAACACTGTACATTAACCATTCTCATCTAAACAGAGAGGCGTGGTATGCCAGCGCCTGGCTAAACTATAATTCCCACACATTTCTAGATTTTTTTTGTCTTCTTGGTGTCTAATCTTCCCGGTCAATTTCGACGGAGAAAAGCCTTTATGGCTCTGCAAATACAGTCCATGCACTTTGGCTGTGGCGTAACATGGGATGCCAGGGCCCGGGGCTGCTTGGGAGTTTGTGTGGAGTATGCATGGGAAGAGTAGAAGGGAAGTCACTGATATCTTAAGAATGTAAAAACAAGTACAGTGGTACCTTGGTTCTCAAACTTAATCCGTTCTGGAAGTACGTTCCAAAACCAAGGCGTGCTTTCCCATAGAAAGTAATGCAAAACGGATTAATCCGTTCCAGACTTTTAAAAACAACCCCTAAAACAGCAATTTAACATGAATTTTACTATCTAACGAGACCATTGATCCATAAAATGAAAGCAATAAACAATGTACTGCAGTCACACAATCAATCATCAGTAGCTGAACTGGGTTCCACACAGTCACAAAAACAAAACGAAAAAGAGCCGCAGAAACAAAAACGCAAAAAAGAGAGAGAATATAGACAGACCTCAGCATAACGCTCAAAATGGAAGTGCGGCACTCAAAACGGAAGCTTAAGACCCAAAACGGAGCACGTTCGGCTTCCGGGAAAAGTTCGCAAACCGGAACACTTACTTCCGGGTTTGCAGTGTTGGGGTTCCAAGTTGTTTGAGTGCCAAGGCGTTTGAGAACCAAGCTACCACTGTACTTTAAATTGTAAAAAATTATAGGGGGGGGAATGAATATATATAATAATCGTAACTGCGTTCTTCCCTCAGGGAGGGCGGAAGTCTCATGACCGGAGGCACCCTGAGGAAGATTGTGGTGTCCACGCTGGCCGAGGGCCGGTTCTTCGCCGACGGCGGCTTTGACGACATCCTCTACGCCTACCCCCTGCCTTTCGACAAGGTGGAAGAGTGTGCCGCCTTGGCAGAAAGGTTGGACGCCTTCCATGTCCTCGTGGACAGCCACGCGGCGCTGTCCCTCCTGAAGAAGAGGCCCTTGTGCCACGGGAAACGCTGGAAAGTGTGGCTGAAGATCGACTGCGAGAACCACCGAGGTACCGTGGGCTCTCGCCGGGGAAAGGCCAAACTTAATACTACGAGCTTTCGGCCAAGCTTTAGCTGTCGGGACAGTTGGCTTCACATTTGACACTAGAATACTTTGGTATACAGAGAAGTTCACGGTCGACTCAATGTCTGCAAGGTTTCCAGGTCCTGTGGCTGCAAAACTAGCCCAGATCACCCCCTCTCCACTAATGTGCTTGCTTTGAGGGGCTTGTGCTGATATGCGGTGTTTGGTTTTTGCTAAATGTGGTGCTGTGCATAATAATAATAATAATAATGATAATAACAACAACTAGCTGGCCCGGCCATGCGTTGCTGTGGTTTTTTTAATGGTTTTTTATGATTGTATTGATTTAGTGAAATTGAAGAAGTTCCCCTGTTCAACTTCCATCTGCCCCTTCTCTCCTCCCTGTTTTCAATTACCCTCTTTTCTGTCCCCACCTTCAATGATTTTGTGAAATTGAAGAAGTTCCTCTGTTCAACTTCCATCTGCCCCTTCTCTCCTCCCCGTTTTCAATTACCCTCTTTTCTGTCCCCACTCGGCAAGCTTAGTAGCGAGATTCAAACCCTGGTCTCTCTCTTAAATGCCCCTTTAATAGAATTAAACCCTTGCCCTAGATCAGTGTTTTTCAACCTTTTTTGGGCAAAGGCACACTTGTTTCATGAAAAAAATCACGAGGCACACCACCATTAGAAAATGTTAAAAAATTTAACTCTGTGCCTATATTGACTATATATAAAGTAATTTTTCAATTTTTCCCACGGCACACCAGGCAACATCTCGCGGCACACTAGTGTGCCGTGGAACAGTGGTTGAAAAACACTGCCCTAGATTTACTATCTCCCCCCCCCTCTGGAAACCTGATACATGGTACAGTCCGCTCTGGCATTGAGCCTGGGGTCAGAAGGGACCATAACGATGCAAGGAGGGGTGATGGGGAACTGGTAGGGTCCTTATACATTTGTGTGCGGCGCTTTTTCCTCTTCTGATAACTGGAGTTTCGTTTGTAAAGCGATACAGCAGTGCAGAAAGGATTGTGTGTGGAGACAGGATAGGGAGCGAAGCATAGTTGCTGAGCTTTCTCATCCTACATCCCCCCCCCCCATAAGGAATGGTATGGCCCGGGCCTAAAAACCTTTTCCTGCCTGGAGCTGAAACTACTAAGAACGTTTCTGGCTGGGGAAGGAGAGTTTAGGCCTTCCTCTTAACTGTTTTTTTGGCGGTAAGGCCCTTGGCAGAGGCTGGGGCTAGGGAGATTAATAGGGGGTTGTCCCTGCTGTCTGAAAATGGCTGACTGAGGTGAAGGAGGTTTTTTGGTCGGCGCACAGTCTGTGACGCTGCCCTGTGATGAGCCTTTCTATTGGTTGTTGTTCAAAGTCTTCAGTTCTGTTGCTGGTGACACGTAATGTGTGCGCCATTTTTTTTGCCTTTATTCTATATTTTAGGCATGACAGGTGTGGTTTTTTTTAATTTTTATTATGCCAGATCCTTCCTCAATGGTCATGTTACGCTTTGTCCTAATTTGATGCTGTTTGGTGCAGCGGTTACGGAGCAAGGTGGTGTCACGCGCACGCAATGGGAACATTTAGATAGATAGATAGATAGATAGATATAGATATATAGATATATATATAATAATAATAAATTTTATTTCTACCCCGCCCTTCCCAATCCAAAAACCGGGCTCAGGGCGGCTAACAACAAATATAAGACAATGATTAAAACAACTTTAAAAAACAGCATAAAAAACAAACATCAGTGGGATCCCAGGGCTAACTGGCCAGGTTAGTCATGCTAGGCCAGTAGGGAGACCAGGGAGGAATTTTAATGTAGGGACCCAGAAGGGTTTCTTCAGAAAAAAGGGAAGGGGAAAAGGAATAGGGGATCAGGCTAGATTAAAGGCCAGGAGGAATAACTCTTTTCTTACAGGCCCTGCGGAAGGAGGTCAGGTCCCGCAGGGCCCTAGTCTCGTGAGACAGAGCATTCCACCAGGTCGGAGCCAACACTGAAAAAGCCCTGGCCCTTGTGGAGGATAATCTGGCTTCTTTTGGGCCCGGGACCCTTAAGCTATTTTTGTGGACCTTAAGGTCCTCTGTGGGGCATACCAGGAGAGGCGGTCCCGTAAGTACGAGGGTCCTAAGCCGCATAGGGCTTTAAAGGTCAGAACCAGCACTTTGAACCTGACCCCGTACTCCACCGAGAGCCAGTGCAGCTGGTAAAACACTGGGTGAATTTGCTCCCATGGCAAGGGCTCCGTGAGGAGCCTCAATGCAGCGTCCTGCACCCGCTGGAGTTTCTGGGACAGTTTCAAGGGCAGACATCTTGGCCAACCATCTTCACTTTGGTCTCGTCTACCCAAATAAATAGTTCCAGAAGTCCTGCGGTTTGTTCAGATGCAACTTTGCAAACCTAAGCCGTGCTGGCATGTTTTTTTATAGAAGAGTACAGTGGTACCTCGGTTCTCAAACCCCTCGGTACTCAAACACTGTGAAACCTTGAAGTAAGTGTTCCGGTTTGCGAACTGTTTTCGGAAGCCGAAGGTGCTCCGTTTTGAGCGCCAGTGTTGTGTATTAAATAAGATATTCTGGCAGCAGGGTAAAGTATTGTTATTGGTCAATTTGAAGTGTTCTATCACAATCCACAGCCTGATTGGGTCCCGCCGGAAAGTTTGAATATTATTGGTTCCCGCTAAAATGTATCTTTTCCCTCAGTCCCAATGTGTCTATAAATAGAGCTTTCCCTACCCCCTATCCCCAGTCTTGTCTGATCCCTTACAATAAAGAGCTGTTTTCACTACGAAGTATTGCTGGACTTCTTATCAGAACCCACGACACAACATACTGGCGACGAGGATGGGATTGAATTAGGCCGGCTGAGGGCTGCTGACCCTAGCGACCTGATTCTGGCGACAAGACTCCCTGTGACTGACAGGACAGATCAGTCCACTAAGATGGCTGCGTCACGGTTCATGGAACCATTTCATCCCGGAGCAACTGAGGCCTGGGATGCTTACCTCGAGCGCTTTGAATTCAGCGTGGCAGCAAAAGGGGTCACTGACGAGGAAAGGAAAAAGGCGTTGTTCCTGAGTTGCTGCGGGGCAGAGACCTTTGAGTTGGCTCGGGCAATTCTGGCCCCCACGACACTGCGGGAGGCGTCGTTCGCGAGCATTACGGAACACCTCTCCAATCACCTTAATCCGACAGCGTCGAAGATGACATGGCGCATCGAATTCCACAAGAGGCAACAACGACCTGGAGAGACGGTAGCAGTTTTCCTCACCGAACTGAGGAAGCTGGCGAGACACTGCAAATTCGCCAACTTGGAGGAGGCCCTGCTGGATCGGTTTGTGTGCGGCCTTCGCAGCAGCAAGGGCCGCAGGCGGATTGCGGCAAAACAAGATATGGATCTGTCGACAGCGCTCCGTGAGGCCATTGCGACAGAAAGCGCTGAGAGAGAGGAGCAAGACCCGGACCAGCGAGCCGAAAAGAGAGCTGGAGCGTCAACCCACACCGTGGACGACCAGGATGTCAGCCCCAACCAAAGCCCTGTGCGGGGAATAGAGATGGTGCGACAGGAGAGCACAGCAAATAAAGGTCGGCAGGGGGTCTGCCCTGGCTGCGGCGGATCACATGAGAGAAGGAAGTGCCGGTTCCGAGAAGCTACGTGTCATGCTTGTGGGAAAACGGGGCACATAGCCAGGGTCTGCAAGTCGAGTGGCACGTCGGGGTCCGCGAAATCAAGAGGTCAGAGGACATCCACAGCGACGCACCAACTCGACGATTGCAACTACCTCACGCAAATCGAGGGCAGAACTGTGCCATTTCCAGCCCAAGGGAAACCAGCTGTGCGGGTCCTAATCGAAGGGAAGCCGTGTAACATGGAGGTGGACTCCGGATCCGGATTCTCCATCGTATCGGAGGACACGGCCAGATCGTTATTTCCTAGAGGTAAGCTTCCGAGATTGGAGCCCTTCCCGGCTACTCTGCAATCCTATTCCGCTGGCCGCATAGACATTTTGGGAATGTGCGCAGTGAACGTACAGTTCCGCGAGAGGGAGGCCGTATTAAAGCTTGTGATCGCAAAAGGGAAGCGCACTAGCCTGCTGGGCACGGACTGGTTCCCGGCCTTAGGGTTGGGAATCTCAGGGCTCAACACGGTCCAGATAGCTTCGGAGACATTTAACACCCTGTACACGGAATTTGGGGAGCTATTTAATGGAGAGTTAGGATGTTATAAGGGGCCTCCAATTGACTTAGAACTGGACCCGGGGGTTGCGCCAATGCGCCTCAAACCCAGGCGGGTTCCATTTGCGCTACAGCCTAAAATAGAGGCTGAATTGGAGAAGCTAATACAGCAAGGGGTGCTTTCACCAGTGGACTCTGCTAAATGGGAAACACCCATTGTCACACCCCTGAAGGCTAATGGGGAAATACGAATTTGTGCGGATTACAAATGTACGATTAATAAGGCCATCAGGGGCAACTCGTATCCAATTCCAGTAGTGTCCCAACTATTAGCGAAGCTGGCTGGGGGCAAGGTGTTTGCAAAGATTGACTTGGCACAGGCATACCAGCAGCTTCCAGTGACTCCAGCGTCCGCTGAAATCCAGACAATTGTAACGCACAAGGGCGCCTTTAAGGTGAATAGGCTGCAGTTTGGAGTCTGCGTGGCACCTGGCATATTTCAAAGTCTTATGGAGCGCCTGTTACGGGGCCTGCCAGGTGTCCTGCCGTATTTTGATGATGTGTTAATTGCGGGCAAGGATGCTCAAGAACTACTGGGACGCATCCAGACAGTCCTATGCAAATTCCGGGATGCGGGGTTGAAACTAAAGAAAGAGAAATGTAGTTTTGGGGTAGCAGCTGTGAACTTCTTAGGGTACAGAATTGATGCTGCTGGCATCCACCCCATGGAAGACAAGGTTAAGGCTATCGCCGCAGCACCGACACCTAGTAACAAGGCTGAGCTGCAGTCCTTCTTGGGCCTCGTCAATTTCTATCACGCCTTTGTGCCACACAAGGCATCGATAGCCGAACCACTGCATCGGCTACTCCAAAAGAAGTGTGCATGGCGTTGGGGGCAACCGCAACAGAGAGCTTTTGAAACGCTGCGGGGCGTGCTGTCAAAGGAAAGTACACTTGCCCACTATGATGCTGCTAAACCACTGGTGCTGGCGTGTGATGCCTCACAATATGGCGTGGGGGCTGTCTTGAGTCACCGGGAGGCGGATGGGTCGGAGCGTCCAATCTCATTCTATTCCAGAACCTTGAGCCCCACAGAGCGGAACTATGCCCAGATTGATAAGGAGGCACTGGCTATAGTCACAGGAATCAAGAAGTTCCATGACTACGTGTACGGCCGCCCTTTCACAATTCAAACGGACCACAAGCCTTTGCTGGGTTTGTTCAGCCCACATAAACAAACGCCTCAAATCTTGTCCCCACGCATGCTCCGATGGTCCATCTTTTTGAATGGATTTCAATACGAACTGTGTCATGTGAAGGGTAAGCTGTTGTGCCATGCGGACGCGCTGAGTCGTCTACCACTACCTGGAGCAGCCGACGACGACCCAGCCCCGGCCGAGCACGTCATGATGATGGAGACACTTCCCGGACCACCCGTGACGGCCGTCGACATCGCCGCAAGAACTAAAAGGGACCCCGTCCTCGCCCGTGTCCTTGTGTGGGTGGGGAGGGGATGGCCAAGTGGGACTCAGGAAGAGAAATTTAGACCTTTCATGGCAAGACAAAATGAGCTGTCCCTCCATAAGGGTTGCATATTGTGGGGCGATAGGGTGGTTATTCCAAGGTCTCTACAGAATGAGGTGTTAGACACATTACACATGGGTCATCCGGGCATGGTTCGGATGAAATCTTTAGCCAGGTGCTATGTGTGGTGGCCTGGCATGGACAAGGACATTGAACAATGGGTGCGCACCTGTCGAGCGTGCCAGGAGGTGCACCCAGAAATGCCCAGGGCACCAGTGCATTGGTGGGAGCGGGCTAAGAACCCGTGGAGCCGGCTCCATGTAGATTTTGCAGGGCCGTTTCAGGGAAAGGTGTTCTTAATTGTAGTAGACGCCTACTCGAAATGGCTGGAGGTCTCAATTGTTCCAAACATGTCCTCAGCTGCTGTAATCAGGGCCCTTCGCATTTTGTTTGCAACGCATGGGTTACCCGAGACCATAGTATCAGACAACGGGGCGGCTTTTGTGTCCCAAGAGTTCAGGGCATTCCTGGCCGATAATTTCATTAGAGGGGTCACTTCTGCTCCCTTTCATCCATCCTCGAACGGACAAGCCGAACGGATGGTGCGCACAGCCAAGGGTGCAATAGCGCGCCTCTTGGAAGGGGATTGGTCTGCTCGCATTGCAAGGATGTTGTTCCTGCAGCACACAACGCCGTGTGCATCCACAGGCAAGTCCCCAGCTGAATTATTAATGGGAAGGAGGTTGGCCACAATCCTAGACTATGTCCACCCTGACAAGGTGCCGGGCCGCGATACAAGAGAACCACCGGCTGCCGAGGGTGACAGAACCCGATACCTGACAACAGAGGATTTGGTTTGGGTCCGGAACTATGCAAGGGGACCCGCATGGGTGCCGGGGGTGGTCACCCGACCCAGTGGGCCAGTGTCATATTTTGTGACGTTAGAGGATGGCAGAGTAATGCGCCGCCACATTGACCAGCTAAGGCGCCGGTTCCCAAGCAGGGTAAGCCCGAGGGGGGAGGAGCCGCGCACAACTCTGCCGGCGTCCGGTGAATCGCAGCAGTCTAGTCAGGATGACTCCGGGCCACAGGGGGTGGAGGGCTCCGAGAGTCAGGAAACCGAGATCACCACTGATGAACCTAACCCGGAAACAACTAGTCAGCCTAGAGAGTCAGCTAGTGACACAGCTCCAGCTGAGGTACCCGAGGTTATTGGAGAGAGAAGTCTGACCACGGATAGTCCAAGGAGTGACACACCGGGGGTTAGGCGATCCGGTAGGACTCGAAGACCTCCGCAATACTTGAAAGATTACGTGTATAGTCTCAACTAGGTGCGGGGGAGTGTTGTGTATTAAATAAGATATTCTGGCAGCAGGGTAAAGTATTGCTATTGGTCAATTTGAAGTGTTCAATCACAATCCACAGCCTGATTGGGTCCCGCCGGAAAGTTTGAATATTATTGGTTCCCGCTAAAATGTATCTTTTCCCTCAGTCCCAATGTGTCTATAAATAGAGCTTTCCCTACCCCCTATCCCCAGTCTTGTCTTATCCCTTACAATAAAGAGCTGTTTTCACTAAGAAGTGTTGCTGGACTTCTTGCTATCAGAACCCACGACACAACATACTGGCGACGAAGGTGGGATTGAATTAGGCCGGCTGAGGGCTGCTGACCCTAGCGACCTGATTCTGGCGACAAGACTCCCTGTGACTGACAGGACAGATCAGTCCACTAAGATGGCTGCGTCACGGTTCATGGAACCATTTCATCCCGGAGCAACTGAGGCCTGGGATGCTTACCTCGAGCGCTTTGAATTCAGCGTGGCAGCAAAAGGGGTCACTGACGAGGAAAGGAAAAAGGCGTTGTTCCTGAGTTGCTGCGGGGCAGAGACCTTTGAGTTGGCTCGGGCAATTCTGGCCCCCACGACACTGCGGGAGGCGTCGTTCGCGAGCATTACGGAACACCTCTCCAATCACCTTAATCCGACAGCGTCGAAGATGACATGGCGCATCGAATTCCACAAGAGGCAACAACGACCTGGAGAGACGGTAGCAGTTTTCCTCACCGAACTGAGGAAGCTGGCGAGACACTGCAAATTCGCCAACTTGGAGGAGGCCCTGCTGGATCGGTTTGTGTGCGGCCTTCGCAGCAGCAAGGGCCGCAGGCGGATTGCGGCAAAACAAGATATGGATCTGTCGACAGCGCTCCGTGAGGCCATTGCGACAGAAAGCGCTGAGAGAGAGGAGCAAGACCCGGACCAGCGAGCCGAAAAGAGAGCTGGAGCGTCAACCCACACCGTGGACGACCAGGATGTCAGCCCCAACCAAAGCCCTGTGCGGGGAATAGAGATGGTGCGACAGGAGAGCACAGCAAATAAAGGTCGGCAGGGGGTCTGCCCTGGCTGCGGCGGATCACATGAGAGAAGGAAGTGCCGGTTCCGAGAAGCTACGTGTCATGCTTGTGGGAAAACGGGGCACATAGCCAGGGTCTGCAAGTCGAGTGGCACGTCGGGGTCCGCGAAATCAAGAGGTCAGAGGACATCCACAGCGACGCACCAACTCGACGATTGCAACTACCTCACGCAAATCGAGGGCAGAACTGTGCCATTTCCAGCCCAAGGGAAACCAGCTGTGCGGGTCCTAATCGAAGGGAAGCCGTGTAACATGGAGGTGGACTCCGGATCCGGATTCTCCATCGTATCGGAGGACACGGCCAGATCGTTATTTCCTAGAGGTAAGCTTCCGAGATTGGAGCCCTTCCCGGCTACTCTGCAATCCTATTCCGCTGGCCGCATAGACATTTTGGGAATGTGCGCAGTGAACGTACAGTTCCGCGAGAGGGAGGCCGTATTAAAGCTTGTGATCGCAAAAGGGAAGCGCACTAGCCTGCTGGGCACGGACTGGTTCCCGGCCTTAGGGTTGGGAATCTCAGGGCTCAACACGGTCCAGATAGCTTCGGAGACATTTAACACCCTGTACACGGAATTTGGGGAGCTATTTAATGGAGAGTTAGGATGTTATAAGGGGCCTCCAATTGACTTAGAACTGGACCCGGGGGTTGCGCCAATGCGCCTCAAACCCAGGCGGGTTCCATTTGCGCTACAGCCTAAAATAGAGGCTGAATTGGAGAAGCTAATACAGCAAGGGGTGCTTTCACCAGTGGACTCTGCTAAATGGGAAACACCCATTGTCACACCCCTGAAGGCTAATGGGGAAATACGAATTTGTGCGGATTACAAATGTACGATTAATAAGGCCATCAGGGGCAACTCGTATCCAATTCCAGTAGTGTCCCAACTATTAGCGAAGCTGGCTGGGGGCAAGGTGTTTGCAAAGATTGACTTGGCACAGGCATACCAGCAGCTCCCAGTGACTCCAGCGTCCGCTGAAATCCAGACAATTGTGACGCACAAGGGCGCCTTTAAGGTGAATAGGCTGCAGTTTGGAGTCTGCGTGGCACCTGGCATATTTCAAAGTCTTATGGAGCGCCTGTTACGGGGCCTGCCAGGTGTCCTGCCGTATTTTGATGATGTGTTAATTGCGGGCAAGGATGCTCAAGAACTACTGGGACGCATCCAGACAGTCCTATGCAAATTCCGGGATGCGGGGTTGAAACTAAAGAAAGAGAAATGTAGTTTTGGGGTAGCAGCTGTGAACTTCTTAGGGTACAGAATTGATGCTGCTGGCATCCACCCCATGGAAGACAAGGTTAAGGCTATCGCCGCAGCACCGACACCTAGTAACAAGGCTGAGCTGCAGTCCTTCTTGGGCCTCGTCAATTTCTATCACGCCTTTGTGCCACACAAGGCATCGATAGCCGAACCACTGCATCGGCTACTCCAAAAGAAGTGTGCATGGCGTTGGGGGCAACCGCAACAGAGAGCTTTTGAAACGCTGCGGGGCGTGCTGTCAAAGGAAAGTACGCTTGCCCACTATGATGCTGCTAAACCACTGGTGCTGGCGTGTGATGCCTCACAATATGGCGTGGGGGCTGTCTTGAGTCACCGGGAGGCGGATGGGTCGGAGCGTCCAATCTCATTCTATTCCAGAACCTTGAGCCCCACAGAGCGGAACTATGCCCAGATTGATAAGGAGGCACTGGCTATAGTCACAGGAATCAAGAAGTTCCATGACTACGTGTACGGCCGCCCTTTCACAATTCAAACGGACCACAAGCCTTTGCTGGGTTTGTTCAGCCCACATAAACAAACGCCTCAAATCTTGTCCCCACGCATGCTCCGATGGTCCATCTTTTTGAATGGATTTCAATACGAACTGTGTCATGTGAAGGGTAAGCTGTTGTGCCATGCGGACGCGCTGAGTCGTCTACCACTACCTGGAGCAGCCGACGACGACCCAGCCCCGGCCGAGCACGTCATGATGATGGAGACACTTCCCGGACCACCCGTGACGGCCGTCGACATCGCCGCAAGAACTAAAAGGGACCCCGTCCTCGCCCGTGTCCTTGTGTGGGTGGGGAGGGGATGGCCAAGTGGGACTCAGGAAGAGAAATTTAGACCTTTCATGGCAAGACAAAATGAGCTGTCCCTCCATAAGGGTTGCATATTGTGGGGCGATAGGGTGGTTATTCCAAGGTCTCTACAGAATGAGGTGTTGGACACATTACACATGGGTCATCCGGGCATGGTTCGGATGAAATCTTTAGCCAGGTGCTATGTGTGGTGGCCTGGCATGGACAAGGACATTGAACAATGGGTGCGCACCTGTCGAGCGTGCCAGGAGGTGCACCCAGAAATGCCCAGGGCACCAGTGCATTGGTGGGAGCGGGCTAAGAACCCGTGGAGCCGGCTCCATGTAGATTTTGCAGGGCCGTTTCAGGGAAAGGTGTTCTTAATTGTAGTAGACGCCTACTCGAAATGGCTGGAGGTCTCAATTGTTCCAAACATGTCCTCAGCTGCTGTAATCAGGGCCCTTCGCATTTTGTTTGCAACGCATGGGTTACCCGAGACCATAGTATCAGACAACGGGGCGGCTTTTGTGTCCCAAGAGTTCAGGGCATTCCTGGCCGATAATTTCATTAGAGGGGTCACTTCTGCTCCCTTTCATCCATCCTCGAACGGACAAGCCGAACGGATGGTGCGCACAGCCAAGGGTGCAATAGCGCGCCTCTTGGAAGGGGATTGGTCTGCTCGCATTGCAAGGATGTTGTTCCTGCAGCACACAACGCCGTGTGCATCCACAGGCAAGTCCCCAGCTGAATTATTAATGGGAAGGAGGTTAGCCACAATCCTAGACTATGTCCACCCTGACAAGGTGCCGGGCCGCGATACAAGAGAACCACCGGCTGCCGAGGGTGACAGAACCCGATACCTGACAACAGAGGATTTGGTTTGGGTCCGGAACTATGCAAGGGGACCCGCATGGGTGCCGGGGGTGGTCACCCGACCCAGTGGGCCAGTGTCATATTTTGTGACGTTAGAGGATGGCAGAGTAATGCGCCGCCACATTGACCAGCTAAGGCGCCGGTTCCCAAGCAGGGTAAGCCCGAGGGGGGAGGAGCCGCGCACAACTCTGCCGGCGTCCGGTGAATCGCAGCAGTCTAGTCAGGATGACTCCGGGCCACAGGGGGTGGAGGGCTCCGAGAGTCAGGAAACCGAGATCACCACTGATGAACCTAACCCGGAAACAACTAGTCAGCCTAGAGAGTCAGCTAGTGACACAGCTCCAGCTGAGGTACCCGAGGTTATTGGAGAGAGAAGTCTGACCACGGATAGTCCAAGGAGTGACACACCGGGGGTTAGGCGATCCGGTAGGACTCGAAGACCTCCGCAATACTTGAAAGATTACGTGTATAGTCTCAACTAGGTGCGGGGGAGTGTTGTGTATTAAATAAGATATTCTGGCAGCAGGGTAAAGTATTGCTATTGGTCAATTTGAAGTGTTCAATCACAATCCACAGCCTGATTGGGTCCCGCCGGAAAGTTTGAATATTATTGGTTCCCGCTAAAATGTATCTTTTCCCTCAGTCCCAATGTGTCTATAAATAGAGCTTTCCCTACCCCCTATCCCCAGTCTTGTCTTATCCCTTACAATAAAGAGCTGTTTTCACTAAGAAGTGTTGCTGGACTTCTTGCTATCAGAACCCACGACACAACACTGCAGCAGGGTAAAGTATTGTTATTGGTCAATTTGAAGTGTTCTATCACAATCCACAGCCTGATTGGGTCCCGCCGGAAAGTTTGAATATTATTGGTTCCCGCTAAAATGTATCTTTTCCCTCAGTCCCAATGTGTCTATAAATAGAGCTTTCCCTACCCCCTATCCCCAGTCTTGTCTGATCCCTTACAATAAAGAGCTGTTTTCACTACGAAGTATTGCTGGACTTCTTATCAGAACCCACGACACAACCCACGCTTCCGATTTTGAGTGTTACGCTGAGGTCTGTCTGTTTTCGCTATTTATTTTGCGTTTTTGTTTTTGCGGCTCTTTTTCGTTTTGTTTTTGTGATTGTGTGGAGCCCAGCTCAGCTACTGATGGATGGACTGATTGTGTGACTCCAGCGCATTGTTTACTGCTTTCGTTTTATGGATCGACGGTCTCGTTAGATAGTAAAAATCACATTAAACTGCTGCTTTAGGCATTGTTTTTAAAAAGTCTGGAACGGATTAAGCCATTTTGCATTACTTTCTTTGGAACGCTTTGGTTTTGGAACGGTCTTCCGGAAGGGATTAAGTTTGAGAACCAAGGAACCAATGTAGAGGCTTTCTCCTGCAAACACTTCCAAACAAACCATACTTGTTCAGTCTTTTTCTAACTGCACTGTCATGAACTGTTAACATTTAATAGGTTGTGTGACAAAGACACATGAAAGCAGGCTGGGAAGTGCTGGGGCTGCACAATCATTCGGGCCTACTAAAGTTATCCAGGCCTAACTGCTAACTGCCGAGTCACTCTGACATCATTCTCCTTCAAAGCAGCGGCCATTTTGTCTCGTGTGTTCTCAGTAAGATTTCAGTCAGAGTCTGTTTGCCTCAGTTGTAATCTCTCTCTCTCTCTTTTTAAATAATCTTTATTAGTTTTAAAAAAAACAAATATACATACACTGAGTCGAAAAGGGGGAAAAGAAAAGTAAAAATATGAAGAAATTTAGACAAAACAAAAAAGACAAAAACAAAAACAAAATTCATCATACGAAACAGCATTTTACAATCACAAGGAAAAAACAACTTCCAATTCTTCACATTGTATTTTTATTTTCTTTTTCCTTAAATTTAACGCACTAAGGAGCTTAAACAGTTAATTGGCTTAGAGCAGTTCTCCAAACATGTTCCTCCAAGTTTACAGTGGTTTATGACGGACAAAAAACTGCGAGCTGTGGCTGAGGCAGCGGAGGTTTTAGATGAAATGGAAGGGGAGGATGGTGAAACTGACATTATTACTTAGTTTAACCTTTGGTTTACTTATCATGTATTAGTTGTGTGCCATTTTTTGCAAGAGTCGGTTCAATTCCGCTAGGAGATAATTTGGATAATATGTTTTTAAGTATTCTTTTAAAAAAATTCCATTCTCTATATATCTTTTGGTTAGAAAGCCCTCTTATCTTCCCTGATGTCTTTGCCAATTTGAGATATTCTATCACCAATTCTAGTACTGTTGGTACTGTTTCATCTTTCCATTTTCTCGCCCCTAGTATCCTGGCTGCTGTTGTTCCGTACATGAACAATGGTTTTATATCTTTACCTATCTCTGGTGACATTATTCCAAGGGAGGAAGGTTTCCGGGGGTTTTTTGAATGTAAATTTAAACAGTTCATTGTATATTTGGTCCCAGAAATCCCGGATAACTGTGCAATTCCACCACATAAGTAAATAAGTCCCAATCTCTTTTTTTACACCTCCTAACAACTTGTTGACATACCTTTATACGTTTTTGCTAGTTTGGCAGGTGTGTGGTGCCATCTATTAATGTACCGGTAGTTTAATTTTTGTTGGAAGCTGCCCAGAGTGGCTGGGGGGACCCGGCCAGATGGGCGGGGTACAAATAATAAATTATTATTATTATTATTATTATTATTATTATTATTATTATTATTATTATTATTTTCATCATGTTTTCTCTAAGATTAATGCACATTGTGAATTTAATATCCTCCCTCCAAAATCTTTCCCATTGTTCCATTAAGATGTTGTGTCCTAGATCTTGTGCCCATCTTATCATGACATTTTTATGTATGGCAAATTGCTAAAACTGGAGAATCAGGGTGCTGTCGGTGAGGACCTCGAAGGGACTGAAGGTCCAGTGGTGATGTAGCAGTTGCCCAAAGGGCCATAATGAATGTGATAATATGAACCCCTATAAATCCTTGAATATGCTTCTATAGAGAATTATGGTAACCTGCTGCCTTAAAGAACCAATGATTTTGGCAAGGCGCCGTCTCACACTGAGATAGAAGAACAAGCAAATAGATCCATCACAAAGACGCAATCCATAAGCTAGAACATAAGTTGATAAAACACAAAGAGCTAACTCAAGTTCCCATACAGGCAGACTAACAAAATGTAACAGATTATTAAAGATCAAGGTTTACTTAGCAATGCTTATTGCGCATGCGTCTTAAATTAGGTAATGCACATGCGTACTAAACTAATAGGAGGTAATGAAGAACTTGATTGGTTAATTTGAAATCCTTTGTTTGAAATGTTATAAATAACCCTGCCTGGACCTTTGGGCGGGGTTGCGGGTTTGCGAAAAGATTCGACTGTAACCTTATTGCTTTGAAATAAATAATATTTATAATAATGGATTCAAACTACAAGAAAGAAGATTCCACCTAAACATTAGGAAGAACTTCCTGACAGTGAGAGCTGTTCGGCAGTGGAATTTGCTACCAAGGAGTGTGGTGGAGTCTCCTTCTTTGGAGGTCTTTAAGCAGAGGCTTGACAGCCATCTGTCAGGAATGCTTTGATGGTGTTTCCTGCTTGGCAGGGGGTTGGACTGGATGGCCCTTGTGGTCTCTTCCAACTCTATGATTCTATGATTCTATGAATATTGGACTCCTAGCTCCTCAAATCTCTGAGTTTTATTGGTGTAGCTCAGAAGATAGGCCATTTTGGTCATTACAACAGTGAGGCCGCGTACTGAAGAAGCAGACCCGGTGCAGCAAGGTGTAGAAGCCATGCCAGCTCACCAACCTGCGCAGTTTATTAATCTTGGCAACACTGCATTATTAATTTACGCTGCATGACATAACATGCTAACTGAGGCCTGTAGGGCCTGACATGTAACTCTTTGGGGTTTGGTTTGGTTTTGTTGTTGTTTTTGCAATTTTTCTGAGCATCGCACAGTCTGACCTTGGGGTGAATTTGCTGGGACGTCCACTCCTGAGAAGATTGCCAACAACTGTCTTGAATGTCTTCCGCTTTTGAATAAACTTTCTCACTGCAGGATGGTGGACTTAAAATTGATCAGAGAGCGCCTTAGTAGAACCCTTCTCGGTTTCATGGACAGCAGCAGTTGCTTCTTTAAGAGCATTCTGTCGTATTTCCTGCTTGGCATTGGGTTAAAACACCACTGAATGAACGCTCCAAACCAGCAAACTGCTAAAAATTCAACTTTATTATAGAGGCGGTCACATTCACTGTTGATCAGTTAAGGGCATTTGATTAGCATCACCTGTCTGCTTACTTGGTCTCCTATATATTATTTATTTATTTATTTATTTATACCCTGTCCATCTGGCTGGGTTTCCCCAGCCACTCTGGGCGGCTTCCAACAAAAGATTAAAAATGCATTAAAACATCAGTCATTAAAAACTTCCCTAAACAGGGCTTAATTACTGTGAAAGCAGTAAGAGTGTACTTAGTTTTTCACACGTGGTTCCCTCCATTCTGGCTTTGTTTCTGTTAAATAAATCATGGCATGGAGTACTGTAATATGTCATGTGTCGTTGCTCATCTGGGGTTTCATTTACCTAATTTTAAGACCTGCTAAGGAACAGGTGGTTGTTAATCATGTTCTGTTCTGTACAACCACAGAATTCAAAGAGGGTGCGCTTTTCTTTTCCCCACGACTGTATTAATGAAACCAAAATATCTTTTGAATTCTCCGGTCGTGTTGTGACTTCTTAGCAGCCCTCTCGTTTTTGGAAGTCAGAAGTTGAACAATTCAGCACCCCTTTCATGCAGCTCCGTAGCTCCGTCCATGGGTAGGCAACCTAGGGCCCGGGGGCTGGATGCAGCCCAATTGCCTTCTCAATCCGGCCCACAGGCGGTCTGGGAATCAGCGTGTTTTTGCATGAGTAGAATGTGTCCTTTTATTTAAAATGCACCTCTGGGTTACTTGTGGGGCATAGGAATTTCTTCATCCCCCCCAAAAAAAATAGTCCTGCCCCCCACAAGGTCTGAGGGACAGTGGACCAACCCCCTGCTGAAAAAGTTTGCTGACCCCTGGCTCAGTCGGTAGAGCATGAGTTTCTTAATCTCAGGGTTGCGTGGGTTCGAGCCCCCCCCCCATGTTGGGCGAAACATCCTTGGCATTGCTGGGGGAAGGGACTAACTGACCCTCCCAGCTCTACGATTCTATTGACTCCCCGTGAAAGGCGGGGCCTGGGGGTTTGGGGGCGGGGCTTGGAGACAAGGGGCGGAGCCACCAGCTTTCGCCTCCTGGCTGCCACTTGTGGAACTCGGCCGGGAGGAGGATGGAAGCAAACATGGGACGACTTGGCCCCATCGGCCATTGGCTGCAACTCCTGCAATCGTGGGCTCTGTGGCGCCCCCTACTGCTGGCCTTTCCACTTTCCGTCCTATCAGGTCCCAATGGGCACCAGCCAGGAAACTTGTGCACTGTACCTCTCCCATCTCCTTTTCTCTGCTTTAATTCCAGCTGGCCTGAGGCATTCGGACCCCGCTGCCCTGGAGCTCGCCAAGGCCATCGCAGAAGGTGCCACCGAACTGGCGGGGATATACGCACACTGCGGCAATTCCTACAGCTGCCACGGAGCGTCTGAAATCCAGGCCGTGGCTCGCACCACCACTGCGTTGACCCTGAAGTTCATGGACCAGTGAGTGTTTTAAGCCTTCATTCGCTTGCAGGATATATTTATCGATTTGCTGCTTTAAATATCCCACCGTTTCCCCCTCCAATGAGCTCAAGGTGGCCTACACTGTTTATTTAACCCCCACAACAGCCCTGTGAGGTAGGTCAAAACTGAGACACAGCGGCTGGCTAAAGGTCACCCAGTGAGCTTCAGCGCTGAAGGAGGATTCGAACCCAAGTCTCCCAAGTCTTAGCCTCATACACTCTGGCTTGGAGCCACTAGGAGCTGCCCTGGCTACGTAAGGCAGCAGGAGCCTGTGATCCTATAGAATCATAGAAGTGTAGTGTTAGCAATCCCAACCTTAGGATTCCACAGGTTAACCCTCCAAATGCATTTCTTAACACAAGTGCGACTACAAATAGCTCAGCTGGTAGAGCCTGAGGCTCTTAATCTCAGGGTCACGGGTTCGAACTCGTGTTGGGCAAGGAGATTCCTGCATGGCAGGGGGTTGGGCTACATGGCCCTCAGGGTCCCCGCGGAATTCTGTGTACAGTATTCTTATTTTTATTTTAATGTGCATTTTTGTGTGCTTCCCCATGTGGCCACTAGGGGGCAGTGGGCTCTCAGCATCAAAGGTCCCTTCTGGTCCATAGCAGAAATAACTAAGTCTCTTTTCGTTTTCATTATGTATTTTGAGTTTTTTATATTGTATTTTATGCTGTCAACCGCGCTGAGATCTACAGGTATAGGTTGGTATACAAGTTTAACAAATAATAACAATACAGCTTAACAAATATCGTCATTTCCATACAATATTCCCTCAGCATTTTGACTTCCCGTTCTTAACATCCGTGATGTTTCTGTTCAAATCCTTTATCTTAAATGTAATACTTATTAACATGTATCCTACATTACGTTCCTTTATCGTTCTCGTTCCTTTGCCTATATTTCCCGTCCTGCCTGCGATTTCCTTTGGCTGTAATATTTTCTCGGATAACCTGAAAGGGCCCTTCAGTTTTCCACAAACATTTTTGTCATTTGGGTCTTCTATTTTTGCCATCAATTTTGCTGTCTCCATACAGTCGCATAGTTTTAAAGTCCACTCCTCTATCGTCGGAACATCTTCCAATGTTTTCTCTCTCTCTCTCTCTCTCTCTCTCTCTCCCTCCCTCCCTCTCTCTCTTTGCGAGTGGATGAGAAGCTTTCCTGTTTTATTGGGGCAAATTCCTCTCAGATGTTTCCGTGGAGGTTCAAATTAGTTGCAGGCAGGAAGTGGCACACAGTTTAGGGGCAGGAGGAGGGATGGTGGGGAGGGGGGGGGAGAGGAGAATAAAGCAAGGGGGGTGGAGGCACAATACTTTCCAGGCCAGGCCTTTAAATCACCCACATGCAAAGCAGAAGCGAAAGAGGGGGATTCGCCGCAGAGACCACCGGGCTGCAGAACGCGCCTCCTTTTCCAGCCTTTGGAAGTTCAGAGCCTTTGATGTGAGCTTTGATATGATGGCAACTCAAACTCGGAGCAATCAGGTGGGACAACATACCCCCCAACATTTCTCCGATGAAAACAGAGACGTCCCGTTCCATAACGTTAATTTTTGCTATTTATACCCCACATATCTTACTGGGTTGCCCCAGCTACTCTGGGCAGCTTAAAAGGTAAAGGGACCCCTGACCATTAGGTCCAGTCGTGGGCGACTCTGGGGTTGCGGCGCTCATCTCGCTTTACTGGCCAAGGGAGCCGGCGTACAGCTTCCGGGTCATGTGGCCAGCAGGACTAAGCCGCTTCTGGCGAACCAGAGCAGGGCACGGAAATGCTGTTTACCTTCCCGCTGGAGCTCTCCTGTCTCCTATCAGTTTCCTCTTTCCCAGGCTAAACATGACCTGGCACCCTCAAACGTTCCTCATCAGGCTTGGTAGCGGGTAGGTCACTCAAAGCCATCAACTCGGACGTCACAAGAAATGCAAGGTTGGGAAGGTGGAGGGTATTATCAGAGAGAGGGGGGTCTCTGGCTTTGCCCTCTAATAGATCTCTGGCCAGCTCTGCGCTTGAGCACTCTTTTTAAAAAATGGATTAGATCCTGAGGTCCGGGAGAAGCAAGAGAGTCAGGATCTTGGCTGGACATGGATCAGAGCAGCAGGGTCAGAGTCGTTCTGGATCAGGGCAAGGAAAGCAGAAGCACTTACAGAGGTTTCTCGAAAACCAGTTTGACAAAAGACATTGCCAGGGCGTTTTTAACAAGGGGGGGGGAGTCGCCTGCCCCCTTCCCAAATCCATAAGGAGAGTCCTGCCAGATCAAAGTCCAATTAATCCAGCGTTGTGCTGGACCCAGTGGCCCAACCGGATGCCCCCAGAAACTCAGAAGGAGACTGCTCTTTCACAGTACCCAAGAGATAGACTGCATCTGGATATGGAGGCTAGTTAGGCCTCTCCATCTCCAATCCTTTTTCCAATCTCCTTTTAACATAATAAAAGGCTGCTGGATCAGACCAGTGGCCCATCTAGTCCAGCCTCCTGTTCTCACAGTGGCCAAGCAGATACGGTACCTGTGGGAAACCAGCAATAAGGAGCTGAGCACAAGAGCCCTCTAAACTGGTAACCTCCAGGTCAGATTGCTGCAACTTGTTGCCTCTGAAGATGATTTGGAAACTTCAGCTGGCGCAGAATTCGGTAGCCAGGTTGCTCACCGGAGCAAGACGGTTTGAGCATCTTACGCCCATCCTGGACCAACTGCACAGGCTAACAGTTGGTTCCCGGGCCCAATCCAAAGTGCTGGTTTCAACCTAGAAAGCCCTTCTTTGTGTGCCTCCTCCATGAGACGTCCAGAGGGCAGCAGCAAGGGAACAGGGCCTTTTCTGCAGTGGCTCCCGTTTGTGGGATGCTCTCCCCAGAGAGGCTTGCCCGGTGCCTTCATTAAACACATTTAGGCGCCAGGCGAAAACATTCCTCTTCAAACAGAACAAATTGACTTCCCTCTAATTTGTTTTGTTTTTGTGTTTGTTTGTTTTTTTGTCATTTTGGGGAAATCAATAAAACGTTATTAAAAGCAACATTCCTCTTCAACCAGGCCGAGTAACACCCCATATATACCCTTCTAAATGTGTTTCTGGGACTGGGTGTTTTTCCCCGTCCTCGTTTTTATTACGCATTTTGTGTTTTATATCTCGTATTTGTATGTTGCTAAATGCTCTGAGGTCTGTGGATGAAGGGTTGTTATACAAATGTAACAAACAAATAAATAAAACTGATACAGTCGCACCTTGGTTTTCGAATAGCTAAGTTCCTGAACATTTTGGCTCCTGACTCCACAAACCTGGAAGTGAGCGTTCCGGTTTGCGAACTATTACTGGAAACCGAACGTCCGACAGGGCTTCTGCGGCTTCCAATTGCTGCGCTTTGGTTTCCAAACGTTTTGTAAGTTGAACGCACTTCCGATACGGATTCCGTTCGACTTCCAAGGTATGACGGTATTCAAAAGCACATCTGCCTCTGACTGTGGAGCCAGCGCACAGCCATCGTGGCTAGTAGCCATCAATCGCCCTCTCCCCATGGTCATCTCCGTGTCTTGTGGCAGCGAGTCCCACAGGTTAATCCTTCTAGTAGCACCTTAGAGGCCAACTAAGTTTGTTATTAATATGAGCTTTCATGTGCATGTATCTGAAGAAGTGTGCATGCACACGAAAGCTCATACCTATAACAAACTTAGTTGGTCTCTAAGGTGCTACTGGAAGGAATTTTTTAATTTATTTTTTTTACTATGGCAGACCAACACAGCTACCTACGTGTAACTAGGTTAATCCTTTCACTGCCCAACACTCGCCTCCCATTCCTGATGAGATCTCGGTGGCATCTCCCCCCACCCCCTGCTTATGGGTCATACGACTCCTGCACACAAGCCAACTGCCCTTGATGTCCTCCCCCAGTTAAAAAGGCCATAAATGGAGATCTCTGGCTTGCTTTTATGATGCACCCGGTTAATATTATGCGGGGTCCCTCCTCCTCCTCCTCCCCTAGTTTCAGGTGAGGAACTTTGAAGCTGCCTCTTCAAAGGCTGCGGGAAAGTTGTGGCTGATGTTTGCCAATGCAACTTGCAAACACACCCACACAAAGCCAGATCCTGGTTCACACCCAGGAGGGAATGGCTGGAGAGGTTTAGCGCATGGCTGCGAAAGGGTGGGGTGAGGTGGAGCACTATTTTTGCATTGGGGGGGAGCATACACTCCCACATTTCTCCGATGAAAATAGGGACGTCACCTTCCACAATGGTTATTTTACTATTTAAACCCCAACCATCTAACTGGGTTGCCCCAGTCCCTTTGGGCAGCTTCTAACCTATATGAAAACTGAATAAAACCATAACACATTTTTTTTAAAAAAAAAGCTTCACTATACAGGATTGCCTTCACACAGGTCGGGGGTCAGATAACTCCATGCCCTCCAAAATTTCTCCGTTGAAAATAGGGGCATCATACCATACCCTCCAACATTTCTCTGATGAAAACAGGGAGTGAAGAATTGCTTTCTTTTATCTGTCCTGAATCTTCCAATATCTGTCTCCATTGAGGATTGGATTCTTGGTTTGCTCAAACACAGGCAATCTGCGTCAGGTGTCATATATTTAGAAACCATCTTCCTGGGAGTCCAAGAAGACCGGCTCAATGCCTTACAAGCCTTTTCCCACCTGGCCTGGGCAGGCAGGGCATGGACTGACTCCAACTACAAAAGCTGAGACTGTTGAACAGTCTCCTGGGCTGGGCTGTTGTTTGGAGTGTTGTTCTTGGTTTTTTTGTATCTTGGTTTTAGCTCTTGTTGTGATCTGTGTGGAAATGGTTCCATTTGGTTGTGCATATTTTTTTTTTAAATGTTTTATTTAGCTCAGATGGTGGAGAAAGAGATTTTTCATTTCAGGGTTGTGGGTTCGAGCCCCACCTTGGGCAAAAGATTCCTGCATTGCAGGGGGTTGGACTAGATGACCCCCCGGGGTGCCTTCCAACTCTGCAATTCCATGACCCCCTTTGTGGTGCTGTAATTACGCAATTTTTCCATGTTGAAAGCAGCCTTGATCACAGTCTGAACTGCGGAAAGGTCAGGATACAAATAATTACGTGTGCATGCATGTCTATTGATCAGGATTCAATCCAATTCTGAAAAGTGCAGAGTGTTTGAGGGCTGGGACATTCGTGGGGAAACCAAAACGCTTGTTTGCAAAGCTATGGTACTACCAACCTTACTGTATGCTTGTGAAACATGGACCACTTATAAACGCCATCTCCAACTCCTTGAAAGATTCCATCAACGGTGTCTCCGAAAAATTTTACACATCACTTGGGAAGACAGGCAAACTAATGTCAGTGTACTGGAAGAAGCAAAGATCACCAGTGTGGAAGCAATGATTCTTCAATGTCAACTTCGTTGGACTGGCCATGTTGTGCGGATGCCCGATTATCATCTTCCAAAGCAACTACTCCATTCCGAACATAAAAATGGAAAGTGTAATGCGCTGGTGGTCAACAAAAGAGATTTAAAGACTGTCTCAAGGCAAATCTATAAAAATGTAGTATAAACACCAACAATTGGTGGCCTGTGAGCCCTCCAGTTGGAGAACAGCCTTTCCCAAAGGTGTAATGGGCTTTGAAGACACTCGAACTCAGGGTGAAAGGGAGAAACGTGCTAAGAGGAAGGCAGATCCACACTGTGATCAACTTCCGTGAGGAAACCTATGTCCCCACTGTGGAAGGACGTGTGTATCCAGAATTGGCCTCCACAGTCACTTTCATTGTTAAAACCGTGTTTATGGAGACCACATCAGGGCCGTGGAGTTATTATTAGCCCTGCCTGGCGTGTGCTGAGCTTCCCCTCCTGCCTTCCTGTCACTCGTAGGTCGCTGACCGGTTCTCCTTCCAGGAAAGAATGTTTGCCAGATGCTCCTCTCGAAATCCTCTCTCTTCCAGGCTGGCTTCAGGATGGGGTGGAGGGAAGCAAAATCAGAGGACGATAAAAGATGTGTGTGTTTAGATTTTAATTCTTTACAAGGACACGCTCAACTCAACCTACCCAGGGTATGAGGCTGATCTCATAAACTGGTGGCTCCCAAACTTTTCGAGCCACTGCCCGCTTCCCATATAATGAACAAGGCACAAAACAAACATTTGTTTTCCAAAATACCTTTATTTGGGGGAGGGGGAATTAGGAAGGCATTTATTTCCTGCTTGGCAGGGGGTGGACTGGATGGCCCTTGTGGTCTCTTCCAACTCTATGATTCTATGATTCTATTTATTTAGAAAACTGAAGGTGGCTGGCTTAAGTCCTGTGGTTGGGCGACTGTCCCTGGAAAATAGGAGCACTTGTAGGCTTTGCTTTCACTGTGGGGTCATTTTACATTACATTTCCCTCTGAATTCAGTAAGTGGAAGCTGCTTGGGTGAGAGGAGCCCAGAGGCGCGAAATGTTGGCAACTTGTTTCTGTGTCCCCAAATGCCCCTGCCTGTCACCAAACTCCCAGGGCTGCTCTCCCCCCCACCCTGCCTCCTTCCCCTCATTCGCCATGTCCGTTTGCGACATCACGGGGAGTTGCTAGTTGTCAATGACATCATAGGGGGTCCGTAACCAACGGCCACAGGTGGGGAAACATCTGCACAGCCCTCCCTGGCCTCACAATGGGGGGGCCACCTCAGCAGTCATTTATTAAAAATGAGGTGCCCCCCATTGTGAGGCCTGGGAGAGCTGTGCAGATGTTTCCCCACCTGTGGCCATTGACTACCAACTCCCTGTGATGTCACAAGGGGCTGCAACCTCCTCTTCCTGTGACATCCCTCCAGAGAGGAGTACCCTATGATCCTAGATATATCTCATATAATAAAAATATGGCACAAAACACAGATTTTATTTCAGAAAACTGTTTATTTAGAAAATAAATTAGAAAGCCCTTTATGTAGAAAACAGGAGCTGTCTGGCTTACTGTTAAGTCCTGCGGTTCTCTTCATGACTTTCCCGGCTGGTCTCGGGGGAAACCTCGCCGGCTCTGGACGTCCCTGAAAGGCAAAGGCAAACAGATGAGTGGGATGGCCAACGTCCGACAGCGTCAAAGCAGACACCTCTCCTGGCTAATGCCTGGCAACTTCATCCCTGGCTGGCCTGCGCAATGGGCAGGCTCCCGGAGGTGAAGGATAACCAGTTCTTCGTTCACAAATGGAAGCCAGCTTCATCTGCCTTGCGGCATCCGCTGGCGTCCAAATGTGAAGTCCGCTGGCTCCAGCTGAGCACCTCCATGGCTGTGCCGGGCAGCTTCCCTCCTCTCCTTGGCCACCCGTTTAATGTCAAAAGGCCGACATTCAATTGGTAGGCCCTTTGTCATTAAATTGATGGGCCAAAAGATGGGTGAATGCCAGCCAGCTGTTCTTGTTGTTCAGTCGTTCAGTCGTGTCCGACTCTTCGTGACCCCATGGACCAGAGCACGCCAGGCACACCTATCCTTCACTGCCTCTCGCAGTTTGGCCAAACTCATGTTAGTAGCTTCGAGAACACTGTCCAACCATCTCATCCTCTGTCGTCCCCTTCTCCTTGTGCCCTCCATCTTTCCCAACATCAGGGTCTTTTCTAGGGAGTCTTCTCTTCTCATGAGGTGGCCAAAGTACTGGAGCCTCAACTTCAGGATCTGTCCTTCCAGTGAGCACTCAGGGCTGATTTCTTTAAGGATGGATAAGTTTGATCTTCTTGCAGTCCATGGGACTCTCAAGAGTCTCCTCCAGCACCATAATTCAAAAGCATCAATTCTTCGCGATCAGCCTTCTTTATGGTCCAGCTCTCACTTCCGTACATTACTGGGAAATCCATAGCTTTAACTATACAGACCTTTGTTGGCAAGGTGATGTCTCTTGCTTTTTAAGATGCTGTCTAGGTTTGTCATTGCTTTTCTCCCAAGAAGCAGGCGTCTTCTAATTTCGTGACTGCTGTCACCATCTGCAGTGATCATGGAGCCCAAGAAAGTAAAATCTCTCACTGCCTCCATTTCTTCCCCTTCTATTTGCCAGGAGGTGATGGGACCAGTGGCCATGATCTTAGTTTTTTTGATGTTGACCTTCAGACCATATTTTGCACTCTCCTCCATATTTTGCCAGCCAGTATGCATCCACAAATAGCAGCCAGCTTCATCAGCCTTGCGGCCTCTGTTGGCGTCTATTTGTGAACACTGGCTTCACCTAGACGCCTCCTCTAGAAGCCAAAGGGGCAACTCTCCCGCCCACTACCAGCTGGCCTGCACCTACAAATATCAGCCAGCTTCAGCTTAGGGCGTCCACTGACATCATTTAAATGCAGAATGCAGAATGCAGGGGTTACCGCCTAGGGGCATTCAACCGCTGCCCTAGCGGCAGCTTCCCTCCTCGGTTTGGCTGCCTGTTAATAAACAAACTAGGCTTCCAAACCAGTTTGCATCCCCTCGGTCAGTATAGTAGCCTTGCGGCACCAACCAACCCTGAATGCAAACTCTTCCGGCAGCCATCCACCACCAAACAGCCTGGCCAGGTCCATTGCCAGGCGTCAGCCAGCTTCAGAGATGAATATCGGCCCTTCAAGTAGCGATCCCACTAGCAAGTCAACATGAACTTGCCTTCTCCTTGCTCCACAGCATCCCAGCGCTGGGCGATTGCCTCCTTCCGCCAGCCAGCTTGCCACCACCCGATGGTCTCGGGGAAAACCTTGCCGGCATTGGATGTCCCTGAAAGACAAAGGCAAACCGGTGATGGGATGGCGACTATCCAACAGCGTCCACCCAGACACTTCCACTGGCTTCTGTCTGACAACTTCACCCCTGACTGGCCTGCCGTTTGGCAGGTTGCAGAAGTGGAGGGCTACCAGTATCAACATCCACATGTGAACTCCACTGGTTTCCCTGGCTTCCACCTCTAGGGCTGTGCCGGGCAGCTTCCCTCCTCGCTTTGGCCATCGGCTTAATGTCAAGAGGTCTAGGCCTGTTGACATTAAGTTGATGGGTCAAAGCTACAGGTGAATGTCACCAGATAGCGTCCACAAATATCAGCCAGCTTCATGGGCCTCTCGGCCTCCGCTGACATCCAAATGTGAACCTGGCTTCACCTAGGCGCCACCACTAGAAGCCGATGGGCAACTTTCCCTCCTCACAGTTCCGCCTAGGGACATTCACCCGCTGCCAAAGGGGCAGCTTCCCTCCTCGGTTTGGCTGCCTGTTAATAAACAAACTAGGCTTCCAAACCAGTTTGCATCCCCTCGGTCAGTATAGTAGCCTTGCGGCATCAACCAACACTGAATGCAAACTCTTCCGGCATCCGTCCACCCCCAACAGCCGCGCCAGGTCCATTGCCAGATGTCCACCAGCTTCAGAGCTGAATTTCAGCCACCTTCATGTGCGATCCCACCAGCAAGTAAACTTGAACTTGCCTTCTCCATGCTCCACAGCATCCCAACGCTGGGCGATCGCCTCCTTCCGCCAGCCAGCTTGCCGCCACCATCTGGTCTCAGGGAAAACCTCACCGCCATTGGATGTCCCTGAAAGGCAAAGGCAAAGGCAAACTGGTGATGGGATGGCGACTATCCGACAGTGTCCACCCAGACACTTCCACTGGCTTCTGTCTGACAACTTCACCCCTGACTGGCCTGCCGTTTGGCAGGTTGCAGAAGTGGAGGGCTACCAGTATCAACATCCACATGTGAACTCCACTGGTTTCCCTGGCTTCCACCTCTAGGGCTGTGCCGGGCAGCTTCCCTCCTCGCTTTGGCCATCGGCTTAATGTCAAGAGGTCTAGGCCTGTTGACATTAAGTTGATGGGTCAAAGCTACAGGTGAATGTCACCAGATAGCGTCCACAAATATCAGCCAGCTTCATGGGCCTCTCGGCCTCCGCTGACATCCAAATGTGAACCTGGCTTCACCGTAGGCGCCACCACTAGAAGCCGATGGGCAACTCTCCCTCCTCACGTCAGTTCCGCCTAGGGACACTCACCCGCCGCCAAAGGGGCAGCTTCCCTCCTCGGTTTGTCTGCCTGTTAATAAACAAACTAGGCTTCCAAACCAGTTTGCATCCCCTCGGTCAGTAGAGTGGCCTTGCGGCATCAACCAACACTGAATGCAAACTCTTCCGGCATCCATCCTCCCCCAACAGCCGCGCCAGGTCCATTGCCAGACGACCACCAGCTTCAGAGCTGCGCTTCTGCCGTCTTCAAGTGCGATCCCACCAGCAAGTAAACTTGAACTTGCCTTCTCCTTGCTCCACAGCATCCCAGCGCTGGGCGATTGCCTCCTCCCACCAGCCAGCTTGCCGCCACGGGGCAGGAGGCCACCTGAGCTGAGTGCCTCCGCTGCTGCAACTGCCTCGGCTTTTGACTTGGCCAACATTTATATCCTCTCAGCTGCCAGATGTTTTTGTGGCATCACAATGGCAGCCTCTGGGGAGGCAACACCATCACCCCTCAGACCTCACAATGATGGGCGCAGCTCAGCAGCCATTGGCTCCTAGGAGATATATAACAACCCCCTCCCTAATTTGTGCCAATATCTATGCAGCCACACTGGAAGCCCGGGGGGGGGCAGGAGGGGGGCATTTTTCAGCCCAGTGGTTGCATTTGCCTCCACACAACACTGGTCAAACACACAAATGAACAGAACAATGAAAGTGAGACTCATCTATGCACAGGAATCTTTTCAAGGAGTTAAATGGCAGGGGGAAAGTTATCATCTCGGGGGAAAAGCACTTTTTCATCAATCATTCATTTATTTATTATATTTGAATAAAAGCCATATACAGATCCTTTTCCAGAAGCAGCCAATCCGATAAAACCTAATAAGAAAGACCCAGAAACTAGCAGCCATTAACAATAAATGAAATTAATGAATCCCAATAAGGCTGTTTTATATGTGACAAGTGGTCGCAGTCAGGTAATAGCCAACCTATTTTCACTTCTGGGTTCTGTACCTGTAGCGGTGCCAACGTCTGTTCCAAAAATCTCCCTGGGGTTTTGATAGAGGTGACCATGGAGTATGTAATGGGGAAGATCTTCTCCCCACAAATAAAGAATCTTAACTGCCTTTGAACTTTCCTGTCTCTTCCATCTCAGACTGATGTGGCATCCTTGGAAAGCGGAGAGCTGTAACTGCAGTTCTCAGGGAGGGAGAGGTCAGTGTCTGAAAGTCTTGGGCTCTGGTGTGTTTGGATTTCAGCAAATGGTACCAAAGGGGAGTGTTTTGAGACATGGATTGAAGATTAATCTTGCTCCTTGAACTAGATCTACTAGTACTTGGGACCCTCTAATCAAGGCAAACCCCACTGGTATTCCCCCAGAGTCCTCCTATTATGTACCCCAAATGAACAACAATGCTTATAACCATCACATAGAAGTCTGGCCAAACTCCTTTGACCAAGCCATTGCCTTGGGAGTGGATATTATTTAAAAATATGGATATCATAGACCGGGAAGGTCATGACAATAGATATGGTTGTCATGCTTATTTGTGGTATGAAAAGGTTATAGTACAAAAGAGATTTCTCAGATCATGTTGTAAGACAATCAGTTTGTGGGGTTTGGGGAAAATATAAAACATTAATAGAGCAAAAAACACTTTTGTGGCATTGTCCACTAGAAGTGATATCCTTAAAGGAGCTGTTAATGGAAGTAGATCATCAATTGAAACTGAAAAGGTTTGAAGATATAAGACAATTATTAACTGACTAGTTACAATACCATCAATTAAATGATATATATAAGGTGGGCAAAAATAATGGTTTTTGTACTGATATCTCTAAATTTAAAGAAGAGCTGTTAGAGAATAAAAAATACTTTAAAAATGTATAAAATAATATTGGAATGGTATACAAAAGACGAACGGGTCAAATCTGTAATGATACACTGGGAGAAGTTAGGGAATTGGGATTTAATGTTCACAGTTTGTTATACATTGAAAGAAAATCATATGAAAATGATGTACCAATGTTATTTAACCACTAGTAAATTGCCAAAAAGGAATGGGGAAAATTTATATCTTATCTTAAAGACTATTGTAAACAGTTGAAATCATTAGTAGGATTGGAATATTACTTGTAGAAGATTTTAATTATTATAAAAGATGCAGGAGGAAATAATGATTAATAATAGGGCCCACAAAGGGGAGGATGGAAGGCCAGGAGATTCCTTGGAATCTTGTTTTTATGATTTATGTTTGATATATCTATAAAAAATTTAATCTGAAAAACCAAATAGATATCATTTTTTAATAAAAAAAACTCCTTTGACAAACAACAGTGGGGAAATTGGTCTCTCCATCCTGAAAACTCCTACTTAACATCCTTCATCTACAACCCTAAGGTGCTCAATTAAAGCTCTAGCCCAAAACAACAGGTTCAGTCTGCAATCATATTTGCAGAACTGTATCACTGCTTCCAAGACCAATGCCTCCTCAACCCCCGAACCAATTCGAGTTTATGGGATTTCACGTTTATGCTTATATCCCTTGGGGCGCAAGGAAATAAGAGGTGTTATTGAGTTGTCCTTCTCTTCTTTGGAGTATTCCAAAACCTTTTGGTTTCTGCTCTCTAATCTTACAAAATACAACCTGTCATTTAAATGGGAGAGGCATTATTAGGCCAAAAACCATATTTTACATATACACACAACATTCCACTCAACAAGAGACAGCTGATGGACCGCCCTGTCCCTAGCCAACACCAAGAGAAGCACTTTCTCATGCTGGTTTTCCACGTGAATTGCGTTTGTATGGAGACACCACAGGGTCATAGATAGGAAGCAGCCTTATCTGTGCCAATATCTGGAGAAGACAACCCAGAAACCCGTTTCTTCAGCCCACTGGTTTTATTCCTTTGCCCTCCAACGTTCCAGTGGCCACAAGCCGGGGGTTGAGGGTGGCCAGAGGGAACAAGGGAACAGAGAGAGCCCAGTGTCTGGCGCTGCCTCTTGGTTCCATAAACTCATCCCCAATGCCCTCAATCCCCCCCCCCCAAAAAAAGCGTTGCTCAGAACAGTGGTTTGTACAACACCCACGAGGAAGGTAGTGACAATATGATTCAGAGCAGTAACAATTAATTGCATGATTAGCTCAGTTGGATGGACTGCTTTGCCCATAACGCCAAGGTTGCAGGTTCGATCCCCGTATGGGACAGCTGCATATTCCTGTGTTGCAGGGGGTTGGACAAGATGACCCTCGGGATCCCTTCCAATGCTATGATTCCGATTCAGAATCCGATTCAAACCATTTATTTGGATCGGTTCAACCAGCTGCACAAACTTAATTCAGTTATACCCGCTTTTCGAAGTCCGGGGGTCATTTTCAGCTCCAAAGTGCCCCCCGTTGCCCCTTTCCCTCTTACTGTCCCCTCTAGGATATCCCCACTGCCCATGGGGGTGCTACCATGAACACTGAGAGCCACCGTTATAAACCTTCTCCCAGAGATGACGTTAGCAGGGAATGGAGTGGAAAAGTTGAGTTTCCAGACCCTCTTTGTGTGTTTGCGCCCATGAGAGGGCCACACTCACTGCTGCCATGTGGCCCCCAGATTGTTTGATAAGAGGCAGCGTGGCTCTTCGGCCAAAAAAGGGGTGTCCCCCCCGCTTTGTAGTATTCCGAGTTCTGCCCTGCTTAAACCCCCCCCCCCGGTCGCCTCTGAAAGAAAAATAACCAGGCTAGAACCGCAATCGTGATAATGCAAATTGTCTGCTGGTCTGTGCCCAAAAGGAGCTGTTAGGGAATAAGGGTCCTGAGGGGCCTGGAAGATGGCTCTGGCTCCCTTCCCAGAGCAGCAGGCCTTGCCCTGTTATTTATTGCCTGTCTCTCCCAGAGCTGGATCCTCTTGATTCTCTCCAGGCTCTGAGCTGAAGTCTCCGTAGGATGCCAAAAACATTTCACTTCCCTTCTTTTGGCACCGTTTGTACTTTCTGCAAGGATGCCAGGGGAGTCCTTAAAATCGCCAGGGCGCCCCCTTTGCAGAGGGGGAAGAGTCTGAAGGAGCAGGCTGCCCTTCAACAGGTTGGTTCCCAGCCCAGCCCTAAAATAAACAGCAACTAAAAAAATATTGGGCAGTTTGGGAAAGTACAGAAAAGGACAAGGCAAACGACCAAAGGGATGGAGAGACTCCCCTGGAAAGCTGCAATGTTTGGGAGCAAAAGCAGGGACATGAAATTAATAATAATAATAATAATAATAATAATAATAATAATAATAATAATATTTATTCAATTTATATACCTGGAGGTCTCAGGGGGCGCTTCACAAACAAGACCATGACATGTAAAATCAAACCAAAAACACAATAACCCCCCACAAAACAATAATACAATAACCCCCCCCCAAAGGGTGTTGGATATTAGTCAGGTCAACCGAAGGCCTGGTTAAAAAGGAATATTTTTGCCTGGCACCTAATAATGAAGGCGCCAGGTGAACTTCCCTGGGGAGAGCATTCTACAGACGGGGAGCCACTGCAGGAAAGGCCCCGTTCTCGTGTTGCCACCCTCCTGACCTTCAAGGAAGAGGCACTTGAAGGAGGGCCTCAGAAGATGATCACAGGGTCCGGGAAGAAGCAGTCCTTGAGGTATTGCAGCACTACGCCGTTTAAGGATTTGCGTGTCGAGACCCCAAAGCCGCCCTCCCGGGAATGAAATAAAAACACCAGGACACAGAATATAAGGTTAATGTGATTGGGTAAAAATTTGGCCACAACTTTATTGGTTACAGCATGTGAGCGGTATTGGCTTAGGCATTGAGTGGACCTGACTATATCTGACTCCTGCCCGCAGAGCAGGAAGTCCAGTAAGGGTAAACCACTGATAAGGGGAGCCCCGTCGATTCAGACCAACTCGAGTTCCCCTTGGGTTCCAATGGGGTCGTGGCATGGCCCTAGCCCCGCCCCGGGCTTCGGACAAGATCCCACACCCCCGGATTCCTTTAACGGACTACCCTTAAGCTTGGAGGGGCAGGCCAAAACCAGCTTGGAGGGGCAAAACAAGCTTGGAGGGGCAAAAACAAGCTTGGAGGGGCAGGCCAAAACCAGCACTTTGAATTGTGCTGGAAACTAATTGGTAGCCAGTGCAGTCGGAGGAGGATCAATTAACTGACTGCGACCCGCTTGTCACATATAAAACATATATAACAGCCTTATTGGGAAAAGCCGCTAAAAGTATTTGTGCTAGTCACATAAAAGAAAACGCTGTAAATTGTGCAGGGGATTCATTAATTTCATTTATTGTAAATGGTTGTTTGTTTCTGGGTCTTTCTTAATAGGTTTTATTGGACTGGCTGCTTCTGGAACTGGATCTGTAGTGGCTTTTATTCAACTACAATCAATCAATCAATCAATCAATCAATCAATAAATGATGAGAAAGTGCTTTCTTTCCTGAGATGATAACTTTCCCCCTGCCATGTGACTCCTTGAAAGTATTCCTGTGCATAGATGAGACTCACTATCATTGTTCTCTTCATTTGTGCGTTTGACCAGTGTTCTGTGGAGGGAAATGCAACCACTGGGCTGAAAAATGCCCCCCTCCTGCCCCCCTGGGTTTCCTGTGTGGCTGCACAGATATTGACACAAATTGGGGAGGGGGGTGTTATATATCTCCTTGGAGATAATGACTGCTGAGCTGCGCCCATCATTGTGAGGTCTGAGGGGTGATGCCTCCCCAGAGGCTGCCATTGTGATGCCACAACAAAATTTGGCAGCTGAGAGGGTATAAATGTTGGCCAAGTCAAAAGCCGAGGCAGTTGCAGCAGCGGAGGCACACAGCTCGTGTGGCCTCCTGCCCCGTGGCGGCAAGCTGGCTGGCGGAAGGAGACGATCGCCCCGTGCTGGGATGCTGTGGAGCAAGGAGAAGGCAAGTTCAAGTTTACTTGCTGGTGGGATCGCACTTGAAGGTGGCTGAAATTCAGCTCTGAAGCTGGTGGACGTCTGGCAATGGACCTGGCGCGGCTGTTGGGGGTGGACGGATGCCGGAAGAGTTTGCATTCAGTGTTGGTTGATGCCGCAAGGCTACTATACTGACCGAGGGGATGCAAACTGGTTTGGAAGCCTAGTTTGTTTGTTAACAGGCAGCCAAACCGAGGAGGGAAGCTGCCCCTTTGGCAGCGGGTGAATGTCCCTAGGCGGAATGACTGTGAGGAGGGAAAGTTGCCCATCGGCTTCTAGTGGTGGCGCCTAGGTGAAGCCAGGTTCACATTTGGATGTCAGCGGAGGCCGAGAGGCCCATGAAGCTGGCTGATATTTGTGGACGCTATCTGGTGACATTCACCTGTAGCTTTGACCCATCAACTTAATGTCAACAGGCCTAGACCTCTTGACATTAAGCCGATGGCCAAAGCGAGGAGGGAAGCTGCCCGGCACAGCCCTAGAGGTGGAAGCCAGGGAAACCAGTGGAGTTCACATGTGGATGTTGATACTGGTAGCCCTCCACTTCTGCAACCTGCCAAACGGCAGGCCAGTCAGGGGTGAAGTTGTCAGACAGAAGCCAGTGGAAGTGTCTGGGTGGACGCTGTTGGATAGTCGCCATCCCATCACCGGTTTGCCTTTGCCTTTCAGGGACATCCAATGCCGGCGAGGTTTTCCCCGAGACCATCGGGTGGTGGCAAGCTGGCTGGCGGAAGGAGGCAATCGCCCAGCGCTGGGATGCTGTGGAGCAAGGAGAAGGCAAGTTCAAGTTTACTTGCTGGTGGGATCGCACTTGAAGGTGGCTGAAATTCAGCTCTGAAGCTGGTGGACGTCTGGCAATGGACCTGGCGCGGCTGTTGGGGGTGGACGGATGCCGGAAGAGTTTGCATTCAGTGTTGGTTGATGCCGCAAGGCTACTATACTGACCGAGGGGATGCAAACTGGTTTGGAAGCCTTGTTTGTTAACAGGCAGCCAAACCGAGGAGGGAAGCTGCCCCTTTGGCAGCGGGTGAATGTCCCTAGGCGGAACTGTGAGGAGGGAAAGTTGCCCATCGGCTTCTAGTGGTGGCGCCTAGGTGAAGCCAGGTTCACATTTGGATGTCAGCGGAGGCCGAGAGGCCCATGAAGCTGGCTGATATTTGTGGACGCTATCTGGTGACATTCACCTGTAGCTTTGACCCATCAACTTAATGTCAACAGGCCTAGACCTCTTGACATTAAGCCGATGGCCAAAGCGAGGAGGGAAGCTGCCCGGCACAGCCCTAGAGGTGGAAGCCAGGGAAACCAGTGGAGTTCACATGTGGATGTTGATACTGGTAGCCCTCCACTTCTGCAACCTGCCAAACGGCAGGCCAGTCAGGGGTGAAGTTGTCAGACAGAAGCCAGTGGAAGTGTCTGGGTGGACGCTGTTGGATAGTCGCCATCCCATCACCGGTTTGCCTTTGCCTTTCAGGGACATCCAATGCCGGCGAGGTTTTCCCCGAGACCATCGGGTGGTGGCAAGCTGGCTGGCGGAAGGAGGCAATCGCCCAGCGCTGGGATGCTGTGGAGCAAGGAGAAGGCAAGTTCATGTTGACTTGCTAGTGGGATCGCTACTTGAAGGGCCGATATTCATCTCTGAAGCTGGCTGACGCCTGGCAATGGACCTGGCCAGGCTGTTTGGTGGTGGATGGCTGCCGGAAGAGTTTGCATTCAGTGTTGGGTGGTGCCGCAAGGCTACTATACTAACCGAGGGGATGCAAACTGGTTTGGAAGCCTAGTTTGTTTAGTAACAGGCAGCCAAACCGAGGAGGGAAGCTGCCGCTAGGGCAGCGGGTGAATGCCCCTAGGCGGTAACCCCTGCGTTCTGCATTTGCATTTAAATGATGTCAGTGGACGCCCTAAGCTGAAGCTGGCTGATATTTGTAGGTGCAGGCCAGCTGGTAGTGGGCGGGAGAGTTGCCCCTTTGGCTTCTAGAGGAGGCGTCTAGGTGAAGCCAGTGTTCACAAATAGACGCCAACAGAGGCCGCAAGGCTGATGAAGCTGGCTGCTATTTGTGGATGCATACTGGCTGGCAAAATATGGAGGAGAGTGCAAAATATGGTCTGAAGGTCAACATCAAAAAAACTAAGATCATGGCCACTGGTCCCATCACCTCCTGGCAAATAGAAGGGGAAGAAATGGAGGCAGTGAGAGATTTTACTTTCTTGGGCTCCATGATCACTGCAGATGGTGACAGCAGTCACGAAATTAGAAGACGCCTGCTTCTTGGGAGAAAAGCAATGACAAACCTAGACAGCATCTTAAAAAGCAGAGACATCACCTTGCCGAACAAAGGTCTGTATAGTTAAAGCTATGGATTTCCCAGTAATGTACGGAAGTGAGAGCTGGACCATAAAGAAGGCTGATCGACCGAAGAATTGATGCTTTTGAATTATGGTGCTGGAGGAGACTCTTGAGAGTCCCATGGACTGCAAGAAGATCAAACTTATCCATCCTTAAAGAAATCAGCCCTGAGTGCTCACTGGAAGGACAGATCCTGAAGTTGAGGCTCCAGTACTTTGGCCACCTCATGAGAAGAGAAGACTCCCTAGAAAAGACCCTGATGTTGGGAAAGATGGAGGGCACAAGGAGAAGGGGACGACAGAGGATGAGATGGTTGGACAGTGTTCTCGAAGCTACTAACATGAGTTTGGCCAAACTGCGAGAGGCAGTGAAGGATAGGCGTGCCTGGCGTGCTCTGGTCCATGGGGTCACGAAGAGTCGGACATGACTGAACGACTGAACAACAAGAACAGCTGGCTGGCATTCACCCATCTTTTGGCCCATCAATTTAATGACAAAAGGCCTACCAATTGAATGTCGGCCTTTTGACATTAAACGGATGGCCAAGGAGAGGAGGGAAGCTGCCCGGCACAGCCATGGAGGTGCTCAACTGGAGCCAGCGGACTTCACATTTGGACACCAGCGGATGCCGCAAGGCAGATGAAGCTGGCTTCCATTTGTGAACGAAAACTGGTTATCCTTCACCTCCGGGAGCCTGCCCATTGCGCAGGCCAGCCAGGGATGAAGTTGCCAGGCATTAGCCAGGAGAGGTGTCTGCTTTGACGCTGTCGGACGTTGGCCATCCCACTCATCTGTTTGCCTTTGCCTTTCAGGGACGTCCAGAGCCGGCGAGGTTTCCCCCGAGACCAGCCGGGAAAGTCATGAAGAGAACCGCAGGACTTAACAGTAAGCCAGACAGCTCCTGTTTTCTACATAAAGGGCTTTCTAATTTATTTTCTAAATAAACAGTTTTCTGAAATAAAATCTGTGTTTTGTGCCATATTTTTATTATATGAGATATATCTAGGATCATAGGGTACTCCTCTCTGGAGGGATGTCACAGGAAGAGGGGGTTGCAGCCCCTTGTGACATCACAGGGAGTTGGTAGTCAATGGCCACAGGTGGGGAAACATCTGCACAGCCCTCCCAGGCCTCACAATGGGGGGCACCTCATTTTTAATAAATGACTGCTGAGGTGGCCCCCCCATTGTGAGGCCAGGGAGGGCTGTGCAGATGTTTCCCCACCTGTGGCCGTTGGTTACGGACCCCCTATGATGTCATTGACAACTAGCAACTCCCCGTGATGTCACAAACGGACATGGCGAATGAGGGGAAGGAGGCAGTTTTGGGGGGGAGCAGCCCTGGGAGTTTGGTGACAGGCAGGGGCATTTGGGGACACAGAAACAAGTTGCCAACATTTCGCGCCTCTGGGCTCCTCTCACCCAAGCAGCTTCCAAGAAAATAAAAAGAAATCACAACTGTCTTTGTCACCCCATCACTTACGGAATTCAGAGGGAAATGTAATGTAAAATGACCCCACAGTGAAAGCAAAGCCTACAAGTGCTCCTATTTTCCAGGGACAGTCGCCCAACCACAGGACTTAAGCCAGCCACCTTCAGTTTTCTAATTAAATAAATGCCTTCCTAATTCCCCCTCCCCCAAATAAAGGTCTTTTTAAAAACAAATGTTTGTTTTGTGCCACATTCATTATATGGGAAGCGGGCAGTGGCTCGAAAGGTTTGGGAGCCACCTGTTTATGAGATCAGGGAGGCAGGAGGGGAAGCTCAGCACACGCCAGGCAGGGCTAATAATAACTCCACGGCCCTGATGTGGTCTCACCGCAGCAACGCAGGAGTGGGTCCTATCTGTGTCACCCCCTCTCCTCTCCGGACAGACCCTGAATGTGCAGAAAACAAACAGCCTGCCTTCTCCCCACTCATTGATGTGCCCAAATACCACTTCTAGTTATGCTCAAACACTCTGGGTCGGTGTTAACAACAAGACTTGGGGAGGAGGGGGGACTTCAGTGGGCAGAATAACCCCCATTTGAATCTCTCGGTGCTTCCAAACCTGCATGACTGCAGTCGGATAGAATCGTGAGCAACTAATTCTTCTTCTTTGGCGATCTCTCGAAGCTGAGTAAGATTGTCTTCAATAAACATGGTTTTAACAATGCGTCCGTAAGTGACTGTGGAGGCCAATTCTGGAACCACACGCCCTTCCACAGTGGGGACGTAGGTTTCTGGGCAGGAGTTGATCATGATGGGACTTCCGGTGGCGGCGCCGGCTCATGCAGACGGGAGCTGAAGCTCCGGTCAACTTCGGAGTTTTTGGGGGTGTCCGTGACCGCGCCACGGCCCCCGTAAAGCCACAGGAGGGGAGTCCTGTGGACAGGATTCTTGCGGGCACCAGACGTGCCGTCCCAGCTCCCGATCTACCCCCGTAAGGAGGAGGATCGGGCGAGCAGGGCTCCGGTACGGTGCTGAAGAAGCCATTGCTGGCCGAAGTTGACGAAGCAGCGGGATCTGCTGGGCTTCAAAAAGAGCGCCCCATTCTTCCGAAAATTGATAGAAACAAGAGACTCTGTAAGTACTGACCCAATTGGATTTTAATTTGGCGAATTTGTTGAAAATTTGGCTTGCGGAGGGAAGCGCAAAAGCAGGGAGTCCGTTTCCCTTTGACAGCGGCAAGGCGGAAGCAGGGACAATAAAGCTGTGCCGCGGACTTTTCTTTGTTCTTAAAAAACGACTTTAAGCTGTTTTCACGAGTAATGGTGGATAATGGTGGATAAAGCTTAGCGACTCTTATTAAGTCTAACTATTGTGATTTATAAAAAGATTAAGAAGACACCGCTACACCCTCTGGATATGGAGACCGGGTCAGTTAGCGGGCTGCGTTACTTTGTTTAAACTTGTTTTACTTCTGCTTACAACTGGAGACTGTTACATTCTGCTACCTTTTTAGAGTGTTTTTCTGGATACACTGTTTATAAGACGAACTGCCTTGGGGAAGTTACTGCTAAGATACTTTTCTTGACTTGGAGGAGAAGTTTGGGAAAGTTTTGAAACTTTGGAACTTTGAAAAAGAGTTATTGGAGCTGGAAGCAGTGGGACTTTTACTTTGGAAACTGCTGTGATTATTCTGTTCTTTGTTCTCTGGCACTGTATGTTTGGTCTACCGGCCACCTGGTGTTTGCATTAGGATTGTTTTGAGACTGGCCACTTTGTATACCTTGTAGTGACCTTGAAAAATACAGCTCTCTGTTGGAGAGCAGTAAGCTGTCAGTAAGCTGTCAGTAAAGTGTATTGGAAGGATGCAAACCCAGGAAACACCACCTACATCTGGATCTGTAGCTTCTAGGATAAGATCCAAAAAAGGTGACAAGGAAAAACAGAGAAAAGGGTCAGTGGCAAAACCTTTTGAGGAGCAAATGCTATCTGCTATTGAGAAATTAAGTGCCAGTTTGCAATCAGTGCATAGTGAACTTAAAGAAACAAGAGAAGAACTTAAAGGGACTAGAGAGGAATTACAAAGTGATATTAAAAAATCATCTGATTCTTTGCAAGCAGCAATCGCTTCTGTTGAGAAGACTGTGACTCAGAATAAGACTGCAATTACTAGGATTGGAAAAGAGGTTGACACTCTCAAAAAAGAGTCTGAAGACGTCAGAGAAAAAATTAAAAAAGTGGAGACTAAAATTGAAAATTTGGAACCAGAAGAAATACAGAGAATCAGGACACAGCAGAGGGACCTACAAGAGTCTCTGGCTTTTTTGCAACTGAGGGAGAGAGAGGCCAACATAAGATTGAGAGGCGTTCCTGAACTTGAGCAAGAGAGCCTGAAAGACTTCTTAATTAAAGAATTTTCGGGATTCTGGGAGCTGGAAGAGTCGGATTTACAATCATTCATAGTGAAAGCATATAGGTTTGGAACGAAAGGAAAAAAGAACAAAAAAGCAGTGAATGACTGTATGGTTGTCTTCCAGAACAGGATTCAGAGAGACCAGATTCTTGACTTTCACTATAAGAACAACTTGGTGATCCAGCAGAGACCAGTAATCATCTTTAAAGATATCCCACGTTATTTTTTGGACAGGAGATTCCATTATTACGACCTAACTACAGAACTGAGAACAAGGAACATCTCATTCAGTTGGGAATTCCCAGAAGGCCTGACGTTCAGATACAAAGAAAGAAGAGTAAGAATCAAATCTCCTGAGGACAAGAAGAAATTCTTGGACAAATACAGTGCTGATTTTGCAGGATCCTCCCTTGACCCAGCAAGACTGTCTAAACCAGTTATCCCACCCCCTGGAAAACCATCATTGGGTGAAGGAGAGGGTAGTGAAGAGGAAGAAGAAGAGGAACAAGGCGCGAAGGGAGGACCCAAGATATAAAATGGCGTTGAAAGTGTTAACGTGGAATGTCCACGGCATGAACCTGAGGCCGAAAAGACACAGAATATATCATGCATTAGAGAAGAAAAAGCTAGATATAATTTGTTTACAGGAGACCCATGTTGTCCGGCACCATAGAAGGATTCTCCAGAATAAGAAATTAGGCCAAGAATTTATTTCATCCGACCAGGTCAAGAAAAGAGGAGTAGTAATTTATGCAAAAGAGAATTACAATCCAAGGCATTTATTTAAAGATGAGGAAGGGAGATTCACTGCAATCGAAATCACAGTACAAGGCGAAAAATTTATGATACTGGGACTCTACGCACCGAATGAAGGAAAATCAGACTTCTACAAAAAGATACATGAACTGTTGATGGAGTATTTGGACTATAATTTAATCTGTTTGGGAGATTTTAATGGGGCGGTTTCTACAATGATGGATAGATCTCAGAGATCTAAGATCACAAATGAGGGTAAACTGCCAAAAACTTTTTTCAAAATGATTGAGAATCTGGACTTAATTTATTCATGGAGGTTGAAAAACCCAACAGAAAAGGAAGCAACTTATTTCTCTGAACCTCAGAAGTCATGGTCGAGGCTAGATTATGTCTGGGTTTCCAGAAGTCTGGCTCCTAAAATCCAGAAGGCAGAGATTTGTCCCAAGACATGTTCTGATCATAATGCAGTGCAAGTGGAATTTAAAATTTACTCCAAGGATTCATTTCGGTGGAGAATGGATGATGCATTATTAAGAGACCCCAAGCTGGTGGAAGAAGCAGCTAAAAAGATGAGAGAATATTTTCAATTAAATTTAAATACAGGTGTGGAGAAAAGAATAGTATGGGACGCAAGTAAAGCAGTTATGAGAGGGTTCCTCATAAAGGAAAAAGCAAATGAAAAGAAACAACAAAATTTAGAAAAGGAAAGAATTCTGCAACAAATAAAAGAAAAAGAGAAGAAATTGAGAGGATACCCGAAAAATCAACATATCCAGAAAGAAATAAAATTTTTGCAGTCCCAATACTCCAAGATTTTAAATCAGGAAATTGAATGGAAAATTAAACTAATGAAACAAAGAACTTTTGATTCAGCAAACAAGTGCGGGAAATTGCTGGCTTGGCAGTTGAAAAAGAGACAGAAACTGAACATCATCACAAGTTTGAAGGTTAATGACAAAACAATAGAGAATCCAGTGGAGATTAGAAAATGTTTTCAAAAATTCTACAAACTTTTGTATAAAAAAGATAATGTGGAAGAGAAAGATATTGAGCAATTTTTGGATAAAAATGGATTGCAAAGAGTCCCAGAAGAAAAAGCCAAAATACTCAACCATCCGATATCGACTTCTGAACTGGAAGAGGCAATTAGCAACATGCAGATTGGAAAAGCCCCAGGACCTGATGGGCTAACAGCAAAATATTACAAAGTGTTAAAGGATTGGCTAATTCAGCCTTTTAAAGATATTTGTAATGGTATGTTGGAAGGAGACAGGGCACCCGACTCATGGAAGGAGGCGTATATTACACTGATTTTAAAACCAGATTCCGATGGCACCCTTATGAAAAATTATCGACCAATTTCGCTTTTAAATGTGGATTATAAAATATTTGCGAATGTTATGGCCTCTAGACTGAAAAGAGTGTTGAAAGATTATATCCACAAGGACCAAGCAGGTTTTTTACCTGGAAGACATATTAGCAGCAATACAAGAAACATTGTGGATATATTGGAAAGACTTGAAAAGAAGATAAATACTAGATGCTCTACTTATATTTATTGATGCAGAGAAGGCCTTTGATAATATTTCTTGGTGTTTTATGAAGAAAAATTTGGAAAAGATGGGCGTTGGTCAAAGATTTTTAAATGGCATTAATGCTATCTATACAGCAAAAGCAAAAGTTATAATTAACAGTGTAATATCGAAAGAGATAATGATTGAAAAAGGAACGAGACAAGGGTGCCCGGTCTCCCCGTTGTTATTTATTACAGTCCTGGAGGTTCTTCTCAACATGATTAGATCTGATAACATGATAAAAGGAATAAAGGTGGGCGAGAAGGAGTATAAACTCAAAGCTTATGCCGATGATTTGGTGTTATCCCTACAAGAACCAGAAAGCAGTGTGACCAGAGCTTTAGAGACAATTGAAAATTTTGGAAGAGTAGCAGGATTTAAATTGAATAAAGCCAAGACTAAGGTGCTGACAAAAAACATGTCGCCATCGCAGATTCAAAGACTACAAGACCTCACTGGATTGAACTTTGTTAAAAAGGTAAAATATTTGGGGGTTAACTTGACTCCAAAAAATATAAACCTGTTCAAGGACAATTATGAAAAAATATGGCAGGAGATTAAAAAGGACTTGGAAACATGGACTAGGTTAAAGCTATCCCTTATGGGCAGAATAGCGGCCATCAAAATGAATGTTCTACCAAGGATGCTGTTTTTATTTCAAGTGATTCCGATTATAGACAAGCTGGAGAGTTTTAGGAAATGGCAAAAGGACCTATCGAAATTTATTTGGCAAGGGAAAAAACCAAGAATTAAATATAAGATCCTTATTGACTCTAAAGAGAGAGGTGGTTTTTCCCTACCAGACTTACGGTTGTATTTTGAAGCAGCAGCCTTTTGCTGGTTAAAGGATTGGTTCAAGTTGGAAAATACAGACGTGTTGGACTTGGAAGGCTATGACAATGTGTTTGGCTGGCACGCTTACCTTTGGTATGATAAAGTGAAGGCCCATAAGGCTTTTAAAAATCACATAATTAGAAATGCCTTGTTTCAGGTCTGGATTCGTAATAAAGACTTGTTGGAGAGAAAGACCCCCAAGTGGATTTCCCCAGTGGAGGCGAAGGCTCATAAAGGACCTAACATGCCTGCAAAATGGTTGAAATATGCAGATATACTGCAACAAGAAGGTCAAAGCTTTAAGTTAAAAAGCTATGACCAAGTAAAGGAAGGGGTGTATGATTGGTTGCAGTATTATCAAGTAAATGAAGTTTTTAAAATGGACAAAAAATTAGGCTTTCAGGCAGAAAAATCTAAGTTGGAAACAGAACTTTTGGATACGAACTCCAAAAACCTTTCCAGGATGTATAACTTGTTATTGGAGTGGCATACAAAAGATGAGTTGGTGAAATCTGCAATGATTGACTGGGCAAAGGATGTGGGGCATAACATTTCGTTTTCAGACTGGGAAAGGTTGTGGAGGGAAGGTATAAAATTTACTGCCTGTAATTTGTTAAAAGAAAATGTGATGAAGATGATTTATAGATGGTATTTAACACCAGTTAAATTAGCTAAGATGTATCATGGACTGAGTAATGAATGTTGGAAATGTAAGAAAGTAGAAGGTACCTTCTATCACATGTGGTGGACGTGCCCAAAGGTTAAGGACTTCTGGGAGAAGATATATAATGAGCTTAAAAGAGTGTTTAAATACACCTTTTCTAAGAAACCAGAGGCCTTCCTATTGGGTATCTCCAACCATGAGATACACAGAAAAGACAAAGTGTTTTTTATGTATGCCACAACTGCTGCAAGAATTTTGATTGCTAAATACTGGAAAGGTGAGGAGTTACCGACTGTAGAGGAATGGCAAATGAAGCTAATTGATTATATGGAACTCGCAGAACTGACCGGGAGGCTCCGTGACCAGAGGGAGGAGGTGGTGCAAGAAGATTGGAAGAAATTTAAAGATTATTTGAAACAACGCGAAAGATTGGACTTCTGAGTGAAATCAGCGGAAATATAGGCATTAGCTATATAATGTTAGGAATTAGGATATAAGAAGGGAGGAGTGAATATTTTTAGAAGATAATATAAGATAATTAAATAAGATGTTGTGTTTCATGTGTTAAAACTAAGAATTAGTGATAGAGATAAGAAGTGTTATAATTAAAAAGAATTGTTACGAATATGTATTAGATTGGTTAGGAAACTGCTAAAATAGATTTATATTGAACGCAGATAAGGGAACGGGGGAAGTCCCCCAATAAGATTAGAAATAAGGTTATATAAACTAGATGAATTTTTCTTTTTTTGTATTGTTTTGGATTGTTCGATTGTCTATTTGTTTTTCTTTTTGTAGTGTAGTTTTGTTGTTGTGTTTTTTCTTACTTTTTTATCTTGTGTTTTGTAAAACTTAATAAATTTCTTTTAAAAAAAAAAAAAGATGATGATGAGGGTTTGCCAAGTGTGCCTTCCTCTTAGCATGTTTCTCCCTTTCGCCCTGAGTTCGAGTGTCTTCAAAGCCCATGAAACCTTTGGGAAAGGCTGTTCTCCAACTGGAGCACTCGCAGGCCACTGTTTCCCAATTGTTGGTGTTTATACTACATTTTTATAGATTTGCCTTGAGACAGTCTTTAAATCTCTTTTGTTGACCACCAGCGCATTACACTTTTCATTTTTATGCTCGGAATAGAGTAGTTGCTTTGGAAGATGATAATCGGGCATCCGCACAACATGGCCAGTCCAACGAAGTTGACATTGAAGAATCATTGCTTCCACACTGGTGATCTTTGCTTCTTCCAGTACACTGACATTAGTTTGCCTGTCTTCCCAAGTGATGTGTAAAATTTTTCGGAGACACTGTTGATGGAATCTTTCAAGGAGATGGAGATGGAGTTTATAAGTGGTCCATGTTTCACAAGCATACAGTAAGGTTGGTAGTACCATAGCTTTGCAAACAAGTATTTTGGTTTCCCCACGAATGTCCCAGTCCTCAAACACTCTGCACTCTGCCAAATTGGATAGAATCCTGAGCAATAGACATGCATGCACACGTAATTATTTGTATCCTGGCCTTTCCGCAGTTCAGACTGTGATCAAGGCTGCTTTCGACATGGAAAAATCGTGTAATTACAGCACCACAAAGGTGGTCATGGAATTGCAGAGTTGGAAGGCACCCGGGGGGGGGGTCATCTAGTCCAACCCCCTGCAACGCAGGAATCTTTTGCCCAAGGTGGGGCTCGAACCCACAACCTTGAAATGAAAAATCTCATTCTTTACCACCTGAACTAAAAAAAACATTTTTTAAAAATGCACAACCAAATGGAACCATTTCCACACAGATCACAACAAGAGCTAAAACCAAGATACAAAAAAACCAAGAGCAAGAACCCTCCAAACAACAGCCCAGCCCAGGAGACTGTTCAACAGTCTCAGCTTTTGTAGTTGGAGTCAGTCCATGCCCTGCCTGCCCAGGCCAGGTGGGAAAAGGCTTGTAAGGCATTGAGCCGGTCTTCTTGGACTCCCAGGAAGATGGTTTCTGAATATATGACACCTGACGCAGAATACCTGTGTTTGAGCAAACCAAGAATCCAGTCCTCAATGGAGGCAGATATTGGAAGATTCAGGACGGATAAAAGAAAGCAATTCTTCGCTCTGCACAGAGTGAAACTATGGAACTCCCTGCCACAAGAGGCAGGCATGGCCACCAACTTGGATGGCTTTAAAAGAGAATTTGGCAAATTCATGGAGCAGGAGAGAGCAATCGATGGCTACTAGCCAGGATGGCTGTGCTCTGCCTCCACAGCAACACTTCCAAAAACCTCTTTCTCGAAACCCTAGGAGGGGAGAAATGCTCTTGTGTTCGAATCCTGCTTGCTGGTTTCCCACAGGCCCCTGGCTGGCCCCTGTGAGAACAGGATGCTGGACTAGATGGGCCATTGGCCTCATCCTGCAGCCTCTCCTTACATTCTAATGGGAGATTTGCAGGTTCTGACCACGCTATGGATTTCTGCGTTTATTCCAAATGTCACAGTTTATTGCACCCACTTTCTTGGGAGTTTCCATTCAAGGGCAGCCTGAACATATGGTTATCATTATTATTTATTTCATTGATGAATATAATGCTATAAAGTGATAAAAAGCTGCTCTTTCCCCCGCCCCCTTATGGGAAACAACGAAAGAGGGTGCCTGGGGTCTGGAACCAGCAAGAGAGCGTTTAGCTCTTTCCCTTGCCTTGCCAATTAATCACATAGTTCAAAGCACTGGTTCTGGGACCCTCTGGCGATTCTTCCTAATATTGCCAGCCCCACCCCCACTATCCAAGTGTCCCTATTTCCCAGGGACGTCCCTGATTTAGAGAAGCCATCCCGGTTTCTGATTTCATCCCGGAATATCCCACTTTTCCTTGGGACGTCCCTAATTTACCAGGATTTAAATACCATTGTTACCTCATTTTCACCTGTGTATCATTACAGATTAGACCCCTTCATCTTTTGTACTCCATTCTAGTATTATTTCATACATTTCTGAAAGCGATTTTGTTTTATTCTCCAGCAGCTCTTCTTCGAATTTGATATTTCCGTACAAAAACCATTCTTTCTGTCCAACCTGAATATATCTTTAATTGATGATATTGTAACCAATCAGTTAATAATTGTCTTATATCTTCAAACCTTTTCAGTTTCAACTGATAATCTACTTCCATTAACAGCTCCTTTAACGTTTCTCATATTCAATTTTTTTAAGGATATCACTTCTAGTGGGGAGAGCCACAAAGGTTTTTTTTGCTCTAATAATGTTTTATATTTTCCCCATACCTCACAAACCGATTGCCTTACAACATGATTCAAGAAATCTCTTATGTACTATAACCTTTTCATACCACAAATAAGCATGCCAACCATATCTATTGTCATGACCTTCCAGGTCTACAACATCAGTATTTTTAAAATAATATCCATTCCCAAGGGAATGGCTTGGTCAAAGGAGTTTGGCCAGACTTCTATGTAATGATTATAAGCATTGTTGTTCATTGGGGGTACATAAATGGATGACTCTGGGGCATCCAATTGTGGGGTCGGTGAAGGAGAAGATCTTCCCCATTACATACTCCATGGTCAGCTCTATCAAAACACCAGAGAGATTTTTGGAACAGATGTTGGCACCGTTACAGGGACAGACCACAGAAGTGAAAATATGTTGGCTATTACTGGACTGTGACCCACTTGTCACATATAAAACAGACTAATAAGGATTTATTAATTTGATTTATTGTAAATAGTTGCTTGTTTCTGGTTCTTTCTTAATAGGCTTTATTGGATTATAATAATAATAATAATAATAAATAATAATAATAATAATAATAATAATAATAATAATAATAATAATATTTATTATTTGTACCCGGCCCCATATGGCTTTTAGTGAAATACAATAAATGAAAAGGTGCTTTTTTCCTGAGATGATAACTTTCCCCCTGCCATGTGACTCCTTGAAAAGATTCCTGTGCATAGAACATTCATTGTTCTGTTCGTTTGTGTGTTTGACCAGTGTTGTGTGGAGGGAAATGCAACCACTGGGCTGAAAAATGCCCCCCTCCTGCCCCCCCGGGCTTCCAGTGTAGACTTCACAGCTATTGGCACAAGTTGAGGAGGGGATTGTTATATATCTCCTAGGAGCCAATGGCTGCTGAGCTGCGCCCATCATTGTGAGGTCTGAGGAGTGATGCCTCCCCAGAAGCTGCCATTGTGATGTCACAAAAATTGTGAGGTCTGAGGAGTGATGCATCCCCAGAAGCTGCCATTGTGATGACACAAAAACATCTGGCAGCTGAGAGGGTATAAATGTTGGCCAAGTCAAAATCCGAGGCAGTTGCAGCAGCGGAGGCACTCCGCTCGGGTGGCCTCCTGCCCCATGGCGGCAAGCTGGCTGGCGGGAGGAGGCAATCGCCCAGCGCTGGAATGCTGTGGAGCAAGGAGAAGGCAAGTTCAAGTTTACTTGCTGGTGGGATCGCACTTGAAGACGGCAGAAGCGCAGCTCTGAAGCTGGTGATCGTCTGGCAATGGACCTGGCGCGGCTGTTGGGGGAGGATGGATGCCGGAAGAGTTTGCATTCAGTGTTGGTTGATGCCGCAAGGCCACTCTACTGACCGAGGGGATGCAAACTGGTTTGGAAGCCTAGTTTGTTTATTAACAGGCAGACAAACCGAGGAGGGAAGCTGCCCCTTTGGCGGCGGGTGAGTGTCCCTAGGCGGAATGACGTGAGGAGGGAGAGTTGCCCATCGGCTTCTAGTGGTGGCGCCTACGGTGAAGCCAGGTTCACATTTGGAGGTCAGCGGAGGCCGAGAGGTCGAAGCTGGCTGATATTTGCGAACGCTATCTGGTGGCATTCACCTGAGTCTTTTGCCCTCAACTGAACGTCAACAGGCCTGCCAATTGAGAAGGTCAGCTAGCTGGCATTCGTAGAGCTCTTGACGTTACGTCGATGGCCAAAGCGAGGAGGGAAACTGCCCGGCCAGCCCTAGAGGTGGAAAGCAGGGAAACCAGTCAAAAGTCGTCGATACTGGTGGCCCTCCACTTCTGCAACCTGCCTAACGGCAGGCCAGTCAGGGATGAAGTTGTCAGAAAGATTCCAGTGGAAGTGTCTGGGGGGAAGCTGGCGGATAGTCGCCATCCCATCACCGGTTTGCCTTTGCCTTTCAGGGACATCCAATGCTGGCGAGGTTTCCCCCGAGACCAGTCGGGAAAGTCATGAACAGCAGACAGCTCTTGTTTTCTAAATCAATGGCTTTCTATTTTTTTTTCTAAATAAACGTCTTTCTGAAATCAAATCTGCGTTTTGTGTCATATTTTTATTATATGGGAAATCTCTAGGATCACAGGGTACTCCTCTAGTAGTGATGTCACAGGAAGAGGGGGTTCCATCCCCTTGTGACATCACAGAAAGTTGGTAGTCAACGGCAATTTTTAATAAATGACTCCTGAGGTGCCCCCCCATTGTGAGGCCAGGGAGGGCTGTGCAGATGTTTCCCCAGCTGTGGCCGTTGGCTACAGACCCCCTATGATGTCACAGACATCTAGCAACTCCCTGTGATGTCACAAACTGACATGGTGAATGAGGGGAAAGAGGCAGTTTCAAGGGGAGGGGAGCAGCCCTGGGGGCAGGCAGGGCCATATGGGGACACAGAAACGAGTTGCCAACACTTTGCGCCTTCTGGGCACCTTGGCTCATCTCACCAAAGCAGCTGCCAAGAAAATAAAACAAAATAACAGCTGGTTTTGCTCCCTACCACTTATAAGGGTTTTAAGGGGGTTTAAACACTGCCTGCTTTTAGAAGAAGGAGACCCACCCCCAGTTCACTGCCTAGGCTTACATGAGCCACAAAGACCTGAGTTCAAATCTCACATCCATTTGCAAACTCAAGGAGGGGTCAAGGGGATGGAGAGATGGTCTTTCTTCAACTCCACCCCACCGCCCAGCCTTACATCTTTGCAACATTATCTTCCCTCCCACTTCTGCATTGTACATTTAAACGCATGACCCCCAATAATCATGGAAACGGTAGTTTGCTAAGGGTGCTGGGAACTGTAGTTTCATTATATGGGGTAGGGAGAATACAGCTTGGCATTTTGATGACAAGGATGCTGCAAGGAACTTGTAGAAAAACAACCACTTGTACGCCTGGGAAGCTCCTGTCCTCCAATGAACCCCTTTCTGGCTGCACCCCCTCTTCCGTCTCCAAAAAAGACCCACGTGTCAATTGGATGCACACAAAATGACCACTGCCTGTATTCTGTGCTTTGAGGAGTCTGAATTTGAAATGACTGCAATATTAGAGAATATTTCTAGAATTTGGCACATTAATAGCAGTGTAACTGAAGGGGTCCCTTTACCTTTACCTTAACCGCAGTACAGTATAACCTGCCGAGTCAGTGAATGCTGGGGTTTAATAAAGTTGTTTTAAACTGTTTCTAATGTGATTTAATGCCGTCACCCTCCCTGGGACCTTAGGGTAATGAATATGACAACAACAACAACAATTACTAATTAGAATAATATCAATAACATTCGACGACAATGTAATAAACATTCCACTTCTTGACATGAACATTCAGTTTAGAAACGCAATAAGCATTCAATTTATTACATTTTTAGGCTGCCCTCCATGCACAGACCTCAGGGTGGCTCACGGCATACCTAACCTGGGTTCTGCCAGATGTTCAGCTGGGGCGCGCGAGATGGGAGTTGCAGTCCACAACATCTGGGCAGCCCTAGGTCAGCAAAGGCCATTGTAATTCTTTGCTCTGAAATTCCAGGCTATTCAGCACTCACCACCCAAGTGTGCAAACCAGAGCAGTGCTTCCGGCTGTTTTGGGACTACAAATCCCATCACCCCCAAACCAGTGGTCTGGGATGATGGGAGTTGTAGTCCCATCATTCTCAGGCTGCGGCGGGCTGGTGCTGACTTAACGCCGTGTCGTGGATCCACGGCTAAGGTGGCGAGATTCGAACGCAGGACCTCCCAGACTGCTTCCCCTTGTGCTTCCCCAGCCCCTGATCAGTTTTGCGAGGGCCAATCTAACCTTTTCCCGTCTCCTCCAGGCTGAAAGAGGCCGGGGTGTCCTGCTCCCTCTGCAGTATTGGTTCCACTCCCTCCTGCAGCCACCCGGTGCCTGAGATGGCCCAGCTCAGCGAAGTCCACCCTGGGAACTTTCTCTTTTATGGTAAGCTGCGTGGGATGCATGGAGTATTAGGGGAGGGGGCAGTACCTCTGGATGGGGGACACATCCTGCTCCTTCTGGGGCACTTGGTCCACCTCTGCTCCCCACCCTGCTCTCACCTGGGGCTCCTAGAAGCTGCCTGCATGTGACAGCGGCCACACCTGGGAAACAGCTTTGACTGGCCGGCTAAACCAGGTGAGGGTTGCGGAAGGGTCTTGATCCCTTGGAGAGTCAGGGAGCTACAAAGACAGGCACCAGAGGATTGAGCGAATGAGACCAGCAGTAGGGCCAACAGTCAAGAAGGCAGTTCCTGCATGGGTTACAGAGGAAAGTGAGGGACAGATGGGGCTCATCCACCAGGGAAGGGAGAAGAAGAAAAAGAAGAGATTGGATTTGATATCCCGCTTTATCACTACCCGAAGGAGTCTCAAAGCAGCTCACATTCTCCTTTCCCTTCCTCCCCCACAACAAACACTCTGTGAGGTGAGTGGGGCTGAGAGACTTCAGAGAAGTGTGACTAGCCCAAGGTCACCCAGCAGCTGCATGTGGAGGAGCGGAGACGCGAACCCGGTTCACCAGATTACGAGTCTACCGCTCTTAACCACTACACCACACTGGCTCTCGTGGAGCCCATATGGGAGAAGGAAAACTCCGAGCCTAAACCTCTGCTGTGATATCTTCAGGACAAGAAAAGGCTAAAGAGTATATGATGTTGTTGTTGTGCGCTCTCGTTCGCTCTCTCCCTCACCAGAAGCGGGATCAGGAGAAGCCTCCCCGGAGGAGGGTCAGTGCCTCCGCGTGTGTCTTTCTTTCTTTCTTTCTTTCTTTCTTTCTTTCTTTCTTTCTTTCTTTCTTTCTTTTCTCTTATTTCTATCTGCCCCTCTTGAGGGAGCCCCCCGAGGGGCATAGGGGGTCTCTCTGGGGGCAACAGCTGCAGCTTTCCCTTGGGCCCTCCGGCTGCTCAGAGATGCGGGTGGGACCGGGCTAAAATAGTTGTTATTGTTTAGTTGTTTAGTCGTGTCCGACTCTTCATGACCCCAGGCACTCCTGTCTTCCACTGCCTCCCGCAGTTTGGTCAAACTCATGCCAGTCGCTTCGAGAACACTGTCCAACCATCTCGTCCTCTGTCGTCCCCTTCTCCTTGTGCCCTCCATCTTTCCCAACATCAGGGTCTTTTCCAGGGAGTCTTCTCTTCTCATGAGGTGGCCAAAGTACTGGAGCCTCAACTTCAGGATCTGTCCTTCCAGTGAGCACTCAGGGCTGATTTCTTTAAGGATGGATAGGTTTGATCTTCTTGCAGTCCATGGGACTCTCAAGAGTCTCCTCCAGCACCATAATTCAAAAGCATCAATTCTTCAGCAATCAGCCTTCTTTATGGTCCAGCTCTCACTTCCATTCATCACTACAAAGACAACAGGCATACTCTTTTATAAGAGTATATACCCTACACAAATCAGGAGTGGAGTCCCTAAGGTGTCTCCTTCTGGCAACTCCTGCAGCCCAGCTGGTGCCAAACATCTTGCTCTGCTTTCCTTTGGACCCCATCAGCGAGGCTGAAAGGGGGGTCTGGTTGCATGGGCAGCCCAGGACCTCCAGACACACTGCCCAGGCTTGCGCCCCGGGGAGGTCATTCTGGTGTTGCAAATGCAGCGGTTTAACTTCACCCCCAGAGGCGCACTCCATTGTCTCTTGACACTTTTAACTCCATATTAGGTTGAGAGTTGACTGCGTGTATCTGTGGTGCATGGATATCTCAGTTGGTAAAGCATGAGGGTCTTCATCTCAGGGTCGTGGGTCCGAGCCCCACGTTAGGCAAAAAGATTCCTGCATTGCAGGGGGTTGGACTGGATGACCCTCAGGGTCCCTTCCGACTCTACAATTCGATGATTATTATAAAAACAGCATGGCGCCAGTCCTTTCATCAAAAGCAGCCTGTTCCCCAAAACCTGTTGGAACCAGAAGGTATCCGCCTGCCGGCGGAACGACATCGAGGAGAGAGCCAGTCTAACTTCCCTAGGCAAGGAGTTCCAAAGTTTCCTGTGAGGAGCCACCACCGGGAAGGCCCTGCCCACCAAGCATGCCAGGGAGGGGGGCAGGACCGAGAGATGGGCCTCCCCTGAAGATCTCAAAGCTCAGGCAGGTCCGTGCAAGGAATAGATCGCCGATGGACCGAAGCCATTATGGTAGCACCAGCTCCGCAAAGAACACCAAGCTAGCCAGGCTCTGGCTTGCAGCAGCTCTCCGACTCCCCTCTGGCTGAGAGTCTTGCTCCGTGGAAGCTCACGAGATCCGTTTTTCTAACTGGAGACGCCGCAGGCAGCTCTGCCACTGTGCTCTCTGCACGCAGGAAGGTTTCCCATTGAAAAAGGCAGATGGAAAAAGTTAACAATGGCATGCCAGCCCCAACTGGTTTGTTTTTTTTTGCTGGAAAGATCCACCAGAAATGGAAGTTCCCTCCCACTCCCCCCCCCCCACAATTTATGTAGATTTACTCCTCCGTTTCCAGTAACACTTTCCATGTGTTTCTCTTCCCCCACAGAGCTCATTCCAAAGCATGCTGGCGGGGAGAGATAGTGGGGGAATCGGTCCTCCGCAGGGAAAGAATAAATCAGCCTGAGCGATCCGGGAGGCCCCTGAAGCTGGCGACATTTGGCACAGCGTCACAAGACCGGTGCAGTGTCTGAGAGGGGTCCCTGAGGGTCCACGTTGCCACTGCGCCCTGTGCAGGAATCTCAGATTTGTAGCTTTGAGAGGGACCCCCAAAGGCCATCCAGTCCAACCCGCTGCGATGCAGGAATCGCCGTGAAGGAATCCCCGGCAGATGGCCGCCCGACCCCTGCTTTAAACACACCCCCCCCAAGGGAGAAAAGGCCGCCATCTCCCAAGGTGGTCCGTCGAATGGCTCTCGCCGTCAGAAAGTTCTTGCTCACGTTTAGTCAGGATCTCCTTCCTTGTAACTTGAAGCCATGGGTTCGAGTCCCACCCTCCAGAGCAGGAGAAAGCAAGCTTGCTCCACCTTCCATGTCACAGCCCTTGATATATTTGAAGATGGCTCTCATATATCTCCTCTTATCCAGGCTAAACATCCCCAGCTCCTTCAACAGTTCCTCATCAGGCTTGGTTTCCAGACCCTTGGTCATCTTGGTCGCCCTCTTCTGCACACCTTTCCGGCTTGCCAACATCCTTCTTGAATTGTGGTGCCCAGAATTGGACACAGGACTCCAGATGTGGTCTGACCAAGGAAGAAGAGCGCAGTAGTTTGATTTCCCTTGATCTGAGCGATTTCATCATCAATCTCTTTTCACAGAGATCTCGGTGGTCACTATTTCCTATGGCCCTGTCCGCCACTGGCCTGTGGCCCTCTGAATCTTGCCCAGGATGGAATGCAGCCCTCAGGCCCTCTGTCTCCCAGCAGCGGGACCTTTTCTGTGGTGGCCCCTGGAACGATTTCATTTGAATTTGTTTAGGTGAGAATCTCCCCCAGTGACTCCCCCTTCCTCTCTCCCTTCCAGATGCCCAGCAGATGATGATCGGCTCCTGTCAGCTGGAGGACATCGCCGTCCGGGTCTTGACCAGGGTGATTGGCCACTACCCACACCGCAACCAGATGCTGGTGGACTGCGGCTGGACCGGACTGAGCCTCCACAGCCTGGGGCAGCTGCCGACAGGATACACCCTGGTGGAAGGCCATCCCAACCTCAAGTAAATGGAGCTGGCTTACGGCCTGTGTTGGTGCTGTCGATCCTGGCCTTGTCAACATCTTAAAGGAACACCCTCCAAAATTTGGCTTTCCTGCAAAGGGCCTTGCAGGATCTGACCAAAGGCCCATCTAGACATGCATCCTGACTTGGGGAAGCCCAGAATGCAGGAAATAGCCTACTGCTGTCGTATGTCTCCCCAGCAAACTGTCTCAGAGCTTATCCTCACGGCATCCTACGATTTTTTCCCATTTGCCCCACGATTTCTAAGCGCTGTTCAGAAAGGCCTTCCTTTTGTCTCGCCGCTTTCCGTAAGAAAACCCGCAAATTTGCTCCCAAATCGTAACGTCAACCCGCGGGAAACGTTTGTTCCGATTTGGCGGTAAATCGTAGGTTTTCCAGGGATTATTATTTTTTAAGTAAATGTCTACCATTTCGCCTTTTACTCGCCTCTCCTCTAAACGGAAAAGTCCGAAACACTGCACCGGGGAGTCTCTCCACCCCCTCGATAATTTGGGCGGCCATTTCTGAACCTTTTCCCAATTCGACCATCTCCTTCTTGAGGTGGGGCGGCCGGAACTGTACACCGTCCTCCCAAATGCGGTTGGCACCTTACGGGTTCCATGTCAGCCTCCCACCCATAAGATGGCTATTTTCGTGCAGCAGCACCTACCCCCCCGGAACTCCCTGCCTCTTGACTTCAGGCAGGTGTTTTCCCTGTTCTCTTTGCGGCGCCGGCCTGACGTCAATAGGCAACCTGAGGAAGGGTGGGGGGGGTCCTACGGGGGGAACAGAGTCTCCGAAGCAAATCCTAACGGGCTTACGGCTCCCTCTTCTCCTCTGCAGGTTGGTAGGGATGACCCAGGAGCACGGCAGAATCGAACCCGTGGCAGGCAAGCTGGATTTTGCCCAGTTCCCCCTGGGCAGCCTCCTGGCACTGATCCCTTATCACGTAAGTACGGCTTGCACACTGGAGAGCATTTGCGCACTGATACACTGGCGTGCCTTCAGCCTTGCTGGACGGAAGAGTGTCTCTGCCCATGGTCAGAGTGCCTTTCCGTGTGTGTGTGTGTGTGTGTGTGTGTGTGTGGTCTTCTCTCCCGATCCTCTCTCTTGCACATGCACACAACTCTTTTTGGGGAGAGGGGGGAATAATAATTTTTATTGAGTTTTACAGATTTTATCATCATCACAATCTACATTAACTCAAAAACGAAATAGGATATAAATCCCCAACTCTCCTCTGCCCCCGCCCCCCACGACTTCCCTCAACTTCCTTTTCTGGTTCTTTGAATGTTTGCTTGCTTTATTTTACCTTAATATGCAGTCTTTAACTTAAATATTATTACATTCTCCGCATTTTTATACTTATTTTCACATTTCCTCTTGCGCTTTATTATTTTCCCATTTTTACACCTTAATTTCTACGTTGTTAATTGTAAGCGTTTACTCAAACCCTGCTGGTGAGTCTACACCTTTACGGTTTTTCTGTAGGTACAACACAAAAGGTTCCCAGTCTTTTTTAAAAATCTCTATTGGCCTCATCCAGGCAACCCTTTACAGCCGTGGGCCGATCCACTGTCCCTCAGACCATGTGGTGGGCCGGACTATACAGTGAACGCTTGGGTTGCGGACACGATCCATACGGGAGGCGCGTTTGCAACCCGCAGCGTCCGTAACCCACAGCGCTGCGCATGCGTGGGTTGCGATTTGCTGCTTCTGCGCATACACAATTTAGTGTTTCTGCGCATGCGCGAAACCCGGAAGTAACCTGTTCCAGTACTTCCGGGTTCAGCGTGTTTGTATCCTGCAGCGAACGCAACCTGAGGTATGACTGTATTTTAGGGGGGGAAATGAACGAATTCCTATGCCCCACAAATAACCCAGAGATGCATTTTAAATAAAAGGACACATTCTACTCATGTAAAAACACCAGGCAGGCCCCACAAATAACCCAGAGATGCATTTTAAATAAAAGGACACATTCTACTCATGTAAAAACACCAGGCAGGCCCCACAAATAACCCAGAGATGCATTTTAAATAAAAGGACACATTCTACTCATGTAAAAACACCAGGCAGGCCCCACAAATAACCCAGAGATGCATTTTAAATAAAAGGACACATTCTACTCATGTAAAAACACCAGGCAGGCCCCACAAATAACCCAGAGATGCATTTTAAATAAAAGGACACATTCTACTCATGTAAAAACACCAGGCAGGCCCCACAAATAACCCAGAGATGCATTTTAAATAAAAGGACACATTCTACTCATATAAAAACAACGCTGATTCCCAGACCGTCGGTGGGCCAGATTGAGAAGGCAATTGGGCCACATCCGGGCCCTGGGCCTTAGTTTGGGGACCCCTGTCCTCATCTCTAAGTTTTGCACTTAGCTTCACCATTTCAGCATATTCCATCAGTTTTTCTCTCCAGTCTTGTTTCATTGGATTCTTGTCATCTTTCCATTTTGGAGCTAGTAAAATCCTAGCCGCTGTTGTCACATAAATAAATACCGGTAATTTATTCTGTTCTTTTGGCAAGTCTTGACCTGTAATGCCTAACAAAAAAGCCTCTGGCTTTTCAACACGCACACAACTCTTGGCACCCCTTCTGTCTCCCCGACAGGCCTGCGCCACCGCTGCCATGCACCCTGTCTACTACGTCCACAGGGAGGGACGTGTGATCGCTACCTGGAAGCCGGTCAGAGGCTGGTAGGAAGACGAGGAGGTGAGCAAAGATTCCCGAGCAGGAGGAGAGATGGGGACTGCCTTTATGATCTGCAAAGGTGTGCAAGGCGCATAGCTGTCAACTTTTCCCTTTTCTTGCGAGGAATCCTATTCGGAATAAGGGGATTTCCCTTTTAAAAAAGGGGAAAGTTGACACCTGTGGCAAGGCGCCTTTCGAACTCGGGCCTCACGGGATGAGTTCAGTAAAACTATGGAGCTTTTTTTGCATTCCTGGTGGAAAATCTGCAGCAGTTGGGGGTGAGCTGGCAGGGCAGGTTCGATTTAAATCGAATCGATTTAAATCACGATTTTAAATCACTAGTCAATAAGACTTGATTTAAATCTCTCTTCTTTTTTTACAGAAAGACTCATTCTTGGTGGTATCATCTTGACAGCCAGATGAAGGCTTCATTTTTGGAATAATAAAAAAATTTCAGAGTAGCTTTTACAATTATATCAAAAATTACCGATTTGGTTATACTGTTAGAAATATATAAGCCAATAATTATGAGATTATGGTGAGGTTTAACTGTTTATATTTGGACAACTTTGCTGCTGTACTTTATTGGAAGGAGAAAAACAATCATTTCCTTAATAACAATTTAAACAATTTATTTAACTAAAACAATAACATTATAGCATATGTATCCATGTTTGTTAACTGATGTGGTTAAACAATGATAATAATAATAAAAAAACTTAGACTTACTTTTAGCCTACACGAAAAACTTTAAACAAATCCTTATTTCCCGATGAGAAGCCTTTGGACTATAGTGTAACTTCAATAGGAAACTATCTTTAGAAAGATTTTTCTTCCAAAAGCATTTTAATTTAAAAATCTGCTTCAAATAAATAAAAAAATCAGATTTAAATCAAAAAATCAGATTTTGGGGTTTTTTATATTTATAAAAAACCCATTGATTTTTATCCACCCTATGAGCTGTGCAGCCAGAGAATCTCTTAAGTCCGTGAGCAGCTACACTATGGAACTCCCTGCCTATTGACACCTTCGCAGCATAGTTCCCCCCTGCTTAAAACATTTTGTTTTTTGGTTAGGCAAGCCTGCCCAGACCCGTAGGTGGTGACAGGTTTTAATCTCCTTTCAACCTGCTGCTAATTGTAATGAATTTTTAAAATGTTTTTAATGCCTCGTTTTAAACTTTTCTTACGTTTTCTTACATTTTAATGTAGTGAACCACGTAGAGGTTTGATTACAAATAGGCAAGGTACAGATTTTGTTAACTGAATAAAAGAGATCAGAACAAATGTTCAATAAAGAACCCGGTATAATCTGAGTTCTGTGTGAGCTTTGTGTGTGCCAGTCAGGATGAGTGCTTGACAAACAGGTTCTTCTGGAGGGAGCCCTTGGCCCCTCGTAAAAGTTAATAGAAAGATTCGGCGCTGGGAACTGAGAGGTTTTAAAAGTTTTAGTTAGTATTAGAGGGCTTTTGTAAAAACCAGAGTGCCACAACTATCGGTTTTGATTCTTATCAGCCCCTAACCTGAGATTAAATATTCTTATTATTACAAGAGCTGGACCATCAAGAAGGCTGATCGCCGAAGAATTGATGCTTTTGAATTATGGTGCTGGAGGAGACTCTTGAGAGTCCCATGGACTGCAAGAAGATCAAACCTATCCGTTCTTAAAGAAATCAGCCCTGAGTGCTCACTGGAGGGACTGATCCTGAAGTTGAGGCTCCAGTACTTTGGGGTCCAGAATGTTTTGCAGACAAACACTTCCACAGCAAAACTACCTCTTCCTGTTTTTAGGTCTATCTATCTGTCTGTTCTTGTGGAAAGATTTGGAGTTGGCATTTGCTGCACGGCTCCCCAAATCTCTTCTCCACGATCGGTCAGAGAAGAATGGATGGAGGCAGAAACCAGTAGAAGGAAAGCAAACAGGATCTTAATTTTTTTCTGTTGCAACAGAGTCTTCCCTCCGCCTTGCAAGGAGGCGAGGGCTATGCTGAATACAGTATGTCTGATCCTGGAAGCTAAGCAGAGTCAGGCCTGGTTAGTACTTGGAGGGGAGACCAGGTGGGAATACAGGGTACCATAGGCTACTAGATCATGGACTTAGGGGACTCGGATTCGCTTGGGGAGTTGTTATGTTATTTCCAAAGCAACTACTCTATTCCAAACTTAAAAATGGAAAGCATAGTGCTGGTGGTCAACAAAAGAGGTTTAAAGACTCTCTCAAGGCAAATCTTAAAAAATGTAGTATAAACACCAACAATTGGGAAACACTGGCCTGCGAGCGCTCCAGTTGGAGAACAGCCTTTACCAAAGGTGTCATGGGCTTTGAAGACACTCGAACTCAGGACGCAAGGGAGAAATGTGCTAAGAGGAAGGCACGCTTGGCAAATCCACACCGTGATCAACTCCCGCCCGGAAACCAATGTCCCCACTGTGGAAGGACGTGTGGATCCAGAACTTGCCTCCACAGTCACTTACGGACTCACTGTTAAAACCGTGTTTATGGAAGACAATCTTCCTAGGCAGCAAAAGCCAACCCCAGCATTTTTCTACAACACTATCAGATATGGGGTATCAATACTTTTAACGAAGCAGAAATGTTCTGCTTCCTCCTGAACGAAAATAAACTGCACACGAAAGCTCATACCAAGAACAAACTCAGTTGGTCTCTAAGGTGCTACTGGAAAGAATTTTCTATTTTGTTTCGACTATGGCAGACCAACACGGCTACCTACCTGTAACTGTGTTATTCCTGTTACAG